>JABAKD010000022.1:1808943-2408943 GCA_012845835.1 Undaria pinnatifida
CCGAGCTGGTTTTTCGAACCGAATACGGCAGGCGGGTGTTGCCGATCGACGAATACGGGGATCCCTCAACCAAGCGTATGAACGAGAGGTCCGTGGAGTAACCAAAGGGCATGCAGTATCGGTCATGAATTTCGTAGTGGAGGACATCGGCTTTGCACATGTGGCCTGCTCGTGCTGTGTACAGCTCCGCTGTGCGATGGGATTCGCGGAGAACGCAGCCACCCGCAGCGGTCTACGCCGACTGACATGTTCGAACACCGCGTTGTACTCGGAGCGTTTCAACCGTCTTCTGGCTTGTCTTGTGTGTCAAACCCTGTTGCAGCTCTTTCGACGCCCGCGAGACCAGCACCTAGCTCTAACCCCTACCCTATCCCCACCCATACCCCTATAAACCCAACCCGAAACGCTAGGCCTGGAACCCGTGTATGGATGCTAAAGCCCCCCCTAGTCGTGCTTTAGACCTAGCCTACGTATTACTAAAAAACAACACAGGAATCAAAACCAAACATATTGATACAAAAAAGAGTGGACTGTAATACATAGGTCTTTGTTCCTATCGTGGGTGGTGATCACTACCATGTACACTCGTAGTAGTAGAGTTTTCTTCTGGGGCAGGTTCGTGGATTTGGATACTAATAGTCGGTGCGTGGGGCGGATCAGGGCGCGCCCTGAAACAAGGCTGCCATCGCTGAGGACGCTGGAGACGGTGGGGCGCGTGACCCATGATACGACAGAGGTAGGAACAAGCTTATGCTTAGACCAAGCCTACGGGTATTGTAGTATCATATACTCTGTCATACTATTATTGTTGTAGGATCATACCCCCTCTTCTCACTACCGGATTTGAGATATCATATCATATCATATCATATCATACCATATTGTATCACATAATATCATATCATATCAAATATCATATCGTATCATATCATACCATAGCATAGCATATCATGTCATATCATATCATATCATATCATATCATGTCATATCATATCATATCATATTATATCATATCATATCACATAATATCATACTTGTATCATATCATATCATACTAGCACGAGAGTGACTCTGTACCTCGCGGACAATGGGACTTCAAGCGATTTTATTTTGGCGCAGCGTGGCTTATCATTCCATTGCAGATTAATATCTTGATATTAGTATAGCAGCACGAGAAAACCGGAAGACCGCAAAGGAACAGCGGGGTCACTCGCGCGGGTGACCCCGAGCCACTCCAAAAAAAAAGCCTCCCTACACGTGAACTCCCTACCTTAGCCTTGGTCGGTATTATAGTGTATTAAAGTGTATTATAGTGTATTATTGTGTTACCCCCGCGCGGCCAAATACATGTAGGATACAGTAGGGGTCCCCCAGCAATGCGTTGGTGTGGTGTGCTATGCACTGTAGAGAGCAACATGACCGCCTTATTGAGGGAAGCCGCCTTCGTCACCTTATTCATTCCGGGCTATGAGTGCAATTCCCTAGTCGCGCCAAGACGTTTAATTTAGACCGCCTTATTTAGGGGTACCGCCTTATATGGGGATACCGCACTATTGGGGGATCCCTACTGCAATAAATGCACAATCCGAATCCGGGGTGTAAATCCGCCCCCCCCCAACGTCCTTCCGTCCCATTTTTGATGAGTAATGCGAACGCAGGGAAAATGCCCAAAGGTCATCGGGCATACTTCCGTGGAAGAAACGCCGTACAAGTTCTAATCCTGCCTGTTTCGGGGCGGTAGCGCAAGACACATGCCAGAGGGTAGCGTACAGTGTTTACAGCACACATGCCAGAGGGTAGCGTGCAGTGTTTACAGCACAAATGCCAGAGGGTAGCGTACAGTGTTTACAGGACACATGCCAGAGGGTAGCGTACAGTTTTTACAGGACACATGCCAGCGGGTAGCGTACAGCTTGAAGGTGCACATTTTTTGTTTGCCCCCCGTGCTAGGGCTCCTCACTTGTTCAAAAACCTCCAAACCTCACACACGAAAAAAAATGATTTTCGAGTGAGACGGAAAGCGTAACTCGACGAACAGACCCACAACAGCCTATCACAAGAATGAAAACACAATGCTTCTTAAGCACAAAACAAAAGAATGGCATTCCGACGAAATTTTGGGTCAACGCCTTTTCCAACGGGAAACCCATCCTTTTTACAAATGATTTACTTGAAGTTAGTATGCGGAGGGAGTTGGGGGGCTCTAAAGGGATTAAGGAGCCCCCAACGTCGTTCAGAAAATGGTCCAGCCAAAATGTGGTATACCTTAATACTTCTGTAGTACTTGTAGCACGCCTCGGTGTGTACGCAAGGGATATAGGGATAAAGGGATTGTAACCCTTGAGTAGATTCGAGGTCCACGATTAACCGCCAGATGCAGCCTAACCATTGGGTACTGGCGTCCCCGGTGGTCCAATAGCAAGCCGCGCAACTATCTATTGAGTAAGTTCGAGTTGAGTTCGTAGGTTCGAATCTCGCAAGGGGCGTTTTCTTTCAAATTGATAGGCCGAAAGCGCGACAGCATGAGCGACAGCATGAGTTAGAGAAAGTTGATGCGCCTCGACGAGCATGAAAAGCTGAAAAGTGGGAATGCTGAACCCTATGCGCGATAAAAATGAGGGCAGGTACAGGGGGGGGAAGGGGCAACGCCTGTGACCACGGCTCGTCCAGAAGGTCGCTGAGGGTGAAACCTCTTACGAGTTAACCTGGAGAGTGAACGTGGCGGTAAAAAACGCACAAACTGAGCCAGAGAGTCAGCGCTGTGGCTTTGCTAGCCAGTGGTTGTGGTGTACATGTATAATATTGTCGTTGGATGGAAAAACATGATAACGATGATATCGCTGATAACGAGTACAACAACGATAACGATGATCACAATGATAACGGTGATATCGATGATAACGATGACGTCGATGACAACGATTATGACGATGATAACGATGTTAACGCTGATAACGACGATAACGACGGTAACGATGATAACGATGGTAACGACGATAAATGTGATGTCGACTACAACGATGATGACGATGATAACGATGATAACGATGACATCGACGATAACGATGATAACTATTGTAGTGATGATGACTAAGATGACGACGATGCCGATGATATCAATGACATCGATGATGCCGATGATATCGATGACATCGATGATGCCGATGATATCGATGACAACGATGATAACGACGATGCCGATGATATCGATGATATCGATGATGCCGATGATATCGATGATAACGATGACAACGATGATATCGATGATAACGAGATGGTGACGACGATAACGATGATAACTGCGGTGCGTTGTCCGACGGTACAACACCCTAAACGACATAACAAAAAACAACACGATAACTCTTTGTACATGGGGGGAGATGTGAAAATCTATTAATTCCTACTAATCCAATGCATTCAAGCAATAAATTAAAAAATCGTTCTAACTTCCATGTTGGAGGGACAAGATAATTGTCAACAATCACAATAACAATAACAATTGATCGATCGAGTCCCTCCGTGAACACTGGAGGCTACGCATTCATCCCTGTGTATCACTTTCCAATATATCGAACTAATTGCCTAGCACATATGGCTCTGCCAGCATCGCCGTCTCCAACTCTCAACAACATTAATACGGTGCTCGTGCTCCCCGCGTTAGTGCGGTGTCCGTTAGTGCGGGTACCCAGTTAAGTGCGGGTACCTAATTAAGTGCGGGTGCCCAGTTGAGTGTGGGTACCCAGTTTAGTGCGGGTGCCCCGTTTAGTGCGGTCAAAACATCTCGTCAAGGCCTCGTCCTAAAGAGTGACTTACTTCAATACACCGCGATAGTGCGAGGACTGGTAGTGCGAAGACTGGTAGTGCGAGGACTGGTGCCTAAAGAGTTACTCACGTCGATAGCCCCCGTCCAAAACCAGCGATTTTCTTTAAAGAACCCTTCATGGCTGCTCGACACGCGAGGAATGATGCACCAAGATGAAAAAAAACATCTTCATATACTTTCTTGGTTTGCAAAGGAAGAACTATCGGACGATGACGTCGGGGTGCCAAGGGGCAGCATCGTAGTTCAGGAGGTACGGCCCGGAGCTGGTTTCGAAACCGGCGATTTCGTTGAAGAAACATTAGGGGGGGCTAACCGTAGACCGACTCCTCTACCGGATCATGCGGTTATTGTGCGGTTATTGTGCGGATATTGTGGGGATATTGTGCGGTTGTTGTGGGGATATTGTGCGGTTATTGTGCGGTTATTGTGCGGTTATTGTGCGGTTATTGTGCGGTTATTGACATCTTGACAAGGAACCGCACTGCAGAGGAACTGCAACTGACATGCGTGTACTCCGTTTGCCTTCCCGACCATGTTGTTGTTGTGGTTGTTGTTCTCACATTAACTCGCATAATCAAGTCCGTGGTCACAGGACAGGCTCCAGTCACTCTGGAGCTGAGGAATACCCCAGGGAAAAACACACACAACCCAAGGTGGTACACGCATATATCACAGCTGACGCAATTCATGCCTCCACCAGAAACATATAAAAGTGAAATCGGGAGTCAGTCTACGATGTGCCAGGTCCAGGCCGGTGCATACGTCTCACTACTCACGCCTGGAGAAACCAAATATTCCGATTGCCACCCAAGTAAGACTACCACGTATATATTACACGTAGTGTCTATCACTACGCATACGCACGACAGGCATAAGTCAATTGGAGAAATAGAAACAAAGAACAGAAAAGAAGATAAAGGAAAGGAAAGAAAAGAGAAGAAAAACGAAACAAGACGAGAAAGGCAAGCAAAGAGAAGAAAAAGACAAGAAAAGCAAGAAAAGACAAGACAAGAAAGCAAGGAAATGTACAGCAAGATGACGATTCTTTCTAAAACGCGAAAGCCGGCGAAACACGCCGAACACTGTCAAACTCACCCTACCCTGAATGTCGATGTTACTCACCAGGAAGCAAGAACGAGCGGGGTGGAGGGTGTACTCGATACTAATGCATGGCCGTAGTTCACGAAGTCGTAGAGGCGGGGGCGGGGTTAGGGGCGGAACGTGACAGACCTGCATCCATGGCGTGCGGATGGCACCCAAACGCGGCTTAAGATTTCAGACACAAGCTCAACCATAGGGGATGCACTTTGGGCTGAGATTTCTTTTTTTTTTGTAAAAGTCCTCCTAGAGTAGGTCGGATGAGGCCCAGAGCACCTCAGGTGGGGGACACCTCAGAACACCTGCCGAAGATAATGGCAGGTGCGCGACTACCGTGCGTAGTAGTAGCATGCGTGATGCCTGGTGTCCGAGTGTTTGACTACCCCACCACAATCCGTTTTTCCTACCACTCAAGCGTGCTATTGATAGAGGTATATGGTATACCTTTTTTTGGCGAAAATGGATTCTGGGTGACGGGGCTCCTTAACTTGTTAATACTATCGTCGGAAATCGCTCATCATTTTCCTTCTGGCAATGATGATTTTCGTTGTGTACCTAGGCCAGCATGGGATTTTTTTTTCTCATCCACGGTATGATGGCAGTTTTAGTTTTTCTTCAAAAATTCAGTGTTTGGGGAGGGGTTTCAAGCTCCTTCGAAAGTTGAGGGAGGTACGATCTAGAGGCAGCACTTTTTTGGCACAGTTGTTTTCTGATGTTTGAGACTCCTTGCCCCAAAACCGTCCGAATATTTCACGTTTTTAGGACGTTTTCCGGGGTGCGCACCTGGGGGCCATGGGGTATGTTCATCGGGTTTCACGTTTTTTTTTTTTTGGGGGGGGGGTTAAGAAAGGCATGGGGATCCTCATCAGGTCAAGGACCTCAGAAACAAAAGTGATGCATGCGCTCCTCTACCGTCCTATCAGTAGTCAGCATGGTGGTCATTCTTGCAGTACGATCGTAGCATGCACGTACGTGTCGAACCTCAGCAAAAAAAAGGTCGTGTCCCATCGTGTCACTACGACAAAATATTATCGTAGCCCCCCCCCCCCCCGGCGGTGGTGGTGGTGGTGGTCTGGACTATCGCACACGTCTGTCTGCCATGCGACGGTGATGGGAAGTGCAGAGTCATAATGAGTTTCATCGTCCATCTCTCACACAAAGGCTATTGTTATTGTTGGTTTCATTCGGCAGTACCCACTGAGCTATTGTAATACTTTGTCACGTAACTATTGCTATAATTTGATAGCTGACTCGGTACAGTCGGGGTCCCGATATAATGCGGGTTACATAGTGCGGGTGCCCGCTATAGTGCGGGTGAAATCGCTTGGCACAACTTGGACCCCTCTATAGTGCGGCTGCCGCACTATTCGGGGCACCCCTCTATAGTGCGGGTAGTGCTATGATGTAACCAACAAAAAAAATGTTTTCGAGTTTGTTTATTGAACCTCGCCGACTTCGTCACAGGAATCTCCGGGGCTCGCCCCTCGCCACGCCAGTATACTGTACTATGCAGGAGCACTCTATCTTAACCATTCATAATTCCTAGACATGTGTCACGCGTGGCGAGGGGAGAGCCCCGGAAATCTCCGTTACAAAGCCGGCGAGGTTGAACCAACGAACTCGAACACTTTTTGTTGTTGTTGTTGGTTATACAGCACCACCTGCTAAGCCACCGAGTCAAGTGACAAAAGTGACAACTAACTGTAAGTCGCTTGCAGTGGGACCACAGAGTGCTGTATAACGAAGAGCAACAAAAAAGAGCAACAAAAAGGGGTCCCCAAAAAGAAAGAAGAAAACGAACGGTAAACGGTAACTAGAAAATCGAACCAGGGAATCAAATAGAAGAAAGGAATCCTCTAGATGACGCGGGTAGTTCCAATCCTTTATTCAGGTACCTGCTTTACCGACGCAACAAAAAGGCGTCCCCAAAAATAAAGAAGAAAACGAACGGCAAACGGTAACCAGAAAATCGAACCAGGGAATCAAATAAAAAAAAGGAATCCTCTAGATGATGCGGGTAGTTTTAATCATTTTTTTTGGGTACCTACTTTACCGTGACGCGCATCGATGACATGTGCTGCGGCGGTATACAGTAGAGGTGCACCGACTATCTTCCGAGTGAAAGGGCAGAGGTAACAGTTTTGGGCGAAAAAAGCGGTTCCTGCAAGAAGACGGCGCTCCTTACCCCAATTTTGCATGATTCTCGCTGTACACCCTCTAGGTCAAAATGGGATTGTTTTCATCCGCGATAAAAAGCAAGTTTTTGATTTTCTCTCGAAATCAGCGTCTTGGGTTAATTAAGAAGGACGTGTCTTAACCTCCGAAAGTGAGGGACCTCAGAAAAAAAAAGGGATGCAGCACCTCTGTTGTCGTAGCATGCGTCAGAGAGTGCGCCACGTTTTGTCTGAGGTTCTTTAATTTCGGGAGCCTTTACAACTGGAAACCCGTTTTTGGGGACAAAATTACCTGGATTCAGTATAGGGAGGAGTTCGGGGGCTCTAAAGGGGTTAAGACCTCTCTAAGAGGCAAACACTAATTTGGAGAAAAATAAAACTGAGCTCATACTACCTACCGGAGGAAACATCCCATCCATGCTGGCCTACATGCCTAGGCATGCTGGCCTAGGTACACAACGAGAATCACCATGCAACAGAAAAAAAAAGGCGTATTTCCGCCGGTTTTGGGTTGATAACCATGCTTTTCGCCAAAAAAAGGTATCCCCTGTGCTTCTATCGTAGCGCGCGTCTCAACTGAAAGTGCAACCAGACGAATGACCAAAGTTCGTGCATCTACGAGTAGCCTAGGTATAGAATCTATTAATATTGCGCAAAATGAACGATATGCTGCCTCGATTTTGGGTTAACGCCTTTACCGCTGGAAACCCTTTTTTGGGGACAAATTCACTTGAAGTTAGTTCAGGGAGGGGTTTAGGGACTTTAAAGGAGCCTGGTCATTCAATGAAAACAATTTCGCCAAAAAGAGGTATACCTTAATACGTCTATCGTAGCGCGCATCGGTGCGAGTAGTTACTTGCCACCAGTACTTACCTAGTTATCATAAGTACTCTGAACCATCAGTTGCTACGAATGGTTGCGTGGGGTAAATTGGAGAGTGTTCGTACTACTGTTGTGCGTTTGCATCTGACTGAAGCGTCTGCGGCTCGGCTTGTCGTGGTGTGTGTTATTCACATCGAATCTATGTTTCCACCCATTTCACTTACACACATTCAGCCCAGGCAGTGTCCATGCCGATGCCTCCTCCTTGAGAGACTAGATACAGCAGTAGTAGCTCTACTACTAGCCTGTGCTCGCAAACCGCAAAAAAACAGAGACACACATTGACGAGAACAGCGAGGTTGTTTGGCCGTGCAATGACGAACGCAATCAATGCGGGGGCGGGACATAAGCAAGCCAGCTGTGGTTTTTATTCATTAACAAAGACTGTCAGGTGAGTCACAAGTTGTTCGTGGATACCGCGAGAGCGGGAGCCAGACACAATCCGACGAAAATTCGAAAATGTTAGGAGTGCTGAACCTTACTGCATGCGATGAAAAATGAAGGCACGAAGCGGGGGGGAGGGGGGGGAAGACACCTGTGACTACATGGCTTGTCCAAAAGATCGATGAGGGCAAAGCTTCTTGTTAACCATGTACGAGTTGAGCTGGAAAAGTTAAAGAGTTTATTGTTACATCATCATTCGTAGTAGAGTAAGTTGGTTGGGCTTGATTCCCACATCCGCCTGAACTTCTAGGCGGAGAAGCTTCTTGTAATCTTGTTCGTGTGGCTGTGAGCTGGCTGATTATTACTGTTATAACGCTTAGTTTGGGTGAGCTATTGGTTAACCTTTTGTGGCAAGTGGTCAAACGGACTAATACCCCACTCTAATACCTTAACCAATGGCGGCGTCGACAGACCATGGGTTTTTCGGGTCGTGGGTTCAAATCCCGCATCCAGATGAATGAACTTTTTCAGGCTTTCTCCATGCATGATCGAACTTGAAAAATACTCTCCGCGGTATACCCAGGAAATGAAACGGCTTGGATAGTTGACAGGTCCGCCCGTATATCCGGCCGACCTGCTATCCCGCCGTTTCAGGGAGGGAGAGTGTTATAAGGCTTAGTCTGGGTAAGCTAGAGTGGTTAATCTTATGCAAGTGGTCAAACGGATTAACACCGCACTATTATAGTCTAGTCTAATGGCTCATCATTATGGCAACAAAGACCACTGATAGGGACAGCTTACGCTATACCTACGATTGGGCCCGAAGGGTGTGTGTGTGTGTGTTCTTCACATTAAACCGTTCTTCTACTCGTCGACATCCAGCACACCCAGTGTCCGTACTGATTCTTCACCCTAGAAAGATCAGCTCTGTGGTCACAAGCTACGACACAGAGATAATGCATCGTAATGCATTCGACAACGCAATGTCATGCCCTAGTACTGGGTACGACAGGCACAACATACATACGTCACCAACAGAAAGGGTGCGCCAGCTAGCGTTGGGCTGCGAAAGCAACTGAGTTAAATCGACACACGACGCGTATGATAATACGTGGAAGTGTGGTGAGCTAAAGCTTTATTTTTCCCCATTCGCCGGAGGATAAAAAAAAAATATATATATATATGCCAACAACAGCGTAACGCTGCTGTGTGTTAAGATACGGCCTCGAAAGGCCTGTAAGTATCCGAATTTGAGATCATTTGGATGGGTTTCGTATGATAAGGTTGGCGTTTTATATTCGAAGTAGATCGGAGGCACGTGCCTCCGATCTCAGAAGCTATCCCGGGCTCTGGTGGAAACGAATAAAGCTACATCTCTACGAAGGAACGAAAGTGAGTACTCTCCGAGGACCTGCTCAATTGGCAGACCTGTGGGGGGCACTCTGTCTCCCCACCTTTAATTTAACATGTGGCGTCGACGGCAGGACAGAAAAAAAATGGGGCACTCTGTGTCCCCCACCTTTAATTTAACATGTGGTAGTGTAATAACAGTAAGTCAGTCGCGACACATACCTCGGTAAAGGTAATGATCAAGGTATTCCGGTACCACGTTTTGGCCTGACAGTGGGGTCCAATGACGAAGGCCTGCGCGGTCTCAGGGACTACTACGGTCATGCCTGATAAAAAAAAAACGCCTCCTCCTCCCATGGCATGTGTTGTTAGCGGAAGATATGAGGAAAATAGACGGATGGATGTGGCATTGTTAGAAGTTTGGTACATCAGGCAATAATATCGAGAACACGAATGCTATGCAAGAGAGCGTCCAAAAATGTGGGAATTTTCTCTAGTCTATATATTAGGAGTAGGAACGGTGCTCCGCCTCTTCTAAAAGGGATACTTGGTCATTGTGCTTCAAACCACTAATTGAGACAGGCAACACACATGAGCATTCTCCCCCGTGGCCCGTCTGGAAAGGAACGCGTGGCGCCAACGAACGGTCAAATTTAATTATTAAGGCAAGCAACAAATGAGCACGCCCGCCTTCGACCCTTCCCCCGACCGCTCCGTCCATCTAGCCAAGGGGTCTGGAAGAAACCTTGTCATGCTGTGAGCCTTGTCATGATTTGAGCCTTGCCATGCTCTGAGCCTTGTCATGCTTTGAGCCTTGTCATGTTTTGAGCCTTGCCATGCTTTGAGCCTTGTCATGCTTTGAGCCTTGTCATGTTTTGAGGGCGCGTTGTGATGCTTTGTGAGCCTTGTCATGCTTACAGCCTTGTCATGCTTTGAGGGCGCGTTGTGATGCTATGTGAGCCTTGTCATGCTTATAGCCTTGTCATGCTTTTGTGAAGGTATTAGTGGGGTATTAGTCCGTTTGACCACTTGCAAAAGGTTAACCAATAGCTTACCCAAACTAAGCCTTATAACACTCTCCCCCCCTGAAACGGCGGGATAGCAGGTCGGCCGGATATACGGGCGGACCTGTCAATATATCCAGGCCGTTTCATTTCCTGGGGATACCAGGGAGAGTGTTTTTCAAGTTCGACATGGGGAAAGTCTGAAAAGTTTATTATTGTGGATGGTGGGGATCGAACCCACGACCCAAAAACCCATGGTCTGTCGACGACGCCATTTGTTAAGGAATTTAGTGGGGTATTAGTCCGTTTGACCACTTGCAAAAGGTTAACCAATAGCTTACCCAAACTAAGCCTTATAACACTTTGAGCCTTGTCATGCTTTGAGGGCGCGTTGTCACATTGAAAGTCGTCGCAACGACGTCGTCAGCTCAATCGAAGATTATGCATCCCAAACGTTGAAGAGGGAGTTGCTAGAGCGAGGATGGCATCTTCTTTTCTCTGCCGACGACGGTAAACGTCAAGTTGAACAAATGCTAGACGGTAGAGGTAGCACTCTGGCTTTTTTCTTCAGGTTGCTTCTCGCTTTGAACAACCCCAACGCCTCTCTCTTCCAAAGAGCCTGTTTTTTTTTTGTGGAGAAAATATCGCGAAGAAGTGTAACATGATAAACAATTCCGTCGCCAAATAGGAGTACTACATATTTATTTTTCATTATTATAATTATTACTTATGCCCTGACTCCGACAATACAGCGTACGCACACGCCGTTCCGATGTAAATCGATAATCCTTCCACAAAGCAGCAGTATCTATGACCTTTCCTTTTGCCAACCGTTAGTTAACGGAAATAACGATATCGCAACAACACGAAAAAAGGGAAAACGAAGAAAGGGTATTCCATTCCGCAGCCGAGGAGCTGTCTCAGTGCCACCTAAAAATGCCACCTCAAAGTGCCACCTCCTTCGTAGCACGCGTCGCAATTTGATCAATACCAGTGGTACCAGGTAGTAGTGGAGAAGATGTGGGGAATAGTTGCCAAGGTTTTGACCAAAAAGTGCCACCAAAAAGCGCCACCAAAAATAGCCGCCTCCATCGTAGCGCGCGTCGCAATAATCAACAGTATAGTCAGTAGCACAGTGCAATAGTACAGTGCAATAGCATAGGGCAATAAGTGCAGTGCGATAGTACAGTGCAATCGTACAGTGCGATGGCAGTACAGTCGCGCGAGTGGCTCAGCATCTTTCTGCAAAAAGGGACGACGCGAAAAAGACCTTGTTCGAGCAGCGCACAGCAGTAACAAACGCTAAGGTTGACCTTTCCCATCGCGGTACGATGAGTGCTAGAGCTACGATGCGAAGGGTACACCGCTTTTGGGCTAAACTACTTCATGAATGATCGGTGAGCGCTAGCTACGATTCGACGAGGATACCGCTTTTGGGCTAAACTATTTCATGGGTGATGGGTCCCGTGTATACTGCTGTGGCCACCAAGAGAAACGACGACGGTGTTGCGGTACTTTCAAGTGTCTGTGAGTAGAGTGAGTGAGCGCGCGGCGACACGAGTAGGATCATGCTGCCTGCGCCCGTCCCGTACGAGTCTATGTTTACATTTGCGGTAGTTCGGACTGTACCCAGCAATGAATGGTCGATGATGCCGAAATCGGTCAATTTTCGTCGTCAATTTTTTCCCCTATCAAGCCCTCGAAGGAGTTAACGATGGGTCTGCCACACGTAAGCATGTCCTAGGTGTTACCCACGTCCTTAAGCGCAGAAGCGGAGGAGAAGCAGCATAATTTTATGCCCTCAGCATCGCGATCAATAGACTGAGCCGGGAGGGCACGAGCCCTTTCCGTCTCATGATTATCCCGAACACAAAGCGCCATCCTATCAACACCAAAACGGGCCAACAACCCACCGGTGAGGCAATTGCGGCCATTCCAAGGCCACACCATGATAACATCAACCCAAAATCGTCAGACAGAGTGTCAATTCTCGTGTGACGCACGCTGCGATGATAGAAAGGTATACCCATTTTTTGGTTAAACATCTTTTTTTTCTGACTGACGGGGCTCATTAAACCTAACAAAATCGTCAGAATTTAATCAAATTTTTGTTTTGCAGTACGTTTTTTCTCTTTTTTTGTATACCTGGGCCATGAGCTTTTTTTTGTTGTTCACATAAGAATCGATTTTTCACGCTTTCGCTGTACCTCAACATGCAAAAATAAAAAAAAAGGTTTTTGGGTGCGGCATGGAGAGCCCCTCAAGACACGTGCTACGACAGCAGCAGAGGTGCACCACTTTTTTTTTCCTGAGGCTATTCAGTTTTGGGAGCTTGAGACTTTTCCCAAGAACTGATTTTTGGAAAACAAAAAAAAAACTGCTATCGTTCCGGATGACAAAATCCCATGGCCTAGAGGGTACACAACGAGAATCACCATGCCAAAAAAAAAAAAAATGGCCTATTATTTTTTTTTTTTCCGACGATTTTGAGTTAACGAGCCCCATCAAGATGCAGAAACCATTTCAGACAAAAAAAGGCATATATATAGACCATATATACCCCTCTTATCGTGGCACGCGTCCCTCAAGCCAAGAACCTTGCAAAAAAAAGGAAAAAATCGTGCTTCCCTCTGCCGTGGTGTATATGCCTGTTTTTTTTTTCTTTTTTTTCTTACCCCTTGACCGTGGGGCTGGTTCTTACAACACCTTCCTCGCACATGCCTCGCAGCCTTGGAAGGGGGTGGTGTTTTGTTTTGGGTGGCCGGTTGTAGCGGTGGCTCGGATCACTCGCGCGAGTAAGGTTTCCCCCGGTTCCTTTTGCGATCTCAAGCTTAAGTGCGAACCGTTTGTTCATTTGTAAGATCCACCCGTTGCAATGGAACGGCAAGCGGCAAGGTACGCTGCGCCAGAAAAAAAAAAAATACCTAGATAGAGTTGATTTTTGTCCGCGATGTAGTAGTGCGGAGTCCCTCGTGCTGCGAGTGGCTCAAACCCGGCAAATAAAAATGGCGGTACCCCCCCCCCCCCCCCCCCCCGCCGTATACCCTTGGTCTTCCCGAAAAACCAGGTTTTTGGGCGACGAATAGAGGTGCTCCAGCGAGGAGGGTCATAAATCAATTGGGTGGACCCAGGCTATACGGGGGCGGGGGGGGGGGAAGCCATTGTTATTTACCGGTTTGAGCCACACTCGCACGAGTGACTCCGCACCACCTCACGGACAAAAATCAACGTAAGTTTTTTCTTTTTGGGGCGCAGCTGGGTAGCTCACCATAGTCTCGTTGCGGATTGATATCGAAAAATAATTAAAAAAAAAAGAACGCAGAAGAACAGGGGGGGTTACTCGCGTGAGTGATCTCGAGCCATTGCAGCGCCTCCCCCCCCCCCCCCCCCTCCTCCCAAATGAACCCCTCTGTCGGACCTCTATAATACCGTACCTCTAGGATACCGTAGTAGCTTGCCTCGTACATGTGGTGAACCGAAAACCACATACGTAAAAACTCGCGCCACGGCTCTGAGCCATTGAAATACAAAGACAGTACAAAGGCTCTCGTACGATTGGCACCTCTGTCTACCTCAAGGCTAGCTTAACCCCTTCAGAGCCGCCCCCGAATCCCTCTCTATACTAAACTCAAATTAATTTATAAAAAAGAGGTTTCCAATTGTAAAGGCGTTAATGATGAAAAGCGATCGATGGTCGAGTTTGATAGGACACCGATTACGCAAAGAAAGTCTGTATCGACTCGTACGATTCCGATGTTTGTTTGACGAATGGAAACTTATGGATATCGGAACGAGTTCGACGCGACACCGACAAAAAAAAGAAGCATCGGCTATCTACTCTGTACACGATTTCAACATTGGATGCACGAATGACGGATATCGGACGAAATTTTTGTTTTCGAGCTGGATTTAAAACCGATAAACAAAAACAAAATAAACGATATCGGTACGATTTAGATATTAGGTGCTCAAAAAGCTTTTCATTCGTTAAGTATTAGCATAAAAACAAGAGGAACGTAAGGGGGCGGAGGGCAAAACACGCTTAATGCGTATGATAGATCGAAAAAGTTCGATATTCTCGAATATAGAAAAAATCGGTATTTCGATATTTTATTACGATCATTTTCGACATTTCGATCTACCGAAAAAGTCGATACGATATCCAACCACCACATGTAGCATGAGCTTTAAACGATCCAGGGATACTCGTACAAGGAGTAGGAGGACGGGGAGGAAGAGGACAAAAGTGTGTGGTGTAGTTATCCGCGTTTCAATTAGCACGGAGGCGGCCAAGAAGTACTTGATAGTGCATGCTCATATATATGTGCGACACCAGGCCCGGTTGGCAAGGGAAGCCAAATGGGGGAGGACGAGAGAGAGGGGGGGTGGGGAGGGGAAGGGGGGGTGGGCGGCGGAGGGGGCAGTAGGGTGGGGGGGGGAGATAGAAAGTGAGGGGGGGGAGGGGGGGAATGGAGGGGGGGAGGGAAAGAGAGGGGTGGCGGGAAGGCAGAGAGAACGGGGGGAGGCAGGCAGGAGGAGAGAAAGGGGGGGGGGGGGCGGGAAGAGATAAACGAGGGGGAGCGGGGGGAGAGAAGGGGCGGGGGGAAAAGGGGGAGAGGATGCGAGTGAGGGAGAAGGGGGGAGGGAAGGGGGAGGTGGGGGGGGGATGAGGGGGGGATGGGGGGGCGCGGGGAAACGGGGGGGGGTAAGAGAGAGCGGGGAGCAGGGAGAAAGATTGTGTGAGAAGGAGGAAGGCAAGGTGATAAAGGGGAGATAGGCAGAGAGATGGGAGGGAGACCTTGTTGTTGTGCTTGGCATTTTTAGGATCATACCGGGAGAAAATAGGAGGGAAAGGGGGAATGATGGGGGGGGGGCAGATTGAGGGGAGGGTAACGGAGATTGAGGGAAGGTGGGGGCGGAGGGAGGGTGTACTCATTCTATACATAGCCCAAGTCGGACGACGGAAAGGGAGGAGGAAATGGGGGGGGGAAAGGGGGAGGAGGTTGGCGAGAAGGGGGGGGGGGGGGGGGGGGGGGGGGGGTGGGTGATAAGGGAAAGGAGATGGGGGCGAGAGGACGGGGAGCATGGGGGGGGGGGTGTAATCAGTTTGTGCATGGCCGTAGTCGTATGACCATAAAACCCCGCATCCCTGCTATGCCGGGACGGGGCACGTCGGGGTTTCACCAACCAGGCAGACATTGATTGCACCAAGCGCGAAGCGCCGTGAGGTGTTCGGCGAGTCGCATGTAGGGTGAACTGCACCCTTCCAAGAACCGCTCGTAAGATGGACTTCCGCACCCTTGTTGTGCCTACTTTCTTGCTTATTGATGACAGCGCCAATGGGTTCAACTAGTTACTACCATGGGAAGGGAGAAATAATATTTATACGGCCACAAAAAATGAGAGACACGATCATCATATATATTCACATATTCACATGTACCTGGTACCTACCTGTCATCCAGGTACATATGTACTTTAAGTATGAGCGCCGCTAAAAGAGCAGGTAAAAAAGTAAAAGCTATACCGAGAGGAACGCTTATCACATTTTTTACCGATTTATATCCTGGCCTGGTACTACTGCTGCTAGCAGCTGTACCTGGCAGTTAGGGTTGGTATCTTGTACGCCGTACGTACGTATTAAAAGTTAAAATTCCTTTGGACTGCGACAACGTCGTTTAGGACAAACTACTTGGAATTAGTGTCATCTACTAATAGTAGGCGTAGACGTTTCGCAGATAGAATAGTTAAAATCATCAACATCATCATCATCATCATCATCATCATCATCATCATATCGTAAGAGTTTACCTGATGATGATCCATGCCACACACACTTTCTCCAAGCAGAAAATTCGTGGCGAGAGCTTTGTGGTGGTTTGATCTTTGATGTCTGAAATGTTGGTTGCATTTTGCTTATTATCAGCAATCAGCTGTCAGCCGCCGTGCGCGCCAAGCTGAACCGCTGAACGCTCACGGATAGTGGCCCACGCACGCCTCACATCTCACGCCTCCCTAATTTAGTAACGAAACGGTCGGCGATTCGGTGGCATACAAAATCTACAACGTACTCGGACCCTATCGTGTACGTATGGTCATGAATGTCACACAACCCAGTAGTGATACTGACATGCTACTCGGACCTCTGTCCTACCCCGGTTTGCATATCTGGTAATATATTATAAAAATACAAAATATAAAATATATTATTATTATTGCCCTCCGACAATAATATAGAGCGCGTAGATGCCTTTCCGATGTAAATCGAATATCCTTCCATAAAGGAGCAGCAGTAAGTACCTAATATGAAATCGAATGATCGCGCCCAGGGCATACATCATAAAAATGTAAATACACAACACTCCTTTGACCAGCTGCTGTGAGATCGAATATTTTCTCGAAACTCATCAGATATCTTTGCAAGCTTGTGTGTGATACTCCGATCGCGCGTATTACGGGTTCTGTATCCTCAGTAAGGATATATATATATATAGGTCTCGGCGGCTCCCCTTGCAACAACAGTAGTGTTGTAGCTATCAGGGTCAACAGGGTGATGTTAGACAGTCTGTTCTGCCCTCCTCGTCGTCCTGTTCATTTGCGGTCGGTATTGCATCGCCTAACAATCAGACTCTGTATGCTACTGTATTTGCAGGATGTGTCTCTGTCTCGCAGTACGTATTATGTGAGCACAACAAGGAGAGGTCGGACACTGGCTCTGCTTGCGCTGGATGTAGATGGGTGGGTGGGATGTTGGTTTATGCCTGCGCACAAGTCTGATGTACGATGTGTATGACTGCAAAGAATCTACGACAGCGATAGAACTTTTGCTATGATTGGCGATCCCAATCTTCGATATGTATGGTCGAGTTCATCGTTATCATGACGTGCACACAGGCACGGGGAATGTTGGTTTAAGACAGGTGCACACGTTTGATTTACTATAGGGTATTTTGGTGTATGTGATGGTAGCATCTTCGGAGATGCGGGGGAACTTATGGTTTCCCGAGCGGATACAACAAAATAAACGATTGGTCCCTTATCCTACGATTAGTGTCACCACTCTCGTGGGAAATGGGAGTGGGAAAAGTCCCTGAGTGGCGCTTCCTTTCTTGACTTCCTCCCTTACTTCAAAACTCTCCACTTCTCTCTCTCTCTTCCCAGCTCGATGGCTCTCCGGATAACGTGACTACTGTCTCCACGAGCCAGCTGTGCCCTTGACACCTGGGTTCATACACTGCTTTCATCCATCATGGAATATGGGTGGAAGTATCAGGTTAATAGCGTGAAGAACGACGCACAATTCTACGGTATTATGGTACTCCAGTATAATATATACATATATTCCCCCGCTCCCTCTTGTTCAAACACCCCACCTAAAATCAAAATATGCCAGGTAATAAACACTATCAGGCGGTTGATATCACCTCATTATTTTTCCAGCCATCCATGCCGTAGCTCCAATTCACCCCCCCCCCCCCCCCATAAACGCTCCCTTTTCCCCACCACCTGCACCATCGCCTGGACCTAGCGCCACGTGTATAGCAAGCCCCTACATCTATGCGACCTTATGAAGCTGTGAAATCCCCTCCCCCCCCTCGCGTCCCCCTCCCCCGAACCCCTCCCCCGAACCCTTCGAACACTCCGCCCTCCCCTCACCGGTTATACGACTTGCAGGATGTTCCTGATAAACTGATGCCTTTCCTTCCATACATAGCTGTCATATTTTGTCCCCCTCAAAAACGGGTTCTTCTATAGTTCCCGCGCACAGACTGACTGACATCACCCTGTTGAGTTGACCCTGGTACAAGCTACATACATTGTAGTTCCAAGGGGAGTCGCCGCCCTATATCAGGTAGCCGGTCGCCCCGGTGGCGTATCAGGTTATCCTCGAGCCTGGTATAGGTCAGTTAACAGTTTCGCGAGTTCGAGCCCCGCCGAGTGCATACATGTACTCGTATAAATTCGTTGTTACTTTTGCTTGTGCACAAACTGACTTGCGGAAAGCGCGAGAGCGTGAGTTGGCAACACTCGATGAAAAATCGACGAGCAGTGGGATTACTGAACCCTATGCGCGATGAAAATTGAAGGCGAGAACCGGGGGGGAGAAGGGACGACACCTGTGACCACGGCTTGTCCAGAAGAGCTGGAAAGTAAAAGTGTGAGAAAAAAAAAAAAAATCCTTTACACACCCCAGTAATACGCGCGATCGGAGTATCACACACCACAGCTTGCAAACAAAGACGAGTTTCGACAAAATCTTCGATCTCACAGCTGGAGGAATGTAATTTTATTTTTATAGTATATATGGTAGTATCATGTTCTGCCCGCTCCTCGTCATCGTGTGTTCGTTTGCGGTCGGTATTGCATGGCTTAACAATCGAACCCTGTATGCTGTATTTGCAGTGTGTACATATCTGTCTCGCAGCACTTATTACGTGAGTACAATACATTGTCAACTACTAGAAGATGATGTCGTCTCTCTACTACTCGTACTGTAGATTGATGAGTGGGCACTGACTGCTTGCGCTGGATGTAGATGGATACGTTGGGTGGAAAATGGGTGGAAGTGCTTCAGTTTAAAATAACGTGAAGTACGACGCACAATAATTTTATAGTGTGATAATAATAATGGTAGTTCTGAAGAATTTAGGAGGTTCTACTGAGTGAGGCCGTTCACTCGTTCTCTGGATGAGAAGGTCTCTATAGATCTCGTACATTCTCTTGCTTAAACGCCCCACCTAATATCGAAATCCGCTAGAGTAATAAACACTTCCACGCCCTGGATATCGCCTCTTTATCGTTTTAGAGCCGTCCATGCCGCTGCTGCAATTCCCACCACCCCCGCCACCAACGCCCCCTCCTTTCCCACCAACCGCACCATCGCCTAGACCTAGCTCCACGCGTATCGCAAACCCCTACATCTATGCGACCTAAAGCCCTCCCCCCCCGCCCCCCCGCCCCCCCCCGGCACATTTCCCCCCCCCCTCCCCCACAAGATATATTATAGTTTCCACGCACAAATTGAGCTGCCCCACCCGTCCCCTCTCCCCCCCCCTCCCCCCCTTCCGCCCCCCTTTTGATCAAAATCAGGCCCCCACGTCCTTGAAAACTCCGCCCTCCCCTCACCGGATATTCGACTTACAGGATTCACTTGATAAACGGATGCATTTCCTTCTACAGCTGTCAGATTTTGTCCCCCTCAGAAACGGGTTTTATAGTTTCCGCGCACAGACTGTCTAACATCACCTTGTTGACCCTGATAGCTACACTGTAGTTGCAAGGAAGGGGAGTCGCCGACCTATATCCTTAATGAGGACACACAACCCGTAATACGCGCGATCGGAGTATCACACACAGCTTGCGAAGATGAGTTTCGACAAAATATTCGATCTCACAGCTGGAGTGTATTTCAATTTTTATAATAATATACATACATGTCTCGTGTGCCTCCAAGTGTTATAAGGCTTAGTTTGGGTAAGCTATTGATTAACCTTTTGCAAGTGGTCAAACGGACTAATACCCCACTAACACCTTAACAAATGGCGTCGTCGACAGACAATGGGTTTTTTGGGTCGTGGGTTCAAATCCCACATCCACCTGAGTAAACTTTTTCAGACTTTCCCCATGTCGAACTTGAAAAATACTCTCTGCGGTATACTCAGGAAATGAAACGGCTTGGACAATTGGCAAGTCCGCCCGTATATCCGATCGACCTGCTATCCCGCCGTTTCAGGGGAGAAGAGTGTTATAAGGCTTAGTTTGGGTAAGCTATTGGTTAACCTTTTGTGGCAAGTGGTCAAACGGACTAATACCCAACTAATACCTTAACACAAGGCACAAACTAATCATTAATTGATACGTATCGTAGTGTAGTCTAATGTTCAAATTTGTACCTGGTATCAATTATATAGCACATACATACCAATCCCCACCACCACCATTATTTTAGTCTACAGCGTTATCGTCTCCAACACCGAAAATGATCCCCCTAGTCCCTCACACGGCTTGCGCCGCTAAGGAAGAACGGCAAGCGGAAGCTTATGTATGTATGTATGTATGTATGTATGTATGTATGTATGTATGTATGTATGTATGTATGTATGTGTATGTGCAAGGGCTCCGCATTGGTGCTCCGGGTAGGGCAGAGGCAGCACTTTGACTTGTTCGATTCAATATTCGATAGAGAATAAAAAAAGTCACCACACAACAGCGTGTAGAACGTGGAGCAATGCCAAGATATTAATATAGACTGTCGTTTTCTCCGTTTCTCCGTTTCTTGCGTGAATCCGATTCCGAGCTGTGTCATTCGTCATATATATATAGCGATGTCAGAAAATAATGGTAAATGTATGATGATGGTGACAAACAGTGCATGACCACATCACCTCGCCTGTTGTATTTGACAATACGTATCTCTTTCTTATAATTAGCGATGTCAGAAAATAATGGTACCTACAAATATTCTATAAAATATTCTAGCTCTCGATCGATGTATCATACAACAACAAATTATGAAGATTTAACACGTTATTTACTACACTTAAACACGCTGCATCTAACATCAAACCTTCTAGAATAGTAAACATTACAAGCCAGATGATATAAAGGGATGTCTTATTGCTTCAATCGTTAGGTTTATCCCCTTTGAGGATTTATAGTCTCCGCGCACATATTGAATTGTCCCGCCCCCCCCCCCCTCCCCCCCCCCCCTCCCCTCCCCCTTCATTGACCCCTCTTGTTCATAAAAAACCCCAACCCTTCCCTCCCCGCCCCTCCGTCCCCCGATTCCCCCCCCTTCCGCCTAGTTTGTCCAAACGCCCCACTCACAATCAAAATCGGCCTGAGTAATAAACACCTATACGCAGTTGATAAATAAACCTCCTAAAAAATCTCCCCCCTCCCCCCGCCTCGTGCTCTCCCTTACTCAAACGCCCCACCAAATATCGAAATCCGCCACATTAATAAACACTTCACGCACAGGATATCACCTCATTATCTTTCGAGAGCCATCCATGCCGCCCCCCCCCCCGCCCGCCTCGAACGCCCCCTTCTTCCCCATCACCTGCACCATCGCCTAGACCTAGCACCACACGTATAACAAACCCCTCACCTAAAGCCCTTCCTCCCCCCCCCCCCCAACCCCCCCCCTCCAACGCCCCCTATTTTCCGACCACCTGCACGATCGCCTAGACCTAGCACCACGCGTGTAACAAGCTGCTACATATCTTTGATCTCAAAGCCGAAGTGTATTTGAATGTTATTTGTGACCTAAATCCTCCTGAAAATTCTCCCCCCCCCCCCCCCCCCCCCCCCCCCTCCTCTTGCTCTCCCTTACTCAAACGCCCCACCAAATATCGAAATCCGCCACATTAATAAACACTTCACGCACAGGATATCACCTCATTATCTTGCGAGAGCCATCCATGCCGCTGTGTTTCCCCCCCCCCCCCCCCCGCCTCGAACGCCCCCTTCTTCCCCATCACCCGCACCATCGCCTAGACCTACACCACACGTATAACAAACCCCTCACCTAAAGCCCTCCCCCCCCCCCCCCCCCCCCCCGCCCCCACCCCCCACCTCCCCCCCAACCCATCCCAACCCCACCCCCTCGAACACTCCACCATCTCTTTACTCACTGATTGTACGACTTACCCCAGGATATATATATGATAAACTGATGTATTATTTCCAAAACCGTCACATTTATCCCCTCAAAATAATGTATAGTTTCCAGGCACATATTGAGCTGCCCCCCCCCCCCCCCCCCCTCCCCGCCCCAACCCCCCCCCCCGCCGCCCCCAATAATATACTGGTGCCAAAACCGTCAGATTTATCCCCTCGAAAGGATTTATAGCTTACATGCACAAATTGCCCCCTTTCCCCCCCCCCCCCCCCCCCCCTCCAAACCCGCTCGCTTTTGATCAAAACCAGGCCCCCACGTCCTTCAAAACTCCGCCCCCCCTCCTCACCGGTTATTCGAGTTACAAGATTCACTTGATGAAAGGATACATTTCCCTTCACAGCTGTCAGATTTTGTCCCCCTCAGAAACGGGTTTTATAGTTTCCGCGCACAGACTGACTAAAATCATCCTGTTGACCCTGATAGCTACACTGTAGTTGTAAGGGGAGTCGCCGACCTATATCCTTAATGAGGACACACAACTCGTAATGCGCGCGATCGGAGTATCACACACAGCTTGCAAAGATGAGTTTCGACGAAATCTTCGATCTCACAGCTGGAGTGTATTTTCATTTTTTATAATATATATAGTCATTCATCCCCCCTCCCCCCCTCCAACGCCGCCTCCTTCCCCACACCCCGCACGATCGCCAAGACCCAGCACCGCGCGTATAGTAGGCCCCTACATATATGATTAATACGCGCGATCGGAGGATCACACACAATGTTGCGAACATCAGTGTCGACCAAATCCTTGACTTTAATACTAGTATTATATGTGACCTAAACCTCTTGAAAACCCTTTCCCCCCCCCCCCCCGCGTTTTTTTTTTTTTTTTCTTCACCCCCGCTTCCTCTTGCTTAAACGCCCCACCTAATCTCGAAATCCGCCAGAGTAATAAACACTTCCACGCCCTGGATATCGCCTCGTTATCGTTTCAGAGCCGTCCATGCCGCTGCTGCAATTCCCACCCACCCCCGTCCCCAACGCCCCCTCCTTCCCCACCACCCACACCATCGCCTAGACCTAGCACCACGCGTATAGCAAACCCCTACATCTATGCGACCTAAAGCCCCCCTCCCCGCCCCCGGCCCCCCCCGCCACATTCCCCCCCCCTCCCCCACAAGAAATATTTATAGTTTCCACGCACAAATTGAGCTGCCCCACCCGTCCCCTCCCCCCCCCCCTCCCCCCCTCCCGCCCCCTCCCCCCCTCCCGCCCCCCTTTTGATCAAAATCAGACCCCCACGTCCTTAAAAACTCCGCCCTCCCCTCACCGGCTACTCGACTTACAGGATTCACTTGATAAACTGATGCATTCCCTTCCACAGCTGTCAGATTTTGTCCCCTTCAGAAACGGGTTTTTTTATCGTTTCTGCGCACAGACTGTCTAACATCATCCTGTTGACCCTGATTGCTACATACACTGTAGTTGCAAGGAGAGTCGCCGACCTATATCCTTAACGAGGACACACAACCCGTAATACGCGCGATCGGAGTATCACACACAGCTTGCAAAGATGAGTTTCGACAAAATCTTCGATCTCACAGCTAGCTGGAGTGTATTTTCCTTTTTTATAATATATTTCGATCGGATAAATCCGAGCCCACGCAGACCGAAGAGACGTTTCGAGTGCGTTTCTTGACGTTTCGACTCATCCACCAAACATCCAGGGCCAGCAGGGAGATGGCCAAAGGTTTGCTGCATGTTCTCTACGTAGCAACTGACAGGCGCGCACTGAGCCAGCTTCTGCTACTACATGCATGATACCATAATATAATACGCGCGATCGGAGTATATCTCACACAGCTCGCAAATATGAGAGTTTCGACAAAATTCGATCTCACGGCAGCTGGAGTGTTTTTTTTTTATAACATCTAGATCCGAGGCTCGCAGACCTACTACTGTGTCTCTGTGTGTACAGTGATCGTGGAGAGACTTGCTGACGGTATTCTTGGCGTGAAACACGGTGTCGCTGCCTTCGTCATTCAATTCTTCGAATACTATTATTATAATATGGTTGCTACTTGTTGCTGTAGACCACTCTCGTCTGGTCGATGGAACATTAGTAGTACGCGATAGCACTGAACAAAGAATATATGGTAGTTAAGAATTTCAGGCTCGATCGATTTCAGACGAAAATATAAACATCAAATTCCTGGTATGCCCTTTTTGTTTGATTGCTGGTCGCTCATTAGCCGGAGATCATACACAAAGTAACCGCCATCTGGGGACGATAGGGTCCATTCTCCGAATCATAATCCATTCACGTATATACAACTCCGATAACCCGGGAACAAACACGGATGTATCATCAGCATTGATACCTCCCCGCACAAGTCAGTGTGGAAATCCCCAATCAATGCCGCCGACCGGCCGATCTCTAATTGGCTGGGGTTCGTATAATATAGAGCAAGTTCCATCCCCGGTCTAGGGATCGTTCCATATATCTAAAAATTAGACAAACGGGGGAAGAAAACCGAGTTCTCTCGTGTCGACACCGCCCCCCCACGGTGTGGACAAATCCCAGTTCCATTGGCTAGAATCGCAAATGGGTTCGAGCTCCACAGCGGCCCCCCACCCTAGTAGGAGGATGACAGAGGTTCACCAACCGATGGGGTGCAGTTTCGTCGCACACGGGGGAGATAGGACCCCATCCCCGGTTCATAAATCTTCCGAATTTCTACAGCCCCAGCAACGCGGGAACGATAACGATGATCTCCCGGGTCGATATACCTCCCCGCACGGCGTGTCAACCCGACTCCTTTGGCTTATTTCTCGTGATTGGCTGGTAGGCTTTGACCCAATAAGCTCACAATTTTTTCGACCGAGTCGGGTTTTCTCGCATAGTTCTCGCATACGGCAAACATTTGCAATGCGAACGCAGTTCAATGAGCTATTTATTTGCATAATAGGTCGCATGAACAAGTGATATTGAGCCTATATCAGGTTGGCGTGCCGAGCAAGCACGCTCAAAATGAGGATGGGAAACACTTGAACAGCAACTGAACAACTGTATAACAACAGCAGCACCAAAAACACAAAAATAATATAAATGGACGAATTAGGGCCATTTGTATTGCGTAGAGATAAGTACCACGAGACATTTGTGCAGGAGATCCCTATTTTTTACGATACCCTGCTATATATATCATCGATTGCTACGGGAGATATGGTCCAGAAGATATCTATTATTACTCTGTATCATCGGTTGATTCCTGGCGAACGAGATGACATTTTGAAGAGTTCTAAGATCCCTATATTTTATTATACGTCATCAATGAATCGCTCGCGGCGCACACGATGTATTGACCAGCAGCAACAACGACAGTAGCCAGCGCAATTCTTGCAACCAAACAACAAAGCGTTCGAAACACTACTACCTTGATCATCACACCTACCTTTAGAAGTGCATCCACGTTTCGTTTGTGGTGATAAATATACATGGAATTCGTGTGGGATATTTATTTTGCGGTCCTGAAAGATGGATGGTGAATCCTGGACCAATATATACGGAACGACTCTTTGGAGCGGCGGTGAAAAATACTGATAAAACATTGTTTGTCGTAGTAGTGCGATTTTTAAGAGCGACTCCGTTCGTTGTGTTTGTTTTCTATTTATTTTTTGGTATGGCCTGTTTTTTGTTGTGTTTTCGTACCCGGCACGCTGCTAGCATTTCACTTGCTTTATACCTTGATTAATAATGGCGATTGTTTGGTTTACTCTGTCTCACAGTCTGTGACCACATAATAATCAGTCGCATCTCTCTAGGACGAAGGATCAGAACGGGCACTGGGTGTTGTTAAGGACTTTAGTGGGGTATTAGTCCGTTTGACCACTTGCAACTGGTTAACCAATAGCTTACCCAAACTAAGCCTTATAACACTCTCCCCCCCTGAAACGGCGGGATAGCAGGTCGGCCGGATATACGGCGGACCTCTGTCAACATCCAAGCCGTTTCATTTCCTGGGGATACCGGGGAGAGTATTTTTCAAGTTCACCCATGGGGAAAATCTGAAAAGATTATTATTGTGGATGGTGGGGATCGAACCCACGACCCAAGAAACCCATGTCCTGCCGACGACGCCATTTGTTAAGGAATTAGTGGGGTATTAGTCCGTTTGACCACTTGCAACTGGTTAACCAATAGCTTACCCAAACTAAGCCTTATAACAGTGTAATGATGTTGTTGGGCAGAGAACGGCCACCCTCGAAGACAGCGCACGCTTGAACAAAAAGGTACTTAACCTTGAAATCCGATATCGAAAAGCAACGACACAGCAGTCAGTCGTACAATGTGCACATGACGGCCAAACGCTTCGAGGCGTGACCATGAAAAAAGTGTGGTGGGGACGAAACAAGAAGCCAATTTGGAAATGATGCCAAGACTTGGAAATAAATGTTCTCCCGTACCTGGTACCTGGTATGTTTTTTTCGTTCAATCTCTGCATATGCTAAGATCCAAGAATAGCTCGGGCGTATAACGCCCAAAATACAAAAATTTGCGCACTTCTCGCTTGTCTCGCTCAGCCCACCTACCCGATCCCGGCCAGGTGCGGAACTGGATACGGCAGGGCGAGGGGCGCTTGATCTTCCCCCCGAAGACGGCGCTCGAACGAAGCTACTTGACCGAGAAATCCAATTCCGAGAATCGCATACTGAGGCCGAGACGGAAAAAAACTCCTGACCGAATCACTTAAAATAGAATGATCATATATACCGGAGTACATGATTTTTCAAGATATTATCCCACCTGGAAGCAAACAAACGTTAAACATACTACGACCGTGAATAAAACGTGTTCTGGATCATACAGGTCGCACGGCTCTCCTATCCGGTATATTAGCATGATGAGAGAGCTAGATCATACAGATATTTCTGAAATAAATATCTAGATCTAGATCAATATCATTCAATCAAGTGGGGGTCGGTGATGATCTGTCTGCTGACGTGTGCTTGCGCTCTTACTTCTTCGGACTTCAAAGTATGAATACCGTCCATCTATTATCTGCTGCGTAATGGATGTTGGTGTTGTTGTTGTTCTCATATAGACTCGCAGAATCAAGTCCGTCCGTGGTCACAGGACAGGCTCCAGTCATTTTGGAGCTGAGGAATACCCCAGGGAAAGAACACGAACAAACTAAAGGTGGTCCACGCATATATCACAGCTGACGCAATTCATGCCTCCGCCAGAAACATATACTTTCCACGCAGCTTGCAAAGTTGAGTTTCAACCATTCAACCGGTCGTACTCACATCTGTGACGTTTGTATTTTATTAAAAAGTGAAAATCGGGAGTCAGCCTACGGTGCCAGGTCTAGGTCCATACTGGTGTATACGTCTCACAACTCACGCCTGGAAAAACCGACTATACCGCTTGCGATCCAACAAAGACTACCACGTATATATTACACGTAGTAACTATCACTACGCATACGCACGTCAGACGCAAGTCAAATGGGAAAGAGAAACAAAGAAAAGAAAAGAAGTGCAAGGGAAGGAAAGGAAAGAAACGAAAAGAAAGCGAAAGAGGAAATTAAAGGAAAGAAAAGACAAGTCAAGAAAAAAAGCAAGAAAAGACGAGAAGACAAGAAGAAGAGGAAGCAAGGAGAGGAAAAGAGAAAAAACGTCATACTATCATACCCTAGGAACTGACTAAAGACGGCATTGATTGATATATGATATACCCCAGGTATAAAGTAGTAGGTGGTATTCGCGCACATTAAATTGTGTACATACATACATACGCACGTTTTGGTATTATTATTAGTCGTTGTGGTTCCTGGCTAAGATTCCAAGGGAATCGGAAGTTGTATACGAAAGAAACATACTTGTACAAGTGTCGTGTTTCAAAATACCCTGGTACCAAGTAATAATGTTACTATCTGATGACGGATGAAGATTATAGATTACAAATTACTTTTTTAGTATGCAATATTATAATAATAAAGATACACTCCAGCTAATTACTGCTGTGAGGCCGAAGATTTTGTCGAAACTCATCAGATGATCTTTGCAAGATGTTTGTGATACTCCGATCGCGCGTATTACGGGTTGTTGTGTGTCCTCATTAAGGATATAACTCGGCGACTCCCCTTGGAACCATAGTGTAGCTATCAGGGTCAACAGGGTGATTTTAGTCTGTGCGCGGAAACTAAAAACCCGTTTTTGAGGGGGACAGAATCTGACAGCTTTGAAAGGAAATGCATCAGTTCATCAAGTGTTTCCTGTAAGTCGTATAACCAACCGGTGAGGCGGAGTTTTGAAGGGTGTGGGGGCATGGGTTTGAACAAGAGGGAGCGCGCGGGGGGGGGGGGCAACTCAATCTTTGCGTGGAAACTATAAATCCTCTGAGAGGATAAATCTGACGGTTTTGGAAGGAATGCATCAGTGTATTATGCATGCAGTAAGTCGTACAACCAGTGAGGAGAGGGCGGAGTATTCGAGGGGTTGGGTGGGTGGGTGGGTGGTGTAATGGAGTGCCCTCCGTAGGAGGATAGTTTATAGATTCGACGTGAAATCATGTCATGGTTGAGGTGAAACCACGTGACATTAGATATCACATTCACGTCAAGGCCATCATATTGGGCGATAATGTAGGTGACGATGATGGAACAAGCAGGACGCCCCACATCTCACTACCTGCTCTACCTGCTTTACCCTGCCCTATCGTGCCTAGGCTGTTTTGTCTGTCTTTTAGAGTTAATGTAAAGGAAATAATGTATAAGGTGTTGAGTCTTTCCAGCGAGCCACGAGGAGAGACCAAACAAAGGGCACCGGAACCCATGAGGAGCACGCTTCCCAACACCGACCAACCACGCATCCCCCACTCGGAGTACCACTACTGTGGGGGGGGGGGGGGGGGGAGGTTTTGAATAGCTTTAGGTTGCATAGATGCAGGGGTTTGCTATACGCGTGGTGCTAGGTTTAGGCGATGGTGCGGGTGGTGGGGAAGGAGGGGCGTTGGGGGGGGGGGGGGGGATTGAATTGGAGCAGCGGCATGGATGGCTCTAGAAAGGTAATGAGGTGATTTCGATGTTGGGTGGAGCGTTTGAGCAAGAGGGAGCGGGGGAAAAAAAAAGAAGGGGGGGGGGGGGGGGGGGGGGTTCGGGGGGGTGGAAGGGTTTTTAACAGGTTTAGGTCGCACATATTTAGGGGCTTGCTGTGCGCCTTGTTCTAGGTCTAGGCGATCGCGCGGGTGGTGGGGAAGGAGGGGGTGTTTGCGGGGGGGGGGCGTTTGGGGGGGGATTAATTAAAGCTATGTCATGGATGGCTAGATGCAATATATACGCACTGATCCACCCACACATGTCATATGTAATGATATGCTCGGGCGTCATGTCGGTGGGGGGGAGCGATTGTTGAGTCATGACGTGGGGAGCGCCTGGTTCGTAGGGTGGTTCGAATTGAAAATTGAAACGGAATAATAACGGTGTAATAACGGAATAATAACGGAATATCGGTACTGTCTGTGTACCGAATATGATATCATCACATACATGTCACATGATGTATGTCGTATGATATGTCTTATCTTCACATCAAACCGTTCTTCCTACCCAACGACATCAGGACACCCAGAGTCCGTGCTGTTTCTTCATCATCTATAAGAGATACAAATTCTATGGTCACAGACACCAGTGAAACAGAGAAAAAAAACAAACAAACGCAGTTCATCAAGGGTGAATATAAAGCAAGTGAAGTGCCAGCGTACCGGGTACGAGAACACAACAACAAAACAAGCCAGGCCATGAAAAAAAAAAGAGAGAGAAAAGAAGAAAAGAAAAGGAAATATCATTCAACATTGTATGATATGGATATATATCTTTGAATAGCAATGGAGATGAATCATGCTAAAGTGTGAAATGAAACGACAACAACAATGATAATAATGGATGTAATGAGCCGGTCGTCATTGTTGTCAGGATTTACCCTCGAACACTATTATTACTATCAGTACACAGAGTTCGTTCTCGTGTTCGAATCGAATCTCTCACGTGGGTCGGACTTTTCGAGCTTATTTCCATAAATGAAGAATAAATGGAATCATCCAAGGAATGATCTATCTGCTGAGAGGAGAGCGCCTTGCAGCGTGGGAAAAGGCACAATTCGATGTGAGTCTACGAGGAGGGAAGAAAGGGCAAAATAAGAAGAGTCTTCTCGCGGTACTGTAAACCCCTTTACAACTGGAAACCCATTTTTGGGGACAAAATTACTCGGATTTAGTATAGATAGGGAGGGGTTCGGGGGCTCTCAAGGGGTTAAGATAGATACGGCCTCCAAAGGCCTGTAATTGTCTGAATTGAGATAATTTGGCCGGATGTCGTCTGCATGTAATGTGGTAATAGGTTGACCGCCGGTTTTCGTATGATAAGGTAAACGATATCGTACGAAAGCCGGCCAAAAATATCTCAATTAAGATAAGAACAACAACAGGCCTTTCGAGGCCGTATCTTAACAGTACAATATGCAGTTAAAGGAACGTACCGCACTCGTGGTGGGCAGGGGGAAGAAGAGCCTGCTTGCTTTGTGACCATAGTTGTGGATCTAAGTTACATCTGTGGAGGGATAAAAAAACCGAGATGAAGGTGCAAAGAAAACAAATGGGACGATGAGCAACGTTCTCGCGGATCAAAAAGGTGAACCGACCCGCGACAGGACCTGCATCTTAAAGGTCATCCGAAGCCTGACGGGTCGGGGCGGGGGGTCGTGTCAACAGGAGGAGGAGGTGCTCAAACTCTCACGCACGGGTCAGGTCGGGTCAGGCCGTAAGCTTTTGAAATCTCACCGGTCGGGCGGGTAAGATCGGACCAGAAGAGGGTTCTTTCGGGTCGAGTCACATGACCCGACCCGACCCGCGAGTTTGACCTGACCCGTTCAAAGCCCTGGATATATCGTAATAATTATTGATAAAAAGTAGAATGCCCTTGAGGATGTTCCAGACGACGGTCACCCGACGTTCCAGCAACCCGAGGACGCGTGGTGTGATGATGCGGATATTTTATTCGATATACTCTGTACATGTGTACCAGGTAGCACTCATTGGCCACGAAGCTGCTGTGTGCTTGACGGACGCATGCTACTATTAGTACGGTAGGGATGCACCCGTTTTTTCCCCGAGGCTCCTAACCCCTTGATTAGGAGGTCTACTACAGCAAGCATCTTACCCGAAAACACGATTGTTTTTGTTATAAAAAGTAATCACAGTTCAGCTCAATCAAACCGACAAATATAGTACCTGGTAGTCTATACATTATGGCCTAGGTATACACCAGAAGCACACAGAAAAAGAAACAAGAATGGCATTGCGACAATTTTGGGTTAATTTGGGGTTAAGGAACGCCGCTATCCACAAAATATTTCAGCCGAACAAGTGCTACCCCTCTGATCGTGGTACGCGTCGACTCGACTCGACTCGACTCGACTCGACTCCTCACCAGAGAGAGTACTGCTGGAACCTATGCGAGTTTTGGTTTTCGCTTAATATTCTTAATATGTACCAGTACCAGGTACTCGTAGCAGGTACCTGGTATGCATAGGCTTTATTAACTTCAAGTAATGTTGCTGCTCTTGAAAATCCATTTTTTTTGGTATTTTTTGTGTAAAATAGTATGTAGACCGCCGTATTACGCTTGAAAATCGTTATTTCTCAAAGCTAGTTTTTGGGTTTCGAGCTACGGAACTCCTCGGGTGAGGATGCTCCGCAGAAAGTGCGGGTGCACCCCTTGCCCGTAGCAGATGTCCATGAGGACATCCCAGAGGAGGTCTCCCCGAGGCAACACGGTCTCGGTAGTTTGATGATGTCCCACCTATTTTTTGTCCTCACTCGTGCGCCCAAGAGGTACTCCGTCGATGTCAAATAGCTATTATTAATAATAGGACTACGAGCTGGTGTTAAGATACGGCCTCGAAAGGCCTGTAGGTATCCGAATTTGAGATCGTTTGGATGGGTTTCTTATGATAAGGTTGGCGGTTTATATTCGGGAGAGTTAGGAAGTAGATCGGAGGCACGTGCCTCCGATCTCAGAAGCTATCCCGGGCTCTGGTGGAAACGAATAAAGCTATATCTCTACGAAGGAACGAAAGTGAGTACTCTCCGAGGACCTGCTCAATTGGAAGACCTGCAGGGGGCACTCTGTGTCCCCCACCTTTAATTTAACATGTGGCGTCGACGGCAGGACAGAAAAAAAAGAAGTGATTATAGTTGCTAAGAGTATACTAATAGTAAGTCGCCGACTAGTTATAAGTTGGCTAGGTGTTATAATACATCCCAGTTGTATCATAACACATTACAGTTGTTTTACAATACATGACGGTCGTACTTCGAAGTATTACGGCAAATTACCGCTGCACTATATGAAATACATTTAAGTTCTGTTTAATATCTTGCCGCAGTAAATTGAGTGCCATGCCCTCTGCGTTTTTGTATATGACTGATACGCTTTGCGGCTCTTAACCTGTTATACGTCGAGGGGCACTTATACTCTTTATACTCGGTTGGTTGGCGCACTTCGCCATCCAACTATAATCTAAAAACTAAAACACTAGCGGTCAAGTCGAGCTAAGTCACAACCCGACAAACAGCAGGGATCGGTAAGACAGAGTCTCACGTGGAAGGAGCATGTTTCTTTTCTGGCCTGAGAGCTATGGTGTAGGGGCGTCAGACGATCTCTCATCCCAGGGCCAGCATCTCGCTGTAGCACCGGGCTAGGTGGTCATCACGTGTGACAGTCATGAGAAAGAACGAGTCCCGTGGGTGAAACCAGGACTACCCCACTGCTGCAATAATTGGAACCCATGAAGATGCTAGGTTGCGTTTTTAGGGATTTTCGCAAGAACAGGAAGGCGTTCCAGCATCACTGTACCACCAGGCTAGGTGATTATTTATATGACACACTCGCAATCCCACTGCTGCAACATGGTGAACACACGGAGATGTTAGGTTGCTTTGTTAGGGATTTTCGCCAGAACAGCGGAAGGCATTCCAGCATCACTGTAGCACCGGGCTAGGTGATTATTTATATGAAACACTCGCAATCCCACTGGTGCAACATGGTGAACACACGGAGATGTAAGGTTGTTTTTTATGGATTTTCGCCAGAACAGCGGAAGGCATTCCAGCATCACTGTAGCACTGGTCTAGGTGATGATCATATGATACGCATATTGAGGTGTGAAAGGACACACGATAAGTACGCAAAAATCACCCCATTCAAAACAACCTGCACGCACCAAAAGCAAACAGCAACGAACGGACCCAGGCTACGACAGGGGGGTTCCTTTTTGGGCCTTGAATTTCATGGCTAGGAGCACTTGCGCGAGTAACCTCTTTGTTCTTTTGCCATCTTACGTTTTTGTCACTCGTGCCAGTGGCTCAAACACAATGAAAACGGGGGTGCCCCCCTACCGTAGCCTTGGTCAACGGCAACAAAACACAACCCCGCATATAAAATATACTATGTCTGTGGAATCGGTGAAATCGCCATTCTTCTCGATTGACCGCTGGATTGTTGATTGTCGATCGATTGATGCCTGGAACACGGCACAGCACTTGTTGTGAAAAAAGACGTTTTGCTTGCACCCATGCAGATGCCTAGCAGGATCTTAGGCGCCATGCACCATGCCTCAACATCGCCGCTGATATTACCCGCTGTTGTGGCCCATGCCCCGAGCCCTCGTTCCAGCTGTCGCGAGTTGCAGGCTACACGCCTTGTCCAAAAAAACGAAAAAAAGGAACCTCGCAGAGGTTTCCCATGTTTGCTGACACATAACACATGCAGGACATAACTACATACTTCATCGCCACGAAACGTGGACGGCGTGTTTGTGCCGGGCGGGCGAAGCATATCGTAGATCTCGACCTTGCCGTCGCCCGCACAGGTCCCCACGAGGTTGCCGCCGGCAGGGCGGCCGACCCTCACGGGGACCGGTGATCGGAGAGCACGCCCCCGAAGAAATCGCGACAAAATGCAGTTCCTGCGACGAGCTGTGTTGGTCAAAACGCTGAGCACCCGGTTGAGAACAGATATTTACAGGTATATCTATATGATCTATGTGATCTATATGATCTATATGGTCTATGTGATCTATATGATCTATATGATCCAGATGATTCATATGATCTCCATGGCTAATATCGTGATCAGTCCAAGGTGCAACGTTCGATTCAGGGACCCCCATCCTCACTCGGAATCCTATCGGACCGGTAAAGTCCGCCAGAAGCTCAGGTATGGTCATGGCCTTGCTCCCAAACGAAGCATAACCTTTCAGTAATTTTTCCTCTCTTCCGTCGACGGCAGCCCGAACCTGAAGAAATGCTTGCATGGGTTTGCTATTGAGGTCGCACTGTCATCCGATTATCCGGGTACCCCTCCTGGAAGAGCGATTGTGCCTCCACCGCTCCCGGTAGCTCGAGGATTTCCTCTCGTACGTTCACCACGCCCCATTGTCCGGCCTCCTGCACGGTTTCGAGGAGGAGTCCCGTGCCTAGAACCCTTTCGAGTTTGCTTGTCCTCTGTCCTCTGTCCTCTGTCCTCTGCCCGAGGGGCCTACAGCGATGAGGGTTGCCGCTTTCTTGTCTGGCATGCAGTCGAGGCTGCGGGCAAGGCGGTCCGGGCCTCCCTCCCTTACCACCTGCGTCGCCCGCTTCAGTACATATTCCTCTCTCCCGATCGGAACGCTCACCACCTGTCACCCCTCCTTCTTCGGCAAGGCGGAGGTCGGCGCTTTCAACGACCGAACTAGCTCCCGCCGTCGGGATGTATCCCGGTTCCGGTGGTAGTACCGCATGCTTGGCGGGCTTGGTCACGATGCCGATGCGGTCGGCTCGCGCCGAGGGAAGCTTCTGACTCTGGTCATATCGCGTTGGTCGTGACCCCCATGAGACCGAAAAGCATGCCGTCCATGTAAGCGAAGGTTTCCACCCCTTCTCTCTCAAACTTGTTCCTGAAACGTTTCAGCCCCGGCAGCAACGCCAGATACAACACTACCAGCCCCGTAGCCCCCCCCTGCTGACCCCGCTGGGGCAAGCTATCCTCCTGGCCTCTCCGGAATTCACATGAAAAAAAACGACCGCGTCTTGCACCATGAGCACTTGGCCACAAACGATGTGATCGCTGGCATGCAGTTTGTCAACCCCGCAAGCACCGCCGTCCTGTTGACCGCGTTGAAGGCGTTGGAGTAGTCGGTGACAACGAGCCAGTCGCTCGCCTCGCGCAGCGTTCGTGCTGCCCTCAATCCCACATGCTCCACTCCTCCCGGTATCGCGGCCCCAAAACTGCCTCGCCTCTCAAATGGCTTCTTCCAACCGCGGCCGCCACGGTCCCGTTGCTCTGATGTGACGACCTGTTGTTTCGGATCTTGTGTTTTTGTCGTTTTTCTTTTCTGTTCTTTTTTTCATTGGCGTTTTGGTTTCATTGCTTTTTTGTCGTTGCTTTTAAGCGACTAGAAGAAAAACGTAGGTCTTTCCCAGACTTAAGAAAGACATTTTTTCCTCGGGCCGATAGTACCTCTCCTAACTGGCGTTTTCGCTTAACTTTTACTACTGCAAACACCGCCTTCCACTAATTCCAAGGAATCCTCCCACTAATTCCAAGGAACTCCATCATCATCATCATCATCATCATCACCATCGTAATTGTAATTTATTAGTAGTATTCTTCTTTTGGTCCCAGCCGATTGCCCTTCTACGTCCCCACGCAAAACCGGCCGGCACCTTCCCCCCTACGCGTTGAGACCTGACAGAAAGAGACGCTGCCGTAACCCCGGCGGGAACGCGTTCGGTCTGTCGACGTCTCCCCACCAGGGGGGCATCCTAGCCCGGCCAAACTCCTTCTCTGGCCCGATTTCTATGTGGATGTTGAACTGCAGGTGTGCGAATCGTTGACAGCTGGTTCCGGGGCCGGATAGGGCGCTGCGGGAGCTGACGGCGTCAAAGAGCAACTGGGAGGAAAATCGTCGGTGCGCCACGGGGGGCACTTCCGTCCTCTACCTCGGTGTGATCTTCGAACGGGCATTTGGCCACCAGCGTGGCATACGTCTCTTCGTTGTCTGCTGAAGGCGGATCGGCCAGAAGGGTGCTACGTCTGCTCTCCCTCCCACCGCGTGTGGTAGCACGCCGACGACGCCCCTTCGAGTTTCGCCTCCTCTGAGGCTTTTTGGGTGGTACCCCGTTGCCTGTGTCCCCTTGCCTCTTGTACGCCACCAGCCACGGGAGCAGGATATATATACCTCCGCTTCCGCGCAACGCAAACCTTTGTGGTCTCTTGATGCGACCGTTCGGTGAGTGGAGCACGGCCTAGACGGTGCATAACAGCTTAACACCTTGACAACCGGAAACCCGTTCTTGTGAAAAATTACTTAGAATTAGTATGAGAGGGGGGATTTGGGGCTCTAAAGGGGTTAATCTCCGGCAAGACAAGTCCGGCGTCGTGAAGCAAGGCGTCCCGATTCGGCCGGCGTTCTCCCATGGCGCTGTTGATGCTGCCAAGCACGTGTGAACGCCCAGGCGCGCGTGTACGCCTGCCTGCCAACCGAGGTGGCACCTTTTTCCGATCGTGAGCTTTAGTCGAAGATCATCTATGGAAGCGGCATCGAGCCGTGACCGTACACCCAGGCTGTTCTGATCCCATTCGCACCCAAGCCCTCGACGGGGTGGGTCCGCGTTGCCTGCAGCCCTTCCTTCTCCAACCCGCGATGCCCGATTGCGAAGACACGGGTCCGCTTGCACCGCTGCCTCTCGTCTGTCCCATGCTGGGTGCCGGACCCAACCGTTGCTTGCTGGGCAAAGGAGTGGTGCCGCTGCGGCGCCTTCCGCAAGGGCCTGAACCACACAACGAGCGTGGAGCACGTGACGCCCTACCCCGCATGGAAAACTTGTCCATGGTGCACGAGCTGGAGCGCCAAACGGAAAACCCCGCACGCCACGTCTCCCCGGGTGTCGCCAAGGCGCAGAGGTGCGTTGTGCTCTGAGCCCCCTCCCCGGCGCCCTTGAGGGTTTTCCATCTAGTGACACGCCGTTGGATGGTGTAGGCCCGCCGCCGTTACATGCGGCTCTCCTCCCTCCGCGCCTTGTTGCTTCTCTGTTCCTCCTTCTCCCCCCCTCCACCACCTGTGCGCGTCGCTTCGCTTTCCGCTTCTCCACCACCGTCGTTATCTTTTCACACCCTTTCTTTCTTTGCTGGGTTCGCACCCTCATTCCCCTCCCGCCCTCCCCCCCATTCCCAGTGGGAGAATGTGAACTGCACAAAGAGGAACGGAATGAGTTACAGAAGGAGGTGAGGAAAAAAAGACGGATATAAGACACGGAGGAGTTTTGGTACATTAGATAGTAGCGAGAAAAAACGATGGATATCCTGTTTATGTTGGAGGTAGGTGGTGGCCACAGGCGGCCAAACAGGAGGGAGACAAGATGACCAACCATTTTTTGTGTGTTATGTACTTAACAAAAACGTACTCTGAGCGCTCAACTTGTTGGAGGTGCCTCCATTGAGTGTAGGAACGGTGCTCCGTCTCGAACGGCATTTCTGGTCAATAGTCAAGTTTCTAAGGCAAGCAACACGTAAGTAACCCCTCCCTTCCCCCCCAACCTATTGGGATTGGCGATGGTTGGCAACGACGCTATAAAACATGCCGATCACGGCGTGAGCTAGACAACCAGGGTACCGTTTTTTTTTGTTTTTTTTTTTTGCGATCACCAGGACGGTTATCGAGTAAGATCATAGTGTGCGGGGTGGAGAACTCTAACTCCGCACAAGGGGAATGATCGATCGCATCACGTATTAATAGTGTGACTATGTTAAGGCACCCACGAGGCAGTTACATAGTAATACCCATTGCTGTCTCTGGAGTGGCCACACCAGAAAACAAAGTAACCTATCAACGCTTGCCACCCATAAGCAAGAAAGTAGACACAAGGTGCCTAAGTCCGTCTTACGAGCGCTTCTTGGCAGGATGCAGCTCACCCTTCATGCGACTCGCCGAACACCTCACGGCGCTTCGCGCTTGATGCAATCAATGTCTGCCTGGTTGGTGAAAACCCGACGTGCTCCGTCCCGGCATAGTAGGGATGCGAGGGTCTATGGTCATACGACTACGACCATGCACAAGCTGAGTACTCCCCTTGCCCCCCACCCACCCTCGCCCCCCCCCCCCTCCCTCCCCCCTCCACGCCCGGTGTGGGTTCCACCTATAACTTTACACTATACAGTAGTAGTAGGCCCTCTATACCACCGGTTGTTGGTGTAGTGCCGGTCGCTCGCCATAATATATGGCGCATTTGAAATTGATTGGCATAGGTACAGTTCGACGCGAATCGACGCCGAGGGAAGAAAATGCTGAATTATTCTTGCTATAAAAATGAAGGCATGTGCCGTAGTGGAGAGGGGGAGGAGGGCCCGCTATGTGACCCCAGATCTGAGCTGCTCGTTCTGAGAAGGAGCTCAGCGCGAGAGTACATATCAAAGTGCGAGGAAAATATATGGGATAAAGGAAAAAAAAAAATAGGAAAAAAAAGGAAGACGCGAACGACCATTCTTAACGGCCGTATGCGGAGAATGGTACCAGTTGCCGCTACGTCGTAGTGCCGGAAAGGCTCGCACGCATATCGGCACCATACGAAGAGGGATCACCCTTTTTTTTTTTTCGCTCATCATCCCATTTATCGTTTTGTGTCGCACTTTTTCTTTCTCCGCCCTCCCTGTTGATAGTCATTTAGTCAGTACTCAAATCCGCGGTCGATGATCATTAAACTACCACCGTGTAACACGGAAGAAAGCACACCCCGGTGATAACTATTTGGCGTTTGGACAAATTATCACCGGGTGTGCTGTTGTAGGGTGTGTGTGGTATCTAATGTATCCCCGGTGATAGCAACCATGCAAGGTAGCCCCGCAGGTAAGAGGTGCTGTAAGGAGGGGGTGTGGTATTGAAGGGGTGTGCTAACCGTTATTAACGATTGCTAAGGAGTGTGAGCGGGGCATCGGTAGCACCAACACCGGTACCGGTAAGCGGGCTGATCCCGGAGAAAAACGACGTGATCGTCGCTCGAGGCGCGGCAGCAGCAGGTAGGTACCGGTGGGGTTGGGGCCGCAGACTCGTTCGTCGGATCACTGTGATGGGGCACAGCTACCGCCTCCGTGCTGGTGTCCAAACCGGTGCCCGTTGCGGGTGAGTGGTATCCACCAGACGGTGTGATAATTTTGAGGTATGGCTCTATTTTCAGGGCGTTCCCCGTAGGCGGTGTGGTATTCAATGTACCCCCGGTGGTAAAGCAATGGTCGAAAAATCGAAGGAAACAAAATATCACCCCGGGTGTGCTCATGACATGTAGGGGTGTGTGTTATCCAAGGGGGGTGTGCTTTCTTCCGTGCTATACGGTAATCATCTCCCCCGCCACCCTCCAATACAGCGGTACGCGTTGTCATTTTCATCGCGGGAAGGGCAATACTGTAGTAATACTACTATTAATACATACAGCACATCTTCTTCCCTCGTCGACTCGCGTCGAATTTGCGTACGCACGCCACCAGGCGCCATCCGCAGTCGCCTTTGTTTTTTTCACACTTCTACTTTCTAGCTTCTGGACAAGCCGTGGTCACAGGTATCGTCCCTTCTTCCCCCCGGTTCTTGCCTTCAATTGTTATCGCGCATAGGGTTCAGCAATCCCAATGCTCTCGTAGATTTTTCGTCGAGTGTAACATACATGTTGCAAACTCACATATCTCACATATATATCGCGCTTTCTGCAAGTCATTTTATATTTATGCACAAGAAAACGTCCCTACGAATTTATACGAGTATGTCGTACGTATGCACTCGGGGGGACTCGAACTCACGAAACCGACCTACGATATAATGAGGAAACACAACCCGTATGCACTCGGGGGGACTCGAACTCACGAAACTGACCTCAAGAACCAGGATCGAGGATAACCTGATACGCCACCGGGCGACCGGGCGACCGCCTGCTGCTTGGCCTTCGGGTGGTTGCGATCATCTACGCAGCAAAAAACAAGAAACGCCCAAGAGATATGCATGCAACGTGACACGTGTGGCGATGATGTGACGTTCTTTATTATGTTGTTGCTGTTCGCACAAGTAAGCGCAATATGAATCGTTCTGACGTATCGTATCGTATTCAATGCTTCACATTTACTGTTCTTACTCCAACCATCGCTGCTGTAGTACCCTCAGGACACAGGGTAGTAGGCTCTTGTAAGGTTATAGGTGGGGACACAGAGCGCCCCCTGCAGGTTGGTCTGCCAATTGAGCAGGTCCTCGGAAAGTACCCACTTTCTTGTCGTTCGTCTCTCGAAACCCATCCAAATGATCTCAAATTCGGATAATTACAGGCCTTTCTTTCGAGGCCGTATCTTAACACTCTCACCAGCGAACCAAACGCAGAAAAACACAGACAGACGAACAAAAACACGAACAACAACAACAGCAAACAAAACAAGAAAAAAAAAAAAAAAAAAGCGACAGCAACGCTGCGCTTTCATGTAGTAGTACGCGGTATCAGGTGTATCAGGTACTCAACGCACCCTTCTTAGATTAAAAACTTCAAGGCTTTTCGCGGGTCATGAATTACCCGGCCCGGCCCGCGAATCGGACCAGGAGGTATTTAAAACACACGCGGGTCGAGTCGGGTCGGATGAGGAAGTTTTAGAAAAACCTTTTGGGTCGAGTCGGGTCGGGTCAAGAGGTTTTCAAATATCGCGGGTCGGGCCGGGTCACCCTGAAACGATCCGACCCGCGAGATGTGAACAGTCTGATCCGTGAAAAAAAGCCTTGGTGGATAACATTCTATTTGCATGTTGATGGCGCTACAGTAGTAGTAGGTATTACTTACAGTAAGTCTTTGATAATGATGTTCTTACTACGATGGACGAGGAACTGTACTTGGACCGTGTTGTTACGGGAGGGTGGCAATATCCAACCAGGCTGTACTATTACGTTCAAAATAGCATACATACGTTGTAATGTAACTAAAACATAAATAAAGCATCTCATTGAGTTTTTCCTTTACGTTACGTACGTCCTGACCATATTTTGTAAAACGATATACCGAGGACCATCGCCCGCATGGGTAGGTTGGACCGCGACTGGACCATGGGTAGGGTGGACCGTAACTGGACGAAGTCCGGCGGAAGGCTGTTTTCTCATGGCCGTGGGCGAGCTTGCGCAAGTCAAACACTACCCGCAAAGACGACTTTTTTTTTTCTTCTTTTTCCATCCTCCGGCGGATGGGGTGGGAAAAATAAAGCTCAAGTTCACCACACTTCCACGTATTTTCATACGCCGTCGTGTGTCGATTTAACTCAGTTGCTTTCGCAACCCAACGCTAGCTGGCGCACCCTTCGGATTACACTGTAGTGATAGCGTGAGCTGACCTTATCAGTGGTCCTCGTTACAACCCCGGCAGCGCAAGCTATAGTACTGTAGTTGTATACGGATGCGTGTCTATGTCGACCCGGCCTGTCCCCTGAGGGTCAGGTTCGGTGGAGAGATAGCCACCCGGAATGTCATCTTTCCGGGTAGTGTGGGACTTGCGTAAGCTCACCCACTAACGAAAACCTCCGGCCATGGGAGATGGCCTTCCGCCGGACTTGGACGACGTTCCGGGTGATTATGATATCTCCACCGCACCTGATCGACAGGGACCAGGTCGGGTCGACGTACCCGTCTAGGTACGAAGTAGAGGAGGCCATCCGTGCGCTGGCGAACCGAAAGGCGATAGGGTCCGATGGTCTCCCGGCCGAGCTTCTGAAGGTTTTGGCCGACGAAGGAGAATTGGACACGCTCGGAAAGTTCCACGATATCGTCGTCGCTGTGTGGAGGGGAGGTGGCGTGCCGCAACAATGGAGAACGATGCAACGATTAAGGTGCTGCACAAGAACAAAAGATCCGACAGAGTGTGGCAACTATCGTGGCACCTCCCTCGTGGCTCACGCCGGCAAAGCCCTCCTCAAAGTCGTTGCGGGTCGCCTATGAGTGACTACTACTGTGAACGTGCAAACATTATGCCGGAGGGACAATGTGGGCTTAGACCCCAACGCTCGACGGTTGACATGATATTCGTAAGGAGACGACTGCAGGAACTGGCGCGCAAGAAGGACACCCTCTTAAGACTTGTACACTTGTAATTTATCGACCTCACCAAAGCATATGACTCCGTCGACCGAACCCTTCTGTGGGATATGTCGTTGCTCGTTTTGGCGTGCCACCGAGAAAGCTCGCCGTCATCCGCCAATTCCACGACGGCATGCAAGCATGCAAGCATGCGTGCGGTTGGACGATGGGGAGTGCTCTCGGCTAAGTTTGACGTGGGGCAACATCTTTGGCAAGGGTGTGTGCTCGCGCCGCTTCTTTTCATCATGTTTTTCACGACGAAACTACGTGCCGCCGAGCAACGATTCCTCTCTGATGCAGCCATCGCGGACAACATGGTGCAGCTGCAACGAAATAAGGAAAGAGGGGAGAAGAAGGGGTCACCACGTACAGGCAAAGTCGACGGGCGGGGGGGGGGAAGAGGAGGAGGAGGTGCAGAGGTTGTGGGGTATGCTGTACGCTGACGATGCGGGCATCGTATCGCGATCACCAGAAGAAAGGCTGGGGAGGATGATAAAGGTGATCGTGATTGCGCGCTCGGCGTTCGGGCTTACGGTATCCGAGCCCAAACGGAGACAATGAGCCTACAGACAAAAGGTGGGGGGAAGGTGCCGTTCACAACCAATGCCGCCGGCCAGGTATACAAACAGATGCTCGAGTTTGCGTACTTGAGCGGGGCTATCAGCGCAGGAAGAGAACTCAGCGTCGAGATAGCGCGGCGTCTTTAGAGGGCCCCGGCGTGCTTCCAGCAGTACGAGATGGAATTCTACGATCGCCTGGGTGTGCGCTTACTACGGTGAAGGTGCGGTTGCTGAAAGCCTAGGCGTTCGAGACACTACTTTACATACGGGTGCGTGGCGTGGAGCCCGAACAAGCCTGACTCCGACAGGCTATGACGGGCTCACCACTCCATGCTCCTCCCATGCCTCGGATGGCGGAAACGGAAGCGCGACGACCACACCCTCTCGTACGCCGACGCGCTTGCCTAGACAGACTCCGAGAGCATAGAGGCGATAGTGCGGGAAACGGAGGATATTGTTCGCGGGATTCGTAGCGCATATGGGGGAGGAGGCGTCTGCCACACAGGGTGATGTTGGGGGAGCTTGTTGGGGGTAAGGGCTACTCAGGGGGGCAAGAGAAGGACTGGATGGTGCACCTGAAGGAGGATATGTCGGTCTTTGGAGTGAAGTTCGAAGGGTGGCGAAAGGCTGCACAGAAGGCCGGCAGATGGTTTCGACGGGTCGAGAAGGGGGCAGAGTCATTCATGCGGAAACGGCATGATGCGGAGAGATGCAAAGCTGCAGAGCGACACGCAAAGGCCAAGGCAGCGCCATCCACCGTCGGCATCTCTAAAGCAGCCGGGGGGAGGGGGGCGGGGACGGGGAGAGCGGGGAAGGGGGGGCGTCCTGCCCAAGAGACTGAAGTCTGGGTTTGGCCATCATCGTCTTGAAGCTTGTGGGCCTTCCAATGGCCGTCATAAGTTAGCGTAACGCCGTCCTGACTTCTTCGCCTTGTCTCTCCCCAGCGCAATTGATGATGCACTTGATACCCTCTATGAGCCCAATGTCGTCTTTAGTCAGTTCCTAGGGTCTGCTGTTTATAATGTGGTGTTTTTTCCTTTCCTTTCCTTGCTTCCTCGTCTTGTCTCTTCTTCTCTTTTCCTTTCCTTTCCTTTCCTTTTCAATTTATTTTCCTTTCTTTTTTTGTTCTTCTTTTCTTTTCTTTGTTTTTTCCAATTGACTTCATTGAGTCTGACGTGCGTATGCGTAGTGATATAATAGGTACTATGTGTAATATATACGTGGTAGTCTTTCCTGGGTGGCATGCCGTGTACCTGGTAGTCGGTTTTTTCGGGCGCGAGTAGTGAGACGTATGTAACAGTATGGACCTATTAATAGCACATCGTAGGCTGACTCCCGATTTCACGTTTGAATGTTTCTGGCGGAGGCATGAATTGCGTCAGCTGTGATATATTATGCGCGTAGTACCACCTTTGGGTTTTGTGTGTTTTCCCTGGGGTATTCCTCAGCTCCAGAGTGACTGGAGCCTGTCCTGTGACCGCGGACTTGATTATGCGAGTTAATGTGACAAAAAAACAACAACATGGAAATACGTGGAAGTGTGCTGAGTTTATTTTTCTACATACATGGAGGATCAGAAAAAACAAAAAAAATAGGCATTGTACGTATGGACATGGTATGACTGATACGTAGTAGTTTTAATAGTAGTACTCGTAGTGCGTATATTTTACGTACGAATAAATACTAAATTTAATACAGGGCTCGCCAGTCACGGTTGAAGGTGCGGATGCTGAAAGCCGAGGTGATCGAGACACTACTCTTTTTTTTTTTTTTTTTTTTTTTCTCACACTTTTACTTTCCAGCTTCTGGACAAGCCGTGGTCACAGGTGTCGTTCCTTCTCCCCCCCGGTTCTTGCCTTCAATTTTTATCGCGCATAGGGTTCAGCATTCCCACTGCTCGTCGATTTTTCATTGAGTGTTGCTAACTCACGCTCTCGCGCTTTCACCAAGTCAATTTGTGCACAAGAAAAAGTCCCAGCGAATTTATACGCGTATGCACTCGGCGGGGCTCCAACTCACGAAACTGACCTATACAAGGCTCGAGGACAACCTGATACGCCACCGCGGCGACTCTACGGTTGCATGACGTGGAGCCCGAACAAGCCTGACTCCGACAGGCTACAACGGGCTCACCACTCCATGCTCTGCCGATGCCTCGGACAACGGAAGCGCGACGACCACACCCTCTCGTACGCCGACGCGCTTGCCAAGACAGACTCCGAGAACAAAGAGGCGATAGTGCGGAAACGGAGGATATTATTCGCGGGATTCGTAGCACGTATGGGGGAGGAGGCGTCTGCCACACAGGGTGATATTGGGGGGGCTTGTTGGGGGTAAGGACTACTCGGGGGGGCAAGAGAAGGACTGGATGGTGCACCTGAAGGAGGATATGTCGGTCTTTGGAGTGAAGTTCGAAGGGTGGCGAAAGGCTGCACAGAAGGCCGGCAGATGGTTTCGACGGATCGAGGAGGGGGCAGAGTCATTCATGCGGAAACGGCATGACGCGGGCAGATGCAAAGCTGCAGAGCGACACGCAAAGACCGCGGCAGCGCCATCCACCGTTGGCATCTCTACGCGGTCGGGGGGAGGGGGGCGGGGGGAGGGGGGCGGGGGCGGGGGGATGAGGGGGGGGAGGGAGAGGGGAGGAAGGGGGGAGGGGGGGGGGGGGACTGGGGAAGGGGGGGCGTCCTACCCAAGAAACTGAAGTCTCGGTTTGGCCATCATCGTCTTGAAGCTTGTGGGCCTTCCAATGGCCGTCACAAGATAGCGTAAGACTGCCCGAACTTCTTCGCCATGTTGCGTTCCCTACTCAGTGCCATTTGATGATGCACTTGATACCCTCTATGAGCCCAATGCCGTCTTTATTTAGTCAGTTCATAGGGTCTGCTATTATTATTAGTAGTGTATACCAGGTAGTGTTTTTTCTTTTCCCTTTCCATTCCTTGCTTCCTCTTGTCTTTTCTTTCCTTTTCTTTTCTTTTCTTTTCTTTTCTTTTCTTTTCTTTTCCTTTCCGTTTCCGCTTTCTTTTAATATCCTTTCTTTCCCTATCTTTTCTTTTTTTTTCTCTTCTTTTCTTTTGTTTTCTTTCTCTTCTTTTCTTTCTCTTCTTTACTTTTTTTTTCTGCCTTTTTTTTTTTTTTTTTTTTTCCTTTCTTTCCAACTGACTTGAGTCTGACGCGCATATATATGCGTAGTGGAAGGCACCTTGTGAAATATATATATATACATACGTAATACGCGCGATCGGAGTATCACACACAGCTTACAAAGATGAGTTTCGACCAAATCTTCGATCTTACAGCTGGAGTGTATTTTTATTTTTATAATATCCACATACATACGTGGTGGTAGTCTTTTCTGGGTGGCAATCGGTGCAGTCGGTTTATTTTCAGGGGCGCGAATAGTGAGACGTGTGTACCACTATGGACCTGGCACATCGTAGGCTGACTCCCGATTTCACTCTTTTGTATATTTCTGTGGCGGAGAGGCGGCATGAATTGCGTCAGCTATGATATATAGTCCTCCACTCCAGAGTGACTGGAGCCTGTCCTGTGACCACGGACTTGACTATGCGAGTTAATGTGATAACAACAAACCAAATAATAATAGTAGTTGTAATACAACAATCATTGGCCGGTATCCAGAGAGGACCCTGCGTGTTGTTTGCCCTTCGGGCTTTGGGACTTGGGACTTGAGAGAGGTGGTAATATTGACCAATGAAAGAGACGACAGCATCGACCATTCGAAGCAACGCGGCCTCTGCTCTGCTTGCATGTGGATATCGTGAAAAAAAAATACACTCCATCCAGCTGTAAAATTGAAGATTTTGTCGAAACTCATATTTGCAAGCTGGGTGTGATACTCCGATCGCGCGTATCACGGGTTGCGTATCACGGGTTGTGTGTCCTTATGAACGATACGATAGGTCGGCGACTCCCCTTGGAACTACAGCAGTGTACGTAGCTATCAGGGTCAACAGGGTGATGTTAGTCAGTCTGTGCGTGGAAACTATAAAACCCGTTATTGAGGGGGACAAACTCTGACAGCTGTGGAAGGTAATGCATCAGTTTATCAAGTAAATCCTTTAAGTCGTATAACAAATAACCGGTGAGGCGGAGTTTTGAAGGGCGTGGGGGCATGGGTTTGAACAAGAGGGAGCGGGGGGGCGGGCGGGGCAACTCGATCTGCGGGTGGAAACTATAAATCCTTCAAGGGGATACATCTGACGGTTTCAAAGGAATGCACAAGTTTATCATGTACGTACCAGGTATTATATCCTCTAAGTCGTACAACCAGTGAGGAGAGGGCGGAGTGTTCGATGGGGTGGGGGGGGGGGGGGGGTTGGGGCAAAAGGGTTTGACACAGCTTTATAGGTCGCATAGATGTAGTAGGAGTTTGCTATATGTATGCGCGTAGTGCTAGGTCTAGGTGATGGTGCGGGTGGTGGGGAAGGAGGGGGTGTTGGGGGGGGGGGGGGGGGGCATGAATTGGAGCAGCGGCATGGGTGGCTCTTCTAGAAAGATGATGAGGTGGTTTCGATGTTAGGTGGGGCGTTTGATCAAGAGGGAGCGGGGGGGAAAAAATGTGGATAGTATATTATTATTGCTGAAAAGCATTTAATAATAATTGTGGAGATATAATGCATTTTGTTCGTGTCCGAACTTACCCTACTTTAATATTAATAATGAGAACAACAACAACAACACTGAACAACAACCACTTATTACATTATAATAAGCAACTAAATAACAAATATATCTCGCTCGAGCTCCGTCTGATTGATGCTTCCCAGGTCTTTGCTTTAAAATTTTTTGTTGTTGCATGTTTATGACCTGGTGTTGTTGCTTATATTTTTGGTTCATATCGTCTGTTAAAACACACATTTTGTACATACATGCGACCACACACAGGTAGGTGAGTGTATAATATTACAAAAATATGATTAAACACTCCTGTTTAATATGTGTATGCACGAGTTTTTCTATATTTCTATATTTTACAATCAATGGGCACTCTGAAAACCATACACTTAATTTGTATGGCGTTTAGCATACGCTATACCTACTCCATAAAAATAAGACATGTACTACTACTATGATTTTTATCATGTCTGTCTCTGTCTTTGGTCGCTATTGTTTGTATTTATCAGGTATTTATCTGCTTATAATACCGGGGCTTTAAAACAACTGCTGCTGTTGTTTAGTTCGACATCGTGTCCGTCTATTTGAAATAATAATCTATACAACCTACGAGTACAACTATTATTTTTATAACGTTTTTTGGGAAGCTTTTTACTTTGAATTAGTGTCGGATAATTGGGGAAAACCTACAAAAATTATGAAGTTCTAGAAAATAATTGAATTTTCTTTTTATTATTTATAATGAATGGTATATTGTTAAGGAATTATTAGTGGGGTATTAGTCCATCTGACCAGTTGATTTTTTTTTTCCTGCCGACGACGCCATTTGTTGAGGAATTAGTGGGGTATAGCAGTTGACTTCTCTGCTGTGCGACGTAACATAGTTACTTGGAGAATTACAGGTACGTCAGCAGTCGGTTTAAAACATTCGTTAACTCGTGCATCGATCCGAGTCGCCTTCGACTTTTTTTTGTAGAAATAGCAGGCGGATTTTATGATTCATCTTCAGGTAGGTATGCACAACAATAATACGCGAATACGCGCGGAGATAGCATCTCATGGTAGTCGATGCGCATTTAAAACGGGAATCCGATTATTAGTATCTGCCTAAAATTAAACCCTGGCTGATTTCTTTGAAATATCACTACTACTATTCGAATAGCGAATACTGTACCACCTAGTTTCTCATTAAAAATCTGCGATATTTCCCTTAGTCAAACGGCCGTTAAACAAATCCGACCAATATTCTCCGATTTAGGGTACGGTTCACCTTTGGGTTCGGACTGCTAATCCCAATTCCTCCAAAATACCAAATAATCACCCAACCGATATTTTCCAAGCAAGTTCGGTGCTTCATATTGTGATCGACATAATCTCTCGCTGGTGCGCAGAGACAACACACGACGTAGTACCCGTGCTAATAGCAGGCCTAGACTAGGCCTGTCTCTGCTGTGTGAAGGGCCCAACCCCCGCCGCACCCGTTGCGGTAGATGCTCAGGATTGGCGCGCAGAGACGCCACGCGAAAGTAAGACAAAAGAGAATTTGCTAGAAGGAAGGAAGGCTCTCGGCTTTCGGGGTTGACCCGTTAGGTAATCTCTCATTGCAATTGCCGCAGGGGAAGCCAGCCATGGCGCCCCATCGCGAGCCTTTGCGGAGCGGGACCACGACGCCACCGCCCGAGGACATGGGTGCCTTGGTGGAGGATGAACTTGTCGTGGGGGAGCAGTACTGGATGCAGGACGAAAAGGGAGACGAAGTGTGGACTCTTGCGGAAGTGCTGGAGCAGTGCACCGGGCACGTGAGCATCAAGCTGCTCGATTCTGGGGAGAGAAAAGAGATAGACCAGGTGAGACAACAATTCTGTTTGGAAATCAAGCACCAGGCACAGAAGTAGCTTTTGACCCTCATCTCCGCGTGCATGCCGGATGCTCGTACTGCTGGGTCGCCGGCCCAGCACGGCACTGGTATCTCTCGTTTGCAGAGCCAGCCGTTGCCCAGGTTTGGCCACCACCCGCATGTGTTTTTCTGTTTCTTTTGTTCCAGCCCCACCTCCCGCCTTTTTCTCCCTTTTTCATCCTCTCTCGCAAAACAAAGTCCACACTAATTCTGAGTATTTTGTCCCTACCAATGCGGGTGAAGGAGGGTGTTTGTTGTTGCTATGATACCTTTTTTTGTGATATATAATAACCGTTCTTTGCCAAGATTTATGTTGATATGGATATTATATTTTCGGACGAGATGGTATGTGTTACGCCGCCTCGCCTCCTCTTGGGACCTTCAGCCAGCTCCCATCGCTGTGCCATCAATCACCCAGGAGTCCCTCCTTTTATAGAGAGGAATGGTCTTGTCCTTCGGTCAGGCGACATGTATCCATCCATCCATCCATCCCCCTGGGCACACCTTGAAAAAAATGGTTCTACGGCGCAGCGAGACCTTCAGCAGGGGAGGGGAGCCTCCCACGGCTCCCCTACCTACCCTCCGGAATTCTCCTCTACTTTGCATTCTGTACAGCATACCACGTTTTCTGCGAGAGCAACACCGATCGATGTCGGTATACCCCGGAGAGGATCGACCTTTCGCGAGGGCAAAACTCTACCTCTAATTCGCCCGCATAGGAAAGTTTGTGGGGGGGTATAATGCGACCCTGAGCTTGCTATACGGGGGAAGGTGTCTGCGTTTGTGGTGGTGGTGGTTGTGGTGGTGGTGGTGCGAGTGTGCGAGATAGAGGCGCCCTTGGGTCGGGCTCTTTGCTTGCATGCAAGAACAACAAGCGGTTCTTTGGCGCACGTATGCCAACTGCTGCGAGTTCGGTGAAGAAGAAATGAGACGAGCACCATCTCCCTTTCCTTCTAGCGGAGAGGTACCGCAAGCGGCGGCAGCGACGGCAGCGGCAGCAGCAGCAACCGCAGCGGCAGGTCGAGGAGGAGCCAGGGGAGCGCACGGCAGCACGAGGCGATTGATGTCGCGGGCAATGATCATGCCTCGCCCTGCTCTGGCTCCCCCGTCCCTAACCTCTGAAGAATCAGACGATGATCATCATCCTGGTGCTGCCGCTGCTCCTGCTCCGGGCTCGAATTGGTGTGACTCGAATGCAGTGGTTGGTTATGGGAACCCTAAACCAAATTATTTGAGAGCCATGGTGGAGCTCGGACTGGAGGAACAAGAGCTATCTCCACACGCAGAGGTTGGTAGGGCCAACGCCTCGTATTGCCAATTGGTCGGTTCCATTCACGTCACACACACAGCAGCAGCTACAGCTGCATTCTATTGGTTTGGTGTCAGTTTGGTTTGCCTCACGCAACAACTGATTCCGAAATATAAGGATCGTTTGTATTTATATTTGTAAATACTCGTTACTTATATTTTTGGACATCGTGGTACGGTTGTAATATGTACTATGTCCGAAAATTTAAGGACCGTGTATTCTTTTATTTATAAGGAAACTGTCATTATATTTTCGTACATTGTGGGAGAGTAGTAGAGCGTAACAGATTGTACTCGTAGCAGAAAGTAGCGGCAAGTGTATGACGATGTACGATGATACGACGATGTTGAGGGATAGATAGTGTTGGGCGATGATGATTCTTGCGTTGCTTGCGGCCCATGCACGACCTTTCGTTTGTCATGTCCTCTCGAAAGTTACTCTAGTTACCTCCAGCATTTATGGTTGTCCCATCGATGACATGGCATGACATGACATCCATCTACGTAACTTCTGTGTCTCTACTCATGTACGATCTCATGTATGTTTTCTTCAGTTGTGGTGTTTGATACTGCGATTGTACGTGCTAAACTCCATTTGCCGACAAGTCGTTCACGTATGAAAGCTGTCCGAAAAATAGCTGTCTATTGCTTCACGTCTACGAAAGGCAGCAGTACTTGTAGCAGCGGCAGCTAAGCGTACCATCGGGGTTGGGATATTTTGGTAGTGGTAACAGCTACGGTACTGGATCGCCCGATTTGAGGGCCTTTTTTAACAAAGCAGACTAGGGCGACCGCTCTTATCTCCGTGCCGCTCTTGTTTAAGATTATCAGTCATGATGCAGGTATCAGTGTAGGCGCCACAAAACATGAGAGATGAGGAGCCGATTTGGCCGCTTTTCTCTTTTTCGCTCTTAAATCGAGTACTCCGCTGCAAAGGGGTTTGCCCTCTTGAGGTGTGTTGTGATCGGCTCTACGCTCTACGTGCTGAGAGCAGGTCAGTGAGTGCTCTTCAAATCAAGCTGATATTTTCACCCATGTACATCCAGCACAACCAGTATCGGTGCTGTTGCCTAGAGAGTTGAGAGCTCACAGCGGTACGAACTAATTATGTGTCAAATGTGCTGGACGATGAGTAAAAAGGTGCAGATCGAGTGCGCGTAACATTTTAACATTTTTGTGTTGATGTTTGTGTGACATTTGTTGCACCCGACACGACGGGCTGTACCGATTTCACGTACCTGTTACCTGGTACTATATCTGTATATTTGCTACGAGTACAAGTACGAGTGCTGTTATCCTCGCATGTACTTAGCATTAGTCAAGAAAGTGAACTATGTTTTGCTTCTTCCTGGCGCAAAAGAAGGGGTGCATTATACTGGTTTCGCTGGTGTATGCGAAGCATCTTTCTTGTCGAGGTCCGTTGCAACATAAGCGTTCTTGGGTACCTGGTATGGATCATACCCGGTACATACCGTACGGTATGCGCGAGCAGTCTTACAACCGTACGATTACGAGTACCTTTCGTGTGCCTCTTAATCATTTATCTAATGACGGGGTCTTTTTTACATCTTATCCATGATACCTACCAACCGATCTTGCGCTTATTTACTTGCTCGACCTCGTGGCACGGGCCAGCCATTAGCCAAGCCTTACCGCAAGCCTTACCGTACAAGCCCATCACAGCTATGCATACAAGTACAAGTTACTGCAGTATGCTGTAAGCCTTGGCCTTCAAGTCATACCTGGCGCGTACATACCTGGCATGTGACATGTGACTCTTGTCGGGCAGGCAATTATTAGTGAGGTTGGGGAGGATGGACGGTTTTTGTTCGATTTTGTTTTTTGGGGCTTGGCGTGGTGCCCTGACCTTATCTTTGTACCTGGCACGTATGTTGCGTTATTTTTCGGTATCCTTGGCGAAGGAAGAGCACGGAGCAACTTCAACAGAACGTGGACGTGCCCCCTCCAGCCCTCCAGGCCTACGAGTAGACCTGCGCAGTTCCGACCATACCCCTTAGTCCACCCCTTTTTTTTTCGCACCGATATGTCATGCCAGCGAGTGCAACAATAGCAGAGTAGTAACGACACTTGATAACGAGTTTCATGAGTGTACACGCCTTCCGACTTACGTTGCCCAAAGCAGCATTTCCGATCAGGAAGCCAGTCATGCTCTTCCTGCCCCTGTAGCTACTGCCAGTTCCTCTTTGAGGACCAAAGGGACTTAACACTTGGGATTAGAGTAGGATAACGTTTGCATTGGTGTGTTAGTATCAGTTTTTTTTTTTTTCTATTTTTTTTCATCCTCCGGCGGATGTTAGTATTAGTGGTACTCTGCTACTAATAGTTCACGCGTTGTCTACTGTGTTGCATGTCCTACTGCTGCAGTTTGGTGCACTATCTGTATCTAATGGTTTATTTGTCCTCATTAATGCAAGGGGGTTGAGTATTGGCCGACCGCCGAAGGTACGAGGTATTACTAGGGTAATAGGGCCACAAGCCAAAATGAGTGCTGTGTTGTACGGGGGTGGTAGGTTGGCTCTCGACGGCGGGTGGCTGGCCCCTTGGGGCTATCGATTTTATCAGCACGAGATGCGAAGAAGAAATAGGTGCTTTCTCGATGAACGCGGTTTGCTTCTTTCGTTGCTAGCGCTGGGGTTGGTTGGTTGCTTTGCTTCGTCGGGAAGGGAGCGTATGCTCGATCATCTGTCGTGCCATGGGTATGCTGCTTCTTACCTGGTGTGCAAGGTGTCGTGTCCCATGCGCAGGCTATGTCTATCAAGGACCGAGGACTTAAGCCGTGGGTCGACCGATTAGACTTGGCGGGTGTGAGCTTCGCAGAGATCGTAGTTCTGGGGTTTAGGGAATAGAAGAAAAAACTGTTCTGTGGGGTCAAAATTTCAAATTTCTTCTCCCCCAGTTATCCGATAGTTATCAAATGATAGGATGATCGACTACGGAAAAAATATCAAATATCGATGGTCGAAGCAAAACGGGGCGTCACACATCGTTCCTGTTTGTGTCGGGTTTCCCGTAGTTTACGGCAGTTTGCACCAGCAGGTCGTGGTAGTTCGCACACCCGGTGCTCTTGCCCGGTACGGGTGTACAGGAGACGGATTACGCTAAGAAAGCAAGCACTAAGAACGCCAGGGTGAGGTTTAAAATAATATGTGAAATTCGGGAGCTGTTCGGCTGACGTTGGTTTGCAGCGTACCCTTACTCAATGATAAATTCAGCGTGCATACCCTGACTTCCGATTTCATGTCTACATTTTTTGGGCGAAGTATGAAATTGCTTCAGCTACGAGTAGTGCATGATATGTTCGTGTACCACTTTTGGTTTGTTTTAATTTTTCCCTGGGGCACTCTTCCACTCCAGAGTGACTGGAGCTTGTCCTGTGACCACGGACTTGATTATGCGAGTTAATGTGAGAACAACAATAACAACAACCAACAGCAACAACCTTTATGAAGTATGTAGTCCAGCTTGAGCCAGTTTTCCTGTTTTGTTTCTTGCTTGCAAAATGAGGAAAGCAAATTGAGGCGAGGCCGGGCGCGGAGCGCGCCGCTGTTTTTTTCTTGTTTTTTCGTAGGTGTTTATGTACGAAGTATTGTGACTAGAACTGCTGTGACCGCGGAACTTGTCTATCTTAGGATGATACATTGACATGGACACTGGGTGTGCTAGATGCATGTTAGATGGGTGGCAATGCCAGTTTAATGTGAACAACACGCACCATGTAAGGTTGTTTTTGTCACGTTGCAGCTGCAGTACTGTGGTGTTGCAGACGTGCGTGTGGTTTGCGTTATGTTGCAGCTGCAGCACTGCGGTGTTGCAGATGTGCGTGGTTTGCAGCAATTTTAGAATCACATCCTGTGATATGCTGCGCATTGTGTGTGTTCTGCCTTCCCTGCCTCTGTGGGCTGTGTCCTCAGTCAACCGTGCTGCTGTAGTGTTTAACTTATCTCTCGTCGGACGTTAGAGGGAAGCCACGAAAAACGTAACAGACGGTTACAGGATGGGCGACACGACGCGACGCGGGCGGCTATGGTAGGGAGTGATACTTTTTGTGTTGGGCCTGCACTGCGAGGGGTTCTCACTTCGGACATTTCACCGATCCCCGCTTGATGTGATCTGGGTCAGTCAGACCCGGATCTTTTAGGGATGATGTGTACGGTCTAGCTCATGTTACCGGGTGGGAGTCGTTCGATCTGCATGATCTAGCTGCATGATCTAGCAAATGTTTCCGGGGTTGGATTTGTACGATCTATGTGCAGGTCTTGCGCGACATCTCTTGACAGATTCAGGATCTGCTCTGTTTATACATGATCTGTATGATCTAGATCGTGATTTGTGCGAGGTGTGAAGGACTTGCACGCCACGCGCGCCGCATCAAGTATACCCTGTGTTCCGCGTCCACACTGCAATGACCAGACGGCACTTCTGAATGGCTTTGCCGCTATATATGGCACTATATTATAAAAAAATTATAAAAATTAAAATGCACTCCAGCTGTGAGATCGAATATTTTGTCGAAACTCATCTTTGCAAGCTGTGTGTGATACTCCGATCGCGCGAATGACGGGTTGTGTGTATATGACACACCCAAAAGGGTTATTTTATAGCAACCCTGCCTAGCAACCCTAGTGTATTGTAGTGCTTTTGGTATGTAGCTGGTTTGCGGGCGAAAGCTGCGATAAGGCGGGCGTTATCGCAGCTTTTGCGCCAGCACGAGCGTTTACGTTTTGTAAGAGCGTCAGTCATCCAGCCGGACCGACGCCCCTTTCCCCCCCTCCCCCCCCTCCCCGCTAATTATTTCGCCTCTTTTTCTCTATTAGCTGCACTACAATAGTACCGTAGGGATCCCCCAATAATAAGGCGATTTGAGTAATAAGGCGTTATCCCGATATATTTTTGGTCAAATCGTTGGAACGGCGCCGAAGCGCACCTATGCCTCGAATGACTGAGGCAGCTTCCTCGGATAAGGCGCTCCTATTGCCCTGGCACACCTTCGCCCTCATGGGAGACCCCTGCTGTACCGCGTAACACGCCTGATAGCGCACAGCGAACCCCCACAATATGATTTTCAGAGCCGATGTAGGCTTCTTTGAGCAATTTGAACAATTTGAGGGGGACGCATTCACGACGAATATATGTATTGGGTTTGGTTGAAGCACGTCGAGATGTTTCCGTAGACGCATCGCTCGGTGCTTGTTTGCGCTCTCCCCGTTCTTGAGAAATTTAGCTTCGAAATTCAACCGAGGAGTGTGTGCTATCTCGCGTCTTTAACGTTTCTATTGTATCAGTAGTAGAAACACTTGTAGGGATAGGACTAGGAGTAGCAGTAGTAGCAGTAGAAGTAGTGGTAGTATCAGTAGTAGTAATAGTATAGTAGTATAGTAGTAGTAGTAGCAGTAATAGTAGTAGTAGTAGTAGTAGTAGTAGTAGTAGTAGTAGTAGTAGTAGTAATAATAGTATTATTATTATTAGTAGTAGTAGTAGTAGTAGTAGTAGTAGTAGTAGTAGTAGTAGTAGTGGTAGTAGTAGCAGTAGTAGTATCAGTAGCATCAGCAGAAGTGGTAGTTGTAGTATTAGTAGTAGTGGTAGTAGTAGTAGTAGTAGTAGTAGTAGTAGCAGTAGTGATAGTAGTAATAGTAGTAGTAGCAGTAGTAGTCGGACACCCACGGTCGGCTTCTGAGCGGTATTATTATGCAACCTCAACGATAGTGCAGTTGTATCTAATCAACAGAGTCAATGAATGGGTCTGTAGTTTGGAATAGAAGCGTTATTTCGTTGTTTCGCTTCCGTCTTTTCACGAAGATGAGCGTAGCGAAATCGCGACGTGCTATAGATATTTCGAACACAACTGCTGTGAGTAACTCTTCTTTTGCCTACTTGTATGGACAGCGTGTACCCCAACTCAAGTCAACAGCCGAAACGAGTGATCTTAACTACACACGATTACTTTTATTTGTAGTGGGAAATATGTAGCTTTTAGCATAGGCCGGGCATGCCGATTTGGCTGGTCTCAAGTGCCGAATATTCTTCATAGTCGCTCTTATCCCGGAGTATACGCTCTGTGTCATAATTATACTCGCGGTCTGTGATACCACGTGTTCTTGTTTATTTGCGTAGTACTGTATTATAGTACCTGGTCGTCGCGATTCGCGAGCGAAAGCGGCACAGATTGCCAAAATCCCTCTTATTTCTATTCGCGTTCTGGATGATGTTGCCATTTCCATTGGCATGCCCTGAAAAATCCCCCGGTCCGTCCCCCAGGGATCGGGGTGGGGGGGGACTGGAGATTACGTGTGTGTTTGGAATATTGGACTTTTTTGTTAGAATGTACGTACCGGTATACGATATGTGATATGGACATGCTTTGTTTTTTTGCCGATGTGTTACCACGGTGTTAATACCGTTCGGTTTGGTTCGGTTGGGAGAGGTTGATGTCTGACATTTATCTATGAGCGAGATCAATTGCCGCGATACTGCTGTAGTATGTTTGGGTCGGCGACTTGTGACTAGCGATATCAACAGGCGGCGGCAGCAGGAGCGGACGCAGCACGAACACCGTGTCGTGGTCGGCGCTTTCGTAGCGAAATGCATCGTAGCATCGTGCATAGCAGGAAGGTGAGATGTTTTCGCACAGTGTCGTGGTCGGCGCGTTCGTAGCGAAATGCATCGTAGCATCGTGCATAGCAGAAAGGTGAGATGTTTTCGTGAACGCGTACGTACGTGGTTGGGGTTTCCTGCTTGCTTGCGACGTTTTCCATTTTAATACCCGATATGTTTTGGCCTGGTGTTGACAATCTAGTTTCGACGTGTTTGTATTGTGATGTAGTATTGCCCCTTTTTTTGAGACATGTGAGAGAAGGCGAATCGAAAAAAATTAACGATCCCAGCGTCGGCGACTGCATATACAGGCTACCGGGGTAGACTAATGTGATCGAGAGTGCAAGTTAGAAAATGAGCGACGGGCAATCATCGCGACGATAATTGTATCTATAACTTTGCACGCTATCCTACTGGTTACTGAAACCTCACCTAGAACATTATTGGCCAAGTTTGAGCAGTACGTAGTCTAACGATTATCAGGTGGTCCGATGTGGGTGCATCCTTTGTTTTTTTATCTACGTGCAATCAAAATCAATCAATCGGTCGTACTCACAGCTGACGTTGTTCAATTTTTATAAAATCAACGTCTCTCTGCGAGATGGGAGATTGACCCGTCTGGCTTCTTTGTTGAAGGCACGTCCCATCGAGTAAGGTTTCGAATGTGGTTGGTGATTGGAATTTGTTTTGTCGATCAAGGACACTCGATCGCTCGAGCGTTGTCCGTTTTGGAAAGAGAGCTATTTTTTATCTATCTCGTAAGAGGTCGGTGATGGGTTCTCGTTTGTGCCTCATCTGATGCCTGCGTTTGTTCCCTATATACAGTGGTGCCTAACGCAGACTAGTCCCGCATCGGAGTATCCCCACTGGTGCGTTCTTTTATTTCCGATTTTGGTATGGAGTACTGCTTCTACTTGTTTGAAAAATTGGCCTTGAATGCCGTTCGCCAATATATTTTCGAACCACTTCGTACGTTTTTTTTTTTTCTGTAGTAGCAATCGCTTTGTGGTGGTATTCTGTTTCGGTTTTTGTGTTTTTTTATCGTTCTTGAACGTACGCCGATAACATTATATCGAATTTGCGCAGTATTAGCGGTAGCGTTATAGCACGATAATAGCCGATTTGCAAGTTGAAAGGACTCTCGCTGACATCACTTTTGCTCATGGTCTGTATTCTATCCCGGCATTTGTTTCCTCATGGTACATCATGCAAGATAACATATCTAGGATGGCACACACCTCCTAGGATAACACCACCTGGAATAATAGCACACCACCTTGAATAACGCCACCTGGGGGGCACCTCCTCCCCCCTCCCCCCGGTGGATAACAATCCTTTGGGAATGGTTTCCGATCCTATTTTATCCAAAAAACGTGCTACTAATAGTACGGTAGGGGTGGATGATTTTTTTTATTTTTTTTTTCGTTTCCCGTGCGAGGTTGTTGACTTGAGGACCGCCCACAAGCTGTGCTTTTGATGACGATGGACGTGGAATCCGATGAAAAGTATTATGGCCTAGGCATGTTAAATATAAAGAGAAAAGGAGAAAAAAATGAAAATCCGCCGATATTGAGTTTAGGAGTCCTGAAAATTCGGATTATTTTTTCGCCCTAAAGGTACTCTTAGTATATCTATTATCGCAGCAGGCGCCCCCCCTCCCCCAAGGGGTGATTTTTCCGAGCCGTTTTTTTCCTGACACAAGGGGGGCACGTAAAACGAAGACGGTGTCTTTGGGCTATGTGGGTGTGTGCGTTCTTCACATTGAACTGTCCCTCCACCCGTTGGCAATCCAGCACCCGGTGTCACGTGCCGATTCGTCGTCCTAGAGCGAGCGAGAGACCAAGCTCTGTCCACGTTGTGTTGTGTCGCGATGTTTCCTTTTTGTAGGGGAATCGCTCGACTTTTGCGCTCTCTCTTCCCTTTTTCGACGAGGTCAGCGTGAAAATTGGTCGGAAGTTCTCCTGTTTTTACGTAACCTGTGCGTGTTGCACGCGGTATCATAATACAGGAGAGAGCCACGTTGAAGCCCTTTAGACTAGAGCTCCAAAGTCCCACCCTGTCCTAACTCCAAGTAATTTTCCCCCCAAAACGGGTTCCCAGTTATAAAGGCGTTAAGAGATGTTAACGACTATCTCTCGTGGGGCCCCCGGTGTTTTGACCGAAAAAGCGACGATTTCGTTATCGTCCAGGAAGAGCATGAAGCAGTACTATTAATAGTGTCACCATGCTGCCCGTGTGCCGTGCAGCGCCTTACCAGCCAGGTACATTGCAGTCCGGACGCATCCTTCATTTATCTTTTACCCCAGCCGCCCGGATTTAGTTCGTGTGGCGGGTGCTGTAATGAACAGTTTTTTTCGAAGATTTTTTCCTGTGAATCTCCTACCAAAGGGGTCAATAGATCTGACAGAGCTATCTCTTACCGTCTTTACAATTGGAAACCCGTTTGCGGGGACACACGACTTGGGATTAGTACAGGGGGGGATTTGGGGGCTCTAAAGGTGTGAAGACCGGTATTTTCCTCAGTAGGGTACGCGTTTGGCTGCAAGTGCTCTTCTCGTGGTGTTGATGGGTAGTCTCGCGTGTCGTCGCATCGGGCGCTTTGTTTTGTGTGTCCCCGAACTCCCTTTGGACGGTGGTGCGGCCGTGGCGGTCATGATGGACTCACGCACACATGATCAACGCGTTTGGTTTGGGATGTTGCAGATGGTGTGTTGGGGGGATATAAACCAGTGGTTGCTGTGAGGGCTTCTCCGCGGCGCACGCACGAAGTTATCCAGCACGGGCGGTGTATAAGCGAAGGGTTAGTTTTAGGTCCGCAGCTCTGAGGGGAGGGTGGGGGGGGGGGGGAGGGAGGATCGATATTGTTCTCTGTTTATCGGCTTGGGGAAGAGTGAGGCGACAAACGGGGGGGAGATAATGTTGAGCTTTTGTTCTCTCTCTTCCTTTTCTCTTGCAGTTGACCGCTGATTTTTCACGGAGATGGTGACGTCGTTCTGGTTTTGACGGAGATGGTGACATCGTTCTGATTCTGGCGGAGATGGTGATGTTGTGATGATCATGCGTTACGGGGGTGGTTGCTTGATGGATTGATTGATGGTTTGGTTGATCCCAGCTTGCCTCGAATTTGTTGCAATGTGGAGGGTGGTGCTCTCGTCGTGTACCTTGGCTGTTGTGGACATGGGGTAGTTGAGGTGATGGTAGTGCCGTCGTTGACGAAAATCAACTCTCTCGCCGCTGCTGCCCAACCCTTGTTTCTACCGTAGTGACCCCACTTCAGTGTCAATTAGTTTCCCCCAAACTAGGATGCAGCCCTTAAGTTTAACACTGCTGCATACCCAAGGTCTCGTAACGGAGGGGTACCCCTGTTTTAGATACCTAGAGTGGGCCACCCGAGTGATTGGCCATGCAACTCGCTCAACTACGCTCTAAACCGTGTTTTGTTGGCGCCGCATGTCAGGCAATACGATCGCACGGTGGAGGTGACTGTTATGATATAACGGAAATCACGAAAGCAACAACACCACAATAAGTTAGCCTTAAAATGTCCTGGTGGTGACCTGATGGTGACTTGATACTGTCCTGATACCGTAACCTGATGGCGACCTGAGAGCGACCTTGGTTTGCGGTTTCGTTCACCGCCGCTGCAGCTGTTAAGTCTAACGCTGCTGCCTGCGCTCGTGTTTGCTAGAGAAAACGCTTGGAATTGGACTATCAATAGTTACCGTATGAAGTATTGTTATTAATAGTAGATTACTTTTTGAACTTGGCAAAGGGTTTAGGTTGGGTTGGCGCCTCCAGCCTCTGCTTTTTTTTCCCTTCTTTTCCGCACCTGTCATCGCTTTAGATCGTCGTTCGTTTCTCGCGTGACCACCGTGGTCGTTCTTTTTACTTCCGTTAATGGTAATGGTTTTGCAGTATTTTTAGGTGTGTTATTTTTTGTTCGGGAAGTGGTGTTTTGGTAGTGGTGTTGACGATGGTTCTGTTGATATGGCGGTGTTGTTGGCGTTGTTAGTTGATGGTGGTATCGATTATTTGCGGAAGATAAACTCTTCGACACCCCTCCTCTCAAGAGCTTTCCCTGTGTGGTGGCACGTCGCCACTTGCCGTCTAAATCTCCTTGCTCTCTGCGAAACTCTCATTCTACCAAGTAGCCAAGAACCGCCCCCCCCTCCCCCTCACCCCCTTCCGTAAAAGCCAACGCTACCCGGCAAACTCCCCGAAATTATCTGATACCAGCCCCCCGCCCCCCTATCATCTGACCCCACAGCGATGCGAGTCGACGAGAGAAGAAAAAGCTCGAGTGTTTTTGCGATACAATTTGAAGGCACACGGTATTTGGGAGGGGTAAGGAGAGCCTGCTTTGTGATGTTACATCTCAGTTACGATTAGCCAGGGAGAGGGAGAAAGAAAAAGTACGAAGATAAAATTTGTGCCAAGCGAAAAAATGAAAACATGATGGCTCCTTTACCATGGCCCTCGCTGTTAATAATAGGAAATGAGGGTGTCTTGGTGGGTACCCCCCCCCCCCCCCCCTCAACGGGCACGGGCACCCGTACCCCTTAGCACCCACTCCCACCCTTCCAAACTCCAACCCCCGCAGTCAACTGACCTCAGGGTCCATATCCCCTTTTTGTAGCCCCCGAAAGAAGAAGTGAGGGGGTGCGATGGGTGAGTCAGACCCGCGCAGGTGGATTTGGATCCGCATGGGTGATTGCTGACAAAATCATGATTGCGTGTATCGCGTTGCTTGCTCCTCTCATGTGTCGCCATCTGCGGGATTCGGATGGGTGTATCTGACTCGCATGGGTGATACGTTGTATGTACGTACGCGTGAGTACGTTGATCGCGCCGCGTGCGTCATCCCTGTGTCACCCTTGCCTTGATACGAACCGTTGTGCTTTGTTGGATGGTTGGCGATTGAGAGGGGCTTGCGCGTGTTGGGGTGCGATGATTGGGGCGGTTATCCGTTGCTCTATAAGTAATAACGTACCGCTCTGTGCTGTGCATGTCGATTTTTGTTGTACCTAGTATGTTGTGTCGAAGTAGCAGCGATCTTGCGGTATGTCGAAGGCGTTTTTCCCTCCGTCCCCTGTCATCCCCGTCCTTTTTGTGCTGATACTAAACTCAAGGTTTTGGACGTATACAGCAAGCAGGACCGGTATCGATGATCGAAAGTGTGTGTTAACAAATAACGGGCGTTTTTTTATGGTTTGTCGATATCGTGTCGAACTCGACTTCCGTTCGACATGACTGGTATTGCATACACCCACCACTCCCATCTACGCAACCAGCTCTTCCCTTCTATTGATACCAGGAACCTGATTAAATAAACCTAATCTGGGCGGAAATCATTCTGGGCGGAAATGTAGGGACCGTTTGGTGTTTATATTAATATCGTAGCGGTCTTTATTTTTCTGAAACCTATTCTGGGCGGAAATGTATCAGCAACCTGGTATATAAACCCAATCTGGGCATAAATCATTTTGGGCGGAAATGTAAGGACCGTTTGTTGTTTATATTAATGTCGTAGCGGTCCTTATTTTTCCGAAACCTATTCTGGGCGAAATTGTAGGGACCGTTTGTTGTTTATGTTGATACCGTAGCGGTCTGTATTTTTCCGTTTTAGAGTGGTACTATGTCCAACCACAACCCTGAGAATATATCAGTACCTGGTACCTGGTATCATATGAGCTACCTGGTACTCTGCAGTTTGTACGGCGGTGTACTGCTGCTGTAGTGGATGTGAATGGACATGGCATCGTTTTGTTTGATTGGATCGTTCGGCGGACAAACAGGCGGATGGAAAGTGTTGCACCGCTGCTGCTGCTGCTGCTGCTGCTGCTGCTGCACCGACACCGGCACCACCACCACTACTTTTACCATGGGCAATTTCAGCGGCAGCAGGATTATCTGTCTGTACGGGTAGCTTCGTTATCTATCTATCAACTAATGATGCAGAATGTGCTGCGTTTGTATGTTATGATACCTAGGGATGTTTTTTTGTTTGGTTTTTTGTTTAGTCTTTTTGTTTCGTTTTTATGCCACATGTCTGTTCCGCATCATACCTGAATGTTCGCATATATTTGTTACATACTTCGAAGTATGAAAATATGTCACACACAGCTTGCGAGGATGAGTTGCGACAAAATCTTCGATCTCACAACGCTGGAGTGTATTTTTATTTCTGTACTAGAAAAACAAAACAGAAAGGTGTACGTAATATGAAAATATTATTAATACATACCGTATACGAGTACATGTGAAGGTGTAGTCTATTAATAGTCTCCATGCATGTACTCGTACGAATACATAACGACCGTGTGCATCCTTTGGCTTTTTAGCGCGCTGAACATTGGTACAGTAGCGGCTACGGTTTAAGAGAGGGTCGGTACAAGCCAATTCCTCTCTCTTAAATCCGTACTTTCTCTTAAATATGTTCTCTTAAACCGTAGCCGCTACTGTACCTGGTACTAGTAATTAAGCTCGTATGATGCATACCCCGCTCTGTAGCGGTACATGTTGTAGATGCGGATTTTTGTGGACGGAGGAGTGGGCGTGACGCCGGAGTCACGAAACCGCGCTCGCCGGCCCCTCTTTTTTATTTCTTTATTTTCTTTTGCTGTCTTAATGACTGTTTTGCCGCGTTCTTTCTTCGAGATCGAACCCCCCCCCTTCTTTAGCAGTTAATAGTTGTCTATCCCACTTCCTTCTGTTTTGGTGTTTTGTGTCTTTTACCTTTGACAAAAGCGGACATGGAATACCCTGTGAGGAGAGGAATGCAGGGGGGGGGGAGGGAGGGAGGGAGGGAGGGAGGGAGGGAGGGAGGGAGGGAGGGAGGGAGGGAGGGAGGGAGGGGGGGAGGGAGGGAGGGAGGGAGGGAGGGAGGGAGGGAGGGAGGGAGGGAGGGAGGGAGTTTAACGGTCCGGTTTGTTTCTGTTTTTCTACCCGGACGCTCCGACACCCGGCGACCACCCCCACCCCCCCGGCCGTATTTGATTAGTGGATGGCACGCAAATACAGATGTAATACGAGTACCTGATATCTTGACATGTGAAAGTTCGAACGTACAGAGGAAAGAACGAAGTATCGCGCTCCTTGTTAGGACTATCTCATGCCCAACGGGCAAAGAATGGAAGACATGGTGTTCACAAGGAAATATGCCAGGAGACAGTCTGTCAAGGGAACCCGTCAGTCTTGAAAACCAGCGTTTCAGACTCAGAGCTAGTATTTTGGCGTCACTCGAGGTAGATTATTGGAAAATTGCCGTCGGGCAAGGGGTGAAAGTGCCGTCTCCTGCCATCTTCCACACACCTAGTTGTTCGGCGTCACTCAAGGTTTATTACAGGAAAATTGACGTCGGGCAAGGTGTCAAAGCGCCTTCTCCTGGCGTCTTTGTTCACAAGGCTGATCCCGTCACGAGGTAGTTGTTTGCTGTTTTACCGCCATAATTCATCGTGGGAGATGTGTTGTGTTTTTGTTCTCACCCATGCCTGCAGGCGTGGTGAACGTCCAGCCTGTTGACCCAGCGCGTTGGTTTATCCAGCTCGGGGAGGCGTGCGTTGAATTGATGCGCTATCACTTCCCCTCTCCCTTGTTTTTTCTGTAAGTTTTGTAACATTAACGAGACATCTCAGCTGTGAGATCGACAGTTTCGTCGAAAATCATCTTTGTCCAAGCCTACAGCTAGCTGTGCTGTCCGCCCTGTTACAGTATATACAAGTCTGTTAATACTCTGTTGTTCCGCCGCTCTTGTGGGAGGTGAGTGTGGTTGGCCCAGCGTCGTACCCGTCGTGTCGTCGTATGTCTACCCCCTCGTTGTTTTGTTGAATTTTTTCGCGGCCACTTGGTCGGTGTGAGTTGCGTTGTTGACCTGCTGCTAGCATCGAAAGCAGCAGCGGCGGCGGCGACGGCAGCAGCGGTAGTAGCCCGTTAGCAGCTGTTGATAGCGAGCAGCTAGGTGGCAGCACCAGAGCAGCTAGCGCAGCTTTAGCAGCAGCAAACAGCTAACAGCACTAGCACCACCAGCACAGCAGCATCTTACGTGCGTTTCGGGCGCTTGTACCTGCTGCTTCGTTGGTGGAATCGCGTTATCATCCAAGCGCATGTGTTACTGTGAAAGTGTTGCGCTTGGCTCGGGCTCGAGGGGAAGCTGACGTGACCAGTTAGTGTCGCTCACTACTTGTCAGACGGCTTTTCCTGCGGTTGGTTGTGGCTTGCGTGTCTACTGTCTTACAAGAGTGGTTGGATTGTTGGTTGTTGGTATATAGCTGTTGGCTAGTGTTCCTCTTGGGTGGAGGGGGGGGGGGGGGGCGATGGCTGATATCTTGTGCTTCTTTTATTCAGTGGATGCCCGCAGCGGACTCGTAAATTCTAAAATTGTTTGCGGTTTTTTCCATCGTTCTCGTATCGCGGGCGTTAGGCGTGGTGTATGGGCGCTAGGCGGTACTACTGTAGGTTATCCCTTGTACTACAGGAGGGACTACGATTGACTAGGGTTTACTAGTTATGGAGGCGTTGACACATGAAGAATGGTAGAGGTGCGCCGTTTTATTTGTGAGGCTGCTCACTTGAGATTTCGATACCCTATGATACCCCTCTAGGGCAAGAACTGATTTCGCGGAATTTGAACGTTTAACTAGATGAACAAACCATCCCATGGCCTAGGCATCCCAAAAAGGCAAGGGTATGTTTGGTACGGTACCGGTATTCTCGGTACCGGTATTGATTTCGTACCGAGCTTGACGAAGTGTCCGATACCGGTATTGATGTACCGAACTTACCGAAGTGTCCGGTACGGGTATTGATGTCGTACCGAATTTGGCGAAGTGGCCGATGGCGGTGTTGATGCCGTACCGAACTTATCGAAGTGCCCGGTACCGGTATTGATGTCGTACCGAACTTACCGATGTGTCCGGTACAGGTATTAATGTCGTACCGAACTTCCAGAAGTGTCTGGTACCATTATTGATATCGTACCGAACTTACCGAAGTATCCTGTACCGGTACTTCCGACGGTATACCTCGGTACGTACCGTACCGTATCGAACACAGCCTTGAATACAAAAGCATATCTCTAAAATATAATGTAGCATTCCGACGGTTTTTGGGTTAGGGTAGCCCATTTCCAACTCCTAACGTTTTTCGTAGTCATTCCAAGTGCTTTGTCCCCATGTCGGGACTGCGGTGCTAAACGGGTTAACGACTTTTACAGCTGGAAACCGTTTTTGGGGACAACTTACTTGTAATTAGTATAGGGAGGGGTTAAGGAGCCGACCCTCGTGATTCGGAAAATGGTTCAGCCAAAATGTGGTATTCGTTAATACCTCTGTCGTAGCATGGGTCGGTTTGTAAAGCCAAGTACACCTCTCTACTTGCCCCCTTTTGAAACGCACTCACTTGTTTCGGGATTCAGAAAATGGTTCAGCCAAGACGTGGTATTCGTTAATACCTCTGTCGTAGCATGGGTCGGTTTGTAAAGCCAAGTACACCTCTCTACTTGCCCCCTTTTGAAACGCACTCACTTGTTTCGGGACAAAATGCTTTGGGGATTTGTGTGGGACTGATATTTTTCTTTGGACCGGAAGCGGTACTTGTTTGTCTAGCTTTCTGTCTGCCCGTGCCAAGCCATTTGGCCTAAATTGGTGTTTCCGTTGAATCGAGCTCTCTTAAATCGTATCCCCACTTGTACGGCGAAAGCTATCCCACCGTATTTCTGGTCTCAGTTTGTCCTGAAGAACACGGGGACACCTCTAAAGGGTTTATTGCTATGGCGGAAGGTTCAGGATGTAGGATTTTTCGCCTCTAGGCCTAAAGTTTTTGGCTTTTTTGTTTTGCCGTTGTTGAGGTCTACAAGTGGTATCTAGGTATCCTAGGCTTTTGGAGGTGTAGGCTAATATTATCCAGTAAGGCCGTGGTAAGATACAATTGTAGAGGTTACCCCTTTTTTTGGCGTAGTCGTTTTTTCGTACGTGATAGTGGGGTCTAGGCTCCATCGAAGGTCAGTGAAGATATTCGTAGCGTTGAAAATTCTGGGTACCTGGTACGTTTTGCATCAACCCGGCAGGGGCTTGAGCGGGAAAATTGCTGTAAAAATGTGACGATTTGCAGCATTGGCTACGCGAAGCAGCCCGGGCTAAAGAGGTAGAGGAGAAGCGTCAGAAGTGTTACGAAGGCAGATGTTCGACGCACGCGTAGGCGGCATGCTGATAGTTGTACTAACTGCTGTTGCGCATTCTTCGTACAAGGTTGGTGACATCTCCCTTGCCGCCTTTCAGGCCTCGCGATGCTTGGGCAGCTGAAGGTAAGCGCGAGAGCGTGAGTTGAGCGAAATCCCATGAAAATAGACGACCGTTGGGAGTCCGAGAGTGTGGGTGAGTTAACCCCTTTACAACTGGAAACCCGTTTTTGGGGACAAAATTACTTGGATTTAGTATAGGGAGGGGTTCGGGGGCTCTGAAGGGGTTAAGCGAAATTCCTCGAACATCGACGACCGTTGAAAGTGCTTATCGAAGGCACGTAGGAATAGAAGGGACGACTTCCTGTGACCACGGCGTGGCAACCCGCTGGAATATACACGATAGATTAAACACGGGTTGAACGATAGATAGCTCTGCTGAGGCGTCAACGTGAAAAATTGTGAAAGAAAGTGACGATTGCTGGGTTGAGGGTACTAGGGTTAACGGCTCGCGGTAGAGGTAGCACGTTTTCGCGATTTTTTTTTTCTTCTGACTGGCGGAGCCGGGCTCCTTAACCGATGATAATCGGAATGTCATTTCTTGATTTTCGTTTTTTTTTTTGTTCTTGTAAATCTAGTCGGTTATGGGTTTGTTCAGCGGGTTGCACTTTTGGTTTGCTGAAAAGGTCGGTTTTGGAGTGAGGCATGCCTTCAGTGAGGGGCCTAAAAAAAAACAGGTGCACCTCTGCTGTAGCATAATCCGGTCGCCCCGGTGGCGTATCAGGTTATCCTCGAGCCTGGTATAGGTCAGTTTCGTGAGTTCGAGCCCCGCCGAGTGCTGACTTGTATAAATTCGTTGGGACTTTTTCTTGTGCACAAATTGACTTGCGGAAAGCGCGAGAGCGTGAGTTAGCAACACTCGATGAAAAATCGTCGAGCAGTGGGACTGCTGAACCCTATGCGCGATAAAAATTGAAGGCAAGAACCGGGGGGGAGAAGGGACGACACCTGTGACCACGGCTTGTCCAGAAGCTGGAAAGTAAAAATGTGAGAAAAACAAATGAATGAAAAATTAAATGTCTTGAGTGACGTATACGGTTTACGGTAGGCTTTGGGCTACAGTACAGTCTCCATGAAAAAAACTGGAGCACCTCTGTTGTAGCATATGTCCTAAGTGACGTTTACGGTTTACGATAGGCTTTGGGCTACAGTTAGTACCGTCTCCATGAAAAAATCTGGAGCACCGCTCCTGCAGCATGTGTATTAAGTAACGTTTACGGTTTACGATAGGCTTTGGGCTACAGTACAGTCTCCATTAAAAAACTGGAGCACCGCTGCTGCAGCATGTGTCTTTAGTGAAGTTTACGGTTTAGGGTAGGCTTTGGGCTACAGTCTCGTGTAAAGGCTCTTCTGAAGAAATGCCGGTCCTTGCCGTCCGCGTATCCTAAGCACATTTTTGGGGTACATGATGTACATAATTTGGGTGCATCATCTACAGAATTTGGGTACAGTAGTGCCAGAACAGAAGAAGCACCAGTAGTTCGTTTTCCAGGTAAGTATACCAAGAACATAAATCACTGCTGTTACTGCATAAAAATAGGAACACGACTGTTGTACCTGATATTTGTTTACGCTGCGCGGTGGACGAGACTCTGGACTAGAGTATCGTCGTATAGCCTGGCGGCAATTATTACAATGAAGAAAAACCGACAGCTGCGCCGACATAGAGCCTCAAGCTTTGCCGTGCATACCAGGTATAAGCTGGTGTTCTTGTGGGGAACGCAAATTTGAGCTGAAATTTCGTGACGGCCAATCTCTAGCGTGCTGTCGCATACCTTGGTGCTACTCGTGCATTATACGTATAATAAAAGCACGATGTTGTTCTTTTTCTCATTTTTGGTTTGTGACCGCACGGTCGCAGTCCACTTGTAGGGTGGTCGTTTTTGTTTCCCTCCGCGTTATCGTATTCTGTTCGCCTCGGTCGCCGAACGCACACCCCGACTTTTTCCGTTGCAAAACGTTATTCCACACTAGTTCCAAGTGATTTCCCCCCAGGATTTGGGCGCGGTTGTAAAGGGGTTTAACCCATTTTAACTCCTAAAATTTATCCGAGTCTAGCTCCAAGCGTTTTGTCCGCATGTCGGGAGTGCGGTGTTAAAAGGGTGGACGACGGTTTTTCTCCTGCACTGCTGCTGTACCGGTACGACCAGCAATGCATGTGTATCTCTCTGTCTTGTAGTTGATGAGTACGGTATTGCTCGTCTCTCTCGAGGCTGCGGCACGGACGCCCTGGTTGTGCTGGGTGTAGATGGGTGGAAACGTCAGCGTAATGCGAGGAGCATACACGCACACGCACACGCACACGCACACGCACACACACGCGTGGAGTAAACCAGGTGTCTGTTTTGTCGTTCGTGTCATGAGTACTATGATGAACATGAGTCAGAACCCACGGTATACATTAAAACCTATATATATTCTCTTGTTTTGGTATGATCATTTTTGGTCCTGTTTACTATCCCCCCGTAAGTTGTTTGTCTCCTACCTCAGACACAGACGTGTGGTCATGAAGAGGTTGATCACTATGTTATTTGAACGGGGAAAATAAACGAAATACACTGATAGGGACAGCTTACGCTATACCTACAATGGGACCCGAAGGGTGCGCCAGCTAGCGTTGGGCTGCGAAAGCAACTGAGTTAAATCGACACACGACGCGTATGAAAATACGTGGAAGTGTGGTGAGCTAAAGCTTTATTTTTCCCCATCCGCCGGAGGATAAAAAATAAAAAAATAATAAAAAAATAAACGAAATACGTGGACGATTACAGCTTCGATCGCACCGAGCAGGGCGGGTTTGCCGGCGTAGGAGTTGGTTGGGTGGCGTTCCGAGTCGCAACCCAAGGATAAGATGTACGCCACCCGGGCAGCACGGTACCACTCTGGGTTCTTGGCGCTCACGCTATCATAGCCGGTTGATAACACTCCCAAAAATATGTGTGCGCCCCTAGCGGTGTATGAAAGCCATGCATCCCTATTCAATATATTATTAATACTAGTAAAAAGTAGTATGCCTGGTACCTGGGCACCTGGACCCGACCAGAAGCCTAAGCCCTAACCTAGCCCGAAAAATCATACGGGGTGGGATCAGGGTGTGCTCAACAAAATACCCTAGAATGCTTTGGGGGTGGGGAGGTGCAGCATGGCTTGTGCCTTGTCTATGTTTTTTTCGGATAAGTCTGCACATTGTATCGTTTTGATCGTTTTTTTTTCCATTCTGGGGTATTGAGCAGAAGTAAAACCGTTACCATTTCATCGGTTTTGGGGGGATTAGGGCTGCATGAGAGTTGTTGTTGTTGTTCTCACATTCACTCGCATAATCAAGTCCGTGGTCACAGGACAGGCTCCAGTCACTCTGGAGCTGAGGAAGAGAGTGGGCCGTAGACGTTGTTGGTGCGGCTCTATAAAATGGTTGGACTTTGTCGTTGTGGCATTAAACAAGGGTACGAAGCTTACCACATACTCTGGAAAATGGTTGACAGCACACTTGGTAGTTATTTTTGTTTGTTGTTCTCTCAGCAGTATCTCATCTCCTTGGCCAATGAGGCTGTATTGACGAATGTTAGACCGATCTATTTCCAGGAAATTTCTCTGGTTCCGAATGGTGACGGCACTTACTGCGCTGTAGATAGGCTATCATATAACATTCGCAGGGTGGTGGTCGACGGGACGGCAACGCAACGCTAACTCCGACCAGAACCCCAACCCTACCCGGGGTGACGAGCACCGTGCTTGGATGTTGTGGCTGGTGAAGGAAGTCGGCCATCGTGGATGCAGTCCTGCAGCAGGGGTCTCCCGGTAGTGCGGTGGTGTGCTATAGAGGTCAATCTGACCGCCTTATTGAGGGGACCCGCCTTGTTCATTCCAGATTGTAAGTGCAGCTTCCTATGACATAGTCGCGCCAAGCGATTTCGACCGCCTTATATGGGCATACCGCCTTATATTGGTAGATCCCCTTATTGGGGGACTGTTACTGCTGTGCTGTACTGGACTTTGGGAGCATGCGCCAGATATATAATTTCCTCGTCTACTTGTAAAGCTCGTTGGAATGTACTGTAATCAAGTCTATGGTCACAGAACAGGCTCCAGTCGTTCTGGAGTGGAAGGGTAATGGATAATATGTAAACCCTTACAGTACGGAAATCAACAACCCAATCGATCAATGTGGCGTAGACCCCAATCGTCTTGCACGGTGTATTGTGTGTCTCGTGCGTTTTTTCGATATATTGCTGAGCTCTACTGCCATAAACCCCGCGCCTAACCTGCGACCGCATGGGAAATTTGTCGTGCAATGGAGATGTGATGGGGTAACTGGGCTTTCAACTATTTAGTTAAAGTTGAGGCCAGCGGTGCACGCTATTTTACCAACCCCAAGCTGACCCAATCAACCAATGTGGCGTTCACCCCAATCGTCTGGTACACTGTATAGTGTTTAGTGTGCCTTAGTTTTCTCGCATCTATTGGTCAGCTCTACTGCTTTAAATCCACCCTAACTCGCCACCGCCTGGGAAATTTATCGGGAAATGAAGATATGATGAGGTTGCTTGGGCTTGCAACCTTTCCGTTGAAGTTGCGGCCAGTCGTAAAGACTCGTTACGGGGAAAACCGATGACACTACAAGCTGGGAAGTTTTCGTAATGGAGGCGTGACGACTTGTTTCTGAGTTGTCTGACTGTACTCGTAGTAATAGACCAGTAGTAACATATACTCCGGAGTACTATGTTTTTATAGTCAGTCGCCAATGAGTTGTTTAAATGGTTCCTGTTAGTAGGTATGGCAGCAGTAGTTGCTGGCAGCGATTTGCCTGCGAGTAGTCCGTGCGGGTTTGCATCTTATGGGGGCGTTTTGTGGCTCGACTTACGGTGTCTAGTAATGATGACTCGCAAGTAAGTTTGTTGGCTTTTGCTCTGCCACACATCTAAAAGCTAGCTGTGAAGAGAACTAAACTCAGACAACTCACAGCGCTAAAAATGAGGAACCCACAGCTCGGGAAATGGGCTGTTCAGACGAAAAACATCAGAGCGCTGTGATAGCTGCTATCCTGGTAGCTACGGTTCCGCGTTGCATGCCCGAATTACCTGTGTTTGCAGTGTATCTCTGTTTCGTAGTTTGTGAGTACAGAGCAGGCGCTATGATAGCTGCTACCCTGGTAGCTACGGTTCCGCGTTGCATGCCCGAATTACCTGTGTTTGCAGGGTATCTCTGTTTTGTAGTTTGTGAGGACAGAGCTCGTCTGTCTTGGAAGGGGCAGTGGCACGGACGCTGGTTGTGCTGCATGTGTCGTCTTGGATTGTTGGAATTGTCGGTTTAATGCAAAGAGCACACACGGCAGTGCCTTATATCATGCTCGTGCAGTCTTGAACGTCTGCTGCAGCGTGCGCTCGTCCTTGTGCACAATGCTTGCTCTTCGCTGTAGTCTACCTCCGGGGGCTAGATCACGCCTTTAGAGACTGGTATACGTGCCTTTCTCTCTACACACCCCGACACTATACTCTAGCGTTGACGGTAACAGCCGGTTTTCTTGATTGATAATGGCCTTTCCGATGAGAATGCAAACAGCTTCTTTCGTTTTTATTTATGTTTTACTGGGAGACAAATGTTATACGTTGCAGTACTGTTGTCTGCAACAGGTGTTGGTCTATCGCACAAAAATGGAACGAAAACAAGATTAGCGGCAAGAAACAGATGAGACATGAAATCGGCGTTTGTTCGAGGGGCGCCTCTCCCCCAGGTACAACAATTAGTCTCTTGTTTGGATCACCTCTTTCTCGTCGCTTCCAATGCGGATTTCTGTTTCTTTTTGTGCGATAGGTAGGTGTTGTTTGTCAATACCCACAAGAGTATTTTTTCTGTTGCATGATTTGAATCCGGAACGTTGTCTGTTGCGAAACACCGAAAAAATATCGAAAACGAATTTTTAGGGCTCCAAAGGAAAGGAATTGTTCGCTCTTGTGTGTCCTACGGTAGTAACGGTTTGGTTGTAACTGGCCCAATTCGTGAGCACTGCGCGGAAGGAGCAGACGTTTTCGGCCGTTTTTTTTTATATAGATAAGGGTTAGGATTGGGGATATAGAATTCACCGTGGCACGCAAAAATACGCAAAAATGGCATGCATAGGACACCCGCGAAAATTGACCACAAAAAATGACAGACTGAGGATTCTTGCGTCCACCATTGGCTGGAGGGTGATACGTTTCGTGTGATACGTTTCGTGTGATACGTTTCGTGTGATACGTTTCGTGTGATACGTTTCGTTTGATGCGTTTCGTGTGATACGTCTCGTGATAAGTTTGGTGTGATAAGTTTGGTGTGATGAGTTTGGTGTGATACGTTTCGTGTGATACGTCTCGTGATAAGTTTGGTGTGATAAGTTTGGTGTGATAAGTTTGGTGTGATTAGTTTGGTGTGATAAGTTGCGTGTGATACGCTCCGTGTAATACGTTTGGTGTCCGAACGGCAATAATGGTGGTGGGAGTCTCGCTGTATTAATTGCCAGTTAAATACTTGTGCCTATTTTTCCGATATGGTGCTGGTGAAATCGCTCTGCACGCCTGGAATACTATGAATACTCGGTAGTACGAGTGCCATGTCGGTGTCCAGTTGAATGCCGATATTCCGATACAGTGCCGGTGAAATCGCTTGGCACGGGTGGAACCCGCTATGGCAGTACCATTATAGTGCTGGTGCTGGGTATACTGCTGGTATCGTCGTATGGCATATACCAGAGCTCTAGAGAGACCACCGCTACTGCTGTTACGCAAGTTGTGCGATGCACGACGTAATCTTTACTCGTACTTCTGCGCTCCCACGGAAACCGTGGGGGGTATCGCGCTGATCATGTCGTCAGTAGTCATGCGTGGGTCCCACCCATTCCACGTGGGGTAAACGCTAAAGAGGTTAATAATTACACCGTTTTGGGGGCATTCGGCGGGAAAAATGAAAAGGATGGCTGTACAAGTATAGATCCTGGCCCGGATCCGACAAGTTTGGTTGGTTGTTTTTATTTTTTTTCAATTTAGTACCATATTTCAGAGATGCTATCCATGCATGTTTTTGGGAACAGCGTACGTGGAAGTGGGGTGGGATATTTTTTGCGGTTCTAAACGGTCAAGAGTTGACAGCCCTATCGTAGCGCGGACCGGTTGATAACTTTGTCGGAGTTGAAGATGTGACTTCGGTTTTCTTTTGGGAGGGGGGGGGCGACCAACCAACTATTTTTTCGTAGTTGGGCCAAAGTGTAAAGACCCTGCTGGGACACTAAGTGACAACACGGAATTGTCATTTTTCTCGTAGGAAGCGTGCCATGGTAAGCTAGTGTGTGTGTGATATCGTACTACACCAACCATCTGTGTTTACACCAACCATTTGTGTTTGAATCTGGACGAGTTGGTAGACACTGCCGGAAATTAAAATGACGACATATATGATAACAATGTTTGTAGAGCTCACCCAGCCCAGCTTACCACTTAGTCGAGAAGATCATTTAGGGAACACAGCTGTTGTGTACGAGACGGAGGAAACCACCCCTGCATTGGTTGACTGAGTTTGGTCCGGTATACGACTGCTGAGGCGAAATGTGTACTATCAATAGACGGAGTGAACCATCCCTGCATTGGGTTACTGGATTTTATTGGTTCAGTGGGTACCTGGTTTAAGAGCGCCCATGATAAGAGCATTCAGGACTTACCCTTTTACAACTGGAAAGCCGTTGTTGGGGACAAATTACTTGGAATTGGTATAGGGAGGGGTTTCGGGGCTCTAAAAGGTTAAAGAGCGGTCAAATGGGCATGTCGCGCGTGTTCTCCAAGCTACTTCGTATATATTTTCCGCTACAGATAAGAGCAATGTTTAGTTGAGAGCGCTTGTTTGGGCTTGCCACGCGGCGCTCTTAAATCGGGCACCCACTGCTTTGGGTTGTTGGGTTGTTAGGGTTAGATTTGTTGTACGTATGTACTGAAATGAATGTGTCAAACCATTTTATCAGTGGAATGTTTCGTAGGTTTTTCTCGGAACATCCCGACACCAGTGACGGCTTTTCGGTTAGACGATGAGATTTTTTAAGCCCGGACTGAAGTTCGAGGAGCTCTATTCCCGCGCGGGAGCGTCATTTTGTTACTCTTGGCGCGTGTACTGCTTCGCCCTGAAACTGGGTGGTTGGCGCGACGTAATGCTCTCGTTTTTGATTGGCCGCTCTTGGTGGGACTGGTACTGCGACCGTTAACAATGCTAGCCAAAACGAAGATATATTGATATTTTTGATACCTTAGGGGATAAATTGACGACTGAGAATAACGATTATTTGGCGACGTCAACGACCAAGGCCAAAGCGGGCTGCTGGTCACAGGTCAGGGGACGGTAGTTGTCGGATTCCACACGGGCCCGGCATTGCACCGTCCTCGCAAAGTTATACTTGCGCGTACTGCCGCGCCGCTCAGACTAGACAGCTGGCAAGAGCGAAGTTATGATAATGTGTGGTTGCTCTTTTTTGGGTAGCCGAACTAATTTGTGTGACCGTGGAATTGATTATGCGAGTTAGTACTTATAGAGGCATGTAGCTACGGTGGGGCATGCTGTGCTTGTTTTTTTTATTGCTGTTTTGCTGCTTCTACTGTGTAGATGTGTCTGCTGTTTTTTTATTCGCTGCTTTGCCGTCCTGTCATTTCGCTTTGTTTATTAATGCGCCGTTTTGCTGTTTGGCTGGGTTCTGTTTTCGTTTTGCATGTTTTGCCGATTGTTTTTGCATCACATCCAAAAAGCACTCTTGAAAATCTATTTTCGTGTAGGTCGCCTCAAAACCACGACTGCAGTCCTGAAGAGGTAGATTGCTTGTTGCGTCCCGCCTGTCTACATGTCTGCAATTCGAACGAGATGTTAGCTTTATTTGTTGTGTCCCGCCCGTCTATAGGTCTTCGTTCTAATGAGGATGCTTGTTTATTTTATCCTGCTTGTCTTTGCCCGTCTGTACCTGTCTCATGTTTGCATATAAATAGGACTTGGAGGAAATGTTCCCGAAGAACCCCAACGTCGTCGCTGACATGACGGCGCTTCACCACATCCACGAACCGGGGATTCTTCACAACCTGAAGGAGCGATCCCGGCCGTGGCGTCAGACCCCGTACACCTTCATGGTGAGTGAATAAAAAAAACAAGAGTAGGGTGTGGAAACCCCCTACTTTTGGGAACACTACTTGGAATTGTGTGGGATGAAAATCCAGTAGTATAAGGGCTTAAAAGCAACATGTGAATGAGGAAACCCCGCTTTTATGGCTTCAGAGGCTGCCGGCTTATTGCGAGAGGCGGGAAACGATACTGATGACTTTGACAGTTAAAGGTTTGCCGTATTCAAGAGGTTTTAATCGTGGCCACGTGGACATTTAGGAAACATCCCCGGGTTCGGACGTTGCGTTTCGGCTGAGGGTTGGGATTATGTGTCGGTTCACGACTTCGGGGACAGTTTGGGAACATCCCCGGGTTTCAGGCCTAGTGTTTGAGGTTAAGATCAGGGCTCGGGGGCAGGGTTAGTTTGCGGTGTCGAGGTCCGCGAAGGTCGCAGCGTTTATCCCGCGACATCACTGCCGTTCGGAGTTGGAACAAGAAAACATACGAGTCAAGGTGGACAAAGTTACACGTTTTTCAGGAGATATGCCCGGGCTTGTTCACACGTTATAGGTGGGGTGAGGGTCAGGGTTAGTTGTCTGTCTCGCCGACGCGCCTGGGCCAGAGACGATAGCATGTTGTGACTCGGCGCTGCTGGGCCAAGGGGCGGTGTGTTTGGTGACACGGTGGCTTTGGGTTGGGTTAGTCAGGCGGTGTACCTTCAGGGTCGGAGTTTTTTTCTGCGCGTTTTGTGCCTAAAACGCTTGCAGCGTGACACGTGTCGCGCTGCAGATTCGCTTGCGGTATGGGTTTGTTAAGAAGCCTAGACTGCCCGTGACTGCCGGTGAGACCGCGCGGTTCGCTTCTTTTTTTTTTTCGGGTTTGAGTACATACTTGGTGGGTTACACACCATGGTCAATTTTGGACGGAAATGCAACGACGGCGTGAATACTGATCTGATTACCCCAAAGGTCCCTGGTGTTTTTCTTGGGGTGGTACCTGGTACCTGGTTCCTGGTACAGTAAAGGTCCCCCAATAGTTCGGTATCCCCATATAAGGCGGTACCCCTATATAAGGCGGTCTAAATGTCTTGGCGCGACTATATCATAGGGAGTTGCACTCATAGCCCGGAACGACTAAGGCGGGTTCCCTCTATAAGGCGGTCATGTTGCTCTCTATAGCACTAGTGTATACCACACCACCGCATTACTGAGGGACCCCTACGACTGTATCCTAACTTTATTTGTAGTTGTAGTTTGCACCAGGTATAGTCCTCTACACTGGACAGTTGATGGCAACAAAATTATGTTTCATGTTTGTCGCTACTCGCTTGTCGCTTTTTATGGGGTCCGACGAGGTTTATTAATAGCTGTGATGTGTAGTACTGCTGTAGGTACAAAAAGTAACAGAGCAGTAAATTAACTGCGTTGTAAGACTGCGCGTTTGATTGAATTCAGCGCTGTTTTTGTTTGTTTTTTTCGAATATCTCGCGACATAGGTTGCGTTGTTGTTGTTGTTGTTGTTGTTGTTGTTTGTATTGGTTTTCTTTCTTTCCGTGATATTGTTTTTGTTTTTCCTTCGGCAGTAGTTCGAACCTAACATATACACCGTCGTAATTTTCGTCTCGTTTCTTTCTTTTGAGGCTGTTTTTGTGTGGCATCCAATCGATCGCGTTTCCCCCCCCTTCTCCCTTTGTTTCATTACGTCGTCGTCGTCGTCCCCCCCCCCCTCTCCCCGTTCTCGTACCGGCAACACCGCAGAACCTGGCTGAATTCGCGCTTCCTATTCCGAGCCTAGCAAATCCTTACGGTACACTCGTTTTTCATCTATCGCCTTGGACCTAATTATTATTATTATTTCTTTCTTCCCGTGGTGTCTTCTTTTGTTGTTGTCTGTGCCATGTCTGTTAGGGCACGATTCTGCTGGCGGTGAACCCGTTGAAGGCGGTACCCACCCCGCTCGTCGAGGACTTTAAGGATCAGTCGCTCGACCCGGAGATACCGCACCCTTACGCGATCGCCGAGGTATGATGATATTCTACCGTACAATATCCCTTGGTGTCCTATGATATGGAATGGGCCTGGGATGGGATGGGATGGGATGGGATGGGATGGCATGGGATGAGATGTGAGAAGATGGGACGGAATGGTGCATGGTATGGTATGAGTGTGCTGTGCTGTGCTGTGCTGTGCTGTGCTGTGCTGTTTGTGTGCCGTGTGGAGGGTATGGTATTGTGCAGTGTGGTGTGGTATGGTGCGGTTTGTCCTGTTGTTGACTGTGCTTGTTTTGACTGGAGTCCACGGCTCAGCTGTTGGTCTGTTCCGGAGGCCTCGTGTAGGCATGTACGAAGACAAAACGCGCTAGCCTCTGTGCGCTAAATGCGCCAAGTGCGCGTCCTGTGTACACGTTTTACGGTTGTGCTGTTTTTCGATACCTGCTCTCGTACGATGCCCCCCCCTCCTGGAAACCCGTTGGCTGTTATTGCGGGGATGGACAGTTCCTCCCCCCCCCCCCTCCCCCCCCCTCCTACCTCTTGCTTCGCGTTTTGTATATCTTGTTTCTCATTTCACGTCCTTCGCTTATGACCCATTTTTGTTGTCTGGTTTTGTTTTTCAGCTGTCGTACAACCAGATGCGCATGGCGGGAGGAAGGGCTGGCACGAACCAGTCGATCGTGGTATCGGGGGAGTCGGGTGCCGGAAAAACCGAAACCGTCAAGATTATCCTAGGGTGAGTGGGGAGAGGGGAAGAGGAGGCGGGGGAGGGGGGGGGGGGGGGGCGGGGGGGGGGGCTGCTGTTGAGCGTCGCTTGGAAATGGGGTTTGCATAGTGTTGGGTGGACCCGGTGCTTGATGTATGTACATCGATGCAGTACACAGCACGGGTTTGGTCTGCTGCGCGCGTGTCGTGTAGCTACTTGGTTAATGCTATAAGTAGTTATCTCTCCCTCAGCAGCCCATCCCTAAACGGCTAGTGATTTGGTGGTCGTATTGGTAGTGGCGGTAGCGGTGGTATTACTAGTAGCGGTGGTGTAGTTGTGGTGGTGCTGGTAGTGGTGTCACGAGAGTCGATTGGCACACCCTTGGAGTAGACCATTCCAAGGGATCAATTTCTCCCATCCCCTGACACCGAACCCGAACCAAGCCCCATATGGGCGAAGATGTCAGGCCATGGGCTGTCAAGGGAAACGTCCAGCGACGTCAAGGGTGTAACACCGATCGTTCCACACTAAAACCTAGTAGTATGGCGTCAGTGAAGGTGGATGATTGGAAAATTGCCGTCGGTCATGGGGTCAAGAGTGCCGTCGGTCTCCTGACATCTTCGTTCCGCACTAAATCGTACCAGGTAGTTGTCAGTCGAGGTAATTTGTTGGGTTTTTTCCGTCGGTCGTAGCCGTCGGCCAACGTGTCAAAGAGCCGTGTTCTGACATGTTTGCCTGTCGGTGTGTTTCTTATCAAAGGGCTTTTCAAGGCCCAAGTCTCATCCAAATCCCTAAAATCCAACACCGCCCATTCATTCCTGTTCACAGGTCCTGCGGTAGAGATGCACTTTTTTTTTTCTCCGGCTTCTCTCTTGGGGTGTGGTCTACAGTACCATAATACCCCTCGGAGTCAAACACTGTTTTTATTTTAATGTCGACAAAAATAAAAGTGCAGGATACCCGATAAGCAGTCCCGTAGCGTACAGTAGGTACACAACGAAACATGTTGCAAGGACAAGAATGAGGTTGTTGTAGCGATGGTATTAATGAGGTATCAGTAGGTATGCAACAAAACATATTGCAAGAACAATACTGAGGTTGTCGTGGCGATAGTATTAATAAAGTAGTCACTGTTTACTGTGAAGGAATCCCGATTTTTTTTTTTTGCTGGCCAAAAAGTGCTCGTACCTATGTCGTGTGTAGCAGGCGCCGGACGTGTAACAAAAAAGGCTCTACACTCGTAGGTTTATTCGTTTTGCCAGGGTTTCCAATACATATGATGCGAGTTCGATCGTTTTGAGGGTCGATGTTGATTTTTTTTGGTTCAGAACCCCGGCGAATTCAATGTTTTTGTACGAACGGTCTTAGAGGGTGGTTCCTACGGACGGACAGAGTTAGGGATGGATTTAAGGGGAGGCGGTGACGATCGCTCTCGAGGCATCAAGCGTCTCACGTGCAAGCTCAACTTTCACTTGCCCGGTCGTCGTGGCAGGTACTTGGCGCGACGGACCGCGGGCACGGACGAAAACTTGGAGGAGCGGGTGCTGGAGTCGTCTCCGATTCTGGAGTCTTTCGGTAACGCCAAGACTCTTCGGAACGACAACTCTTCTCGCTTCGGAAAGTTTTTGAAGCTCCGGTTTACCTCCGGCGAGTCGTCGTACCTCGATGGGGCGTCGGTCGAGCCGTATTTGCTTGAGAAGAGCCGCGTTCTTGCTCAGGGGGAGGTGAGAGGAGGCGGTAATCATGGGAGTCGTGGTCCCGCGTTGCCTTTGGTGCGAGGTCCCCAGGCTTGTTTGGTGATGACCGCTTGTCATCACCTCGTCCTACGGAGTCCCCGCTGTCGGCGTGTTTGTGCGGTACTCTTTAGTGCGAGGTCCCCCGGTTAGTGCGGTGATAATCGCTTACCATGACCTCGTCCTGCGGAGTTCCGCGCAGTCGGCGTGTTTTGTGCGGTACTCTTTAGTGCGAGGTCCCCAATAGAGTGCGTTGATGGTTGCTTGCCACGACCTCGTGTTACAGTTTTCTGCATGTTCTCGGGATAGTGCGGGGTCCCACTTTAGTGCGGTTTGTGTCACCTGGTAAGGCACCGCACTATTAATAGTGACGGAGCACCTCTGTATCTTCGTCCGTCCGTTGGTACTGAGCTATTGTTCGTCGGTAGTGAGCTACAAGGTATTGTTTAGTTGGTGAGCAAAGTGGTAGATGGGTCGATAGGTTTGTTTTGTTTTGATAGTGGTGAAAGCGTACTTGCTCGAGAAGAGTTGCGTTTTTGCCCGTGGAGAGGTAAGTGGAGGGTAACCCATAACTTCTTCAACCAGGAAGGGTGAACACGTGTGTAGTATGACCTCATACCTAGGGCGTCCTTCTCATGTGAACTCCTACCCTCATCAACTTCTTCCCCGCCTCTTGCGTTGCTGGAAATCCCGTGAAAGTGTTACAGTAGCAGTTTGATCTGACCCCCCTCCCGCACCCTTGCATCCTTCTAAGGTGAACCCCTTTGCTTTGTCATCTTCTCCCCGGCTCTGACGTCGCTGGGAATCCCGTGAAAGTGGTGCAATAGCAGAGTGACCCCCCCCCCCCCCCCCGTTGTATCCTTCTCATGTGAACTCCCGCCCCTCCCTTTTGGGGCTCCGCTCGCCCGACCTCCCATGCTGGAAATTCCTTGTCGGTCTTTGCAATCACCTGGGAATCCCGTGAAAGTGGTGCGATAGCAGAGTGACCCCCCCCCCGCCCCCCTTGTATCCTTCTCATGTGAACTCCCGCCCCTCCCTTATGGGGCTCCGCTCGCCCGGCCTCCCATGCTGGAAATTTCTTGTCGGTCTTGGCAATCGCCTCAGGGAGAGCGCAACTTTCACATACTGTACGAGATGATTGCCGGCGCCACGCAGTGTGGTCTCGCGGAGGAGCTTAAGGTATTTTTTTTTTCTTTTAATGGGTACCGTGCACGACATTAACAATTTCCAACTCCCGAAAAGTGATCCTAGTCTAGCTCCAAGTGTGTTGTCCTGATGTCGGGAGTGCGTTGCTAAAAAGGTTAACATCGCTTGAGAAGATAGGGGTTGGGATACGCTGGCCCGTGTTTTGCACGCAGCAACGCAAGAAAGACACCTACTACACGGTAGCGTTTTTTTTTATTTTTTCTAGAGCTCCTCTGCACTTGAGCCCTTACGCCTCCACCCGAAAGCTTCTTTTCGAGCGAAACTTAAAGGGGAATTGATGGAAAAACCCGTGGCCCAGGCTTGCGAAACAATAATTTTGCCGAGCAAGAGTGACATTTCGGTGATTTTTTTCATGTAAAAGGTCAAGAAGCCTTGTCATTCAGAAAATGTTTTCGCCAAAAAGGGGTATACCTCGATCGTAGCACGCGTCAGAAGATACCATTTTTTTGTGTGGTACCTGGTGTTGAATTTTAGGTAGAACGCACCCTGCCCCAACCTAGCAGGGTTGACTTCTCTATTTTACCATTTGAGGACCCAATTTCAACGACAAAAAATCGGCGATTTGCGACATTTTCAAGCGTTTGTCTGCGAGTAGAGCGTGATCGCGCAGCAGTACGAGTATGATAATGTGGCGCCTGTCTGTGCCGCGCTCACTCCCTCTCTCTGTTTCTCACCGCCCATTTCCCTTTTGCCGGTCGATGTTCGGTTGCTTTGATTGGTCGATGTGATGGGTGCAACAGTTGGAAAGCGCGTCGGACTATCGCATCCTGTCGTCGAGCGGCTGCATCACGTTGGAGGGGATTGACGACGCCGACCGCTTCAAGGCCATCCAAGATGCCTTTTCTGTTGTCGGGGTCGAGAAAGACGCGCAGATGCAGGTATGCTTTTTTGTTTTTATTTTTTTTTGTCATCTTTTCATGTTTTGGATGCTAGCGTGCTGGTAGACTGCTACTGTAGTGTTGTAGACCATGCAATAGTGTGTTGTGTTGTGTTGTGTTGTGTTTTGTTGTGTTGTGTTTTGTTGTGTTGTGTTGTGTTATGTTGTGTTGTGTTGTGTTGTGTTGTGTTGTGTTGTGTTGTGTTGTGTTGTGTTGTGTTTTGTTGTGTTGTGTTGTGTTTTGTTGTGTGGTGTGGTGTGGTGTTGTGTTGTGTTTTGTTGTGTTGTGTTGTGTTTTGTTGTGTGGTGTTGTGTTGTGTTGTGTTGTGTTGTGTTGTGTTGTGTTGTGTTGTGTTGTGTTGTGTTGTGTTGTGTTGTGTTGTGTTGTGTTGTGCCTGGTGTTGTGTTTTGTTTGTTGTGTTGTGTTTGTTTTTTTTGGGTCTATTTTTAGTGCTTTGCCTTGCGTTTGCTATTGTCGAACTCGAGGAGGACGCACATTTGCAGGTGTGCTTCACTGCCGTGTTAATGCTATTAGTAGTACCTGGTACTTTATATTAATCATACGCCTCATAGTGGAAGACTACTGGCAGAACTCTGCTGTAGTCAATCTGCTGCCATACACGACCTGCTGCTGTAGGCAACCCACAGCTGTACGCTAGACTACCAGGTCTTCATTTGTACAGTGTAGCACTTACTGGGGGGGAGAGGGGAAGACACATGTGAACACGGCTTGTGGCTTGTCCTGAAGCTGGCTGAGGGTATATCTCCTCATTTATATGGTACGAGTCGATCGAGCTGGAAAGTAAGAATTATGATGAAGCAAAATGAAGAAGAAAAAGTTATGTTGTTTTGTGTTGTGTGTGGAACCCCGCTCTAAAGAATGCCGCACTATTAAATATGATAACGCGGGAGACCGCGACGGTGGTGCTGTTTTCCGACCCCACCATCCTTGTTGACATTACTTCACTTTTTGTGCTGTGCCCAGGTGTGGCAAGCGCTGTCCGGAGTGCTCCACTTGTCTACTCTTTCGTTTCACGAGACAGATCACCAGGAGGGGCCCGTTGCTGCCATCTCCGACAAGGCGGTGAGTTGTTTGTTGTTGTTGTCGGTCGTTGTTATCGTTGTTGTTGTCGTTGTCGTTGTCGTTGGTGGTGGTGGTGGTGGTGGTGATGTTGTTAAGCATCATCGATGGGTAGCAACTACCGGTATTTACCAGCCGCGGGTGGAAGGGGGGGGACGCCGATGGTGGAAAATAATAGAGGTGGAGGGGGCGGGTAAGAAATACGGGCTGCTGTGGTATTTATTTTTCTTGTTTGTGGTACAGGTGTGCGAAACGACGGGGAGGGAGAAGGGAGGAGGCGGGCAGATAGGGGGGCCGGGTGACGTTCGAGTTTTTTTTTTGTTGGTGTAGCAGCAGGTAGTTGCGGTGGAGAAAGTGTCTCTTCCGTGGTCCCTTACTCTGTTCCTTGACCACATCCTCGTTTTTTTCTCTCGCGTCACAGGCGTTGTCGACGACGGCGTCCCTCCTCGGTGTGAGCGAGCAAGCCCTTGAGGACATGCTCACGGTTAAGGTGGTCCCCGTGACAAGAGGGGAGGTCTTCACCAAGCGGCTTGCCGTGAAGGAGGCTGTAAGGGCGCGGGATGCCGCCATCAAGTCTCTGTACGAGGCGTTGTTTTTGTGGGTGGTGCGGGCGATCAACCTGTCCCTGGGAGGGGCGAAGGTGGCGGGGGATGACAAGCTTCCGTTCATCGGACTCCTGGACATCTTCGGTAAGTACTTGACCCATTTCCAGCTCCCTTTTTTTTCTAGTCCAACACCAAATGCTTTTCCCCATGTCGGGACTGCGGTGCTAAAAGGGTTGACGCCTTGACAACTGGAAACTCAGTTTTGGGGACAACTTACTTGGAATTAGTATAGGGAGGGGTTTTGGGGGCTGTCAAGGGGTTATGCTAGGCATAAATAAAACTTACAACACATGTAGAAAAACGTGCGCTTTCGCGCATTTTACTTATGCGGTCGTTCACTTAAAACGCGCTGTTTAATACTACTCATTGTTTGAAAGTGTTTCCAAACGTCCATTTTCCTTTTTCATTGCGCTGTTTATTTCATCCAGCTGTAGTGCGTATGTACTGAGTTATTGCGGTTTAACCCGTTAGAGGCAGTTAGCGGGGGTGAGGACGGGGAGAGAGCGGGTATGGAGATAGAGTGTTGGGGTATTGTGTTTGAATATTTGTGGTGTTGGGGTGGCGGTGGTAATAGTAGCGGTGGAGATGGTTAGGGTGTTGTTGTTGTCGTTGTTGTTTGCTGTTGGTCTTGGTTGTGGTGGTGTTGTTGTGGTTTATGTTGATGTTGGTGGTGGTCGTCATTGTCGTGCTTTGTTGGCGTTGTTGTTGTGGTTGATGTTGATGTTGGTTGTGATGGGGTTGGTCTTGATGCTGGGGTCGGCGGTGGTGATGTTGGTCGTGGTGGTGTGTTGTTGGTCTCCGTTCGATTGGTGACACACCACTTTATTGAGTTTGGATTGTATCCAGTCCATGGCTTACAATTTTACTGCTGCTGTGGTCCGTGCCGAGACGTGTTGTTTGTTATCAAAACTGTATAGCATCAGCCGTCTGCGCGTAGTTCACGAAGGGTTAATGTTCGGATCACTCGCCGTAACAAAAATCACTTGTTGATTGTCATGTTGCTTCCCTGTATGCTTGGGCTTTGTGGCTAACGTTGCGCACTCTGGTCACACCGACCCCTCGACGGACTTTAGATTCTCTGTGAAACGTCTGTATGCAGTCCATGGCTTGCAAAACAAGAATCAGAACCCGTCCTGAAAAATATGACCCTCTTACGTAGCGGCTCACTCTGGCGCGGATTACAGGGACCGTTCGGGCATTTGTGCCAATATTTAGGCGGAAGACGAGGGAAAAATAAACAGTTTTGATATTTTTGTCGGCGATGGGCTAGGTCGTAGTTTCCCCCTTGGACGTTATCGCTAACATTGCACACTTGTTTGGATGCGCAAACGGGCTCCGTTTTTGTTTGAGTGTGATCTCTGCACGTGTTGCAGCAGCAGCGTAGCAGCAGTAGCGGTGAATACGCAGGCATAGTCGAGAAAAGGAACGAAAAAACGTTCCATCAACATGTTACTGCTGTATGTGTACCCCACATTTTTTTTTTCTTCGTAGAACATGGCAGTGTTACTGCTGTATCACTTTCGTTGCTGGATTTTTCGTCGTACACTAATTTCAAGTAATATTTTTACTCCGAAAACGCTTTTGCCGTTTGCTCGCTTTCACGACCTGTTGGTCTGCGATTTCGTTTTCCAGTGATTTCTTTTTATTCCGCTCTCTTCCCTATGCCGTATCTACGCTCGGCTCTCCCCCCTCCTCCGCTCGCCTCTCACAGGTTTTGAAAACTTTGGAACAAAGAACAACCTGGAGCAGCTGCTGATCAACTACGCAAACGAGTCCCTTCAGGGAGACTTCAATAAGCAGGTACGAAGTGTTGTTGTTGTTGTTGTTGTTGTTGTTGTTGTTGTTGTTGTTGTTGTTGTTGTTGTTGTTGTTGTTGTTGTGGTTGCTGTTGTTGTTGTTCTTGTTGTTGTTGTGGTTGCTGCTGTTGTTGTTGTTGTTGTTGTTGTTGCGGTTGTAGTTGCTGTTGTTGTTGTTGTTGTGGTTGCTGTTGCTGTTGCTGTTGTTATTGGGGATGTTTTTCGTCCTGTTCAGCGGCTATGAATCGCGGCTGATTACTTGATGCACGCGAATATTCTGGTATACTTGAATACACGGGTATGTATGGTGTATGGTACATGGTATATGGTATATAGTATATGGTATAGCAAGTAAAATACACTTTGTTCTTGGGGTTGGGGTTAGGGTTACTGGTGGCATTTGACGCATTGTTCATTAGAACGCTGCGAGGCGTTTGGGTATGTTTGGGTAGAGCGTATCAAGTAGCAGTCATCACTGTTCATATTCGATACAAGTAGACGAGGGAAGAAATAGCTGGGCTCTTTTCGCGATAAAACTGAAGGCACGTACGGTATCATGGGGAGGGGAGAGAAGAGCCTGCTTGGTGACCCCTCAGGTCTAGGGAGGGGAGAAGCAGAAATTGAAGTGCACCCATAATAGGTGGGATGAGCGAAATACCACATGCTTTCTATGTTTGACCTCTCCGGTTGGATTCCGGTTGGATTTGTATCGACCTCCTGACCCTTGTGCGTTACTCGCTCTTCAAGGTTTGCGCCTTCTCGCCTTGTGAGTGACCCCGCGGCCGGCATCCGTGTATCATACTTCCAAGTATGATGTATCATACTTCACACTTCAAGTATGATATATCATACTTCCAAGTATGATATATCAAGAAGTATGATATATCATACTTCCTATCATACTTCCAAGTATGATGCTTGGAAGTATGATATCCAAGTATGATATGATAATCGAAAACCGATTATAGTTCGTACCTGGTACCCGCTCTTGAGTACTGGTATCGATTTTTTTTTTTTCCCGCACCTGGGGTGATGCTGTAGTATCCTGTCGCTTTCAGTTTTCCTGTACAGCACTAGGGATAAGGGCCTCAGTAGGATTCCTTTTTATGAACGCTAACATCCAAGTGCGAACAAGGGACAGAGGGAAAACGACATGAGCAGGGAGATCGGGCCCAATCTTTAACCCCTTACCCCCTTTAGAGCCTCAAGATCCCTCCCGAAACTAAATTCAAGTAAATTTGCCCCCCCCGAAAGGGGTTCCAGTAGTGAAGGCGTTAAGGACCCAGAAACCGTTTCCCATACTAGATCCAAGCAACTTTGTTCCAGTTGAAGAGGCGTTGAGGTATCTATTGACCATTTTGGGGCTTGATTTATCTTGATTATAGTATGGGGAAGCATTGACGAATAAAGCTGAGGATTGCAGCATCCGCCTCACGACGAAACCCGGGCTGCCACGTTAGCTGACGACGATACTTCCAGTGGATCTCCAACGCATGTACCTGTAAGACAACGCGCACAGCTTGCACGGCCGTGTGCTGCATGCTCGCACCATGATGGGAACGCGTTTATAGTGTGTTCTATCGCTGTGGATGGGCCTCAAACGGGTTAATTGGTTGGGGACTCAGGACAGACATGTTCTAGTAATACCAGGTAGTGATGATGCCGTTGGGTAGAAAGAACGGGTGCCATGTGAAGACGGCACGCATTAAAATCGTACCAGTACCTCGGCTTTTCTGCCGAAGTTTTCCGGTCGAAACCTCTTTGCCCGTGGTCCTGCAGTTGTCATCCTACTTGGAAGTATGGCGTATATAGTATAATTTGTTTTCCCTTTTTTGGTTAATCCTGTTGTTGTTGTTATTGTTGTTTTCTTTCTTTTTTCTTCTGGTAATTTGTAATTTTCAATTTTTCTCGTTTCCAGGAAACACGTCAAGTAATAGCCTTCGCGCCCCATTCCCTCCCACCCGTTCTGATGGTCCGCGTTGTTTTTCTTGAGTGGAAGTTTAGATTTGAGTTTAAATTGTAAGTTTGTTGATATTGCGCTTCTGTACTCAGCACGTACTGGTTCTTCGTGTTTTTTTTTTTTCCTGAAGCTCTTGACTTTTTTAGCACACCACAGCTGTGGCCTCGAGGATTTCGCCTAAACTCCACTTTGTAAGGTGCGCGTAAAAAAACGATCTGCCGATCGGTGAGTCATTGATGTGGTGATGTGTGATGCCGTGCTCGCCATTTCTTTTGAAAAAATGTAACCGGTAATCAGAATACACGCCAGCTTTTTTACTTACTTTTTATTTTTTTATTTTTTATCCTCCGGCGGATGGGGAAAAATAAAGCTTTAGCTCACCACACTTCCACGTATTTTCATACGCGTCGTGTGTCGATTTAACTCAGTTGCTTTCGCAGCCCAACGCTAGCTGGCGCACCCTTCGGATCCCGTTGTAGGTATAGCGTAAGCTGTCCCTATCAGTGGTCTTCGTTTTATTTACACAAATCATCGATACCTTCCGGTGTGCTTGTTTGTCGTTTGTGTCTTTTGTCCTGGGATGGTTAGTGTTTTTCTTATTTATTTATTTTTTTCGTGACGCAATTTGTTATCGGTGATTGGGTTACGTGCGTTGTGTTCCGTTTTTATTGCTTCTGCCATCTTCTTGGCTTCCTTTCGTTGTGACGTAATTGTAATTTTGTTGTTTATTGGCGTGATTGCGTTTAGAAGTCAGTTTGTCTGCCCCCCCCCCCCCCCCCTCAAGTTCCCCCGTTTTATTTTCTTCGTACTGGCATGAACATGCACCTGGTAATCACGCGTAAACCCTACCGAACCGGACGAAATGTCTTGTGATATCGTTTCGTGATATCGTTTCGTGATATCGTTTCGTGATATCGTTTCGTGAGATTGTTTCGATAGTGGACTCAAGCCACCCACCCTGCCCGTGCTGCCGATTCCCAACCCACCCAACAACCCAACCCAGCACCGAACACAACAACCGACATCTTACTTTATCATGGATGTTCGTTTTCGTTTTCGTTTTTTTGTCTTCGTTTTCTTTCTTTTGTTTTCGTTTTTTTGTTCTGACAGGTGTTCGAGAACGAGCTTCGCGTCTATGCGGAGGAGGGGATCGACGTTACTGTCTCGGCGGCGGTGTACACGTCTTCCTGCCTCAGGATGCTTACGGGAAAGCGTGACGGAGTCTTGCCTGTGTAAGTTTGTTTGTTGTTGTTGTTGTTGTTGCCCACGGGAAAACGCGACGTAGTCTTGCCTGCTTGAGTTGTCTCTCCCTGATACCGCGCGTTGTTTGTAAACTACTTTTATTGCTGCTTTCTCAGCGTATATTGCTTCTTTCTAGGCGTAGCCCCTTCTGTATAGAGCATGGTTGAATGGGACTCAGGTACAGAGCCCAAAACCAGCAAGACGCATGGTTCCTTTAGTTAGACTAATGAGGCCAAGTCAAGTCAAGTCACAGCCCTTTTCCTGTGACGCTGTGTTGGTGAGGATTTTGGCAGCTTGGACGACGTCCCTGCCCTGACGGCCCTTTGACGCTGTTTTCTGTTTTGGTTTTGTATTTTGCTTCTTTTTTTTTTTCTAGGTTGGACGACGTCTGCAGCCAGCCTCTGCCTACCGACAAGCGGTACTTGGAGCGACTGCACGTGGCCTTCACCAGACGGCGGGGTGAAGGCATGGATGTCACCGTCAAATCGGGGGGCCGTGATGCGGTATGTGCTGTTTTATCATTTCCCTTCTTGTTTTAACGTTTTCTTTTGGGGGGAGGGGGGTTTAGCGACGGACTGAACCCTTCCAAACGATGGGCTGATCGCTGACGCCCGCTTGATGATATAGATATTTCAGGAGAGATCTGTGTGATTTGTGGGTAGATAGTTCATGTTGTCGGGCGAGAGCCGTACGATCTGCATGATCTAGAAACGTTTCCAGGGGTTGGGTATGCGTTCACGTTCTTGTTTTTTTTAGGACGTGCACAATATTTCATAACGGCCGATTCAGGAGCTACTGTACTAACATGATCTAGATCGTGATGTGTCCGAAGTGATCTAGATCGTGATGTGTCCGAAGTGATCTAGATCGTGTTCTGTCGTGGATGATCTTGATCGTGATCTGTCGCAGATGATCTAAGTAGTGATCTGTCGTGGATGATCTTAATCGTGATCTGTCCGAGCTGGTCTAGGTCGTGATATGTCGTGGATGATCTATAGATCGTGATGTGTCTGAGGTGCTTGCCTTCCAATCCACTCAGCCCCCCGATGTGGGGCATCGGGCGCAGTCGTTCCCACCCCGTACACAATCCTTGCCGTTGTTGTCGTTGCTGTGGTTGTTGTCATTGCTGTGGTTGTTGTTGTCACACACAATGCACAGTCCGTCTTCTTTCTTTCTCACCTCCCCCACCCCTCCTTCCCCCCCCCCGCCCCCCCCCCTCGCCCGCCCGCCCGCCCGCCCTCACCCTCCCTTTTGCTCGTTGCGGTTGTTCTTGTTTTGTTCTCTTTTTGTTGAACGAACGAACGACCGGACCGGCCGACTCACCGACGCGCCGAACAAACAACCCAAACCACCGGACCGACCGACCGACCGACCGACCGACCAAATTAACGGCTATTTAACGACTGTATTTACCGGCTGTATCCGCCGGTTACATCTACCGGCTATATCTACCGGCTATATTATAACGGTATTACGAAACAGATGTCGAGGAGCACGCGGTCCTCCGCTGGAAGTGATGACGGGACGATGTCGGTTGTCAGCAATCGCAAGTGGGGAGGCAGCGAGCTGGGTGGGACGGGGTCCAGTACGTGGACATCGGATTCGAGTGACGTCAAGTCGTTGGAGTTTGTGGGCAAGAGGGGCAGTTTTATCGGCGGCAACGATATCATGCGCACCGAACAGGTACGGGTTGGACCGCGTTCGCGGCACCATTTTTAGTTACTTTTGTTGTTTTTCGTTGGTCGTGGGCGTCCCTTTGCTGTGTGTCAGGGGACGCGCTTAATAGGAGCCGGCCGTGGTTTTTCGCGACGAGTATGAGGTACAGTAGAATAAGAGAATGCTGGCAGATAACATAAAACGTCCGCAGCGATTGCATGGGCACATACGGAACAGGCACCGGTTAGACCGCATGCGGTGTAACGGTTTGCGTCCTACAGTTAATTAGGCCGCGTTCGGTAGACGTTGTTAAGGCTTGGACCGCGTTCGGTGTAATCGCAGGAAGCGTGCGTGTGATGTTAACGCCTTTACAACAGGGAACCCTTTTTTGGGGATTATACTTGAAAATAGTATAGGGGGACCTTGTGGCTCAAAAGGGGTCGTATTAAAGTATGCCGGTACACAACACAGGGTTGTTTAATTGTAGATGGTACACTAGATGTGTGGTCGTTGATGGGTGATGTTTTGCTGAAAAAATTGTCGGTTGACGGCATTCGGGTGTTTGCGATTTTCAAGCTCCGTTGCATCGGAAACAATGTAAAAATAGTATTGGAACCGACGGATGTCATAACCCTAGGCCAATTAGCCCACGTTAAAATTCAGCGGTTTTCACGGTTCAGGTGGAGGCAGGCTAACCCGTCCCGACCCGCGAGATTTAAAAACCTTCTGACCCGATCCGACCCGACCCGACCCGTCTCGTGAGATTTCAAACACCTCTTGACCCGACCCGACCCGACCCAACCCGACCCGACCCGTCCCATGATATTTCAAGCACCTCCTGACTCGACCCAACCCGACCCGACCCGTAAGTTTTCAAGCGCCCCCTGACCCGACCCCACTCGACCCGACCCGACCCGACCCGACCCGTCCCATGATATTTCAATCACCTCCTGACCCGACCCGACCCGTCCCGACCCGATCCGACCCGTCCCGTCCCGTGAGATTTCAAACACCTCCTGACCCGACCCCACTCGACCCGTCCCGTGAGATTTCGATACCCTGCTGGCATGATCGGCGGGTCGGGTTTTGACCCCTTAAAGAGCCCTGGGAAAAATGGTTGGGAAACATGTTTCTAACCTACCGGTAACTCTTCGCTGATTTTTTTGTTTTACGGGTCTGCCTTGAATTGTTGCGTTTGACGGTTTCAATACTTTTGATAGTATAATAGAGCTATGCTTCCGAATGCAGTTCCTACCCAAACATCGTTGGTACGTGGTAGACACGTTCATGGATGCGTGGCCTTTGATGCGTGATGTTTGTTGACCAAATTCGTTGTTTGACGGCGTCCTATGGTAGCCGCTTGACGGACAACCGCCGATGGCTGATGATGCTACGTGATACAAGGTGATGGTCGATGGCTGACGATGCTGTCGGTCGGTCGGTCGGGCGGTCATACCTCGCCTTGACTGCTCCCGTTTTCGTCATCATTCTTGCGTTTTTTTTTCTTTTCTTGTCCTTTTCAGCACGAGAGCTTCTGGGTGAACCACTACGCTTCGAAGGTCTTGTACACGGTGGAAGGCTGGGTCGAGCGCAACATGGACAGCGTTCCGCAGTCGTTTTCGGACACCATGCTCTCCAGTCAGCATGCGGTAAGTGAACTCCCTCCCCCCCTCGCTACCTGCCTCCTTTCTTCGTTCCCTTCCCGCGCCCCTCTCCCCCTCCCCCCATCACTGCGGCCGAAGTATATCAATACCGCCGGGATATACTATATTAGCATTAATCGCTGAAAACGTGGGAATGCTGAGCCTTATGCGCGATAAAAATGAAGGACGCGTATTGGGGGGCGGGGAGGGGAGACACCTGTAACCACGGGTTGTCCAAAAGGTCGCTGAGAATGTTGAACCTATTAACGCCTTCAGAACTGGAAACCCTTTTTTCGGCAATTTCACTTGAAGTTAGCATAGAGAGGGGTTTGGGGGCTCTAAAGGGGTTAAGAGTTCATATGGAGAAAGTAACGTAGAAAGCGATGGTTACAAACAAAACAGCTGCTGTACCAGGGATTACACATATCTGTCGATGTTTTTCTTTTTCGAGTGCGCTGTTTCTGTTTGTTCTTCTATGAGTTCATCTGGAAAGTAGAAAGTGATGGTTACAAACAAGAAAACTGCTGTACCAGGTGTTTGACGCATATCTGTCATGTTGTTTTTTTTCGAGTGCGCTGTTTCTGTCTGTTCGTCTATGATGCGTACACCATCCACCACCACCAAACGTATTTCCGTTTTATATGCACAGATGTGTCGATATATTGTGTTGATCCAGTTTTTTTTATTTTGGTGGGCAACAGGTGGTGTTCGACGCGGCGATGGCGTACAATTCTTGCTCTACCGGCATGGTCGAGAAGGAGAAGAAGAACACCATAGGGTCCATCAACAACGCCGCCATCCCCAGGAAACCCGCCGGAAGGCAGCAGACTGGGGTACGTACGCAGTGCAGATGCTCCCTATAGGGCCGCTTGAATAGTGCCTATTGCCGGCATAGTACAGTGGGTGGCTCCCTATAGTGCCGCTTGAATAGTGCCTATTGCCGACATTGTGCAATGGGTGCCCCCTTATAGTGCTGCTTGAATAGTTCTTCTTGCCGACATAGTGCAATGGGTGGCTCCCTATAGTGCGCTTGAATAGTGCTTTATAGCAGGCATAGTGCAGTGGGTAGCTCCCTGTAGTGCCGCTTGAATAGTGCCTATTGCCGGCATGTTGCAATGGGTGGCTCCCTACAGTGCCGCTTGAACAATGCCTATACATGTGGCATAGTGCAGTGGGTGGCTCCCTACAGTGCCGCTTGAGTAACGCCTATTGCCAGCATAATGCCGGCGAAGTGGCATGGCACGACTGACTCGGGTTGTTTTTCTTGTCCGCCGCCTCCTCTCTCAAGCAGACCCTGCTTACTCGGAGGACCGTTGCGGGCAACTTTATGGCCTCCATGCAGGACCTCAGCACCACGCTGGCAGCGACGACGTGCGGGTTCGTTCGTTGCATCAAGCCCAACGCCGCCATGGATTTTGGCATCTTCGACAGCCAGTGAGTAGCGGGTAGTCATCGCCCCACCCAGGCAGTCATCTTCCTACTTCAGTGCCGAACGTACAACGCCCCAAATATTTAATATATACCTGGTACTAGTTCAAGACATTCAATATTTTCCGTTGTTGAAGCGTATAGTAACCAAACGATACACAGTGTTGTTCGGCGTGCAAGAAAAAAATCCAGTGGCAAGCTGGGGCTTCCCCCTCCCCCCCCCCCCCCTCGCCCCCCCCCCCCCCAACCCAACCCAACCCTAACCGCTCTCTCGATTCACCCCCAACCTTACCCCTCCCCTACCTGAGCCTAACGTCGCCTATAGCCTATAGCCTATAGCCTATGGCCTATCCTAACCCTTACGTATCCTTCCCTCCATTCCGCCTGCTATATCTGGTCTCAAGACTACGACTATGCATGAAATGAGTACCCCCCCCCCCCCTCCTCCCCCCCCATCTACCTTTTCCACCCGCCCCGTCCCCTTTCTCCCCCTTCCGTGTCCTTCTAAGAGTCCTTCACTTGCATTATGTACCGCTCGCCCGCCCCTCCCCTCCCGCCCTGCAGCCCCCCCCCCCCCTGTGTCCTTCTGAAAGTCCTTCACTCGCATTATGTACCGCTCGCCCCCCCCTCCCCTCCCGCCCTGCACCCCCCCCCCCCCTTCCCCCCCCCCCCAACGCCTCTACCAATATCAACCTTACCCCTCCCCTGTCGATATTTCCTGACCTTCCCTGACCCTAACCGCTGTTCCTCCGATGCTCGTGCTCGTGATGCTCGTGACCGAACGTAATGTCAGCTATGTGGTGGAGCAGCTGCGTTGTCTCGGAGTCCTGCGGACGTGTGAGGTGCTGAAGGTTGGCATGCCGACACGAGTGTCCTACGCGGACCTGAAGAAGGCAAGTAGTCAGTCAGTAGCTAATCATGTTTTTTTTTTTATCCCCACATTTTGTGCGCGATATATATGTGTGTTTTTTTTTCTTCTTAGGCTACACTGCTGGCTGTGTTTTTTTTTGTTCTTTTATGAAGCCAGCCAAAATAGATGACCGCGACGATGAAAGCAAATCGATTTGGCCGTGCGCGTATCGCCTAAATAGAATCGACTTCTTGTTCCGATTGATAGCCGCGCTATGATACGACGCACGAGGTAGAGCTTATTTTGTGTTGTGTCTTGCGTGGCTCATCTTGTGTCTTGTGCAGGGCGTCTCTTTCTGGACACGCATGCTACGGTACATGAAGGTGCAAACTCTTTTTGGCTTCTTAGGGTGGTGGCTTGAGGAACTCTCTTTACCCCTCTAGGTCAAAAACGGATAGGGGGGATACACGAAAGTCTTACCCGATGGACAATTTCATGGCCTAATATACTGTAAAACCACCTACGGGACCGTTGCGCTCAGTTGTGACGAATAAGGCTTTTGCCCCTTCCGTGTTTCCGCGACTGCTGGCCCTAAATTGGTCGGGATTTATCCTTAAATCTATGATACTGACTGTCATAATCGTCAGTTATTGAAACGACGTTTACAACCTACTGGTAGGCGTTCAATCCCTGATGATGGGTTTTGAACGAAGAAGTCTATTCTGTACATTGGTTGGATTGAGGTTAGACATGGGGGTAAGGATACGGACGGGGATGGATATCACTGAAGTGTCTGCCAACCGTTTTCTCGAAGAAGTGGTAAGCTACCCCTCCCGGCTGTAGTCCGCTTGTGACCTGGTGCGCCCGATTTTTTGCTTACAAGCTTTTTTTCTTGAATTGTGTCGCGTCGGTTCGCTTTGGACTCTCGTTCAGATGACTTTTTTTTCCGCTCGCTTTTTCCCGGGGCGTGATTTATCGCTTCCATTGGAGTGGTGTGGTATATGATATGCGGTGGGACGTCCATTCTGCCCGGAGAAACGCAGTGCTGTATCATATAGTACGTGTGTTGCGTATGCGCTCGTTGGCCTCATTTGATCTGTTTTTGTGTGTGTGTGTGTCTTTACAGCGGCGGAGTGTCACAGATCACGTGCGAGCTACGAAGTCGCATGTACGTTCTCTCTGTATTTCTTTCCGCCCGGGGCGAGGTCGTCCATGGCTTCATCCACTTTCGATTTTTTTCCGCTTGGAACGCCTTGAACTATTATACGATATGATATGATATGGTACTATATGACGAATACGACATCGTTTTTTTTTTCCTTTGAAAAGGAGTGTGGTACGGTATGATATGTGCGCGTCTTATTAGTGTAAGATTGAACGTTGGAAATCTGGGGTTTGTGGAGCGGGAGTGCATCTTGATACATTTGGAAGGCACATTATTTTCCCTTATTAAGGGGTAATTTTGTACGAGAGACGAGAGGGAGAAGGATACGGCGGGTAGCAGAAAAGCAAAGCGGACAGAGCAGAGTCCGGGGAACGGGTGGGTGTATGATTAGCACGTACGAAACCGTTGCTGGTGGGAGGTGGGAGATTGGAGTCGAAAGTTTTGAAGATTTTCTTTGCACACGTTCCTACCCAGCACCAACAGCAGTGTCCGCGCCGATGGCTCTTTCCAGAAATAAAAGCTGTGATCTTTCTGCTCGTAACGAGTCAATATTCCACGTCGTTTGCTCCCGATATTTTTCCGCTCAGAACCGGGTGGTCTATGATATGGCATGGTTCACGAGTACGTAGCGAATCACATCCGATTTTGTTCCACTTTGGAATGGGGTAATACATGGGATACTCCGGGGCATGTCGTACCAAATGTACATTATGACGTCGGTTCCATGCCGTTTGGTATGGAACGGGATTCAGTATATACAAGAGGGTATACTGTTTCACGTCGGTCGCGTTCGATTATTCCCCGCCTGGAACACGGCAATATCGTATGCTGTAGGATAACTGGTTTGTCAATTATGTTTTTTTCCCGCTTTGATCGCGGTGGTGGCATATGAGATGTCGCGCCGATGATGTCCCGCTTAAAACGATATGTGATGTATCACATCGTTCGCGTTCGATTATTTTCTGCTTGGAACACGGTGATATCGTTCCAGTATAGGATACCCGGTAGGTCAGAACATGGTTTTTCTTTTTCCGCTTCAAACGGGGTGGCGGCATATGACATATACTCACACCGATGACCTACCGGCATATGACATATACTCACACCGATGACCTACCGCTTCAAACGATTGATGTACAACATCGTTCGCATTCGATTATTCCGCACCTTGAAGGCGGCGGTATCATGTCGTTCCAGTATCGCATACCCGGCATATCGCTACATATCGTTTCTTTTCCGCTTGGGACGGGGTGGTGGCAAATTATATTGTATATGCCACCGATGATATCCCGCTTGAACAGGGGTGTGAGACAGGGCGTTCAGTTGCTGTTGCCCTGTCGTGCTGGCGCAACTTTCGAGTTCGAATTCTATTTGTTTCGCGCCAACAGATGCCGGCAGGCGTAATGGGCTCAACTTTTTTCTCGTGTTACGCGCAGTGATACGATATGATGTGATATGATATGATGTGATATGATATGATATGATGTGATTTCCAGCTTCAAAGGGGGGAGATATGATAGGTATCGTATCTCGATGTCACGGAGGAGGTTTTGAAGTACCTGCGCTCGGGCAGCGGGTATTCTTTCTCGATTTTAGAACGAAGAGGGGCTGGTTGCATATTTTGTTTGCTGCTTGAAACCCGTTTCCGACTCGTGAAATTTCGTACTCTAATTCCAAGTGTTTTGTCCCGATATCGGGAGTGCGGCGCTAGTAGATGTAACTCAAGTACACCGACGCCTCCGTTGGATTTTCGAACAAATGTATTTTCGTGTACTCGTCTTTGTACATGTTTTACCTTTGACCGGAAATACTTGAAACTCGTGTTGATGCGATACGTGATTTAACAACCCCCCCCCCCCCCCCGTCTCCCTCTCCTCCCCCCCCCCCCCTTCGCCCTCTCCTTCTCCCCCCCCCCCCCCTCTTTTTTTTTTTTTTCGAAACGCCTCGTTTTGTATTTAATTGGTACTGTTTGTTCAGTCCCTCGGAGATGGAATCATGGAGGCCGAGAGGATGTTTGAAGGTCAGCCGGAGAAGTCTCTTGTGGCGGCCATCCTCTGGGCGTTTGACGTAAGTTGGAAAGCATGTTTGTTCTTGTTTTCCGTGCGCTGTTTCGTTTTTGTTGTTCACATTCGTTTTCAAACTCATTTTGATGCGTTTTAGTTTTCACACGTGTCCAGTTGCTGTTTTTGCGAGCGCGTTAATTTAGTGTATCCTTTTTATGTGCTTTTTCATGTTCATTTTGTCACTTTCGTGTTCATGCTCACTTTCCATTTCCACGTTGGTCGTTTTCATTTATTTTTCCCAGGTATTTTCGCAGGCGTTCCAGTTCCGACTGGGTGCAAAGCGAGTTTTCTTTTTCTTTTTTTTCATTTTTTCGTGCGCAACAGATGGCGGTCGGGTTTTCACTCATTTTCGTCATTCCATGTTCATTTTTGTGTTCATTTTCGTGCCCCTTTTTTGTGTGTTTTTGCGTTTCATGCCATTCATTTCCGTGTTTGCAGGTACCTTCGGAGGCGTTTCGACTGGGTGCGAAGCGAGTGTTTTTCCGTTCGGGGCAGATCGCTGTCCTCCACAAGATTTTAAACGAGACGCCGCCTGACAAGCTTCCTTGGGTGCTTTCCAGGCTTCGGTTGGCCTTGGCGAACAGGCGCTTGGCTACCGTGGCCGCGGAGGAGGCAGAGGTGATTGTTCTACCTTACGATTGGTCTATCTTGTGATTGGTCGACCTTGCGATTGGTCTACGTTGTGATTGGTCTATGTTATTTTTGGTCGCTATTGATTGGTGTAGTATGATTGGCTGTTGTAGTGGTGGTTGTGACTTGTGATGGGCTGCGTGGTGTCGGCACACTTCGTGGGGTGTCTTTCCAGGCTAGGGTTGGGCTTGGCGAACAGGCGTACGCCCGCTGTGGCGGGGGGGGGGAGGCAGAGGTGACTGATTGGTCTACAGTATATTGTGATTGGCCGCTAGTGACTGGTTCAATGTGATTGTCTGTTTTTGTGGTTGTGGTGACTTGTGTTTGGCTGAGCGGTATTGAAAAACTTCTCGGTGTGCTTTTCCAGGCTAAGGGTGGCCTTGGCGACAGGTGCATGGCCACCGTGGCCGCGGGGGGGGCAGAGGTGATTGGTCTACCTTGTGATTGGTCTGTCTCGTGATTGGTTCAATATGATTGGCTGTTGTAGTGGTTATTGTGTCTTGTGATTGGCTGAGTGGTTTTGACAAACTTTCTGGGGTGCTCTTCCGGGCTAAGGTTGGCCTTGGCGAACAGGTGAATGGCCACCGTGGCCGCGGGGGGGGCAGAGGTGATTGGTCTACCTCGTGATTGGTCTACCTTGTGATTGGTCTACCTCGTGATTGGTCTACCTTGTGATTGGTCTATCTTGTGATTGGTTTAATGTAATCGACTGCTGCAGTGGTTGTGTCTTGTGATTGGCTGAGTCGTTTTGACAAACTTCGTGGGGTGCTCTTCCGGGATAAGGTTGGCCTTGGCGAACAGGCCCGAACGCACTGTGTCCACGGAGGATGCAGTTGCGATTGGATTGATTGGTCCATGTGTTGTGATTGTTGTGGTTGATCTATCTTTTTTTTGGTGGCTAGTTATTGCTCCGATGCGGTTGGCGGATTGATGCATAGTTGTGGCTGTGGTTGGCTGCTAGCATGGCCACCATGGCCGCGGAGGACGCAGAGGGGGTTTAGCGTTTTGTGGTTGTGGGATTGGTTTAATGGTTGCGGCCGTGATTGGCTGTTAATGCCGGGTTTTGCTCGTATGACTTGGGTTTTGGCGTGTGTACACTTCGCATGGTAAGGCACCCACGACACGGTTTACATGGTGTTGTTGTCGTTGTTATTGTTGTTGTCACATTAATTCTGTACCAATTGCTGTCTCTGGAAGTGGCCACGCCAGATAGCAAATATATTCATTCGAAGCTGTCATCCACATGTAAAATAATTCGCAGGCGATGCGGGAGTCGGCTTCGCAAGTGTTTCTGGGTAGGATGCAGCTTACCCTTTGTGCGACTCCCCGAACACCTGGCGGCGCTTCGCGCTTGGTGCACGCGATGCCTTCCTCGTCGGTGAAAACCAACCCGACATGCTCCCTCCCGGCATTGTAGGTGTAGGAATGCGAGGGTCCAATAGCTACTAATTGCTACTAATAGCTATGGTCATACTTTGTACGACTACGGCCATGCGTGAAAATCGAGTACCCCCCCCCCCCCCCCCCCCCCCCCCCCCCCCCCCCTTCCCCCCTGGTGAAAATCAATCGGACATGCTCCGTCCCGGCATTGTAGGTGTAGGGATGCGAGGGTCCAATAGCTACTGATAGCTACTAATAGCTATGGTCATACTTCGTACGACTACGGCCATGCGTGAAAATCGATTACCCCTCCCCCCCTCCCCCCCTTGGGTGCATGCCCGGTCGATGTGAAAAACCCGACGTTCTCCGTCCCGGCGTTATAGGGACATAAGACTAAGGCGATGCATGACGTGAGAACCCCCCCCCCCCCCGCCCGCCCGCCCGCCCCCCTCCTGCGCCTCCCCCGCTCCATGGCCCTTTCCACCCCCCCCCCCCCCCCCTCCGCCAACAGGATTCGTTGGCGGAGGCGGAGGCGGCGGTGATGGAGGCCGAGGCGGTGTCATCGAACACCGTGCGCCCCATTAACTCTCAAAACCGCGTACAGTCGCCGCTATCGCCGGGGGCTAGTGCGGATGAAGACATGAGGGCACTCGTTGCCACCGTGGATAAGGCACGCAGGGCTGCGCAGAACGCGGTGCAGGTGAGAGGGACATTGTTTTTTTCAAGGAAGCGTTTTCTTTGCGGGGAGCGAGGGGGGGGGTTAGGGAAGGCATATTCGGGAGGAAAATACTCTCAGTAGGGATAGCAGTGCTTTTGAAATGGTAGTATTTATGGTGGTAGTAATTGTAGTAGTGATGGTAGACACGCTATAGGACTGTAGTACTAGTAGTTGTGGTGGAAGGGGTACTAGTGTGGTGGTAGCGGTCCTAGGCGTGAAGCTCTCTGTTTTTCGATGCAACATGCAGGAGTACGTTGCGGTCGTGCCCCACCGCCGCTCGTTTGCGTACGGTTGTATGGAGAAGGAACATCACTGGAATGTTACTTGTTGTTCGTGCAGCAGTTATATCGTATCATGCTTACTCAGGTATCATTCGAGTCTCTCGAGCTACTTCCATGACATGTATGATGATGTCACGGTAGCCCCCCCCCGACAAGGCGGTATCCCCATATGAGGCGGTATCCCGATATACGGCGGTCCAAATCGCTTGACGCGACAATACCATAGGGGGTTTCACTCACAACCCGGAGTGACTAAGGCGGGTTTCCTCAATGAGGCGGTCGTATTGCTCTCTGTAGCACACCACACCACCGACTTACCGGGGGACCCCTACTGTATCCTATACTATAAGGCGGTATCCCTGTATAAGGCGGTCAAAAATCGCTTGGCGCAACTCTAGCATAGGGAATTGCACTCATAACCTTACAGGGATGTGGCGGCTTCCCTCAACACGGCGGTCTTATTGCTCTGGCACACTACCGCCTTGATGGGGGACCCCTGCTGTAGATGATTCCACACAACATGGTCCGATTTAAGACAACGCCAGGTATGTTGTAATAGCACACGATACGATATAATACGGTATGAGAACCGTCTGGAGGTGGCGGCGGCTGAAAGGGTTGGGGAGAAGGCATCTTGAGCCTCGGATTTGATTCGGGAATTTTGTAACGCCTATCTTATGCGCCCCTTGTTATATAGTGTATTATACGATACAAGATAATCCGATATACTACGATACGATACGATACGATGCGATATAATACGATTCGGCTTTCCTTATACGATGCAATATGATCCGATGTACTACAATACGATACGATGCGATACAATACGATTTTGTTTTTGTAATACGATGTGGCAGGTGAAGACCGTTCTCAAGGCGGCAGCGGCTGAAGGGGTCGGGGAGAACGCGATTGGAGCCTCGGATAAGATCCAGGAGGCAGCCGACGCGGCTCTAGCGGACATCGCCAAGGCAGCTGAAAGGTCAGATCACCTCCGACGCTGAGATTCATCAGCGGCAGGCTTTTTGGGGGGGCAGGGGTTGGGGGCGGAAGCGGGAGCGGGGGGGGGGGGGGGGGGGGGGGAGGGGGGGGGGGGTTTAGAGTCTGATAAGGGCTTTTGCTTTTTGGTCCGTTGTTTTTCTGCCATTTTTTTTTCTCGTTTTGTTCTGTCCGTTTTTGTCTATTTTCGGTCTGTTTTTTTTTTATGGTCGTTTTTTGTTTTCGTATATTTCGGCCTGTTTTTGTTGTGCTCGTTTTTATGTGATGTTTTTGTTTCTACGCGCGTTTTTTTGCCGCAAGTTATTTTCTTTGTTTTTGGCGGTGGGGCGGCCGACAAATTCGCGAATGCCCAGATATGAACTGACGATTTGCGACGGGACGGGTCACGTGTTTTTTTTTTTTCTTGTTTGCCACGGCCACGTTTTCTTTTTTTGATGGACGAAGGGGGCGGGCGTTATCAGTGGGCTTGCGATTACGAGACATTGAACTCGGGACGATGGTTCGAGATGATTTCAAAACCATGTCGCGAGGATGAGTTCTTTTCTACTTTCGGGAAGATGTTTTTTTTTATATATACCTGGTTTATACATGTTGTCGACTTGTTGTCGCGAGCAGTCGCGGGCCATGGGCGTGAACGACTGACGAGACACGAGCAGTGGCGGTTACGGCGTTGGCATCACGGCTCACGTACCCTGGTCGCTGATTACGGGACAATGCGCTGCAGTGTTGAAACATAAGACCAAACCAATAGTAGAGATAAGAGCACCCATTTTGGCTTGTCAGGGGGTAGTCTTAATGACCCTTTTCGAGGCGCATGCACTTTTGAAGCCCATATACAGCGATAAAGCAAAGTCTATGCGCGTTTTTATCACGTGGCGATCACGCAGCACACACGATAGTGCAGGCTATGCGCGTGTCCTACAGCCATTTGCGTTGAAGTTGGGCAGTAAAATTGCCGTCACCTATTAATAGACTACAAGCCCGTATTGCTTCGTGTGCAGGACGCTTTCATCGTCAGTTTTTATCGTCGTTTTTATTGTTCGTCTGAAGCCCCGAAGTAGCTGATTACGCTTCTTGTGGAAACCCTACCTGGAATTTGTGTGGAATTATTGTTTGCAACAGCAGTGTAACTTTTTACAGCAGTGGGTTTATCTGTGCACCACTTTCAGTGTCCGATTTACAAATGCGAATGTGCCCAATATACATTGCGAACGCCGTACGTGTATCTATATATGACACGCAAGATGACACACGCGCACCCCCTAGGAAAAAGCGCCAATCCTATCTTGAGCAAAACTCATGGGGGGCATAATCCATAGCAGAGATAGACCACCTAAATTAGGTTCTCACGGGGAGGTCTTACAAATGGGGAACACCGCTGTTACATAGTGTCCGATTTGAAAATGCGAATGCCGCGCGTGTAACATGTGAGATAACATCCATCCCCTGGGAAAACATGCCAAGCCGATGTTGTCGAAACCCAGGGGGGCACGCACATGACGAGATTGGCGCCTATGGGAAGACCTCGTGTAGAGATGTTTTCCATGACGAGTGTTTTCGATCTCCCCGTTCTCGCCAAAACCTGCCTTGAGAAGAACGTCGGAGGGGCGTATGGGTGTGCCATTTTGTGTGGTTATGCTGTGCGGCACTACTATCAATATTGCTAGGTTTTAGGCGACGAGACATCTGTAGTGTCCTATTTACGGTGCGGTTGTGCCCGATTTACAAGTGCGAATGTGGTACGTGTTGCACGCAAGATAATTCACGCGTGTCCCGGGAAAACATTCCGAGCCGACTTTTGTTGAAAAACCCAGGGGGCGCGCTTAACACACGCGACGAAATTGGCGGCTTTGGGAATGTCTCGTCGTGGTCTTCCCGTGGGTGATATTTCCGTGGCCGATTGCTCGGTGTTTACGATCTCGCCGCGAAACCAGGCTCTGAACTTTGTGCGAGGGGTGCTAGGGTGCGCTATTTTGTGAGGTATACTATTATTAATGTACCATGGTACGGTACTATTGATGCTACTTTTAGGGGACGAGGCATCATGTGGCGTCCGATTTTCAATTTTAACCCAATTTTGACCCTCATTACCGGTCGAAGGGTAATTTAATTCAAAGTAGTTTTGGCCCCAAAAACGGGCTTCTCGTTGTTAAACAAAGTTTCACGGAGTAGTTTTCAGGCTGTTATTGTTATACCAGGTATACTGGTTGTGGCGAGGCATGGTGTAGCGTTCGGGTTGCAAAGCGAGGACTGCTATGCGACACGTCCGCAGCGTGATATGTTGTTTTAGTTGTTCTTGATGCTAGATGTAAGTATCACACGTAGCTTGCAAAGCTGAGTTTTGATAACATTGATCCTTTTTGGTGGATCTTTTTTCATTTTTTTCAATGTACACACGATTGATATGGTGCCAATGTAACACTCGGTCATGCCTGATGAGTATTCTAACACAATGTCACTGCATTTGAGTTTTTGTAATTCATGGAAATTACTGTAAACGTAACGAACGATGTAATACGCGGCTTGCAGAGATGAGTAGCGACCCCAAATTTGTCGAACTCGCAGCTGACGTTGTTTAGAATAGTCTTCTGAAACATAAAATACGCTCATGACAACCTACTACCTAAAAACGGGCGGCCGGTGTACCACGCAGCTTGCAAAGATGACAAGCAACCCTAAATTTGTCAAACCCGCAGCGAACGGCGTTGTTAGATTTTTTTTTTTCAAATACGTGTTGGGTGCTACTAAATCTTTCCGGCATGAGGCTTGTTTTTTTGATGTTGCCTCCGGAGGACGAAGTTTTCATTTGAGCTATACCCGATAGATGAGCTAACTCCTGATCTGTTCGAGGTGTGGGAAAACTTGTAAATCCTTGTATGTGCGGGAGGAGGCTTGTACTGGTGCTGGTGCCCCCTTCAGACTGTTGAAAGACTGTCAAAAGTTACGTTTGATAACACCTTTTTCCGGGTCCTGTAGTTTTTGGTCGCTGTACGGTCGTGTTCCTTCATTAGTAGCGGAGCTCCTTGCGAGACCGCGATGGCCGCACTAAAATGAGACCCCCGCACTATTCTGGGATGGCGCAGTACTGCAGTAGAACTCTAAATCAGAGAGCGAGCAGGTCGTGGTAAGCGATTCTCACCGCACTAAACTGGGGCGCCGCACTTAAGGGTACCGTACTAGAATGGGATACCGCACTAATTGGTACGGCACTAAACTGGGATACCGCAGTAAATTGGGCCACCGCCCAAAAGGGTACCTCACTAAACTGGGACACCGCACTGGAGGGTACCGCACTGAACTGGGCCACCGCACTTGTGGGTGCCGCACTAAACTGGGACATCGTGCTAAAAAGTACCGCACTAAACTAGTATACCGCACTAAACAGAGACACCGCACCAAAGTGTACCGCACTATGTCGGGACCACGACCGTACCTAACCTCAACCCTATCCCAAAGCTTCACGCAATCTAACCCTGGGGATCCGTTGATGAGGGGTTCTTGGGTGTTGTTGTTCTGGCCGCTGTGCGTAAATGCATAAATAACGGCAACAGTGATAATGCTAACGTACATCAGCCCTGGAACCTGGGGGGGGGCGAGAAAGGGTTTGGGTTTTGGGCTGATCCGGTTTTGGTCGGAGCTGTGTACTTGCAGGATACGTGAGGAGGATTCATGATCTATCCGTGGCCTCAGGAAGGCGCGACAATATAAATATGATGCAAGGACACTGCTGGCTTGATGTGATACGATGGAGGGCACAACAATATGAATGCATTAAGTCTTCTGGTGTGGTATGTATGATGGGATGTATATTTAAAAATGGAAAGAATACGCTTCTGCTGGGAGATCGACCAAAAATGATTTTTTATCAAAGCTCAGCTTTGCAAGCTGCGTGTGTGTGATACTTGGATCGCGCGTGTTACGGGGTGTGTGTACATCCTCGTGAAGGATACAGGTCGGTGACTCCCCTGCTAATAATAATGCCAGGAGGGTCAACAGGACAAAGACGTTCAGCCTTGTTCTGCGCACGGAAACTATATGACCCCACGCGATGAGATGCGTACGTGACAACATGAATGCATGTCGTCTACTTGTTTGATGTGATGGAAGGAACAACATAGTGTTTGTTGTTGTTGTTGTTGTTGTTGTTGTTGTTGCGGTTCTCACACTAACTCTTGTAAAAAAAACTCATGGTCCGTGGTCATACAAAGGTGCTGGAGCCCTTGGAAGATCCTAAACACCATAGCGAAATAATTTTTCGATCGGGAACCACTATCATTCCACCAGTACAGCAGGTTTACTGCTGTCGTATTACTATCGTGTAACACACGAACGAGAGACCAAGAAGGCGTTCGTTTCCGCGCACAGATTGAGTTGCCCCCCCCCCCCCCCCCCCCCCCGCTCCCTTTTGTTCAAACCCAGGCCCGCACGCCCCTTAGAACCCTAAATCCCTCCCTATACTAAATCCAAGTAATTTTGTCTCCAAAAAGGGTTTCCAGTTGTGAAGGCGTTAATACAACAGGTGTGTGTTATTAATATGAACGACGGGAACGCGTGGCCTATACGTAGGTTTTTACGGAAAGCCAACATACAGTAGTGGGTAGGTACCACGACGTAAGAGTGCCCCGTGACAAGCCGAAGCAAGGCTCTGTTAACCGCGCGTTGCTGTTATCCCGTATTGGGAAGTACATGGCCTTTTAGGTGTGGCCGGACATGCCGAGTTGGCCGCTCGTAACTCCCGAACGCTCTTGAATCCTTATTTAGCACCGCACTCCCGACTTGGGGACAAAACACTTGGAGTTAGACTAGGATAGAATAATGTTAGGGAGTTGGAAATGCGTGTCCGCTTAAATTGGGGGGTACGCATTGCTGCGGTGCAAACAAGAATTGATGGCATTCCGACGATTTTGGTCAAGGAGGGTTAACCCCTTCAGGGCCCCCGAACCCCTCCCTATTCTCTATACTAAATCCAAGTAATTTTGTCCCCAAAAGCGGGTTTCCAGTTGTAAAGGGGTTAAGACGCCCCGTCCCGTCTATTTTGAAGACGTTGTTGCCAGAAGTACCTGGTGTACGAGCAACTGCTGTCGGCTGCTGTCAGTAGTCAGCGATACTCGAGAGTAGCTTACGTACGCGAGGCTTCTGTTCCTCCGTTCCTGATAGGTTGATCAGCTTGGTCAGTACGATATGCACCAACAGCAAACATGCCTGATGACCGTCGGTCACACAGTTTCTGATGACGGCCCGTCCCCCAAATGGGGAGCATCGGTCACGAGCGTACGGCCGACGCGTTCCAGACTATTAACCTAGTAGTGACGGTGTTTGCAAGCGTCAGTCACGGCAAATTTTCCTAAAGTGGTCGTCCGTCAAACCCCCATGACTGCTGTCGTAAGACGTCTTTGGTCACGAGTCAGTGACATATAGTCGGGGCCAGCTGCACGTATGTAGCGGGTCGCCCCGGTGGCGTATCAGGTTATCCTTGAGCCTGGTATAGGTCAGTTTCGTGAGTTCGAACCCCCCCGAGTGCATACTCGTATAAACTCGTCGGGACGTTTTCTTGCGCACAAATTGACTTGCGGAAAACGCGAGAGCGTGAGTTAGCAAGACTCGATGAGAAATCGACGAGCAGTGGGATTGCTGAACCCTATGCGGGATAGAATTTGAAGGCAAGAACCGGGGGGGGGAAAGTGGACGACACCTGTGACCACAGCTTGTCCTGGAAAGTAGAAGTGTGCGAAAAAAAAAATGTACGTATTGAACGTACGTGAGGTTCCCTGTTCCTTGTTCCTGAATGCTTAGACCTGTAGAGCAGTATAAATAGTACCAGTCCTATTCTAAGAAACCGAGATGCGGTATTGTTTTTTGCTACCAGGTAGATTTTTATTTGAGAATTGGTTTGTCGCACACCGACTTCTGTATAATAGCTGTCGACCTTCAGCTTTTACAAAGCTTTTCCCCCCTTTTTTTTGCGGCTCACATTCTGGTGGGGCGCTTTTTTATGTGCCTAGTCTACGTAGGTATTTTATGTACTTGGTCTAACAACGTGAGCCGTGAGTTCGACGTAATTAGGGTCGATACTCTTCTTTTCAAGCTGCGTGCTGCAGTATTGTGCGGAGGGCCGTCAAGCGCATGTTGTGGACGGATAAGTGGTTCTGGGTTGTCTTAGGTAGTTTGTCTCGGGTCCGTTAGGTGCTGCTGATGTGCTCATGCCACCAGCGTGAGACTTGATGTACGATGGACTCGTGTACTGCACCCTTGTGAACGTTATTATTGTGTTTGTCGTTTCATGGAATACATCTTTACATCCGACGTGTGAGTCTGGTTCCTAACCCAGCGACATCCAGTTTATCATATCGTCACAGACGCTGGTTTGCGCTGGATATAGATGGGTGGAAACACCGGTTTAATGTGACAAACACACAAGTAGTGATATCACCGTACCAGTGCTTCTAGCCGTCGTCTCTCTTGGCCTTGTTTCTGCCCAACGGCATCGGATATGATATCGCAGACGGTACTTCCACAACGTGTCTGCGGCTGACGTCGGATCGCTAATGTGGAATCGAACCAAGACCCGGACACCCAATATCTTACCCTGCCTGTTCTTGACATGTTTTGCGCATTCTATGATTTTGTACCGTGTATCGGAGGGTATCGTTTTGTGCAGAACTTCAGGACATGTATAATGTGGCGCAGATCAAAGGTATGATAATCTATGTTCGCTCAACGCAAACACGCGTCAGCTGAGAGATTAATAGTTCGTCGACTCTCGTCTTGGAAGCTGCTTGCGATACTCTTGTTTCGTGCTGTATGGAGTGAACATTTACATGACCTTGGCAAGGACGTACGTATGACATACGCCGCGAAGCACCGGTATAGAAATAACGGTTGGTGTGTTCCAAGTTTTTGACTCAGCATGATACACCGTGCACATTTGCCGGTCGCCCCGGTGGCGTATCAGGTTATCCTCGAGCCTGGTATAGGTCAGTTTCGTGAGTTCGAGCCCCGCCGAGTGCATACTCGTATAAACTCGTTGGGACTTTTTCTTGTGGACAAATTGACTTGCGGAAAGCGCGAGAGCGTGAGTTAGCAACATTCGATGTACAATCGACGAGCAGTGGGAATGCTGAACCCTATGCGCGATAAAAATTGAAGGCAAGAACCGGGGAGGAGAAGGGATGACACCTGTGACCACGGCTTGTCCAGAAGCTGGAAAGTGAAAGTGTGCTGAAAAAAAAAAAAAAAAAAAAAAAAACCGTGCACATTATCCCTGGTATGGAAGCGTTCCGAGTTTTTTTTAATTATTTGCCAGGCATTATCATATACTCCTCCGTTCCCCTTGCCGCCTTGGTAAGGCATGCTGCGAGGCATGCCCTAGCAGGCTCGTAGCAAGTGTGGGGGGGTCTTTCTGGCGGGTGTAAGGCCGGACTCACCCTCAAGGAGTGGTACCTTCTTGCTGCTGCGTGTGGCCGCAAGCCTTAAGCGTGGCGGTAGAGTTGGATCGTACGTGGTGCGTTAGGCATGGTCACCTACGATTCCCGCGTCTTTTTAGGCAGCAGCGGCGGAGCAGCAATGCTTAATCGGGATGCTTGTGCGCGGAGGCAGGCGCCACGACGAGCCACACTAAGGCGCAGTCTTGGTTTGAGTGGAAGGAACTGCGCCCGCAGGAGACTGGAGTCGACGAAGGAGGAGGGCGATTGAGCATCGACGGGCGGGGAAGGGACGGATTGAACTCTCCCTGAACGACAAACATTTGTCTTTCAGAATAGCACCGCAAGCTGCGAGGAGCATTTTGTTTTTTTGGACGGGGGAGAAGGGGAACCGATTGGAATTGAGCGTCAACGAGAGCAAGTGCGAGTGAGCGGGCCGAGTGAGCTAGGGCGATGAGGCGGCCATGGAGGACCACAGCAGGAGGATGGCACACGAAGACCCACGACGCGCACGCACGGCATCACCACGAAAGCAGCGATCGTTTTTTTTTAGGATTATTTTTACGAGGCGATAGTAGAACATGTTACGTACGTGACTGTTTTTTTTTTTCTTCACACTTCTACTTTCAGCTTCTGGGCAAGCCGAGGTCACAGGTGTCGTCCCTCCTCCCCTCCCGGTTATTGCCTTCAACTTTTATCGTGCATAGGGCTGAGCTATTTTTTTGCGCCGTACAATACATGTAAAAACATGTACCATAAGCACAAATGGTAATTGGCTTAATGTGTGGGGGAATAATGTCTTTTGGCGTCTATAGTCGGGGGATGTGGCACATGGGAACGTTGAACACCGATCTACTTGATGATAACGTACTGACGTGCCTTGTGTGGCTTGGGCACATCTGCCATTTTGAGTCCACTTTAAGCCGTGTCGTATCAATAATTGTGCCGTTTTGCAAGCGGGAGATGAATCTATTGGCCCATATTGAGGGACCTCAGGAGAGGTCCCTTATTGAGTGCCGAGTCATCTTTAAGGTCCCTTATAAGTAGGAAAAACTGCAGCGCGCGGGAATTAATGCCCCCTATATTACAGGTTGTTCCTTATCGGGGGCCCCCTCAATGCGGTACGCGGTCCCTTAAGTTGGGCTGCGTCCTGGGGTACACTAGCCCGACGGACAAACGAGCGGGTGGGCGGACGGACAGTCTTACTATAAATACTGCAAACATGGTTAGTCCACATGTTCGTATAGGACGGAATGTGATAGTTACCTGATGCCAGGTCCCTATGTTATGCACTTTTGACATGTTTTGCTGCATGGAGTGTGTGTGTGTTTTTTCACGATAGCGTCCCACCCACCGCGCGGACGGCGAAGCAGATAGATATCGCGGACCCGTTTAACAGCGGTGTACTGGTAGACGCGTAGACACTTGCTTTATTTACAACCTCTGACTTTGTGAATTGCTGCTGTACTCAGTATTGTGTTATGATATGGTATGATGACACCAGGCAGTACCCCCATTTATTTATGTCTGCAGCGCAAGCACAAGATACCTGGGAGGTTGGATTCTTCTGAGTCTTGTGGTTATTGGCGCGCTTTTTGAAATATTTTTTTGATATCGGTAAGTTTTCCCCAAATATCTATTTGATACCTGACGACAGATACCTGGCGTTCATTCTGTTGTATGTACCACACCAGGTATCTGGTAGCTGGCAACATGATCTGTCCGTTTAGATTTGTCTTTTGACATCGTGCTAACTGCCAGGTATTGTTTTTGTGTTCCGCGTACATGATGAGCAGCTCAAATCTTTGCCAGCCGTGAGGGTAGCAGGTTGAAGGGGCAGGCCTACTCGCGCGCCGGCGGGGAGCGATCCCCGGCGGGTTCGTGCAGCAGTAGCCTTTGCGATGTTCCGCCACAAATCGTACCAGATAAAGTACCAAATATATTTTGATGTGTGAGGTGGTCCGCACATTGTTTTCATCAGTTGTGTCCAAAACGCGCGGCGAAGCCGCGCTCGGGTCGGAGCCCTAGCCTAGGTTAGGGTTGGGGTTAGGGTTACGGTTACGGTTAGGGTTGGGGTTAGGGTTGGGGTTAGGGTTAGGGTTGGGGTTAGGATTACGGTTACGGTTGGGGGTAGGGTTATGGTTGCGGTTGGGGTTGGGGTTACGGTTACGGTCAGGGTTAAGGATAGGGTTAGGGTTGGGGTTACGGTTACGGTTACGGTTACGGTTACGGTTAGGGCTACGGTTACGTTTATGGGTGGGGTTAGGGTTAGGGTTAGGGTTAGGGTTAGGGTTAGGGTTAGGGTTAGGGTTGGGGTTACGGTTACGGTTACGGCTCGGGTTAGGGTTAGGGTGGGTCGACGCCCTCTCGTGATCTGACAAAAAGAAAGCACAGCACGAAAAAAAACAGCTTTAAAACCTGTATAAAGTGAAATATATTTGGTACTTTATCTGGAACGATTTGTGGGACAAAGCCGATAAGGCGCCTCGGTTCGTGAACCGAACTATACTACAAGTGCTGTTACGGGGGGACCAATATGGTACTGCCTGTTGCTTGTCTCATGTCCCTAAATATGCGAGAATGTTGGCAAAATTCGACGAAAATCGCCGAGCAGGTGGGATGATTAACCCTGAGTCGCATGTGCGGGGGAGGGGGGGAGGGAAAACACCTGCCTGTGACCACGGCTTGTCCAGGAGGTTGCTAGCGGTAATACCTCCTCTGATGTGATATATGCGGTTTGAGCTGCAAGGTAAGAATGGCGGTCATAAATAATATACATATATATTTGAAAAATAATATATTTGTCGTTGGTTTTGTCAGTTTGACTTTCCTTATTTTTTTTTGTGTGTTGTCATTTCGTACCTGATACCCATGATGTTGGCACATGCTTTTGGCACCACCGCGTTGATAAATATATAAGAACTAACCGAGGGACGTAATCTGGTTCGTTTTTATTTGTTTTTATTTTATGGATGTTATCGCTGAAAATCTCTGTTCAATACAGCGCTGCTCTGGTGTGTACCCTGTTTGACCCTTTCAGCACCGACCGTACTCCTGACATGGGAACAAATCACTAGGGTTTAGAATAGGATCATGTACGAGTTGGAAATAAGTCAACGCCGTCCGGCATAACCTCTTAAGGTGTGGGATTTCAGATGCGAAAATTGACGAAGCAAATTGACGATTCCAGAATGCATCACACGGAGTCGTTGCGAACGCTGGGTAATAATGGTCGTGTTCACTAGCGTGCTCAAAGCACAACGACTGTAGGGTTTCCACGATATACGCACCGCGTTCTGCTTCTCGTGTATACTGCTGCAGGCTTTTTCCCACGGTTGGTTTGGTCCTGTCGCCAATCTCTCTGCTTTTCGTGTATACTGCTGCAGGCTTTTTCCCTCGGTTGGTTTGGTCCTGTCGCCAATCTCTTGTTTTTTGTTGGAGATAAACGGATAAACGGGCCTCTAATGGCGTAGCGTCTTAACACCGGGAAATATTTTTTTCTTCAAAATGAAATTACGCGAAGTTAGTATAGGGGGGGGTTGGGGGTCTCTGAAGGGGTTACGACAGTCAACAGCCGGCGATATAGATCTTATAAATCGGCTTTTTGTCACGAATAAGGAAGTGCTTTGGCATTGGTTTTGGGTCACATTTGAGCAGTAAACGAGCAACACCCAAATAGCGGTACATTACCCAAGCCTTTTTTTTTTTGTCACGGGGTTTTAAGGCAGGTACGCCACCGCTGCACAACCGTCAGCAGCGGCAGTGATCGCAGACAGCAACAGCGGTATGTAAGTACTGTAGTGAGCGTGAATAGCTGACCTGATACGAGGTGATTCTTGTGCTTATTGGGGCATTCGGACCCCATCGTTTTTTTTGTGATTATTTTTGTTTTTTTGGAACGTTTAATGACAGGTGCAGCCCGCCCACAGTCTGATGTCGGTTCTCCCTCCTACCTCCCTCTTCGCCCCCCCCCCCCCCTTCTCTGTTCCATCCTAGGCCGTTATCGTATATACCACCATATACCACGATGTTCGAACATCACGTATATACCAGTGGGGTATATATCTTAAAAATACAAATACACTCCAGCTGTGAGATCGAGGATTTTGTCGATTCCTTTGTTCGCGAGCTGTGTGTGTTACTCCGATCGCGCGTATTACTGGGTGTGTCTTATCGTTAACCCTTTTAGCACCGCACTCCCGACATGGGGACAAAACACTTGGAGTTAAAAGTAGGAAAAAAAAATGGGGTTGGAAGTGGGTTAAGGATTTAGGTCGGCGACTCCCCTTGGAACTATTAAATACAGCAGTGTAGCTATCAGGGTCAACAGGGTGATGTTAGTCTTGTCTGTGCGCGGAAACTATGAAACCTGTTTTTGAGGGGGACAAAATCTGACAGCTGTGGAAGGAAATGCATATTATGTATCGTATCAGGTATATACAACATACCACAGTTTACTGTCGTAGCTATTGTTTAAGCAGCTGGTTTCGTAACTGGTGTTTGGCATACGTTTCAATTAAATCGCAAAGATTTTCCGAGCACTATTCAATAGCCACGAGCTTTTTATACGTAATTCATTGTCAAATCATGTTATTACCATGAAATATGATATTGTACGTACGGAGAATACTACAAACGATATGAATAACACTCCGGCTGTGAGATCGAAGATGTCGTCGAAACTCATCTTTGTAAGCACTGCTGTGTGCACCGGCTATTGGTGCAAACTGCTGTGATCGAGTATGTATGCGATTAAGACCGAGATTTTGGATCGATAATGGATTTCAGATGTGTGGGAGATCTGAGCCCAACACGCACGCCAAGATGGAGACAGGTAATGAGATACCTCTCCACACGAATTATACCAGTATTGATATCGAGACTTGGATTGATGACGTTTAACCCCTTTACAACTGGAAACCCGTTTTTGGGGACAAAATTACTTGGTTATAGTATAGGGAGGGGTTCGGGGGCGCTGCAGGGGTTAAGTTGTGAACTATACCTTTGAACCTATAACAGATGCCCGCTGAGTGTTTGTTCTTTTTCGATCGATTCCTAGCCCAACGAAAACCGGGGCATTTTTTGGGGGGAAAGCGGCAGCCCGAAATTTTCCATTTATGGCACGAAATTCCACTCGCAACACCAGCTCTCAAGACGGAAAGCGATGACAGGCAGAGCAGCGAGCACTATGAGAACGTTTTTTCGTGTTTTTTTTCAAAGCTCCTAACTGAACATTAGATCTAGCCCAAAATCGAATATGGAAAACGATGACCGATGCAGCAGGCACCATGAATATTTTGCTTTTTGTTTTTTGGCCGACGATACCTGGTATATAGTGGTAGCAGGCGGCCTCTCATTTTTGTTTTGCTCCGTATATCTCATACGTGCGTACTTCTACGTTGGTTGACGCTGTTTTTACCATTGCAACATCAGCCTACACTAATACCAAGTAGTTTGGCCCGGAATAATGCCCGTGCAGCTCTAAAGCACAAGAGCACACGTATTCGTTTTTTGCCTCTGTCAAGAACGATATTTTTGTTGACCATTTTACAGGTCGCATGGACGTTTTTTGAGGGTAAATTACTCAGGATTAGTGTGGGCTGATTTTGGCAGTCGTGAAAGGAGTTGTGAACTTTCAGTGATTACTCTAAAAGGGCGTGGGATAATGCGAATAGTTATTATCGTCTCGGCGATTGCGCTGGTAGTGCTACTGGTGAGGGTGGTGAGAGTGGTGACGCTTGTCATGAACTGGAGTGGGTCGGGCCCGGACACCGCCGTGGGCTCGTGTGTTCTCACTTCTTCTTGTTCTTCCTACTTTCGTATTTGCTATTTTCCGATCTGGTTTCTTCTGCTGTTTCGTCTCCCCCGCCTACCGGCACTCGCTCCGCACGCTCTACTTGCCCTACTTGTGGCCCTTCTCGCGCTTCTGGTCTGGTGGTGGTGCAGAGCTAACGAGCTTGAACGGCTCACCAACGTGGGAGTTACCGGAGCTGACGGATCCGCGGGGGAGACTTCTGCCGCGCGCGAGCTTCACGCTGCTTTACGTGACGTAAGGGACGGGCTGATCAACGCGCAGAAGCTGTGGCGTGGCGCAGAGGAAGCTGCTGATAAGTGCCAGGTGGGTTTTGCGGTGGTGGGTAGGGGAGGGGCGGCGGTGGTTTTTTGTTCTGTTGGGTGTTTGGTCTTGTTTTGGGGGATGGTTGCTTTTGTGAGGTGCTTTCTCTTGGTGTTATGTTGTTTTCGGAGGATGCTTGGTGTTGGTCTTGGGTTGTGTCGTTGGTTTGTGTTCTGTTGTTGTTCTGTTGTTCTGTTGTGTTTTGGTCTGGTGGTCTGGTCCTTTGGTGGTTGTTTTTGGTTTCGTTGTTGTTGGTGTCTCCGTGTGGTTCGTTTTTTGTTTTTTTTGTCATTTTGTTTTTGAGTTCGGTGACTACGTTGTCGGTTGCCTTTTTTCGTGCCGCCCTGCTTGTGTTGCCTACTGTGCGTGCTGTGCGTGCTGTGCGTGCTGTGCGTGCTGTGCGTGCTGTGTGTTTATTGTGTTTACTTGGCTTGTACATCCGCGAGTCCTTTCACCTCTGTTTTATTTTGTGTTGTATCTGCTGTGTTTTCTGCCTGTTGATTTTTTTATTTTGTGCGACAGTGTCGAGCTGTGTGCGCTGTGTGTGTATTGCTTTTGCTGTGTTTGTTGCTATCTTCTGTGTTATCTGGCACCCTGCTGTGTTAGCTGTGTCGACTACGCACTCCTCTTGTGTTAGCTATGCATATTGGCAGTGCTGTGTAGAAGACTCCTGGGAAGAGGCAGGGATGCTGTCCGGGCACGAGCTCTTTATTAGGGATGGTCATGCTCTGCACTACGTTCAAGCAGTAATTTTGAGTTCACGTCGGAGCTTCTTCGCACTTGGCCCCTGTATATTATTAGCCTGACTCTCCTATTAATAGTGCCCGTTTACTTGTAACCATTAGTTATATCCATTGTATTATATGCAGTATATGTGCAGTGCCGGATATCTTTTGCGAAACGGGGATGCTAAGCCAGACTGCATTAACTTGTTACTTGTGAAGGGTGTTTTTACGCGGTTAGCTTGACCCTTTCAAGGTTTTAACACCGCACTCCCGACATGCGTACGAAACACTTGGAGATAGAATAGGATAGAAAATAGGAGTTATAAATGGGTTAAAAATGGCTCAACGCCTTTACAACCGGAAACCCAATTTTGGGGACAAGTTACTTGGAATTAGTATAGGGAGGGGTTTGGGGGCTTTTTAGGGGGGTCAAGAATGGCATGTTGTGCACAGTATTTTCAAGAGAACTTTGTTGGAATTTTTTGTCCTGCTTGTTATACCAGCCTAGTTTCGTGCCCCTTTTTTTCAAAATGGCAGATGTTCCTGTAGATCTGCTGCTATAGGTTTACTGACTGCTGTTTTGTTTGCTGCTGCTTATTATCTCCAGTAGGCGTAGGCGCTTGTGGGTGCCCTTTTTTGTGGTGTTTTTACGTCAACTTTTGTCTTCTGTGTATAGCTGCTGTGTTGGCGTGTTCACTGCTGTGTCTTCTACAGCGGTACCAGCTCTTTTACCGGTGCTGTCTTCAGGTATGCTGGCTGTCGTGAGATCTAATTGTTCCTCCTGCTGTGTCTTGTGATATCTTCTTGTTTCTCCTGCTGTGTTTTGTTGGGTCTACTTTTGTCTGCCTGGTCTTGCGCTGCTGCGTTGATTTGTGTTTTGTTGATTTAACTTTCGTTTTGTTGTGTGTTACTGCGTGTGCTGTGGCCACTCCTGTACCAGCTCTTCATTGTCTTCAAGTCGGTTGGCTGCTTTGAAGGGTGCTGTTTGGAATGCTGTATTGTGTTGGATCTTTTGTCTGCTTTTGCCTGCGCTGCTGCCTTTTGTTGTGTTCGTTGTGTTAGTTCACGCCGTCTGCATCATTATGTGTTTACATGTTTACTTCGTCCACTACTGCGGTGCCACCTCTTGAGTGTAGGCCTCGTGGCTGTTGTGGTCTACTGCTGTGTTTCGTTGGCCCTATTTTTGTCCGTTTTTTCCTGCGCTACCTTTTTGTTGTGCTTGTTATGGTAGCGTTGGTCTTGTGTTTGATTGTCACCGCTTCTCCCCTGCCAGCTCTATTGTATCAAGTTTAGTATTGCTGTCATTATTCTGACCGCTATTGTGATGTATTTCTATTGCCTTAGTTTGCGGGGGTCTACTTAAGGTTGCCTGTGTCTGCCCTTCCGCCTTTTGTGTTTGTAACGTTAGTATTTGTCTTTCGTGTTATATTGGTATTTGCTGTGTGTACTTTTTATAGCTTGATGCCAGTTCTATATTACACCAGAGGTACAAGTCAGAGACCTCCGGACTGCTGTAATGATGTTTTTTTTTTGTTTCAATGTTGTTCCGGCTGGGCGTGCCGGCTGCTTCGAAGCCTTCTGGTGTTTCTACTCAAACACCCGTCCTCTGTGTTTTGTTAGACCCGACCGTGCTTGTTTCTTCTCTGTACTACTTTCCGCTTCCCGTGTGTTCTTTGTTAGCAGTGTCTGCTCGCTGCGCTGTCGCTGACGTTGTGCCTCTTTGTCGTGTCTTGTTTGTTTTGTGTTTTATGCTGTCTACTTTTACGACTAACGTGTAATACGTGTCAAACGTATTTTTTATACGTGCATTTGCGTCTACATGTGTCTGTTGTGCTGCTGTTGTGTTCGCTTGTTTCGTTTCCTTGCGTCTGCTCTCGCTATTTGTATCATACTTGCACGAACGCTGAACGAGCCGCCTCTTCATCGCGACTAAAATGGGCGGGCCGGGGGCTTTTGTTTTGCTCTATACCTTGTACCAGGTACCAGATAGGCCATACGTTTGTACTTGGTATGTGCATGAGAGCGGTAGTGCTCCGGCGCCCACGTGTCTATCCTAACATATAAAAATCCTTATATATACCCGGTGTTCCTATTCTGTACCGGCATTATTGGAAGAACCAGGGCCAAAGTGGGCGGGCCTGGGGCTTTTCTCTTGTTGTATACCTGGTATGCTTGCATCTAGCTATACGTTTAGACTACATATATACATATATACGTGGAGGAGGAGTGCTGCAACAGCAGTGCCCATCAGGCCCATCCTCATACACCAGGTCAAATTTTCACCCGTATTGTTGGGTAGGAACGCGCGCTCTTTAGCTTCTGTAGGGCAGCCGCGTTAGTATCGCCTTGATATCATGACACACCAGTCAATACTAAATGACAAGGATGGTTGTTGACGGTCTAGTTTTGACCTGCCCAAGGGCGTCTTTGGACTTAGCATATTTTTTTTTTTGTGTGGACTTCCTTCCTTGACGACTGTCCGTCTCTCATGGGGCAAGAGTGCCGTCAACCCCCCCCCGTCTTCGATGCTAGACGTATTTTGTTCTGTTTGGTTTGCTCCGTTTGGTATTATTATAAAAAATAATAATAATACACTCCAGCTGTGAGATCGAACATTTTGTCGAAACTCATCTTTGCAAGCTGTGTGTGATACTCCGATCGCGCGTATTACGGGTTGTGTGTCCTCATCATGGATATAGATCGGCGACTCCCCTTGCAACTACAGCAGTGTAGCTATCAGGGTCAACAGGGTGATGTTAGGTATTATATACCTGGCGATCGGAGTATCACACACAGCTTGCAAATATGAGTTTCGACAAAATTTTCGATCTCACAGCTGGAGCGTATTTTAATTCTTGTATTATGAAATATTCGCGATCGCCCCATGTCCGCGCGGTTAACCCGTTCAGCGCTGCAGTCCCGATGTGGGGATAATACTCTTGGAGTTAGACTAGGATAAGGTTAAGAGTTTGCAAATGGGTTTAAGGTCATGGAGAACCTTATTCGTCCCCTGGTCCCCGGGCTCAATGTTTCGACTGCATTTTTTGGAAATATTATAATCACGACGGTTTCGATAGACAGTCAATTTCCAAAAAAATCAGTTTCCACGGCCTCTGCAATACAAAGATGTCAGAAGACGGTAGACTTTCAGCCCTTGACCGACGGCAATTTTACTACTACGTTTTAGCGTGGAACGATCGGTTTGGCACCCTTGACCGATGAACTTTTTCCCTTGACTGACCGTCCCCTGACGTCTTTGCCACGAGTTGAATGGGGGCAGCACATAAATCGAACCTACGCCACGAAGATCGCAGGCTGGCCTGTTGGGCTCATGTTCACGGCGTGCTTTTTGTGGCGGCAGCATGGCGGCCCCACAGTTTAACCCCTCTACAACTGGAAACCCGTTTTGGGGGACAAAATTACTCGGATTTAGTGTAGGGAGGAGTTCGGGGGCTCTTAAGGGGTCAAGAGAGTTGCCGATGTTCCCAGTCATGATGTCTGTGAAAGAATGTGGGCTCTCGGCTCCCAGTGTGTCGAGAGCTCCAAGACGGCTATTTTTTTATCCGACGAGCATCGACCCTGGTCCCGCGTAAGCTCCATCCTGTGCCCTTTTCCTGGTGATCAAGTTACAGGACCTTCGAGAGGCCGGAGGCTGGGGGATAGTCACGGGCGTGTTGTTAGAATCATGCGAGCATGCCGCCCCGTCAATAAAAGCCCGCTAAAAGTCTAGTTTGGATCAAAATTACGGATTCTAAGCCTGCGAGCAAACGACCCGCAGGGCCAGGCTGACGCAAACACCCGGTGCGCACCAAACAGCGCACAGATGGCACCGCAAGCCCCTGCCACCTATGAGGTTCATCAGTGCGATTGGTCTGGTGTGTTGCTGGGTGTCTGCGGTGGAACCGGCGCGCGGTGCGCTGTACCGCCGCGGAAGTTGCGTTGGTTTGGGCGCCTTGTTAGGCGCTGCTGTTCGTTCCGGATTCTAGACATTGAAAAAGTCATCCCCTGTGCGAAATATAGCTGATAAAGTTAAAACGCATCTATCTAAAACCCGTTTCCGGTCATTCGAATCAGTTGGGCGAGATGAATAGTTCGAAATCCGCAGACCTAGTAATATAATCTTAGTTGTGCACATTGTTTTTTTAATGCAGCTAGCGCCGCAGTCCAGGCATGGGGGCGAAACACTTGGAGTTTGACCATCATACTCTCGGATTTTTTTCAGGAGTTGGAAATGGGCTAATAAAACTCGGCACGCCAAGACGCGTACCACGTTGTGACCGGTTTTGACCGCTGCTGGTCGAACTGGATTCGAGAAAACAAGAAATTATTTGCCCGGTGCGAAAGATATCTGATGTCGAGACGCATTTACCAAGCTCATCTCATCCAAGGTGGCACGTTTGAATGGGGGCGGCTTGCATTGTTTCGAATACTGCAAAACTGCTTGTAGTATACCCCAAAACATGAGTGTTTTTCTACACGAGCGTGAATTTGGGTACTGGTATTAAACAAACTACACTACACGATATTTACCGTTTTGGGTTGTTACGTTTTTTTCGGTAATACGGATTTCGAAGCAGACAAGCGAAAATAATTTCTGGTACGGAAGATAGCTCGTGTCGAGACGCACCTATCTATAGCTCCTTTCAACGGGACGCGACTTGAAATTGTTTACAACCGCCAACCTTGATCGCGCGCCTCTATATTTTTACAGTAACTTTCTTCGAAATATTTGCAAGTAAGCTGTTTGTAGAATCCATCCGATTGAAGAACAGAATCTAGGCAAAACCTACGAATAGACCCGGTCGATAAAGAGACAGACGCCTTTCGTATACAAAACCAGGGAAATTCGTGTGGGATCCTTCGGTGAGGGTATTATTATCTGCGAGAATGCGTGATGATATACATATGCCATGTATCATATATATATATATATATGTATGTATCACGCACGGCTTGCCGAGATGAGTTTCGACAAAATCTTCCGCACGGCTTGCCGAGATGAGTTTCGACAAAATCTTCGATCTCAAAGCTGGAGTGTATTTTTTTGTATAGTATATATGCAGCACAACAAGTATATGGTTTTGCTCTGTCCCTCTCCATGCGGGTGATACAGTTTCCGTGCACAGAACAAGGCTGAACGTCTTAGTCCTGTAGACCCTGGCATTAGCAGGGGAGTCACCGACCTGTATCCTGCACGAGGATGTACACACACCCCGTAACACGGGCGATCGAAGTATCACACACACGCAGCTTGCAAAGAAGTCTGAGTTTTGATCAAAATTCTTTCTGGTTAATCTCCCACACACAGCTCAAGTGTTTTTTTTTTTTTTTATATGTATACGTGTACAGGTTCATATATGAAATACCAGGTACCAGGTATGTATTTTGATTTTGAATGAACAGTTATACCAGGTATATTATACGGTGGTATCATGTTCACGAAGAGTTTCGACGTCATTCCAGACCTCCCAGCTTCGATTTCGTTTTTTCTTTCCGGAACCCGAATTCAGTGGCAGAGTAGGCGGCATATTCACCCCGTCGGAGGCCCGAAACCTCTTCGTATGCTAATGTCAAGTGATTTTTCACGAAAAAGGGTTTCCAGGTGTACAGGCGTTATCACAACCACCACTGTGTCGGTTGGATCATGTGCTTAGTAATTGCCGGTGGAGAGAATACCACTCCAATTTCGTCTACGGCAGAAGAGCTCGAGAGTGAGCATCGAACAATATTTTTTGTGCACAATTTCTGTGACCCAAGCCCACTTTCGACGGGCTGATGGTTGTGTGTGGCATAGCCCTCATGATTCATGGGGATATCGCCTTGGTACAAGTAGCACTGCTTTATTGGGGAGACCCTTGGCGTATTTTTGTTCTCGTGTAGGCGCGTGATAGAGTCGCACTTGTCACTTTTTGGTGAGTATGCATGGGTGCCCGAGAGGGCATGAAAACAAAGGGTGCGTCGACCAGCATGTTCGAATTTCGACCGGCGTTTTGTCCCTGGATTTGTTGTCTCTGTGTACAGCGGTCGCTTGCCTCAACGGTGTTACGGCTTGTGCTCGTGTCTCGTGACCCCGCCGATACGGATGGGCTGAAAGGCTTTTGTTTTATGCCCTTTTTAACCTATTTTCCAAGTCCCTAACATTATTATATCGTAGTCTATACTTACTCCAAGTGTTTCATCCCCATGTCGGGACTGCGGTGCTAAAAAGCTTGAAGGGCTATAAGTTATATTTTATAAGTGAGGCCTTTTAGCTAGCGCTTTTGGCAGTGCACTACTCCCGTTGTGGGGACGAAAAAAAGTCTCCATATCTCGGACAGACAGATCACGATATAGATCATGTAGATCATGCGTAGGTCATGTAGATCGTATAGATCGTATAGATCATGTACCAGGTAGACCATATGGACCATATAGATTGTATAGATGAATAGATTGTATAAATCGTATAGATCATACAGATAATCTGTCTACCGCAGATCCTGTATATCGTTGTGCAGGTCTGAATATGTGGAGTGCATTAGCCACAGTTCAGTCAATCCTACGGCTCCCACCCGGTAATATCAGCTAGACCATACAGATCTAACCTGAAGGAGCTAGATCGTCAGGTGGGGATAGATCATGATAGATCATCTGTCCGAGGTGTGCAAAATATTGGAATTTGACCCGGGTGTCATTTGTTAAATCGGGGGTGGGAAAAGGTTCCAGGCTTCTTGTATGTCGTGTTATTATTGCCCGTATGATTGTAGCGGTGAGCTCACTTCCGTTATCGGAACGAATACGTTCATGAACCATTTGGGGACTGCAGAAGGAAAGAAAGCACGAACCGACGCAGCCTGCGATGATGTAGCGCTGTTTGGCTGGGCCTTATTTCGGGGTTGTTTCGGAAATATTTTCGTTTATGCCCAGATTGCAAATCCCCCCCCCCCACCCCCTAAAATCAGTTTTCAGGCACGATACCTGGTAGGGCATATAGCTGCTCAAACGAGGAACGTCAGAAAAAGAACGGTGTGGCATCTACCATGGCACTTGCGTAAAAGGCTCGCGATCTGACCATTGCATTGCCCGAGTACGAAAGCACGGCGGGCGTCAGGCTGAGGGGGTGCTTGGTTTACGTTCTGGGCTTACATCAGTATTACATAATCCATCCAACGAGTTGTTCGACATGCTGTAACGACAGCATTGTACTACTGATATGATACTGCTGCGCGCTTGCCTTGTGGTTTGTATGGACGGGTGGTAAGGCCAGGCCGTGGGACTCGTTTTTTTTCTTTTTTTTTCCCCTCCGCACTTCTCGAAATCGAAAGGGTTGGGCTTGATTATTGTACAGGGAAAAGTTGACGAATACGACTGGCAATTGAAGCATCTGTCACACGAAGCAACCCGGCTGACTGCTAGGTTAGGTGACGGCGATTTTTTCAGGTAACGTCCAACGGAATATACCTGTGAGTCACCCACAGCTTGCACTGCCGTGTGCTACATGCTCGCACCGTGGCGGAAGCATTCTGCGCGCGAAGCAACCCGGCCGGCTAGATTAGCTGACGACGATGTTACTGCCGCGCTCCAACGCGAACACCTGTAAGACAACGCGCACAGCTTGCACTGCCGTGTCCTGCATGCTCGCGCCATGATACGACGAACGCGTTTTTTACCTGGTTTTGTCCCTGTGCATGGGACCCAAACGGGCTAGAATTATATATATATATAACGGGTTTTATAGTTTCCGCGCACGGACTGACTAACATCGCCCTGTTGGCCCTGGTACTAGCTACACTGTAGTTCCAATGGGAGTCGCCGACCTATATCCTTAATGAGGACACACACCCAGTAATACGCGCGATCGGATTATCAAACACAGCTTGCAAATATGAGTTTCGACAAAATCTTCGATCTTACAGCTGGAGTGTATTTTTTATTTTTATAATATCCTGCTGCTTTGTGGAAGGATATTCGATATATATCGGAAAGGCATCTACGCTACATTGTCGGAAGGCAAAACTAATATCAACATACAAGTATAATAATGTATACCAGGTTTACATTTATTAGAATTGGCCCCCCTTTTTTTATTCTCTTTTTTTTTTTCATCCGTTTATTATTCTCGCAATACTCTCGCCCTCCCTCCCAGTAGCAACTCGGATCCGGGGTCACGTAGCGGCCTTCCCCCCCCCCCCCCCCTCCCCACTACGGCACGTGGCTTCATTTTTATCGCGAAAATAATTCAGCATGTTCTTGCCTCGTCGACTCGCGTCGAATTTCGCCTACCCACGCTGCTAGGCACTGACCGTCATCAGCGGTTGATCCTTACTTCTTTTTTTTTTTTTTTTTTTTTTTTTCCATCTCGTGGCGGATGGGAAAAATAAAGCTTACGCTCACCACACGTCCACGTATTTTCATACGCATCGTGCGTCGATTTAACTCAGTTGATTTCGCAGCCCAACGCTAGCTGGCGCACCCTTCGGGTCCCATTGTAGGTATATCGTAAGCTGTCCCTATCAGTGGTCTTCGTTACAACCCCGGCAGCGCAAGCTATAGTTGTATCCTTTCTTTTTTTACCCTGGGATGTATCATGTAATTGGGATTGGAAATAGCTCAATGGAAAAGAGTCGGTAAGTTGCTCCTAATTTGGCGTCGGAGGAAATGAAACCGCAACCTTGATGGCGCAGTGAATGGAAAGTTTCTCCGGCGTTCCGTCGACCCTGCCTGCTGTTTGGCGTTTGGCTGTGTTTATGTGTTAATTCAGGTTAAACTGATCTTTCTCTTCACCCATTTACGTTGAGCGCAATTACTGCTGTCCGTTGCCGATTTTGCTGTACAGGTTTCGTTTCTTTTTTGGCGGGGGGGGGGCCAGATCCCGCCATCCACAAATATTATGTGACAGATACAGCAGTAGTATCGAATTGTTTTGTGCTGGTATAGATGTTTGGGGATTTGGGGCCCCTAAGACTGGTGACAATGGAAGGCCAAAAGTTTAATATTGGGACCCGAAGGGTGCGCCAGCTAGCGTTGGGCTGCGAAAGCAACTGAGTTAAATCGACACAGGACGCGTATGAAAATACGTGGAAGTGTGGTGAGCTAAAGCTTTATTTTTCCCCATCCGCCGGAGGATAAAATATACATATATATATATATTTAATATTCCCGAAGATCCCAGCCAAACTTTGCCTGAACGGTCGGTCACCTATGGGCCCAAGTTGGTAGATTTTGTTTTCTTTATTTTTTGTTCCCACAATTCCGGAAAAAACGTTTCTCGTGGCGGTCTACATCAATATCTGTTGGATTAGACGCGACAGCAATATCGTGTTCGCCACACACTTCGTTCGACGAAATCAACGACAGCGTTGTGAACTCTGAACGTGGCGAGCTCGTTAGGGGCTCCGACGTGTACAACGCTCACTCCACGGCATTAATTTTTGTGGCGGGCGCCGATCAGACTTCTGTTGAGAATATATTTGGCGGCTGGTGTGTAGAAAACTGAGACACTAACTCTCTATCGTCTCCCAACGGGCGAAAATCAGAATTTTGAGAGGATGTGACGGAAGACCACAGGACAACACAAGCAACCTCTCACCCCCCAGCGCGTGGATCGAGATGAACTCTTCAGCGCTGTCACCTACACTCATGTGACTTTGTCCGGAGCGAAGAGGAGTGGCCGTGGGTTGTCTCTGTCTCGAGATCGAAGGTCAATCGTGTTTGGTGGGCAGTTTTGATCAAGGCTTGATGAAGAATAGACAAATTCACTTGTTGGACCGCATGACCCAAAAAAGAGCCAGAAAAAAAATCAATCGTCTTTCCCCATAGCGACGTTACGCGGAATCTTTCAGCAAAAAACCCCGAAAAAACTGTGGAAACCTTTTGGCCAAGCTATCGGCTTCCCGTCGTCATCGGTTTAACACTTTGCTTTTTTTTTAGTGCGGCTGGTTTTGTTGGTTGGGTGGTTTGTTTGTTGGTTGATTAGCCTGGCTGCTGACCTGATTATTGGTTGACGTATCCGGGTAGGTTGGTTGATTTCTGTCGATCATTTTCGCTGAAAGATTCATACCGGGTTCTGTCGTGGCGTATTCTGCGTTTTTGTGCTCTGCGTGTAACGTTTGTCGTGCGCGCGGTTGTCGGCCGTTGTGCCTGACTGTCGTTTTTTGTGCATGCGTGTCTTCTGCTGTCTCCCGTTTGGTGTGTTTTGTTTTTTGTGATATGATTTCGTTTCTATCGTTTGCTGTCTTTCATCGTTCTTTGTTCTGTGATGCGATGTCGTGTCTTTTCGTTTGATGTCTTCGTTTGCTGTCTGTTGTTTGGTTGCTGTCGTTTCATGTATTTTTTTGGTGTTGTTCGTTTGCCGTTTTTTGTCGTCTGGTTGTCGGTTGCTGTCGTCTTTCGCTGTCTTTTTCTTTTTTTCTTCTTTTTTTTTGGTCATGAGTATGGTCTGACGTCTGTCTTATCATTTGGCCGTCTGGCGTATGGTGTCGGCCGTTTTGATGCATTTTTTTTCGCACACTTGTACTTTCCAGCTTCTGGACAAGCCGTGGTCACAGGTGTCGTCTCTTCTCCCCCCCGGTTCTTACCTTAATTTTCCTATCGCGCATAGGGTTCAGCAATCCCACTGCTTGTCTATCCCTCGCTGTTTATGACTTGCTATCTGTTTTTTGCTGGCTATATGTTGCTGTCTTGTTTTTTGTTGTCTTTCGTTTGCTTTCACCGTTTCCTGTCTCTCGGTTGTTGCTCGTCGCCTGCTGTCCGCCGGTTGTTCACTGCTTGCTGTCTGTTGTTCGCGATCTGTCTTCCGTTTGATGTTTTTCGTTTCACCTGTTGGTTGCTCTCGGTCATTTTTGCTGTCGTTTGTTCGCTGTCTTGTGTATCGCTTTCTAACTGTTTTTTCCTTGTTGTCTTGTCTGTCGCTCTCTGGCTTGTGTGTCGTTTGCTGTCCACCTGCTGTTTGTGGTGCCCTTTCCTTCTTCCCGATCCCCATTGTTGTCGTGTGTGCATTTTTTATGAGCTCAGGCGGACGGTGCGGTGGCGAAATCAAAGGAAGCGAAGGAAAAAGCCGCCTTGGTGGTCCAGAAGGCCAAAAGCGTCGCGGAGACCTCGAAACACGCGATCGAAGTCGCAAGGCGTCAGCGAAAGTGCAAAGAAGCCACGACCAGGGCGACGGAAAAGGCTCTCCGGACTTTCAGGTCAGCCCCCTCACTAGCATACCCGCCCCGGTCCCCCGCACAGGGCATTTAGTCTCGGAGATGTGGTACAACACCAGGTACCAGATATCACTTGCAGATGCAGCAGTAGGATGGTCTATCCTACGGTGTTTAGACCTATTAGTAGATACGAGGTAAGGCGCCAGTTATTATCTACCCTGGTAGACTTCTGGTGGCATCTATTAATAAATGGTATCACCGCCTTCAGGGTGATTATTTAGACCCAGAGATCTGGTGGTACGGTACCAGATATGGTGGTGCGGTACCAGGTATAACCTATAGAGCTCTATGTTCAGAGTTCTGGCCACATGCATCTTTGTATAGTGTTAGCTTATACCGGTAGACCATACTGGTATCAGGTATGCTATATCATAGCCATCTGGGGATACTCTTTCGCCCCCCCCCCCCCCCCAACTGGTTTTGTTTTTGGCGCTTCCCCCGCCCCCCCCCCCTGCCCACTCTTCTGCCCACTTTGGCGTATACCAGGTATGTGTTTTTGGTTGTATTTCCCAGGGAGGGGATGGCTGTGATCCGTCCCCTGTGTGAGGACCTTCCGATATCATTCCACGCTCTGCTCGCTCCCTCTTCGCGTTGGCGTATTAACCCCTTTACAACTGGAAACCCGTTTTTGGGGACATAATTACTCGGATTTAGTATAGGGAGGGATTCGGGGGCTCCAAAGGGGTTAACACACCAGGTACATATTCCAGGCGGTTTGCTGCGAGAACGGTGATGTCAGCAATAAATCTATTGCCACCTTTGATGATTTTTCAGTTTTATGTTTCGTTTTGGAGTTTTGAGACTCTACTTGGACGTATGATATGTGTGAGATGTTTTGCACAGAAAGGGGACGGCAGTGGTCCATCCCCTTATTTACTAACGCCGTTGCAGGTTACTTGGGGGCCGCTTGCGAGTGTCTTTTGTACACTTCGCACTTACTTGATCGTTTTAGAGAAAGCTGCCGAATTCGCATTTTTTGTCTTGCCTTACCATGCATCTATGGCACCCATCCAGAGGCACACGACAATGGAATGCCAACCAGAGGGGTGGAGATATTTGCACGCCAACAAAAAAAAGCTGCTATAGCTATGACTACCTTTGAAAATTCAAAATATGGTATGGTAAACCTCAAGGTGACGTTTTTTTTCTAAATTTGTTTTTGTTTTGCTTGGTTTCAGTGTCCTGCCGCCGCTCTAGCTCTCGCAACGTGGCGAGACGCAAAATAGCACGCCCCCTTGAATGCGTTTCCCACCCCATTTTTTCCCAGAATAACCCTCTGAGAGCCCTAAAACTCTCCCTATACTTATTCCAAGCCATTTGTCATCCAAAACGGGTTTCCTGTTTTTGGAGGGGGGCTCACATCGGATGTGGCGGGGTTGAGTAGACCTGACCTGGTGGATGTGTTCTTGATACGTCTTGCGCATGCGACGAACCTCTCGGCGTCTGTCTGCGCGCTCCTTGCGCTTGAGAAAAGCATACTGGGATGTTGGGATGCCATTGTTCAGAAAAAACGGGCAGCTTAAAGTTGAGATGCCGTTGTTCAGAAATAACGGGCAGCTTAAAGTTGAGATGCCGTTGTTTGAGAAAAACAGCTAGGGATTTTGCGACAGCCAACTTGGTATACCGCCGTTCGAGGGGATGTGTTATCTGGTGTGTTGTGCGATACCCGCCCGCTACCTCACCCCCCCCCCCCCTCATTTCCCACTCTCCGTCAAGGTATATGCTTTGGCACCGACACGGTATCGTTTACTTTGTGCGAAGTGCGGACAGTCGGGGTCTCCCTGTTTTTTTTCTTTTTTTTTCGTTTCGTCTGATCTATTGTCTTCGCGCTTTTTCTTTCTCTTTCTCCCTCCCTTAACGTAACTCAGATCCGGGGTCACTCAGCAGAATCTTTCCCTCCCCCCCCCCCCCCCACACACACTCACACACGCACACACACAGACTCACACACTACGGCACTCGGCTTAATTGTTATCACGAGGATAATTCAGCTTGTTCTTCCCTCGTCGATTCGCGTCGACTCGTGCTTACCCACGCTGTGAAGCGCTCTCGGCAGTTGGTGTCTGTTGAAAATACATGAGCACCAAGCGAGATTTGAACCCCTGACTCCAACCCCAGTAGTGTTCGAGGTTAACGACTAGACCACCCACCGGGACGAACGGCGACAGCCTATCCTATAGTGCGGTTGAATGGTGCCTACTGCCGGTATAGTGCCGATATAGTGTCGGTATAGTGCCGGCCTAATGGCTTGGCATGGCTGGTGCTCACTGTGGTACTCCCAGCATCCATGCTACAGCCAATGGTGCCTGTGTCTGATACACGTTGGTTGACACATATCGACACCATAGGGAGACCACCACTGATGTGTACATGCAGAAGTGTTTTACAAAATTGTTCTAAGGACGTCAGCTGTGAGTTCGACGAATTTATAGGATCGATACTGTCATCTTTGCAAGCTGCGTTGTTGGTACTTGAAATGCACTATGTGGGTGAGTATTGTCACCTAATGGGAGGGGTCCTGTTATTTTGATTTTTTAATTTTTGTATCTGCAGTATTTAATACCAGGTATATGTTGTGTTTCTCCACTGTAATGGCTGGTGTTGGTATTTTTGCTTTATCAATAGATGGGGAATTTTGAGCTAGATCCAACATAATATCTACTTGATAATTTTATTACTCTAGTTTCTGCTATACTGCTCTATCGAACTCACCGCTGATGCATTTGAAATAGTTTTACAAGATGTGTCACGTACCTGGCTGTGTACTACTCTTGGGTCCTTTAAGCAACGGGCACCGTGTACACGTGACGCGCGAGATAACATACCGCCTGGTGTCGATTTCCGAGCGGGCGTTGTTAAAGAGAAGGATGGGATACACGGCGAAAATGGCGGCTTTGAAACGAGCCCCCCTCGAGCGCTTTCCGCAGACATATCGCTCAGCCTTTGAGGTCTCCTCGTTTTCGAGGTGTTGCACGAGGTGTTGCACGGTGCGCATACCTCGTAAATGCAGTATACCTCGTAAATGCAGCATGTGTAGCGTAGGGCCCGAGGACGTGGTGGGTTCGAGTTGCCTATATCTGAATGAATCGTGGCTTCGCTTCGCCGCACGCAGACGAAACAAGGATACCCAGGCGAAGCACGTATTCCTATGGAGGCGTTTTCCCATGAGGCGCTCTCACGGGATGACGCTGGGCGGCAGCAGCCATGTCTAATATGTATTTCGACGAAAGACGTTGCGGCCTTGAGTTGCCTACCCCCAAATCTTGAATTCTCCTACCAGTTTTCTAATTCCAACAGCATTTTGTCTCCATACCAGGAGTGCAGTGATAGAAGGGCCTCTATCTGCGCCCCTGTTTGTAGGCGGCAAATTACTTGGAATTAGACTGAGCTTATTTTTGCAGCGCAGTAGTGATTCCTCTGTAGTGCCGGCTGAATTTTTTTTTGCAGCGCAGTAGTGATTCCTCTGTAGTTCCGGCTTCCCGCTACAGTGCCGTTCAAATCGTATGGCTTAGGTGGGAACAGCCAGTACTTGCGGTATGCGGAGCAGTGTCGATTGGTGCTGGAGTGCCTTAAATACATTGTGGCCTCGAGTTGCCTACCTGTAAGCCTTTTTGTTCCTCGTCTTGTTCCAAGTACTTTGTCTCCATGCCGGGTGTGCGGAGTTGAGAAAGGTTAACCTATACTGGTATAACTCCACCCGCGTTTTTGGAGTCTATCTACGTAGAATTATATATATATATATATTTATCACACACAGCTTGCAAAGGTGAGTTTCGACCAAATATTCGATCTCACAGCTGGAGCGTATTTTAATTTTTATAATATATACCAGTTTTTTTTGTAGTACAGCAGTAGTGGTTTATCTATAGTGCCGGTTGTGTGGTGCCTGTTGCCCGCTATAGTGCCTTTGAAATTGTTTGGCGCAGGTGTGAACAACCAGTAGTGGCGGTGTAGGGAATAGTGCCGGTTGTCGCTACAGTGCTGCGTTTCCGGCTTGTACATACCACGTACCTTCGCTACAGAGAGACAACTGCTGTACCGAAGCGGGCAAGGGCGTGCGAGGAGCCGGCAGCGGGCGTCACATAAGCCTGCCGCAACAAAGCCCCGTTTTAGGCACTTCAAAAAAAATATATCGTTTCTTGCCGATGCTGTCTAAACCTCCGTAGTGATCGATGCACGCAAAGATTCCGCACGACGAGCAAAGTATCGCGCTTTACTCAGCTTGCGACATTGAGCATCTGCTGTGGTATGCTGTGGTAACATGTTCGTCATCTATTGTCTACGTTATTTACCACATATGGTGTGGTGTCTACGTAACAATTTGGTAGAGGTGGCCCACAGCTTGGCACGCGTAGCCGACAATGTGTTGTATGATTCTTGTTTTTGATTTTGTGTTGTAGCCTGATTTCATTTTTATTTTATCAACAATATTGTAAGGACGTCAGCGGTGAGTTCGACGAATTTCAGGTCAATACTCATCTTTGCAATTCTTGAACGACACAGTAGTACCTCATTGTGAAACTGATGTGCAAGCAATCGGACTCCTGATTTTCCTTGTGCCTCTTGTCTGTGCGCCTTTGTACTAGTGGACCACTCAAATGGTCGAACTCACTGCTGACGTATTCGAAATAGTTTTACGGAGGACCACTCGAAATAGTTTTATAGTAGAGGACCACTCGGAACTTTTCCCCACTTTCACTCAGGAAAAAAGCACCGTCATGCTACGTAGACTATCCCAATTCCACGCGAGTCGACGAGAGAACGTGATGCGCCCTTCTTGTCGCGATTTATAACGAAGGCGTGTACAGCAGTACCATGGTGTGGATACAGTGGGGAGGGGGGACAAGTGCCTAATTGGTCATGCCGGATTAGACTCACGTCTAGGGATGTGTGGGGAGAGAGAAGGACAAAGAAATCATTATCAAGGCTCTACACATGTACCGGTATTGTGAAAATACAAATATGCTCCAGCTGTGAGATCGAAGAGTTCGTCGAAACTCATCTTTGCAAGCTGTGTGTGATACTCCGATCGCACGTATTACGGCGGTGTGTGTCCTCATCAAGGATATAGGTCGGCGACTCCCCTTGGAACTACAGCAGTGTAGCTTGGACAAGGGCCAACAGGGTGATGTTAATCAGTTTGTTCGCGGAAACTATGCAAACCGTTTTTGAGGGGGACAAAATCTAGATGAGATGGACGAGAAACCAAACGATAAAAATGAACGTGCTAGGTATGTACGAGTTGAAAACGACGGCAGCACACTGGCACACCTTTCCTTCGGGGGAGCTGCTGCTGCTGCATGTCGAACGTAGCGTTCATATGTACAGGGTATAGTGTAGGAAGAACAATTATTTTGTGTTACAACCAGGGTGCTGCAACGATTGGTACGTGAAATAAAACGGTTTGTTGTGAAATTTCGAACACCGGACATAGCCGTGTGGTTCATGGTGAAATGCGTATGTACGAGGTATGATACCAGGTCGTCCATGGCGAAAAATGTACAGCACGAGGTACGAGGTATTTATTTCATACCGGTATTGTTTAATTCACATTAGGTAATAATTTTCGCGTGTATTGTTTGCTTCCTAGCCCTGATTGAGGAGAGTTGTTGTATGAGACTTGTTCTCTACGATTAGTAGTGATGGATTGGTAGCAAGAACGGTTCATCGTGAAGGATGCACACACCGCACATAACCAGGCACTCCCTCTTTGAGACTTTGTTCAGGGTGATACTGAATGACACCGAAAGAATGTACGTACGAGGTATTTCATATTTGATACCGAAAACAACAAACCCCTTTTATTTGTTCTTCTTGCCCTCTAGCCCTAGCTGGAGAAGTTTGTACACCCTACGGACGATATTCTCATCTCTTAAGAAGCCTTGGTCCCGGGACAGGTTCTCTACCCCATCTCTACCGGTGCTTCCCTTGCTTTTTTTGTCTTTATTTTGATGGCTCATGCGTGTTGTTCGGATAACTCGATGAATATTGACCTGGAGTGGGGTTGCTCAACCGTCTGCGCGAAAAAAATGGAAGGCTCGTACCGGGGGGGGGGAGACGGGGAGACGCGCGTCACCCCGGCTTTTGTCCAGAAGGGTGCTGGGGATAACCCTCAAACGAGTCGAGCTGGGATGTAAACTTGACGGTTTTAAAGATTGATGGGACATACATACCATACATCGGGTTCGCATTCCCGAACACCTTTTTCGCCAATTTCAGCACGCACGCAGCATGTATTCTTATTGCAAAACCCCGCCGTCTGATACCGAGGACGCTCTCGGGGCAAGCAAGCGTCGGCAATCCTAAGCTTCCGGAGAGTATTCGGCGACCAGAATGCAGCGGTCGAATCTCCTATCTCTGATGTATGGCTCTACTATAATTGGCTTACCTAATACGAGTATGAATAACTTACGCATATTACAGCAAATGTGCCTACGGTTTGTGATTAGTCGGCGGTAATCGTCGGTAACTGGGGACTAAATAGCTTTCTTCTGAGTAAAAAAAATTGTTTCCTCGGCGCACTCTGTAATTCTTATCGAAATAATGCTGTATCAAACTTTACAATCGCCCAAGTACTACGTCGCCAACAGACGCGACGCGCCGGGTACGTGACATATGAAAGTGGGTCATCCGCCAGCAGAACGGAGTATCTCGGATTGCGGATTACACGATACCCAATATTCCAAAAGGAAAAACTCAAATTTTTGTAGTCTTTTTTTTTTTTTATCGACACTCTACGAGTCTGACAATCTTATACCTGGTATTCTATACATTTTGTGCTACATGAGCTTTCAACCTACTGACGCAACGGGCACACGACACATGATACTTGGTCTGTCAGTTGCCAACTAACCGGAGTGTCTCGTGTTATGCTACCACTGAATACCCCGATTTAAGAGACCCTTGGAACAGGCTGCTGCTGTTGCCGCTCTTGTCTTAGCGCGGCCCTTTTCTCAGCTTTGGTTCGATCGTATACTCGTATGGTTGTCGTGTAGGCCTCACAAGGGGCGACAAGCCGATTTTTAACCAAAGATGTGGGTTGACGGCTCTTGTCCCTTGACGGACAGCCGTCAAATCCGTCAAAGGAACCGCACAAACTTACACTAGTATGACAAGTTCCAAGGCGTATCGACGGGTCAAGACTTGACCGTCAACCGCCATCTTTGGTTTTGATAGCTATTTCGTCCGGTAGCTCTTAAACCCGTTTACAACTGGAAAGCCGTTTTCGGGGACAATGACTTGGATTTAGTATAGGGAGGGGTTCGGGGGCTTTTGAGGGGTTCAGATAGGACGCTCTTAAATCGGGCACCCCACTTGATGTCATACACGGCATTTCACATAGCAACCAATGCCGTGTGTATGAGGTGTAATGTTTCGGATAGATGTGTACCTCGTACCTTGTTCGTGCATACCTGGTACGCGGGTAAACATTTATTGAAGTGTTTTTTTTTGTTTTTTTTGTTTTTGCAAAATATGACACGTCGGCTGCTTCTATTTTTTGTAGAGCTACGAAACAATTTTATCGACACCTGGCACACAAGTTCACAAGCCTGCTGCGCGATACTCGGTTCGCGCGCGTTCTACATTCTACACTCACTCGCTCCTCGTGGGGAGTAGTAAAGGTCGGTCGGCGACTGTTATCTTGCACGCTGCTGGAGCCAACAGAGCGATCCTGCTGCTACTACTGACTGTAAGGGCGTTTTCGCGGTTTAATTAGAAATGAGGTGCCATTGTTGTGTGAACGGATGTCGATGATACATGCGGGCAGTGATCAGTTGGGCCTACGAGTTTGCTGGATGTGACCACTAGTTTTCAAGTTTGGGAGGAATAGCAAGCCAGCAAAGTGACTTGTAGTCTTGGTCCCCCATTATTACGGTGCCTTGCCAGCCGGCAATGCCCGCACTATAGCGGTACCCCGCACTGCAGCAGCGTGGACCGATACTACGTGTAAATCGGTAGTGACAAGCAGTTGTCACCGCATTAAACTGGGGCCCCGCACTACAGGCTACCGCTCTAAAGCGGAATCCCGACTGTACGTGGTAGGCAACCCGTTAGTACCCCGCGTGGAACCTGCCCGCACTAAAGCGGGACCCCCGCACTGGGGCAGCGCATACCCGTACCAAGTATACATGGGTAGTGATCAGCAATTGTCATCGCACAAAACTGACGCACTGCACTATAGGTTACGGCACTAAACTGCCCTCCCGCACCGGAGATTACCGCACTAACGCGAAACTATACGTGTGCTTTTTATATTGTTTTGTATGTATGTATGTGGTGCAGCTGGTAGCCTAGCCCTTTTAGCGCCGCACTCCCGATATGGGGACAAAATACTTAGAGTTAGACTGGGAAAAATATGGGAGATGGAAATGGGTTAATGTCGTGTAGAAGCGCACCCACTTTTTTGGGGGATAATTTACTTGAAATTAGTGTGGGACAATTCTCGCAGTGGCTTGATAACCCCTTGGGCACGGCAGAGGGGAAACGGCGTGTTCAAATGATGAGACGATACTATACCAGCGTCCCCCTTACGAAGAAGCCTGGGCTGCGGAGATATCCAGCGTGTGTTTAGTCGAACTGCACTGTCAGGAGTCTGAACTTGTACCGCTCGCGTGCGCTGTGGTGACGTTTGTACTGCTGAACGCTCTTTCTACTTGGTCGCTTGATTGGGTGACATATTGACGCCGTTGTTGTTTGTTCGTTGTTGTTTGTTTGGGATTTGACAGGGGGGACATATCGAAATGCAAACTAGGTAGCGAATACAGCAGTTGCACGATCGGTCACACAGCACACTTGCACCACGGGCTATCTGGAGGCTTGGATAGAGGCGATGTCCAGTTTGCCATTTGCGGAGTTGCTGTACGACGCTAACGCGAAATTGTAACAGCAACACCGCTGCACGCTTGCACTGGACACCTGGAAATTGTGCGTTGGATTTTTTTGTTCACTACCTGGTATGCTATTAAGTGGACCGGTCGCCCCGGTGGCGTATCAAGTTATCGTCGAGCCCGGTATAGGTCAGTTTCGTGAGTTCGAATCCCCCCGAGTGCATACTCGGATACATTCGTGGGGACTTTTTCTTGTGCACAAATTTGACTGGCGGAAAACGCGAGAGCGTGAGTTAGCAACACTCGATGAAAAACGACGAGCAGTGGGATTGCTGAACCCTATGCACGATAAAAATTGAAGGCAAGAACCGGGGGGGGGAAAGGAACGACACCTGTGACCACGGCTTGTCCAGAAGCTGGAAAGTAGAATTGTGAAAAAAAGAGGTGTGAGTCAAGAATGGGTTATAACATACGCTTCAAAAATATCTTGTTGGCGTAGTTTTTGGTTGGTATACTATAATCAAGTTGAGAAGGGTTGACGCTAGGTGCTTGAAAATGTAGCACTAATAATAATCGCTTATTTCTATTTCTTCGCCATACAACCGTCAAGGCAAAAAGAGTTAGAGGTAGGCGCTTTCAAATATTGCACTGGTCTCTTTTTTGGTGGCTTCACTATTATCAAGTAAAGAAGGGTTCTTTTGTGGCCCGCGCACTAGACGCTTGGAAATGTCGCTCTTTTTTTTTTTTTTTTTCTTGTCTCTACAGTAGTACTATGATCAAGTCAAAATGAGTTACCACGTGGTAGCTCGCACACAGAGGTCAGTGAAGGACACGAGTTTGGTGTTTATTCGCATGACTACTTTTATATTTGTTCGAAGTGGCCCTCCCGCTTTTCTGTCGTTGTCATTGCTGTCCCTGCTGTGCTCGACATGCGACCGCGTTGTGTGGACCATTAACCAACTCGGAGTTACGAGTTGGGCCCTTTTTTCAATCGGACAGGGGTTAGAACTTTGGCTGCGTTTTTCGGGACATTTACTTGAAGTTAGAGTTGAGAAATTCATGCAGCGTGAAAACGTTTGTGTGCGCGTTATGTAATAAGTATACGACAGCAGTACCGGTGTTCTGTTGGGTTGCTTAACCCCTTTAGAGCCCCCGAACCCCTCCCTATGCAATATCCAAGTAAGTTTGTCCCCAAGAACGGGTTTCCAGTTGTTAAAGGGTTAACGACAAAAAAATATTTTCAGACCGCGCGGGTGCTTGTGTAGTTGTCGCTATCATGTGAACGCAAAGGGACGCTGCGTTGAGTCAAGCCGAATTTAAAGAGGTACCTGGTACGTACAGTGGCGACGGGAGTATCACGCAACTTTTGCAAAGATGAGCATCGGCCCTTGAATTGATCGAACTCACAGCTGACGTATTTGAACAAAAACGAAAACATAAACAAAAACATAGAAATATGTACCAGGTATATACGAGGTATTACCTGGTAATATTTAGTAGCAGAGATGCAGGCCAGGCCAGGCCAGGCCAGGCGGTCGGGGTCGTGGCTGTTCAAGCCATGAGAGGCGGCACACGGTTTGTTGGTGAAGGTTGTCCAAAATATTGTTTCACGCAGCTTTTGCAAAGAAAGGTGGATATCAACCCTTGAATTGATCGAACTCACAGATGACGTATTTGAACAAAAACAAAATTACAAGGTATACCTGGTACAAGGTGTATATATTACCTGGTCACGATCGGAGTATGGCACACAGCTTGCAAAGATGAGTCTCGACAATATCTTCGATCTCACAGCTGAAGCAAGTGTATTTTATTTTGATACTTGAAAGTAATATATTACCTGGTAACAACGTCATTTACTTCATCTCGGTGTGATGCTTATATGATACAGCGAAAATGCGGTGCTTAGGTCACATGTTTGTGTACGTAAAAGCCGACCTATGGTTTTGTCTTGAGATTTGCTGTCGTGAGGCGACATCGCGACGGGTGTATTTGCAGTAATCCTTTGAGAGAGTCTGCGGCATATCCCGGTGTACAACACGCATCCCTGGAGTCTCCACCGCAGACACTTTGTGCTGATCTGTACAACACGCATCCCCGGAGTCTCCACCGCAGACACTTTGTGCTGATCTGTACAACACGCATCCCTGGAGTCTCCACCGCAGACACTTTGTGCTGATCTGTACAACACGCATCCCTGGAGTCTCCACCGCAAACATTTGTGCTACTCTGCATCGTATCATACTTCCTGAAGTAGGATACAAACGTACCTGATATGCCGCAATCGCGTGGCCGATGTAGTAAAGATTTACCATGTCAGTAGTTTTGTGACCAAAGTAGACTAGACTTCTTCGTATCCCCGTCCTCCGTCGCGAAGCCTGGAGTTTCGTGGTCTGGCCGAAATTGCGGGGGCTGTGTGGTAGGTGTATTTGACGTACCTGCCAGGGCTGTTCTTAGTTTGGTGGCCAAGTAGGCGAACCAATCATCCATTCAATCATCCTTTTTGTGTGTTTTTAGGGCCCCACACATCGGACAAATCAGATGTCTATTGATGATTTGTCTCGGAGATAGATCCCTGATGTATATGATCTATATGATGTTTAGATCACGTTGCCCGGTGAGGGCCGTATGCTATGCATGATCTAGCACATGTTTCCTGATTTCGATCTTTGCTACATATAGATCCTGCATAACGTATCAACACGACAGATATGTGATCTACGATATATATCATGTAGATCGTGTTCTGCCCGTTGTGAGATAGTCCAGATCGTGATCTGTCTGATGTGAGGTGATCTAGATATTGATATGTCCGATGTGAGATGATCTAGATCGTGATATGTCCAATGTGTGCGTGGTTGGAAGCCGATACCACGATGAGTGAGTGCGACCCTCTCACGCGATTATTGGTGCGAAGGACAGGAGGGACAATGGGCAAGTAGAACGCGTAAATATCATGATCATGCCGCCTGCGCACGTGTGGTTGAACTTGTTACCTTGCAGTTCGGGCGTTCGGGCACATTCCGTACGGTACCCTCAGCTGCTTCGTGTTTTCCGATACTACACGTAATTCAATCGTTGTTTGATCGTTATTTTAGCGTAACTTCAATCGTTGTTTTATCGTTGCTTAATCGTAATTTCAATCGCTATTTAATCGTTATTCATTTAGGTGTGTGTTTTGTATCTCCAAGACCCGAAGGGGGTGATTGTAGTCTTCCTCGATGCAACACTGGTCCCTCTATAGCGCGGGTATGTGCTCTTTAGAGGGACATACCCGCACTATGGCGGAAACCGCCGCTACTGGCTGTTTCCATCTGCGCCGAACGAAACGCAGGCGCTACACATATTGAGTTGCCCCCCCCCCCTCCCCCCCCGCCCCCTCCCGATCCCTCTTGATCAAACGCGCCACCTAAAAGCAAAATCTGCCAGAATAATAAACACCACCAGGCAGCTAATATCATCTCATTATCTTTCTAGCGATCCTTGCCGTAGCTCGAATCCCCCCCCCCCCCCCCCCCCCCCAAACCGTCTCCACCCCTTGTCCACCCTCTTCTCACTGGTTGTACGACTTACGGGATACACTCGATGAACTGATGCATTCCCTTCCACAGCTGTCAGATTTTGTCCCCCTCAAAAACGGGGAGTTTCCGCGCATAGACTGACTAACATCACCCTGTTGACCCTGGTAAAGCTACACTGCAGTTCCAAGAGGAGTCGCCGACGTATATCCTTAATGGGTAGTAATAGGCGCGATCGGAGTATCACAGACAGCTTGCAAAGATGAGTTTCGACAAATATTTCGATCTCACAGCTGGAGTGTATTTCTATTTTCATATTATATATAGCAGGTATAGACTAGATATATTGTGTAACACGTTGCGAGCCACGAACGCTGGAGCCAGTCAGTCCCAACAACGCGGCAGTCCGCAAATAATCGCAAGGAAGTATTTAATAAACATTTTGTAACGACGTCAGCTGTCAAATCGACGATGTTGGGGTCTATAAACGTATTGGCAAGCTGCTTACTAAATCGAGCGCTCGTCTTTAGTAAGTTTCATATCATTTGTAAGCGTACTACATGTACCCAGCTAATGACCAGTTGGCTATTTAAAGCCGGCAAACTCACATCACAGCTCTAAATATGAAGACGTAGCCAACTAGTAGGCGGTTGGCTGCCGGTAACTTGCAAGCCAATCCCAGCCCTATAACTGACAGCTCTGTTTGAACTCTCTGATGTTGGCGATGGCCCTTTTGCATTGCTAATACCCTGTGTACTGACTGAGGTGGCGACTTTCTTTTTGCTTGGGGTGATGGTTTGTGTTGGTGCAAGAAGCATTCGATCAGCCGCTGACGGTCCCTGTTTGATGTCGTCCGGATGGCCTGCCTTTTTTTTTTTCGTAAAGAAGAAAAGGCCGTCCTGCTTCGTGGGTTTTGCCTGGGTCGCCCAACTAACTGGAGGTCTGTTCCCGCATCGCCCGCAGAAATGTTTTTTTTCGTTTTTTTTTTTCGCAGGAAATACCGCCCCGCCTAGCGCGCAATATAGCATGCTTTTATTTTGTTCTAAGTAGAAATTGCCGTCCCTCCGTATAGTACGGACAGTTCCATACATACGCGGTGGTGATTGGTGCGGTTCAGTTGGTTGTACCTGACTAAAGGTTTGGCATGGAGGAGGTAACAACTTTTTCTTCTGTTGAAGCCTCAGCTTTTTGAGTGTATGACTTGATCCCCGTCTGCTGCGGGCTGTGGCTATGTGGGTAATAGTTAGAGCAATTGTTTCTCTATAATGCCAGTATATGCACTACAGAGGGAAACGCCTACACTGTAGCGGAAACCGGCACTACTCTGTATACGGCCACGACTGGTTTTCTCCTTGTGCCTAGCGATTTCACAGGTACTATGGCGGGCAATCGGCATTATGGAGGGACATTTCTATTGTAGTACCATTTCTGACCGCGCAGCCTGGAGATCCATAGATCCCCATCGCAATTTGGCAAGCTGAGGGATGCGGATATCGTCTCGCAATAATAAAATAGACTAAATAAATTACGCCATGAGCATGTCGAAAGTAGTTCCTCTTAGTTAAAGCTGCGGGGTTTGATGTTAATAAGGCGTGATTAGAGGTTTCGTTTTTTCTTTTTATCACAACCATTTAAAGCCCACTGACCATACTTGTCATTCACGGTAGCGAGTGAGGCTCCTCTTGTTCCGGGGTGGGATGCAACTCGATCCTGCTGTACCAACCACTACAACACGATACTGTACCAACCAACACTTTTCTGAAATCGTAGGCTTTACAGGTTGGTACCAGGCACAAGCTGTGCGTCAGTTGCGCGTTTACATGTCGCAGGTGGCGTGTAAACTTGTTGGTGAGAGGCTGCGAGGTTTTCTGTTCCTCCTCTCGGACAACGTTTCCTCCTGGCGTTCGTTTCAATTTAACGCTTCAAGTTTCCTATTGCTATCAATAGGTTACTTTGCAGGTGCTTTGTCCATGCTAGATTACTAACATGGTTGAACGCCGTTTCCCCCGTTAGGACTGCAGTCCCAATTTGGGGACAAATCACTTGGAAATAGACTCAGTTATAGGTTTCTGCACACTGCGGTACTACTAATAGAAGGATTATACACGCACCCGCGTTGTTAGGGCCAAACTACTTGGAATTAGTGTATGGTAATTTTTTCCGTGCTATCGTACGATAAATGAGACTCTTTTCTTCAGCAGCAGTACATGTATGCAGGACCGATGAAAGTGCCGTTGGATGGAGGCTTGCAACGCTTGTTGCTTGCTTGTTTTTGGCGGGGCGCTATGTTTGGCGAAAACCTGTACGGAACTAATACAGCTTGCTATATACGAGCGCGTACGTGCGTAAAGGAAGTGCGTAGAGGGCGTGTATTACAGGCTCTATATTTACTACCGTACTTGTAATTACTTCTACACCCTGGTACACTTGTCAATCCAGGTGCCAGGTACGTCCTAAGAGGGCCATTTCAGCGGTGGTATATGTACCAGTTTTCAGACCGTGTTTAGTATGCTACCGTGTTTGTTATGCTGGGCGTGTTTGTCCGACCGGCTGAGAAGGCAAGTCTTTTGGAAGTTGTTTGCCAACCCACTCCACTCCACCGCACCCCACCCTCCCCTTGCCTTGCGGACACGACTCTGCTCTCTTTCTTTTGTCTCGTGCCTCTTTTCTCCCAGGCTACTGCAAGTGGTTGCTCGACAGGCCACTCTCGAAGAAAAGCGTGCGCGCGAGAACATCCCCGCGGTGGAATTCAAGAAAAAGTCGGCTTTATCGGGCCAGACCGCCCCCACTCCGGGCCGCGGTCTCGTTTCCGCCGCCAAAGCCGCCCTGGCAAACGCGGTCAAGTACGAGGACCTCAGCGAAGACCAGAAGCAGCAGCGCGCAAAGGAGCAAAAATTAGCTAGCGCAGAGGCAGCGGAAGCTATCGCGGAGGCTGCCAAGGAGGAGGAGCAGAAGAGGCTGGAGCTAGCGGCCCTAGAGAAAGAGCGTATGCTGGAGTTGGAGGAGGAAGCGGCGGCAGCAGCGGCGGGGGATCCGGGGCACGCTAACCTTGTTGAGGTTGCGAAAGCTTTGGAGGGTATGGGCGCTGCGAAGTCGCCACCGGCAGGGGGGGTTTCCACTGGGGTGGAGCCGGGAGGCGGGGGGGATGGAGTTGCCGCTGCTGGGATGGAGGGTGGCTCCGCGGGACAGCGCGGAATGGACTCGGAATCGTTGAGGGATGAGAGCGGAAATCCTGCGTTTGACGCAGGGTACGCTGCTTCCACGGCGGGCAAGGCGGGCGTTCACGCTATCGACGGTTCGGTATCGGGGAGGGCAGGAGAGCAAGGGAGAGAGGAGGACGGCAGCCGTCGCCCGAAAACGTCAGGGTGGGGGGAGAACAATGACCAGGCGGGACCGGGCTCCGTTAAAGCCCGCTATGGCGCGTTCCCTGGAGGCAGTGGCGGGGAGGAGGAGAGGCCGGCAGCGGGGAAAGCTTCTGCCGGATTGGCGGGGGCGGCGAGGGCGAAGGGGGTGGATGGCGATGACGAGGATGGCGTCAGGGGCGGACGTTCGCTGCCGTCACGAGAAGGCAGTGGCGCCATCAAAGTTGGGAGTGGCAGCGTGGGGAAAGCACCAGGGGCCGCCCCCGCCGCTGCCACCGGGGAGATTTCTGGTGGACGGGTCGCGGCAGAAACCACCGGGTGGGGAGAGAACAACGACCGTAACGGACCGGGTTCGATCAAGGGACGCCTCGGAAAGTTCTCCGGAAGCGGGGCTGACGGGGCCTCCGCTTCTTCCTCCCGCTCGGAGCAGGGTTCTCCAATTTATGGAGGCCGTGCGTTTGCGGGGGCAGGTATGGGAGGGGATAAGAAGCCGAGTGACGGCGATGATTTCCCGAAGTCTTTCAAGGAGCGCTTGCAGGCCTTCTCCGGGGGTAAGAAGTTTGCGCCCAGTGGACCCCGGTCGGTTTCAGGAGGCAGCGTTGGCGGGGGGCAGGGCAGCCGGTCCCCAGCTTTTAAGAGGGGGGATTCGTGGAGGAGTGGGGAGATTCCCGCGAGCGGAGGGGCTCGATCGCCTCCGTTCGGGAGGGGTAGCTCTGGCGGGAATGCGGGGAGCGCGGATAGCACGAGCGGTACTCGTAGTCCGCCGTACCCTGGAAGCGGTGGGAGTGCCTCGAGCTCGACGCGGTCGTTGTCGAGGTCTTCTCCGCCTGCGGGGGGCGTGGGTGGAGGGTCGCTGCGCCGGAAGGGGAGTTCGAGGCGGGAGGACGCGTTGTTGGCGCTGGCGGAAGCGAAGGCGGCGGCCGCTCGGGAAGAGGAGGAGTGGGCGCGCAAGATGAAGCTGGCGGAGGAGGAGAGGAGGAAGGCGCGGGAGGAGCGCAAGAAGGATGCCGAGGAGGCGGCCGCTATCGTTCGCCAGGAAGATCAGCGGAATGGTGGCGGTGGTAGCGGTGACGACGGTGCCGGAGGAAGAAGCAGTGGTAGGCCCGGTGATGACAGCGAGGACGATGGAGGGTCAGACGGAGGGGGAGGAGCTTCCTCCTCTTCGTCTCTGATGGATGTACGCGCGCACGCTCAGCGCATGGACAAGGGCGGGAAGACCCGCGGATCGTTCAAGGGGGGGGGAGACGGCGTGAGAGATGCCGCTTCGGCTGTGGCCGGGCGGGAGGGGGGCGCGGTCCCGCCCTTGTCTAGGATGGGCTCCGGGGGCGGGGGTAAGAAGAGGTCGATTAGGAAGTCAGGGTATCCTTACGGCGGGGGGGCGGATGGGGGTGGAGGCGCGGCGGCCACGGGGGGGCAAGGTCGCCGTGGCTCGCGCGAGTATGGAAGCGGGTCTTCCCGCGAGGGGAGCAGGGACGGGAGCAAGGATGGTGAAGATGGGGAAGGGGAAGAGGGGGGTGGGGGGGAAGGTGAGGATGGGCCTGGAGGGATCACCACGAAGATTAGGCCGTGGCCGGAGGCGGCTATTGACGGCGTGGAGGATGAGGATGGAGAGGGGATGGAAGCCAAGAAGGTATGCAATGCCGTGGGGGTTGGGGTAGGGGGTGGGGGTGGGGGTCAGGGGTGGGAGTGGGGGCTACGAGTGGCATGGGTTAGCTCATGCTGTAGCGCTTTTTGTGCAGTTTTTACGTTTGTTTTTGGCCGTATGGAGATGTGGCAGGAGATATATAAAACGCTATATGGTGTTGTGCTTCTTTTACTGCTCGTCTTGACACCCATTCCCGTCCCCCCCATCTCTCCCCGCCACCCTGGTGATGTGATGCCAGCCTTTGAACGGGTGGCAGCATTCTTCGGCCGGGATGGTTCCATGGCGGTCCCCCGAGCGTGCTCCCGAGTACGGCGGTAGTGGACCTGCCAAGAAGGAGTTCGTGCGCAGGGCTAGCTTTACGGGAGACCCGTTGCAGTCGCGTAACGCGCCGTGGGAGAGGGGGTGAGATACGATGATGACGGGAGATGGTGGGGGGTGGGGGGTGGGGGTGCATTCATTGTCGTGCATTGCTGTAGTCTTTTTAGACCATGTACCCTTTTACATCCCTATACGCAATGCCGGGATGGAGCACGTTAGGCTTTCACCCACCGGGCAGAAAGGAACAGGGGGGGGGGAGGGATGGGCGATGAGCGATTGACGATATAGCTATTCTTTCCTTCCTTCCATCCTTCCTTTCCATCTTTTCTTCTCCTTTTTTACCGTGAGAACGTGGTGCAGAGTCGTATGCACGTAATGCGTTTTTTTTTTTTCATGTTTTGAGTTTTGGTTCCCGCCCCCCCCCCCCCCCCCCTCCCCGCTAAACATTCAATCCAAGCCGATCAAACCTCACTGAATTTACTCGAAACAACCCGATTTTGCTCAGCTGCTCCTTTCTCCGCGTGGCCCCCCTTGTTTTGTCGACAGCGACCAACCAAGAACGATCACTCGTAATTTGAGCTTGAGCGAAAACATGGGCGAGGAGGAATCCGGCGTGTCCTGGACAGCCAACGCCAAGGACGGGCAGGACGGCGAGGGGGGGGCAGACGGTGCGCTGGATGTGACCGTCAAGGCGGGCAGCGGCGCTGTCTTGCTGGAATCGATGCTGTTCAAGGATGACGCTAAGGAAATCGGTGTCGTTGAGGTGAGTTTTTGGTTGGGATGGGATGGGCTGGGCTGGGTGAAAGGTGTAGGTCGCTAGGACCGCACCCAATGTTTTTTTTTACCTTACAGATTGTATTTTGTTTTGGAATATTCTTAGCCGTTCTCGAATGGTGAAGGAGTGTTTGTAGAAACGCGGAGAACCTCATATTTTCGTAGAAAAATAGTGCTTGCAAGCTACCCCCCCCCCACCCCCCCCCACCCCACCACCACCCCCTCCCCCTTCCTCCTATCACCGCCCTCAAATTACCGCCCCCTCCTTTTCTGCAGCTGAAGGTTATGAATTACAACATGAGCGAGGACAAGCAGGGCAAGCCGCCAAGGCGGGCCCCGACCTGGACCCAGTACTACTTCAGACTCAAGTCGGAAGTGCTCACCAAGTCCCCCCCCCGGAGGTCTTCTTTCCTAGGAGGGGGTGGAAAGTCGGAGGAAATGAAGCTCAGTTCGTCCACGGTTACCTCGTACACCAACACGAAGAACTGCTTCTGCGTCCGTACAAACAACGTGAGTAGGGGGAAGGTTTGCGTGTAGGTTGTGGCGTTTTTTTCGTGGGGGTAGGGATGGCAGGGGGTTGAGGGTCTTCGCTGCGGATACTTGTTGGCGTTTTGACCGAAGTCATGACTGATTGATTGGCTTTTGACTGTTGATACTGACTGCTGGTGACTGCGGCTTTGTGAGGCGAAGCTACGATTTCCTGCTTTTTTGTTTCCTGTTTGCCTTTTTTTCCCGATTTTGGTTACATATACCTCGTTTTTTTTATTGTTTTTCGTTTTCTTCGCGGATGCAGGTGTCCTGGTTCCTTCTGGCAAGGAGCCTGGAAGACATGAAGCGGTGGATGTCGGCTATCAACAAGGAAACAAGGCTCATATTCCAGAGGGAGCACGGTGTGCACGACGATTACATGGGGCAGGGGTAAGGATTGACTTTCGCGTTTTATTCTTACACATGCTTACTTTATTGGTCGTCACAATATGACCTCGTGGGGAAAAGCACATGTTGACATGGAAAACGAAGGAGAAAGGGAAACGCCGTTGTTTTTGCTGAACATGAGGTTTGGAAATCAACAAATGTAGTATATTTTGAGCGAAATAAGCTCGTGGCAAGATACCTCGCTGGGAAGACGAAGCTTTTCCCCCTCGTAATTTAACTTGATTTTTTTTGTGTGCAAATCCGCTCGACTACGACATGTGTAACGCCCTCGAATCTCACCGACCCCCCCCCCCCCCCTCCCCCCCTCCGTCTCCGTCTCTCCCCACGTACGCCTTTGCTTTGTCAACGCTGTGATTGGGGCCGGTTCGATTGGTACAGGCGCAGGGGTCGATTCTTCTACCGCATGGTTGAGGGTTCGACACCCCAGTGGATTCTTACTCATCCCATGGCCAAGGCACCTCGCGCTGGCGACGGCCTTTTCCCGGGGGAGGTGATCGAGGTTACTCAGGTCAGTCCCAAAACGCATGTACCGGTATACCGTTTTCTGGCGATATTATGCGATGTCGGGGACAAATAAGTCACGGCCGCCTCATATGCACCCCATCCCGAAGACTACGGCTATGCATGAAATGAGTACCCCCCCCCCCCCCCCCCCCCCCCCCCCCCTCCCAAAGGATTTCTTGGTTGTAAACTCTCACTTCACGGAACTATTGCAAGGGGTGAAGCTACTCTTATAGTAGGGCGTTGTCCTGCCTTGCGATTTCTGTCTGTCAATTTTTTTTGTTTCGTCTGTTTTGTTTTGCTTTTTTTTTTAGATCTGTTTTTGATTAAAACCTTTTGATCATATCAACCTGTTCGAATCGCCGTTTTTGTTCCTTCTAGGTATTGAGTTCCGGCTCCCTGACGTTCCTACGGCTCGCGAACAACCGTGGCTGGACGTACGCGAGGAGCCCCACCAACGGAGACGTTTTGTTCGAGGACCTCGCCGGAGGGGTGTCGGAAGACACGTGAGTTTTCGCTCGTGTTCTTTGCTAGGCTTTCACAGTAGTAGCTTTTGCAGCAGAATATACTTTAGTTTTTGCAGTAGTTTTTGGGGTAGCTTTTGCAGTAGTTTTTGGAGTAGCTTTTGCAGTAGCGTTTGCAGTAGCTTTTGCAGTAGCTTTTGCAGTAGCTTTTGCAGTAGCTTTTACAGTAGCTTTTGAAGTAACTTTTGCAGCAGCTTTTACAGTAGCTTTTACAGTAGCTTTTGCGGCGTGTGTTGCAGGAGTTTTTGTAGTAGCTTCTACGTTCGCTTTTTCTGTCGGCTTTGCAGTAGCTTTTGCGATAGCCTGGCAGTAAGAGTGTCCGAGGACTCGTGGGTTTTCACACTGACTGTTGAGAGGTTAGGGGGTGATATGATATGCGTACGGGTTTAAACGCTACCGCCCATGCTGGCATCCATTGTGAAGCGCGGTCGAGACCTGGGGATCGCGCGTTGCGTCCCTACGACGCCCACATGGTTTGGCGTCGATAACCATTGAGGTTGTTCTAGTTACACAAACACGGCGCCAAAGGATCGGGTCCTCGTTTAGAGGGCCTATAACGACCCCCGACACCGTGACGGCAATTCACCAATGTCCTTGCTGCGCGAGTTGGTATCAATTGCGACAGCTACACTTTCCTGACCCCTCAGAGCCCCGACACCCCGCCCTGTACTAATTTCAAGTAACTTGTCCCTCGAAACGAGTTTCCAGTTGCACAGGCGTTAACCATTGTCCCCCCCCCCCCCCCCCCCCAACGTGTGATGTACGTGTGCCCGTGTTTTGTGCTTGCAGGGAGGAGTATTCGTTCCCGTCGGGGGCTAAGGGCATCGTGCCTATCCTTCATGGGCCTGGTCTTCGCACACAGGCCACGGTGAGCGTCCGGGGTGTAACTTATGTGCAGTACTGTCATGCTGCTGACACATGCTACCGTAGAGGTGCACTGGCTATTTTTTTGCAGTATTGTCATGCTGCTGACACATGCTACCGTAGAGGTGCACTGGCTATTTTTTCGTCCTCTAAATGGTGATGGCTTGGTACAATACTCTATACCTTTTGCCCAGGAGGCGATTTTGAGACTTCTGGAAAGTGCTTTCGTGACGAACAAACCATTCCCATGACCTATTACGGAGACCTATTGTTAGCAGGATGAATGATCAAACAACAAAAGAGGCAAAAGGGCACCCGGCTTTGCGTAAAAGCGCTTGGCTACAGTTTTATTTCGTTCGCTGATTTTGCCAAGTACACAGCCTCGATCAAACACAGTTGTAGCGCAGGAGAGCTCGCCTATGACGAGGCGATGCTTGCCTTTTTTTATGAAATTTCATCCTGTTAACAATGGATCTCCGTAATAGGTTCCCGACGAAAAATATCGCAAAACACAAGCATGTCATTCATTCCACGACGGTTTTGAGTTAACGCCTTTACAAGTGGAAACCTGTTTTGGGGGACAAAGTTACTTGGATTTAGTGTTGGGAGGGGTTTGGGGCTCTAAAAGGGGTTAAGGAGAACCCTTAACCCGGAACATATTTTAGCCAGAAGGGACTGTTAGTACCTCTGCCGCGGCACGTGTTGACGCGAAACACGCGCCTTTCGGGTTTCGCGGCGGTGCCAAACATGGATTAGGCCCCGACTGCTGTGCCCCCTGCATCGCTGGGCGGACTGCTTTGTTGCGGTTGGCCCCAGTGTGGTGCTGTTGCGCCTGTATGCTATTTTGGTGCCGATGCTACCGACTGTGACACTATCAAACCCGTTTGAGCCTGCAGGCGCTGTCGACGGTCACTGAGCTCCCGCGTGTCTGACGTCTCCTTATCAATGGTATGCGGGTCGTTGATTGCTTCCGTTCCGTTCCGTCTGATGATCTGCTGGGGTTTCGATAATACTGCAGGGTGTTACGATTCGACCGGGAGAGCGGGTGCGCGCAGCCGAGCGCTTCACCCCGGTGGATAACACACGGGTTGTCTTTGTCAAGCTGGAGGACGAGAGGGGGTGGATTCCGGTCAAGACCGATGTCCGAGGCCCTGCCACCGTTCTTCAAGGGTGGTGACAGCGTCCAACGTTAAGGTTGTCGCTGCTTGATGTTGACGTGGCGCGATGGGCCGCCTTTGCGATGTCCCGCGATGCTCTTTAGCACCGTCCGGCGTTAGCGCTACGCGATTTGACGCCAAGTAATTTGACGCTTGAGCTATTCGATGCTATGGGATGTAACGCCATGCCATATATGCCGCTATGCGATGTTTGGCGATGCGATGTTTCGCGATGCGATGTGCCTCCACGGGAGGTGGCATCGTGCTGCAGCCTAATGCTATGCCATTTTGCGCCGTGGTAGGTTCACGCGTGCGGTGTCTCGCTTTGCGATGTTGCGGTATGCGATGTTTTTTCTGTGCGATTTGACGCCGTGCGGTGGCGTCGTGGAGATGTGTCCTCGTAGCATGTGACGCTATGCTATGTTACGCCGCGGGGTTGTGTCGCTACGCGATGTGTCGCTATGCGACGTGCCGCGGGGCGGTTCGGCGCTTGCGGTTTGACGTCATGGGGTGTGTGGTGATGGGATGTGACGCTATGCGATTTGACCACGTGGGGTGTGTGGCCATGGTATGTTTGTCGTACTGGGAGTGATGAGACGCTGTTGCTGTTTAACGCAAGGCCGGCCCTGTGCTGTTTGGTGTCTTGTGCACCGCGGGTTTCGAGGGTCGGTTCCAATTCACGTCCGAAAAAACGGACGTTGAGGGCAGATTGGCCGGGGGGTGGGGTGTGGGGTGTGGGGGGGGGGGGGGAGGTTGTGTCGAGCAGCGAACATTTTGCCCCGGCAATTTGGTTGTTTTTTTCTTTCGTTTTTTTGTTTTTTTTGTTATTTCTTTTTGTTTTCTTCTTGCTTCCATGTTTTGCTTTCAATTTCTTTTTCTTTTATAATTATCTCTGTCTCTCCCCCCTGCCTGCCAGCGGTTCGTAGGAGATGACTGAAACTTGGCACCGGATCGTTTTTTTTTTTTCAGACAGCAGCACAGCGCATTATGATAAGGGGAGGGTTGGGTTTCTCGCTGACATCGGGAAAGCTGGGATCGGGGTTAGTGGGCGTGGGTTGAGGAGCGATTGATATATATGAGGAAAAAAGCACAAATGTTTATTTACGTAGTACGTGTGGTTGTTTTGCGCGTGTTGGGTTATATATTGGGGGTTGGTGAAGTAAGCATGGTACCAATACAGATACATGTACGGGCGGAGTCGTCCGTCTTCTTGGTGGGGTTTGTCGGCCGCGGATTACCCGCGACATACAACAGTTTTTCCGCTGTTTGTTTGTTCTACATTTGTGAACTGTACATTTTGTTTTGCGGAGCGGGGGGCGGAGAGTATCTCCGATGTGCGCCTCGTTGCTAGCGAGTTCTCATGTGTGCCCTCGTTGCGAGCGGGCTCTGATGTGTGCCTGCGCGGCAGGAGCTAACGTCTGCCCTTGTTGCAAGCAAGCACGTTTTGGGAGGTTGGTTCCTCCAGTCTTTATGGTCGCATGCATGCATGCATGATGCATGGATGAACGGTGGAATAACCCTGGGATGCGTTCATTCATAATTGATGAATGGATGGATGCTCCCTGGGATTGTTCCAGTCAAGTTGATGGACGGGCCCTGGGGGGTTTCCAGTCAAGTGGGTGGTTGGATTGACGGGCCCCAGGGGTTGTGCTTTTGGGTGTTCCCTCTGTACTGTGCGTTTTTTTCAGCTTACCCTCGCTTTGCGGTGCGAGGATAACCTTTGAGTGTAGCGCGTTCGTTTTGAACCGTTTTGCTTACCGTAGTTGCCCTTGGGAGCCGGCCGAGTAAATCATTGTTCTCCTGGTGAAAACGTGTACCCAGTTTTTGTGACGCTGGGTAGGAGCTGCTGTATTATCTTCTTCCGCCTCGATGGCTCTTCGCTCGCCATGTTTTGCGGCAGACGAGAGAGCGTACTAAGAGAATTAGCTTCTTTTTTTTGCTGTAGCGAGCGTAAGATGCGTGATAATTTGCAACTGGTATTTTTGTAAACAGACCAGACCTTCTGTCTCTCTCTCGTGTATTTTTGCTAGCAGACTGGATTTCTCCTGTCAGAAGAGAGGGTGCGGGGGGAAGGGGCGGGGGAGGGGGGGGGGGGGAGGCGGGGGAGGGGGGGGGGGGGGGGGGAGGAGGGGGGTGGCTCGGATTTGATTTCGTATCGTCCCCGCCCCCGGACACCTCCCCCCAGTTCCCTTTCCCCCCTCCGCCCCTTTCCCTCCACCTCCACCAGTTTGTCCTTTATCGATGGATGGATGCTCAGCTCACACCAGCATCATCAAATCATCGCTGCAGGCCCTACATTATTCTCCACTGACTGGCCCGATTCGATCTAGGACATCAGATGTTGGATATCAGATCTTGGATAACAGATCTTGGATATCAGATCGTGGATATTAGACCTTGGATAGCGGATCTTGGATAGAGGATCTTGGATCTTGGATCTTGGATCTTGGATGGCGAACGTTGGATCTCGGATCCTGGATAACGGATCCTCGATAACGGATCTTTGATGACGGGTCTCGGATAACGGGTCTCGGATTTCGAAAGTTGGTTGAGTGATCTTGGATTTCGAATATTGCATAACGGATTTGGGATCTGGAATCACAGATCTTACATCTAGGATACCAGGTCTTGGATTTTGGGGCGCGCGCCACAGTTTTACCGACCGTATCTACTTATCTGGAACGTCGCGGTCGATTGCTTTTCTTGGCTGTTGGGTTTTTGTGTTCGGCCGACCCTGAAAGCGAAGAAAAAAAGAGTTGAGAAATAAGAATATGGTAAACAGGCGATAGCCAAGGGGAAGCGGGGCTAGCAGCCTTGACAGCGCCGCCCTACGCTCCCTTAACCCCTCCTTTGTTTTTTTTCTTGTTTCTTAAGTTGCTTTTTTCGGCTTGTAGGTGCGTTTTTTTTCTACTTTTTTTTGTAAAAGTGTTTGTTGCAGGACGGAGGGTGTGCTTGTCCTTCGCCTGTGCATGGCGGTGGGAAGAAGGGTTGATAGGAAGGAGGAATTAATGCGGGGAGGGGGGGGGGGGGGGGGGGTCGTGGAAGAGGGATGCGGTGACGGGGGGAGGGGGGGAGGGGGGGCTGGGCAGTGTAGGCGGAGCCAAAGCAACCGTTTGATGTGGGTTGTGGGTAAAAGGCTTGGTTTGGTCTCTATAGTACACGTAAGATAGTGTAGTGCAGAGTTTAGCGCTGCAGAACGAATTTCTTGGAATTTTCTTTTTTTGATATTACGTTGTTTGTCGTATTTTCGAACGAAGGGGGCGCTGAGGGGGAGGAGGGGGATGCGGGCGGGAGCGGAGGGGGGGAGGGGGGGCAACAACGCGCGAACGCGAAGGAAGATGAGGTCAAGATTCTTTCTTTATTTGTGCTGGCTCGCCGTTCCCTCCTTGCTCAGTCGATGTCCTGGACAAGGATAGGTGTTGATTTCCCGCGATATCTCTTTCCTCGTGTATGTGGCTCTGCCTGGTGGGCCTGGATATATATAATATGACTATATCCTGAGGCGGACTGCGAAGGTGTTTATGGTGGAAGCTAAATATGAGATAATAAGCTGCGCTCGGGGAGGGGGGGGTGGGGGGGAGTATGGGCGACTGAAAAGTGAACTCGTTTATGTTTCATGAAAATCGTCAGGGGAGAGAAGAACGACATCGGTACCGTTTTTTTTTTTGTTTTTGTTTTCGTCCTTGTTTTCGTCTGTTTTTATTTTTGCTATGAATGATTCGCTGTGTTTTAAGCTGTCCTTTGACAAAGATACGCGAAAAGAGCCGCCGTTGCTGTTCTACTGACCGAGGGTGGGAGGAGTGCGGGGAAAGGCAGTCAAGTCACCCTTTTGTTCTCTCGCTTTTGCGTGGTTGATTGGGTGTAGCTTTCTGATGCCAGTTTTATCAAGTAGTGCAATTGGCTTCAATACTATTATTACTAACAACCAGTGGGTGCTCGGGTTTGAACTGGATCGGTCCGGACGAGACCGAACTTCTTTTTGCTTTTATTTATTTCTGTTTTGTGTTCTGTTGGGACTTCGCGCCGCCCTCCCGCTTTGGGCTGTGCTACGCGCGCTCGTTCTGTTCGTTCGAGGGTTCTCTGATCGAATTGGTCTTTTGGCCGAGTTCTCTTTGATGACCGTTTGACATCCCTGGGCACGGGAGTACCGATTTTTCTATCATACATACAGCAGCAAGCAGTACCATGTTGTCTCGGTATTTGTATAACATGTATAAGTAATTATGTAGCAACAACAGTGAGGCGGAGTAGAGTATGTATACTGTAGACAGACGAAGAGGAGAGAAGAGGGGAGCAATGCCGTCATCATCATCATCATCGCGAAGAGATGGGCCGAATTATATCTTTCTATTTTTCTTTTTTCGTCGCCGTGGATGGTATTATAATACATGAATAGCATTTCAACACTGTACGGTTTTGTCGTAGACTTGCCGATAGTATAGTATTACGTGTAGTATGTAGCCACACGCCTGTCTGCTGTGTGTACCGGTAAGCTGTCAAGCGTTACCGGGCATCCTAGAGCCTATACCAGTAGCAAGAGAAGCGGTCTGTAGTTCTTTGTAGGTACATCATTTAATACGAAGCATGGATGCAAGGCGAACTTTGACTTGGAGCGCACCCGTACACATGCACCGCTGATATCATACGTTTTTTTTTACGTATTACGTACTCCGATTATTTTTTTTCCATTACAGCAGTGGGCAACCCTAATTTATGTGCGCTCCAGATAATAAGAGCATTCGAGACTCGAGAGTGATCAAAAATCGGCACGCCCCGCCCATACTAAAAGCTCTATATTGCCCACTAGCAATGCGTAGTTAAGAGCACTTGCTTTTGTGTCACGGGGTTGGTGCTGTTGAATCGGGGTACCCGCTAAAACTGTGTCATTTGCAACTTTCGCAACGCTCATTTCGATAGTTTTTATCCTCGCCCAGGGGCAGCCCGAGTAAGACTCATCTTGCCCCCCCCGCATCTCGCTAGTGATGTATGTTGCTAGACCCGTGGAGTGGGTGTGCTGTAGTGCCCCGTTGAGGTCCCGATGTTCCCGATCTGGACGCGCTATCAACCAAGACGAAACGAGCATCAGCACTCTTGTCCATGCCGAGGCTTTGCCCTCCAGATATATGAGACCCATGCTAAGGTACCGCAGTAGATAAAGACTAAATAGTATCTATATATATTGCATGGGTTGGGTGCAGCAGCAGCGGTCGCTGCATTGATGGCATGTTATCGGTAAACCTAGCGATCGTTGCCATGCCTGCATGCCTGTCAGTTATATGCTCCTGTGTTATTATACAGGACACCTTATTCAAGAAAACGACAACGAAGGAAACCAGGTTGATATGATATTTACGGGAAAATATGAAATCCGGCAGTCGTTAAACTGAAGTTAGTATAGAAAGCGCCCATTTTCTTACATCAAATCCAGCCTGTCCCACAGTGGTAGAATTGCTGTTTCTCTTTGGGTACTGTACTATGCTGTAACGGCACGCGCCTATGTGGCTTCACGGTCGTCCTGCCGTCTCCATCTAGCAGCACGATCGCAGGTTTCAGATCCCCGTGGATGGCTGCCCTAGCATGTAAGAGCGCCATGCCCGCGCAAACGTCCCCAAAATTTCGCTGGACCGGACTTTCTGGAAGCGGCTGTGTGGTAAAACCCCTTCAGATCGTGCGAAGGTCACCGTCGGCTAAGAGTTTCATGAGTTCGAGAACGAGACGTTACTTGCGAGACTTTACTGCTCTCTACACGTTAAAGCGTGAGGGCTCCTCAGGCGCATCATCGTGTCTACTGTAGCTCGCGGAAGAAAGCTTGCGCTGGGTTTCGGCCTGCTCGTTTTCGGACGAACCTTGCTTTCCCTCCCCGACACTGTCGTCGACGTCATAGCCGCTAGGTCCTCCAAGGTCGGGGGCGGCGTTCATGACCTAGATCACGATTCAATCCATCCGGAGCATGCGGTTAAACGGAGGAATGTTTGCGGGGCGGGGATTAGTCAAAGGGAGCGGGATGGGCGGGCCTCGACACGTCCCGTGGGCTGGCGAGGAGGAGGAGAACGTCTCCTCAAAGCTCTGCGAAACAAAAATTGACCTTGAAACAGGCGCCTTGCCACGTTTTACCACAGAGATATTGTGACTTCTTGCAACGCCAGCTTGGTCGGGAAGGAAGTGCTCTTAATGCAGGTCGTTGGAGGATAATGAATGACTGTCCTCAGGTTCGTTTGGCGATGGCTGTCCTAAGAAAACGATGGCGTCCTTCGGAGGCTAGCACGCAGCTGTGGTCAGGCGGCTTTCCACTGACGGTGTGAGATGGTGGGGTGTGAGCTGTTAAGCGGCGCTCATTGATTGGGCCAAGACATGTCATTTAATTATGACGTTGAACTGGTAAGAGCTCACAAGCGGGGGCTGGAGGAAGATTGAACATAAGGGCGTGAGCAATCTTCCCGGTTACTCTGCTTTGTGAGGTAGTGTCTTCGACTTGCTGCCATGTTTTAATCTGCCAATCTGCCAATCTCATATCCGCTAGCGTCAGTAGTTGTTCGTCGAACTTCGTTATCAACAGTAGTAGATCTAACCAACAGGTTCTCGATGAACCGCAACTTACAGGACTGCTCGAGTAACGGGATAATAAGCACGCAGTGTACACGTACGGTTCGACTCGTCATAGGCGCTTCTGCCACATACTGTGGAAAAGTCTGCCACAGATTAGTAGGCTACTGCTCCCTAGGTGTATGTAGCTTCAACGCGACCCCTCGATGGGGGCAGCATATCAGTTTATGGGCTACTAGGTAGAATGTAGTTCCAAGATGTATCCATCGCAGTACTTGCAAGGCGTGTACGAGTCGTGCAAGGCGTTCCAGCGTTTGATCTCCATTCACTTAGTAACTTAGCAAGGTCGTCAGCTCTAAGCTGGTTTATGAAAGGTTGCTCCAACCTCTGCATATGATCCAATCGACAAAACTAAAGCCTGCGTAGTGAGAAGACGTTTCAACGTGCTTATTTTTCACTTGTCACCTTTTTGTCAACTGTATGGACTTTGGTCTGCTTGATGAAATTTCGTGGCAACCGGTACCTGCTTTCGTCCTAAATCCTTAGACTATGGCGTAGCGCTGTGAGATATCGTGTCAACGCGTGTATCCTGGTACACTGGCGAGCCTGTCGACTGCAATCGGAATACTACCATCAAGCATACACTGACATGCAATGCTCTGCCTCCGACCGACCTACACTGATTTCACTACAACGGCGTCGGACGTTTTTATTTCTCTACGAATCTCAGGTGGGTTTCTGTTTTTTTTTTTTTTTGTTGTGGATCTCCTGTACGATAGGGGAAGCCGGACATATATGATGGCGCTCCTACCGCATCCAAATCGTTCGGGTTTTCACCTTAGCAGCGGCGTTTCGGCCGTTGTAGTCGGCGATGTCGACCACCTCGACCCCCCCCCTTTCCCAACAACTCGTCAGTTATCATCACATACATGGTCGTCGGAGATCTGGATCATACACAGTTTTTGCTGCTGCCGTACGCGACGGGCTTCCGCTAGGGTATCTGAAATTTCCATGCTCCCACGGCTTCCTTCGCGTAAACGAAAACGAAACACAAGGTGTGGGTTAACCGTTTCAAGTGTAAGGGGTACATGTCTGAGAATACAGGATGGACAATTACACCAATATTCGTGACTCAAGTAGCTCAACCGGGAAGTAAGCGAAGTTCCGTTTAACGAAAAATCTATAAATGTTAAGATACGGCCTCGAAAGGCCTGTAGGTATCCGAATTTGATATCATTTGGATGGGTTTCGTATGATAAGGTTGGCGGTTTATATTCGGGGAAGTTAGGAATTAGATCGGAGGCGCCTCCGATCTCAGAAGCTATCCCGGGCTCTGGTGGAAAACGAATAAAGCTACATCTCTACGAAGGAACGAAAGTGAGTACTCCGAGGACCTGCTCAATTGGCAGACCTGCAGGGGGCACTCTGTGTCCCCCACCTTTAATTTCACAAGTGGCGTCCCCCAACTATTAATTTCACATTAATATATAGACTAGCCTATATACGCAGTCCATTCAGAGAAACGGGCTGCACCGTCACCAATTCGAAGTTTTGTTGTTATAGACTATGTTAGAAAAAGAAGAACCCCAAGCACAACAATCCATATCGAAGCAGCCCTGGCCGGGGCAGGGTCCTAGAGTGGAGGCATAGCTTTCCGCGCCAAACATTCGACGAGGTCTAGTCGGTGCGCTAGCTGCAACGCCACACATTCGAGGGAGTCTAGTCGGCGAAATAGTAGCAACGCCATACAATAAGCAAGCGTGGTCGGCTCACCTTGAAGGCCCACGTGACTTGAAGACGTAGCCCCTCTTTGACATCGCCACCCACCGCGTACGGTGCAAATCGCAGGCAAACGGGATCATCTCGTCGCATTAATTTTTCGTGGTCCAGAATTAGATGGAAGCTTCCATGGAAGTAATGACAGATTCTACGTACGGAATAGGAGCTTCCACGAGCGTTCAATTGAAAATAATACAGTTTGTGTGCGTAACCTAATTGTGAGCGTAACCTATGACACTGGGCAAAGTGGAGTGATGCGTTCTCGTTGCGTCCGGCAGCATATACACCAAGTATACCTGGTATTGTGAATTAACGTTCAAACAATAATAGTCTAACGCATTGGGGATATACCGCCGTAGTCTGTATTCATGTCAATCCACAACCGGAATCGCGTAAGGCTGCCATGTACTGCATGGCGACAAAACGTAGAAGCACCTATGGGAGGGACTTTACATCTCAAGGGGTATCGCGCGTTCATGTGCGAGTATAAACTTCGGCAATGCACACTCACGGCTCGGAAAGCAAGTTAGAACGACTCAAGGCTAAACGCAGCAGAACGCCCCAGAAGACAAAAACGTCCATGACGCCCAGAAATGATTCGAATAATATTGAGTTTTGAGGTCCGTATCATATGTATCGACTTAGTAGTTGATGTGCGCTCTCTACACGGGGGCACACTGAGTATCTTGTTTCTTGTATCTTGTATCTTGCATCTTGTATCTTTTAGCTTGAATCTTGTATCTTGTACCAGGTATCTTGCATCTTGTTTTTGCATAATATTATAATTTGGGTATCGGATACGTGAAACATGCCGTGAGACGAATAAGTTCCTCCTAGTCAATTGCTACATACAGTGTTACACAGTTTCAACTTACCTTTGTCGGAAAGTCAACATTTTTGCAGAGCGTCTAGCTTGCTACACACACTGTTAGTATAAGAGATTGTGCTTCAGGACGGTCGGCTGGCGAGTACACCATACATTTACCCGTAGTGTATGCTTCTTCCCTGATCAATCCTTCCCCTTCTCCCATTACGCTTCACCTCTCTCTGTTGTTTCCACATTTCGTTACTTAAGCATGTTTTTCGAACATTATCTTTTTTCGTTATCATAAGCGTTCTGCATCGTTCACTCGGTTCCATCTTTGCATTTCTAATCACAGACACAGACCCTCGGCACGCAACATTACTTTAGGTTATGAGCCTCGGCGTATGGTCTGCACGTCAACTTCGTACACGTGGAGCTGAAAAGTTCAGAATCCAATAACCCCCTTGATGAGAAGGTAGTAGCTAGAAAAGTTACCTTGTCACTGAGACACTCAAAATACAAACGAAAAAAGCTATTCAGGCCTGTTTTTGAGCAGTGGCAATGCGGGCGTGCTGTAGTATAGTCACAAACTTACCAGCGAGATATATTTATACTCCAGACCTGTTTTTGAGCAGTGGCAATATGGGTGTGCTGTAGTATAGTAATAAAATACTTGTGGTCTAATTTCCAGCGAGATATATCCATACTCTAGAAAAGAAGCGCGAAATCACCTTCTGTAAGGTCAACAGAGTTAAGATACGGTCAAGAGTTGTGCGCGTGTATGCGGTTCTACGCGTCAAGCCAGTAGCCTTTGCGATGTTCTCACCCCAAAAATCATACCAGTTAAAACACCAAACATATTTCGATGTTTGAGGTGGTCCGCACAAAATTTTATCATTTTTTCCAAAACGCGCGGCGGAGCCGCGCTCGGGTCGGAGCTCTCGCCTGGGTTAGACTTGGGGTTAGGCTTGGGGGTTAGGGTTAAGGTTAGGGCGGATCGACGCCCTCTCGCGATTTGACAGAAAAACACAAAAACACGAAAAACAGCTTAAAAACCTCTGTGAAGTGAAATATATTTGGTACTTTATCTGGTACGATTTATTATGGTATAACCGGTAAAGGCGCCTCCGTCAAGCCGCAAACAACTAATTTCTTCATGTCAGCGGCGAGAGCGCTACCTGAGTATAATATGGTGTGCCATAGCAGTATACCGAGTATCAAGGCCTTAATCCAGCACTCTCTGTTGTGGCAAATGTATCATCAACATTGGTTGACCTTAGCCCGGCCGCCGGTATAGCAACACCACAAACAACAATTCAGGTGAATTTTTGGTGACGAGCCAACACCTTCTACGGCTAGCCGCTGTATCGACGCATGCCACGGTAGAGGGGCACCAATTTTGTTTTGCGGCTCCTCGCTCGAAGTACTCTATACCCCACCCACAGACTGTCTTTGGAGAAAGGTAGAAGGGCTACCTGACGTAAAATTCTCTGGCGTCGGCATACATCGAAACGCGCACCGCGAAACAAGAAACAAACTCCGGCGATTGTGGGTCAAGGATCTCCGCCATTCAGAAACAGTTTGAGCCAATCAATGCTACCTCTATCGTAGCACGTATCGGGAACTCAACGAACGCGTAGCCAATAAAGCTCAAGAGACAGACCGCGACACACATCAGATCGGAATACTGCTGCAACATATTGTAACCATGACAAGTCGTATTACACAAACCGACTCATGTTTAGGCGCCAAATTTCCCTCTCGATCACTGCCCCCGCCTCTTCCCGGCGACGCACTTACATGGTCAACACCAGAAGAACCTGAGATGCCTATTCCTCATCTGGTAAGTTTTGATGATTTTTAGCAGATTGGTCACGGCTTTATGCACGTCCTCAATCGTTCGAGCTCCAAATTTTTTCGGGTCGAATGGCCGCCCTGAATGTATGTGTGGGGTGAAGCGGTATGCAGGTGGTGGAAGTAGGTGAGAGGGGCGGGGGGGACCAACGCGTACACCCAAACGTGTTCAGTCACGGTTTTGCTCCTCTTCAAAACAACGACGCCGCAACATTCTACCGCGGCTGTATATACTGTATACCATGGTGCACAACAGCACGCACACAGGTTTGTGGGTAGTGAATGAACAAATTTCCACCCGGTTCTTTGGACAGTGCTGTCCATTTGGAGGGAGCTTCCGACTACACTCGGCATTTTTTGCATGCCTATGATGCATGTAACCGCTATTCTCGAGCCGGTTCCTCCCAGATGTTGTGAGAAGATGTACGGAATCGTTCGCTAGGAACTCTCACTGAGGGGTACTTGTTACTACTGTCAACCCAATGCCAACCCAACTCAACTCAACCCGGCGACATTTCTTTGCTGTTGTTGGGCGTTTGTAGTGTGCGTCCCAGAATATGTTAGATATAAATATTCTTTGGTTTTTGTTGATTGCGGGGGATCCCAGGTTGACACTCGCGACATGGATGTCGATCCTTTCGTTCTTGGGGTCAATCGCAAATATAAAACTCGCTTCGCTCTTTGCCAATTACTAACAACCCCTCCTGCAAGGGTCGGTGTAGCCACCCTGTCGCGAACAGAAAGGACCCACAGTCATGCGTTGCGTGTCGCTCTGAATGGCCCGGCCAGAAAGCAGCCTCTACATCCGGTGGAGCTGGCTGAGGACCGTCCAGGGCCACGGCCGGGGTGAAGGTAGTCGGCCGTAGCGGGAGTCCTGCAGTTAGCTGAAAATTTGGAGGAGGACGACCCCCCGCTGGAACCAGTCAGTTACGTCACGACAGGCTCCCACGATAATTTAGAGGAGATGCTGAGGACCCATGGTAGTAGCCCAACCTCCTTGTTCCTGAATTATATTCTCTATTCGGCGATGCTCTTGGCATGCCCCAAGAGGCCTACCTCGACTTCTCCCGACCGAGGGAATGGCGAGCGGAAGCCGGTCACTGCTGTGAGATCTTCGCCTCGTACGGCACCCGCCCGCAGGTCATTGTGGTCCGCCTCCCGAATCGAAGGACCTACATCGTACCTGGTGTCCAAGAGTTTCAGGCGGGCTTCAACTCCACGTGGGAGCACCGCCGGGCGAGGTGGACCCTCGGGGTCCGAAATGCGCTGAAATAAGGTGAGGCGCTGTCTCCTTTCCCGGCGACGGCTTGCACCCTCGAGTCCTAAAACGTGCTTGAAGCAGGGAGCGCGCTGCCTCCTTCTTCGACGGTGGCGGGGGCAACACCGGAAGAAACAGACCCGGCGTTGGAGTGTGACTCGTTAACAGCGGGAGTAACGCCACCAGAAGGAGCAGATTTGGCGTCAGAAGATGACTCGCGTGTAAGGGAGTAGGCGGAACCGGGAGACGCTGCTTATGTAGCGGCGGAAAATCTCCTCACGGCCGGAGGTGCCATGGTGCCGGGACGCTTGCCCCCCTTCCTTGAGTCAGTCCAGCGTCTCCCGAGCGGCGGCGAGGGGCACGACGGACGGAATGGGCCCCGCGCGGGAGAGCGACCCTTTCGCGGCGGGGATGACATCACCGGAAGATGCAGATTCAGCGTCGCAAGGCGACCCGGGGATAACTGAGCAGGCGGAGCCAGGAGACGCTGTTTCTGTAGCCACGGGGAATTCCTATACCGCCGGGAACATGAAGGCGACAGTGACGAGACTCTCGCCCCGGCCAATGGAACCGCCCAACGTCACCCCAGCAACATCTGGAGCGACAGCTGCCATGCCCACTGGTGCAGCAGAGGGTGGGGGGAGCAAAAGACGAGGTCGACCGCGTGCACCTGGAAGGGTATCACGAGCGATGAAAAGTGGGAGAGGAGCCACCACGAACCGGGAGCGAATCTCTCGACCCGGAGGCGACGAGTCGCCACCGTCCCCTGTCGGTGGAAGGGGTGGCGGTGAAGAGAGTGAACTTCGCAGGGAAGGAGGGGGCGGCGAGGGAGGAGGGCCAATACCAAGGGGCGGATGGCAAATTCGCGCTTTTCGTTGCAGACGACCAGAGCGGTCCGACCTGCGGGGGTCGTAGAGAAATCGACAGCTCGGGGAGATCGAGTGGTGGGGTTGTCCTGTGAGCGTCAACATGCGCTACATGCGCGGTGCGTGGTGAATGCGGTCAGGCGAGGTGGGGCGCAGACGTCGCTTCTCTGCGGTGCAAGGGGAGGCACTGTCCACCATGGAAGACGGGAAGCGTTAGAAGCGGCAATTTAGGCCGATCCTCCACTGCACGTTGCGGCGACGGGACTCGAATGGAGACCTGACGACGGCGAGGAAGGGCGCCGAGATGGTCTCTTCTATCACTGGGAACAAAAAGCGTTGGGGAATGTAGGACGGCTCGATGATGTTCCCGCAAAGAACCTCCAACAACATTTCGTCATTGTTGTCAAAGTGCAGCCGAGGTTAGCTACTACCCACGCCAAGCTTATCACACACGTGCTTGGCTTTCTCAATCACCCTGGGAGAGCATCGCAAAACCGCACCATCGTAGACGCCGCACTCACGTTTCAGATCAATCAAGTTGTGGTACATCCTCCAAGCTCTACTTTACTCGCAGGATGGCCGAATGAAGCGGCACGAGAGGTCTGGAGGCAGTTATTGGTCGTGGTTAATGGAGTATACCGGTCGAACATCGACAAGGCAGAGAGGCCAAGCCCGCGAAGCGGCGGCGGGCGCTGATATGTTCAAGAGGGCATCATCAGCCGCCATCCAACGGGGGTGACTGTGGCAACACGAAGCCTTCTCGCCAAAACGCACGCGCCGGGGAGCGAGGAAACATGGCAGCGAGTGAAAGGAAAGCTCCCGGAGGGATATCAGACCTGCGTCTCCGAAGCAGCAGCGGCAGCGCTGACAGCAAGTTCTTCCGACCCGGAGGAAGGGAGTGGTTCCAACTGGCGCCCGGAAGAAGAGTTCCGCCCACAGCTGGCCGTCAAGGTAATCAATTATCGCAAACGCGTTATCAGGCGCGGGAAGCGACGGTGTGCGCTTTTCGCACTTGCAGACAATACGCAGGACTGGCTTCGGGCGACAATAATTCGGAGCTGGCATTAAACCCTTTTCGAGGAGAACTATTGACGACCCAAACACCTTCCCGCCGGAAAGCCGGCAGCTCTTCTTGAAATTCATTTTTTTCACTTCCTTGAGTGAAAAACTCCGCCCCGTCTGGGTAGGGATGACGTGGAGGCGCGTTGTTGCGGCCGAGACCATGCGGCAGTGGCGACCACGGCTGAAGAAGATCAATCGCGAAGCGAGACAGTTTGGAGTGAGAGTAAGGGGAGGGGTTGAATAGGCAGTGCTACGCGCCAGGGCAAATCACGAGGCAAAATGCTTGCTGGTCTTCACCATTTGCTCCAACGCATTCAACACAGTGAAACGGACTGCTGTGCTCGCGGAGGCAGCCATTTTCGTGCCGGCGCTTACAGCATTGGTGGCCAAAACGTTACGCTGTGAGATCTTCCCCCGTGTTCTTTAAGGTGAAATCGAGGGGAAGGCGCAAGCTCGACTGCTCCAGTGGGGTACAACAAGGGCATCTCATGGGGCCGGCGTTGTTCTGCATGCCGCTCCTGCCGGTGTTGATGCGGACCCGGGCGGAAATCGAGGCTAGAAGTGTAGAGGCATTTTGCATGCCTAAATGACACCAGCATCGGAATGATGGAAATCACACCAGATCCTATTGAAGCTATACCCTTCCTCCAGCGTGAGTTGTCCAACATCGGTATTGCAATTAACAGAATCGAAACGGTTGCCTTGCCCCCGAGGGGGTACGTACCTACGCCGGAACAAATCGCCCTTCTTGAATGCATGGGCGTCCGCATCGCCGACCAGGGTGGGTTAAAGGTGGTTGGCGTGTCCGTCAGCACCGACGAATATGCGAGGGAGAGTGCAATGGGGATATCTCAACGCTCGAGAGCGGAGCAACTCGCCTGGAACCGACCAACCTTTCTGTACACTAAGGTGCCCAAAAAAATGTCCTCGTAAAGTGGTCATCATGCTAACCGACGAAGGCTACGGTAGGGGACGGTACCCCCTTTTTTTACCACCTGGTCTGAGGTATCATATCATATCATATCATATCATATCATATCATATCGTATCATATCATATCATATCATATCATACATACTATACATACTATAACATACTACAATATCGTACTCGCACGAGTGACTCTGTGCCGCACTGACGAAAACACCTGAGGCGATTTGCTTGGTGCAGCGCAGCCAACCATCCAGCTGGGGATTCGTATCGAAAAAGCAAAACGGCACGAAAGAAAGCCTGTGACCGCAAATAACAGTGGGGTCACTCGTGCGCGCGACCCTGGGCCACTGCATAAAAAGGCCCCAACAGGGACCCCCTTACCATAGCATTGGTCAACCCGATAATACAGAGAACGGGCACGTGCCGCGGTAGAGGCGCACCACCTTTTTTTCTAATATTACGGGGGACCCTAGTAAATAGGACCTACGGTGGAGACAAAAATCTATATATTGATATATTTTTACCAACAATATTTGGTTCTATTTACTATCGTCCTCCATAATACTACCCCTCACTCGAGGAGCTCCATGCCCCCCACGAAAAACGACTCAGAGTTAATTGCAAGCGCGACCCGATGAACAAACTGTAGGACTGACTATTTGCTCGTTCGTACCAATGCATGATGTCTGTAACTGTAAGGCACCTACGAAGATGGTTATATGAAATTCGTATTTAGGGAGTTGCAACATGTATTCGGCATGTTGGAGGCATTTTAAATGACAGTCGATTTGGCAATTCGTTCCTCCGGCGGAGAGAACGATAATCGATACCTGCTTTACGACTGCTTCCCAGGGCTCATCGACGGCTCCCACCTTGACATGCTCCACCTCATGATGGCCTAGGCAACCCCGTATACGAAGGATCCATTACAAACCCATGGCTGGGTTTTGTGGCCAAACCAAGAATTATATGGCCACAATTTTGGGTTAAGGAGCCCCGCCGTTCAGAAAACAAAAATGGTCCAAAGTGCTACATACATCTGTCGTAGCACGTGTCGTAAAAACTTCTTCACTCACACCTCTTCGACACCAGCCTCAAAGCTGTCTCGCGGGGTCTACTCTAACGTGCACTAAGCAGGATCATAGAGCACAAGAAGGAACAGCAAGGGATGCAATGACCGTGTATCTACATTTCTCCCGCATCTGCCGCCGGTCTGTACAAGGCCCTTGTCCGCCAACGATGCTCTGCCGAATTCTGCTCGAACCAACATGGCTTCGTCGCGGTATCGATTAAGACGGCGTGCTTGCCCGGGCTTCCTGTCCTGCCGGCGTCATTGCCTTTGCCGAACTCAGTAGCCTCGCGTGGTTTCCGACCGAGGTTGATACACAATACGGTATACGTGCCTGCTCGGGTTCGAGGCCCTGGTGGAGGCACTGCTCTTGCTGAACTCCTCAGGTCCTCCAGGCGTGGACTTCTTCAGCTTCTTCTTCATTCAAGCAATGTGTATTTCTAGTTTGAGTGACAATCTCATTCGCACCCTTATCTTCAAGTCTCGCACTCTGTTCAATTCCGGAATGGTGACAAAACCAAATAGCCCCACCCCGCATGGTTGCCCAGAAACTGCTGCACAAGCTAGCCCTAGCCAGAGATCACGCCGCTAGCGTAATTGTTACCCTCTTGAGGCATCGACAGGACTTACTTGCGCATTTTGACTAGGATGTGACACAAAGGATGCCGAGGTATGTGTGCGTGTGCTCTTCATATTAGGCCGTTATGCCCTACCATCGACATAAATCACTAGTACTCCTACGTGGCGTGCTCGGATTCTTCCGCGTAGAGAGATATCCTTCTCTGCGGTCACAAACTACGAAACAGAAAAATGCGCAGCATGTTAAACGTATTGACACGATAAGCAGGACACCCATCCATACGATTTTTAGGAACTAAAGGACTGAAAGAAAGAAAGGAAGAAATGAAGAAAAGTGAACAGCAACAGGACAAGGAAGGCGCGAAGTAACAACACTAGTCTACATGGGTTTCGAAGCCAACCTGGAACCTTGCCACACGGTCTGCCATATCCTTTATACACTCGTCCATGACGGTGCCCTTGCCGCGATAAACATCGCCTCCCTTCCCCCATTGACATGGAAAAGGAAATAAGGGAAAGGGTACTCGAGGGTGTGCGAGCTGTTTTGTGTGGGCGTGGACGCGGTGAGTACGAGATATGCATCTCGTCAGCAGTCGAGGTATAGACTGCATCTCGTCGTCAGGTTTTGCTTCACTCGTACGAACGATGCGCCATTTGTCGTCGACGTCTTCAATTATTGAACTCGAACTGAGGGTAGAGCCGATGCTATCGTGTAGGGGTGTGTACAAGGGTTTGCGATCCGAGCGGTGTTAGTGCAGGCGCGACGTCTTGTAAGCATCTACTTGTTTCGCGGTTTGTTCAGCTCTCCTCCAGAGTACTGTACCGAAGGGTGCCGGAAAATAGACCGGAAACTTTGCTTGGAGGAGGGGTGCTTCCAGACCAGCATTGGCTTCAAAAAGCGTTTCGCATTTGCAATAGGAAAGAAAGAGCGTTTCATGATTCCTACGGGCAAGAACACTTGAAAAACTATGAAGTACATTCACGGTTCGATTTCACATCCAAACGTTTTATGTCCGAGACGAGAAACCAAAGAGTAAACTCTTGGGAACTGGGTTACATGGCAAACCCCAAGGCTAAGGGGGGGCCGGTATGGGATTACAAGTCAAACTCCAAGGGGTGGTACTGAACTTACTCCCCGGGGAGGGTGCTATTGAGCGCCACCTGGCGATAAAAGAGAGGACAAAAAGGGTATCGAAAAAACCACCGCCGGGGTGGTATCGCTTACAGGGGTGGTATTGAGCGTACCCCGGACATTGCGCGTCACCCGCGGAGTATCCGCCCGTGAATTTACCTGTATATGTACCGTTTGGTTTGTTACAATGACCTGCAATATCTGGTTAGTTGCTGCCATCATCGAAGCAAGCTCCCCCTTCATTCAAGAAATTCACACACGGAAACTACACCGAGGTATAGCATCGTAGCGACACCACATGGACAAACCCACGCAAAAGTACTTTGGGAATATTAGTAAAGCGTATATGCCATTTCAAAACAAAACAAACATTCTCCATTAATCAGGAGTATCTCTCCAACCAACCTCTGCCAACCATTTCTCCATTTTCTTTCCCCGCATCGTGTGCCGGCAACACTTCCGAAAATAATTTCCCTGAGGCGTCTTTTCTCTCCTACTCTGAAGACTATTTCCCGCCAGCGTTCCGGCAATGACGTTCGCCACGGCTTTCTCTGACACCCCACCATGCACATCGCGGAGGTCCCTGACGCTATTCCAAATGCGCCGAACGAGGTCTGAATCGGGCAGCTCCCTTCGTACTTTGTATTCTATAGCGCCGGACAGATCAGCACGCGCCTCAGGTACCGTCACCATTAAGCTCCCGACGGATGCTGACATCTTCCGGGCTTCACCCGACGACAGCGCAAACCCTCCGGCCCCCGTAGACAAACTCACCTTCGCCTGTTGGTAGGGTTACAGAGGGTTAACTGGTTTGTCGGGCACCCGTCGTCGATGACGACTATTATGTTCGTTGTATAGAACTACCCACTAGCCTACGTAGTCACGTTGGTTATATAGCACTACCCACTGGCCCACTTAGTGACTACGTGGGCCAGTGGGTAGTTCTATGTAACAAACAAAATACAGTTTATTGGTTATTATATAGCACTACCCACTGAGGTACGTAGTCACGTGACTACGTGGGCCAGTGGGTAGTTCTATATAACCAGCAAAATATATGTTTGCGAGTCCGCCATTGACTCTCACCGACTTCGTAACATGGATCTCCGGGGCACTCTCCCCTCGTCACGTGACTACGTATCTCAGTAGGTAGTGCAGTACAACCAACAAAAGATGTATTTGTGAGTCCGCCAACTGAAGCTCATTCCTCAGCTGCTGAATCTCATCCGAGGAGTCTTTCTCCTGTGCGGACATCCTTGGCTCCTGGTAACAGAACTTCTATTTTAAAGCCACTAGTGTGTTCGTAGAATCCAAGCCTGGATGCCGTGACGACGTTGCGGTCGGTCGAGCGTTCTTATCTTCGTTCCATTAGAGGACAGAGAGGAGAGAAGGAGCAGAGAGCGGAGTGCTGGAGCTCTCCTCTCATGATCGAAATTGCATAAAACGCCTACGAATGTATACACAACCCTCTACAACTTTTTGTAAGCGTCGTGCTGTGACGATCCAAACTGACACCCTACCTTGCTCTTCACAGCAGTGACGAGACCGAACGGGCACCCAAAACAAAAAGTTAGGACCAAATAACAGCTAACGACAGTCCAGCAGGAGGAAACCCGGCCACCGGGTCGAAACCCTCTGTATGTCTTTCGTCATCCAAACCATTGTTATTGTAACAATGGCCGCATTCAAACGATGGCCATGGCCAGAACTAAAATGCCAAATAGCGCCCTACTTACCCATGCCCCTCAAAGTAGCGTGGGGTGGCGGCCTGACAAATTATTCCTCCCATGACTCAAAACATGGTACTTATCGAATAATGCTCACACCCCTTACTCATCACCCAACGGTAGGTTCAACAAAAACTTACGGTGATATTTAAAAGGGGTCGCAGCAAGGGATTTCGTCAAAGTATCCGCGTGCTGCTCTTCTTCCGAAGCTACGAATTGAATGTCAATTTTCTTTGCGCGAAGTAGCTCTCGGACGGAATGGAACCGCACATCTATGTGCTCGCTCCGCGCAGAACTAAGAGGGTTCTCAGCCAGTGCAATGGCCCCCTGATTATCTTCAAAAACTCGGACACACGATCCGGTTAGCTCCGGAAAAATGAAAGATAACACTGCCCACATAAACAGAGCCTCCTTCACCCCTTCACCCAGGGCTACATACTCTACCTCTGGCTGACGGCAGCACCCCCCAAGGTAGTTACCGTCCCCGACACCGAGCGCCTGTCATTCGACTTATCAGCCTAGTCAGCATCGCTATAATATGCAGTCAGATCCAATCCCGAGCCCCTTACAAACGTCAAACCCATACCCCTTGTCCCTTGGAGGTATGCCATGATCTTCAGAACTGCTTTCCAGTGCCTGTCGGTGGGGTTGTGAGAATGGCGCGCAACAGCACGCACCGCGTTCGAAATGTCTGGCCCCGTCATGGTCGACAGCCACATCAGACTGCCCACAGCCTCCCTGTACGGCCAGTCTCCCTTTGGTTCGTCCTCCTCTCTTGGACCTAGTTCAACGCCAGGGGTCGCGGGGATGTCAGGGGAGGAGTTCACACCAAAACGATTCAGCATGCTTTCAACGAAAGCCTTCTGCGTGATCTCCAGCGTGCCCAATTCGCAGTTACGATTAAAAGCACAACCAGTATACGAAGTTAACTCGTCTAGGTTATTGGTGGGGAACTTAGTATTTCATGCGGCATGTAAGTCTCTGCATGCCTCGCCCGATCCTTCAATCACAATGTCATCGGCACGAACGGCCATAATCAGTTCTACCTTGCCATCCACAACCATGCGAAAAATGAAAGGATCAGTCCTACTCTGCTCCATGCCGAATTCTACTTCGGTCTCTGCCAGTTGTCCGGCCCACTGCCGTCCACTCTATTTTAGACCATATAGTGACCTGTTGAGGCGAACAGTCTTTCCTGATATGTCACCACACCCATCCATCGGGTAGTTTCATGTATATTTCGGCGTTGAGTTTCGCGCTGACAAAAGCTTGTGCTACGCCAAAATGGAAAATCTTCTTCTGCTGGCCCCGGGAGGTCAAGAAGCATCCCCCATCTCCCACGGTAGGCGATGCACTTTTTGTGCCGACCGCGGCAAGAAGAACAATTGTCCAGCTGGTAGGACACACATTCGATTCCCACAGAAGAAAAAACACCCCTAATATCACACTTCAATCGCACGTACGTGTTTTATAGCAGAGAGGAAACAAATGGCGCATGCATCACGTCGGTATATATATATATATATATGGTTCATTGAAGCTTGGGACGATGATTGGTTTGTTTTGCTTACTGCGCACTTGAGTGCGGGTTTTCATCACAGAGCCACCCCGCGGCAATCCGAGTTCACGTATCAGGGTATATTATAGTAATATATACCAGGTATGTATATAGACTACATGTATATGCATGTACATGTATAGATTATATATTATAAAAAATGAGAATACACTCCAGCTGTGAGATTGAAGATGTCGTCGAAACTCATCTTTGCAAGCTGTGTGTGATACTCCGATCGCGCGCATTACGAGTTGTGTGTCCTCATTAAGGATATAGGTCGGCGACTCCCCTTGCAACTACAGGCAGTGTAGCTATCAGGGTCAACAAGGTGATTTTAGTCAGTCTGTGCGCGGAAACTATAAAACCCGTTTCTTAGGGGGACAAAATCTGACAGCTGTGGAGGGAAATGTATCCTTTTATCAAGTGAATCTTGCAAGTCGAATAACCGGTGTGGGGGGGGGGCGGAATTTTTAAGGACGTGGGGGCCTGGTTTTGATCAAAAGCGAGCGGGTTTGGAGGGGGCGGGGGGGGGGGGGGGGGGGGGGGGGGGGGAAAGGTGGGTAATTTGTGCATGTAAGCCATAAATCCTTTCAAGGGGATACATCTGACGGTTTTGGCACCAGTTTATTATTGGGGAGGGGGGGGGGGGTTGGGGCGGGGGCGGGGGCGGGGGGGGCAGCTCAATATGTGCGTGGAAACTATACATTATTTTGAGGGGATAAATGTGACGGTTTTGGAAATAATGCATCAGTTTATCATGTATATCCTGGGGTAAGTCGTACAATCAGTGAGTAAAGAGAGGGTGGAGTGTTCGAGGGGGTGCGGTTGGGATGGGTTTGGGGGGGGGGGGGGGGGGGGGGGGGACGGAAGGGCTTTAGGTGAGGGGTTTGTTATACGTGTGGTGCTAGGTCTAGGCGATGGTGCGGGTGATGGGGAAGAAGGGGGCGTTCGAGGCGGGGGGGGGGGGGGGAACACAGCGGCATGGATGGCTCTCGAAAGATAATGAGGTGATATCCTGTGCGTGAAGTGTTTATTAATCTGGCTGATTTCGATATTTGGAGGGGCGTTTGAGGAAGGGAGAGCAAGAGGGGGGGGGAGGGGGGGGGGGGGAGATTGTTTTGGAGGTTTAGGTCACAAATAATATTCAAATACACTTCGGCTGTGAGATCAAAGATATGTAGCAGCTTGTTGTACGCGTGGTGCTAGGTCTAGGCGATCGTGCGGGTGGTTGGAAAAGAGGGGGCGTTGGAGGGGGGGTGGGGGGGTGGGGGGAAAATAATTGAAAACTACGTCATGGATGGTCAGAAAGATAATGACGTGATATCAACTGCGTATAGGTGTTTATTACTCAGGCCGATTTCGATTGTGAGTGGGGCGTTTGGACAAACTAGGCGGAAGGGGGGGAAATCGGGGGACGGGGGGACGGGGGGGGGGGGGGGGGGGTTATGAACAAGAGGGTTCAGGGGAGGGGGAGGGGAGGGGGGGGGGGGGGGGGGGGGCGGAACATTTCAATATGTGCGCGGAAACTATGAATCCTCAAAGGGGACAAACCTGACGATTGAAGCAATAAGACATCCCTTTATATCATCTGGCTTGTAATGTTTACTATTCTAGAAGGTTTGATGTTAGATGCAGCATGCAACCCAGTGTTTAAGTGTAGTAAATAACGTGTTAAATCTTCATATTCTGTTGTTGTATGATACATGGATCGAAAGCTAGAATATTTTATAGAATATTTGTAGTTACCATTATTTTCTGACATCGCTAATTATAAGAAAGAGATACCTATTATTGTAGTCTATGTATATATGAGTCATCCCACGGGAGGGGTTGCGTTTTTTGGGTGAGCGGTGCGTGGCCGTTCGGGAACAATCGGTTATCAAGTCGGACACTTCTGCGATTGTGTTTGGGTCGGATTACGCGTGCGAGCGAACGAATGCCTTCGAATTCACATGTGTGTTGGGGTGAGATACCGAGGTCCTCACGGTGTAATACAGTAGGAGCTCCGAAAGTACTGCTGCACCCCTACAGTATATTACATATTATACATATTATACATAAAGTCTAATTCTACATATATATATATAATACATAGTCTATAATAATACATATAACACATTCACCCCCCCCCTCCCCCACAAGGAGGATTCATAGTTTCCACGCACAAACTGACCCCACCCGTCCCCTCCCCCCCCCTCCCCCCCCTCCCGCCCCCCTTTTGATCAAAATCAGGCCCCCACGTCCTTAAAAAGTCCGCCCTCCCCTCACCGGATATTCGACTTACAGGATTCACTTGATAAACTGATGCATTTCCTTCCACAGCTGTCAGATTTTGCCCCCTTCAGAAAAGGGTTTTATAGTTTCCGCGCTCAGACTGACTAACATCACCCTGTTGACCCTGATAGCTACACTGTAGTTGCAAGGAAGGGGAGTCGCCGACCTATATCCTTAATGAGGACACACAACCCGTAATACGCGCGATCGGAGTATCACACACAGCTTGCAAAGATGAGTTTCGACAAAATATTCGATCTCACAGCTGGAGTGGATTTTTACTTTTTTTGTAATAATGTAGTTGCATGCCGCGGCAGACGTGATCACAACACATGACATATTTTTCCTGAGACTCCTCACATAAGGAAAGCTTGACACCCCTCCACGGCAAAAACTCATTTTGGATAAAATTAAAACCGCGGCGCCGCATGGACCATCCCATGTGGACTACTAGGTACATAGTGTAGACTAGACTAGACTAGACCCATAGTCTAACATAGAAAATCGTGCAGAAAAATAACGAAATTCTGCCGATTTTGGGTTAATTAAGGAGCCCTCGGACATTCAGAAACCGTTTTAGACGAAAAATTCTACCTAGAGCTCTCATCGTATCACGCGTCTTCTGTGGTACCTCACTGCGAAGCCGTTTCCAGACGATTTGCATGCATTTTTTGTTTGCGCACAGCTAGCCATTCCATGGCGGTGGTGTCGTATCAAAAAGAACAAACCTCGAGAGAGAGGTCAAGACCGCCACGGAACAGGGGGAGGCCACTCGCGCGAGTTAACCCGATCGACCGAAAAAAGAGGTCCCAGAAATGATCTCCTTGGGCCATGGCCTCTTGATGATGAAGTTGACGACATTGATTTGCATTGATTATCGTCAACAGTCGAGGAAGACGACATGGCTCAACGGAACCATATGTCCCCAGCTCGGCGTTACAATATATATACAGCAGGTAGGTGCTGCCTATTTCTTTATCTATCTGCGGTATCGTAGCTGGGACAACTCCTCCTTCACATACATACACATGGCGCGATGTGAGAGCGACTCTGCAGAAGGTGTACCGTAGACGATAATATTTCGGGGCGTCACCGACCCATCTCAAACCAGTACACAGGCTGCTGCGAAAAAAACAGCCACCACAGATAAGTAGTTTGTAGTAGTAGTAGTAGTAGTAGTAGCAATAGCGTAGTAGTAGTGAGTGGTGGCACCACTGTAGCATAGTAGTAGCAATAATAGCATAGTAGTGGTGGTACCACTGTAGCATAGTAGTAGCAATAATAGTAGCAAAGTAGTGTGGTAGAAGCACCTGTCGCTTGGGGAGCGTTATGTGTGACGTGCGCGGAATATAAGATGCTTGGGAGAAATTTACGCATTACAGTAGGCGGCGCCATTTAAGGGACCCCGTGAAAAGGGGAAAAAGCGGTACCAGGTATATATTGGACCTCAATTTTTCGCTGTTTTTTTCGCTCTTTAAACGGCGCATCTCGTACGGTGGACACACAGCACTCAACAAGGGAACCCAAAGTCCCGTAAAAGGAGAAGCCCACTACGAACCTTCCGCTTGGAAAACGCCTCACAGATTGCACGGGAAACGAATCCTGTGCTTCCCAAGTGCCGGGCGAATAGTCGGATCCACTTTAAGGGAACCATATCCCTCAACAGAAGCGCCGAATTAAGGGACGTCGGTATGTAAGAGACCGTGTAACCTCGACGCACTATGGCTCCTTAAAAGGGGCCATATACCGTACTCGGTATCGCTCTCGGTTTGGGCCGGCCAGAAGGTACTCATATACGGGCTAATCAAGATGCTCCGGGACAGGGTGGACCTGGGTTTCACCATATATATAGTCTTAATGAGGACACACAACTCGTAATGCGCGCGATCGGAGTATCACACACAGCTTGCAAAGATGAGTTTCGACGAAATCTTCGATCTCACAGCTGGAGTGTATTTTAATTTTTATAATATAGTCTATAGTCTATACCTGTCGAGCTACTACCAATATGATGCTTTGACGCATACACTTAAATCGTTCGTTGTCGAATTGATTGCGTACTGCCAGTTATTAATGTTTGCAACCTCCCCAGGCTGGTGCTTTACATGGAGACCGTCCGTCGTCTGCGTTTCCTGGAGGCAACTTGTAGCTCTAGAAGCTTCCTTTGTACGTCCGCCTATGCTGTATGTAAGAACGACATGCCCCGAAAAGCCTAAACGACGTGTACTTTTTGATGCATTATTTCCGATTGAAGTGACGACAAGGAATAGTCTACATAGTTTGCCTCAATTTTACAACGATAAAACCAGCATGCCCAGCGCTCGCGCGATGGCCTTCTCGTACAGCCCCCCCATTTTGTCCCGCGTACGTTGCATCCCCGACGTAAATACGATCTGCCCCACCCACACAACATTTAGCACCTTCCCCTAGAGGCTAAGAGGTTACACGCTCGCCCTCGCTTCATCTTTCAACACGCTGCTAGTCACGTAGCGGAATAGCAGGGCGAACTCAATTCCCAGCAAGCACCACGGGGAGTGGTGGTCCGAATGCGAGCAGTGGCCGAATCCACTAACCTTTCCACTAACCTAACTCCGAGGTCAATAGAGGCAGCAAGATACCGCTACCGCCACGTACTGCCGTTTCTGGGGCGCGCTTTGCAGGACTTGGTGCTCACGCGCGCAGCGGCACAGGGCACCCCCGTCGAAAACCGTAGGGTGGTAGTGGTTCCGACAACTGCCGAGGCTAGGGCGGATGTCCTCCGCTTGAAACGAAGGGGAGAACTCGCGACCGAGGTGAGCTATTTACGCTGCTGCTGCCAACGTGACAGCTACTGAGCCAACAGTTCACTGGTGTCAAGAGTTCGCTATTGATCGTACGGGTTACCGATGCAATGCACGTGTTGTGTCAAATATGTGTTTGTCCGTCAGCTTGTCGTTGTGACGCGATTGGGCGGGGACCACAAATACCGCGTTGGCACCCCCCTCCGCGTATGTTTCGCGTCCGTTGAAAGCCAGAACGGTCGCATCAAACGACTTTCCTCTGCTTGTTGTCGGGCGCCTCACTCAATAATCTCTGGTGTGCTGCGTCTGGAATTCTCTGGTTTGCGGTAATATCGTAGCGCGTCATCGCTCGGGACCACGATTACTAAATTATTAGACGATAATAGTCTAAACTACTAGTAGCACTTTGGCCAAACACGCCATCTGTGACTGACGAGCCGAGCAACAGAAGAAGTACCCAACACTATGTATTGCACTGTATGTATGCTGTGCGCTACATGCTGTATGCCATTCACTACGGCTATTTGCCTAGCTTGACCATGAGGGCATCGTTTATCAGGCTGTACTTTAATCAATGTATTTGGCGTAGTCAGCCGTTGGGTGAGGCACGCAGAGCTCCTCATCATGTTAAGAGCCTCGGCACGTCCTGTTGCACCCCTACTGTACAGCGTGCGTCAGACCATCATGCGCGTTTCTACTGCTGATGACGGCCGATACAACACCGGCGCTGCAGATACCACCGCATTTACGCATATATATATCTTATCGATGCCCACAGCGTCAAAGCCTTGGTGCGCGACGGGTCTCGAGTTCATGCTAAAAAGTACTTTGACGCCTACGGAAGCAAACACACACAATAGATAGCTTCTGTTTTCTACCGGGTACGCTTTCCGTACCGCATTCTTCCTGGTACGGCGGAAGCCACTATATATCCCCCGTACTTGCTACGTACCGCTCCACGGATGAACTGTCCGTACTAGATCGACTTCTTCTGTACGTAGTCCACACCTCCTACTACTACTGTATTTTTTTTTTATTTTTTATTATTTTTATTATTATTATTATTATTATTATTATTATTATTTTTTTTTCTAATTATTAAAAGTTTCGCAGGATCATTTTGGTTCTCTGATACACCACATAATGGTTCTGGAGATAACGCTTGGTTATCATTTTAGGCTCCGTTCCCATTTTTCCGAAAACTGTACCAGGTAGGATTTAAGCACTTTTGCTACACTCGGGGTCCTCTTTAGGCACTGTAAGTGCCTTGGCGCTGCAGGCACTCTATCTAGGTGCGGTGCCTTGGCAGATGACGAAAACCGCACTAAAGTGGGACCCTGAACTATCGCGGGATAGTGCAGGGCACTCTGTGAGACGAGTTAGTGGCAAGCGATTTTCACCGCAGTAAACCGGGGACTCTGCACTAAAGGGTACCACCCCGTACTAGCGTGGGACACCCCACTAAAGGGTACCGCACTAAACTGGGACACCGCACTAAAGGGTACCACAGTAAACCGGGGACCCTGCACTAAAGGGTTCCGCACTAATGTGAGACCACGACGACTGTACTACGTACGATATCCAATACTAAACCCCAAGAAGAGTGCTTGTCCCCCCCAAAAAGGGCGCAGTTGCTACAGTAGTAGCCCTGAAGGGGTTGATCTGGGACCATCGTGAATTGGAGGCTTTCTTAACTCGTCCACGACTGACTATCCCGTGCTAGCTTGTGCCTGGTTTTGTACAGTGTACACCTGTTGTTTTTGTTATCCGCCAACATCGCAACCGCTCCACCAATAAAAAAACGCTGTCCGTTCTGAAATCTCGCCGTGTGATGTGGTAGGCTCTCGAGAGTATCGCTGCCGGACCTCCGCCATCTTACGGACTCGTTACGCTGACCGGCCAGCCGAAAACAAGGATGGAAAACAAGAACAACACGGCAGCGCCGGCCCAAGAACCGAACACACAAATGGTGAGTTGGTGAGACGGTGAGGTGTATCATGTACCCCCACAGTGAATGTCGCATTCTTTCGCGTGTAATGGTCCTGTGCAGGGTGTGATTTGTGGGGGCTGCTCTAGCCCAGCACACGGCTTGCTGCCCGATATCGTCTCCCTCGTCTCCCTCGAACATGAAAACATAATACCCACATAGCATAGTACAAGTACCAGCAAGCAGATTCAAAATATGAGTACTGACTTGAAATTCGTCGGACTCGCACTACTACCTGACGTCCTGAAAATATAGACTATACATGTATTAAAAAATTAGAGTGACAGCGTATCAATTTGGAACAAACAGTGGGTTCGTGTCCCACAGAGTTTTTATTCTTTTTGGAGTGGGAGTAGTAGCTGACTTTAGTTCTCGAACGCTGTAGTAAGAGCAACATATAGATAACTAATCATATTTTGTATTCGTACTCTTCCCAGCCGGGGAGAGAAAAAACAAAATAAACCGTCTACCATACATATGATAGAGCAGTAGAATATAGTGGAAACTACAGTAATAAATTAATAAAATAGATGTGATGTTTTACCTAGCTCAAAATTCCCCACCTAAAGTATAAATACCTATACTTACCTTTATAGTGGACAAAAAATAGGACACCTCCCAATGAAAACTCACTCTTATAGTATATTACGAGTACCAACAACGCAGCTTGCAAAGATGAGTATTGACCTGAAATTCGTCGAACTCACGGCTGACGTCCTTGAAAATTATTTATAAAATAATAACGATTATCTTGAATTAACATGAAAAAAATTATTTCACCCCCCAATACATTTTTATTTTTTTATTTTTATATTTTACAAATAAAAATACACTCCATCCAGCTAGCTGTGAAATCGAAGATTTTGTCGAAACTCATATTTTGCAAGCTGTGTTTGATACTCCGATCGCGCCTATGACTAGGTCTGTGTCCCAATTAAGGATATACGTCGGCGACTCCCCTTGGAACTACATATAGTCTAGTCTATACATGTATATTATCGAATGATATAACGTTATTGGGCGGTGTGGTGAAATTTTATTAATTCAATCTACTGTCCGTACTTCAAGACACTATTAATAATTGTTTTTTTCTTCAACGAAACTTTTTTCGAAGACGTTGGCGTGTGCTACTATTAATAGCCCTCGTATGTATGTGTTTTGACTGATATCCTATGGTTGTCGCTGATTATCTCACATTAATTATACTTCGAGCGTTAGACTATACCTCATTGCCGCAGACTAGCCCGTGCGTGGTCACCAAGGATTAACAGTAGGATCGCGTGTAGCATGATCGCTATATTATTGTTAACATGGCACCCGCCCCTTGGCGAGAAGAAGAACAATCCTGGTCCGAATGCTCGGTGCGTGGTGCGTTAGACTCCCGAGGCTACCCTGGCCAGGCCTGCGCCTTCTTCGGGAACCCGCACGCCGGCCCAGACGCCGATGACAGAAACGACGAGAACATTCAAAACGGCAGCACCGGTCCAGGAGCCGCAGACAGAGCAGGTATGAACAGAAGGACACAAACGATTTGAGTTTCCGGCATTTCTCCTCTTCAGAGCAACTTGCAAGATGTCTGCTTGTTATTGCACCCCAGCGATGCCTGGACAAGCCGTGGTCACGGCCCTTCCCCCGGTGCATGCCGTCACGCCCATCGCGCACATCGTTCAGCACGTCAACTGCTATCGTTCGTAGTGAACTCTTCACGTATGCATCTTCTCTTATCATACCAGCGTAGGTATCAATAGTAGATCTTAGTCGGTGGTTGTGGAGTTCCTTCGTAGGCCCGTCCACAGCTAGCTATCAAATAATCGTCGCCTTACCTCACATGGTATGTACACTGTTCCACAGTGTATCTGCTTGAGTACGTTGTCACATGCTGCACACTGAGCACGTTGTCACATGTTGTACGCGGACAACTATTGCATACACCACCGTAGTGCAGCGCCAACAACTTGCGTTGCCGCGCTGTTCCGCAGTGTACTGCTTAACAAGAGCTTATTAAATTATACAGTTATCACATGCATGCTGTACACTTACAACTGCCATTAACACTTTGCCCGCTCCGCGGAAAACACCCCTGGTCCCGAAACGATCGCCGCGTGCGGCGTTCAACTCAACAGGCTGCCTTGGACAGGCCGAATATTTCTCCCGGGGTGGATTCACTGGCCCAGCAGCCGACGATGAAAATGGCGGGCACATTGAAAAAAGCAGAACCGATTCAGGAGTCTAAGATTGAGAAGGTGTGCTAATAAATGACCCGACACATTCCTCACGTGGGTCCCTATTTGGCGACTTCAGTAATTGCTTGGGGGATTTAATCCTTGGCCCATCCACGCCCATCCAATGCCGCATTACACGGGTATTACATAGATAGCTGGGTGGGGTGGTGCATAGCGGACAACGACGGCTGGTAGTATCGTCTTAACCGCCCATTGGAAAACGTCCCCTGTTTCGAATTCCTCGCCGTTTGATGCGTTAACCCCCCCAGCCTATCGTGGCCAGGCTTGCGCCTTCTTCTGGAATCCGTACGCCCGTCCGGAAGCTGACGACAGAAATGCCACCCAAAGTCTCAACTATAGCAACATCTATCCAGGGGTCGAGCGCAGAGAAGGCGAGAACGACGAGAAATCGCAACGGTTTACTCAATTTTTCACGGGGAAGTATTTGTAGTCTAGTCTATATATTTTGGTTTGAGCTTAGCCTGTAGTCATGGCATGTCTTGCTCGGTCCATCCACCGTTATCGAAGGTTGGTTCATATAACATAGCGTACAATGGTATATACGCCGACGACGCCAAGTGTGAGGAAACGCCACTCGGGGACGCAGGTTGGTCGGTGCTAGGTACACGCTCTCCCCCTTTTTACTCATAAATTTTATGGTATTTCGCTCATTCTCCATCATTATTAGGTTGTAACTCACACACGACAGGCGGGAAGGGTACGAAACGCAGAGTATCGTACTCCGATATAGGGACGGAGACAATACGCGACACTTTCCACCTTGCCCCGGGGCATCACCTCACGTTCCCGACTGACTAGGTCCTAGGAGAGCCTTGGCATGATATTATAAGGCTTGAGTTGGGTAGGAAACTGTTTAACCCGTTTCCAGCGGTCAAACGGACTAATGCCCTTTAATTCCTCAATAAATGGCGTCGACGGCAGACCATAGGTCTTTGGGTCGTGGGCTCGAATTTTACCATCCACCAACGACAAAAAATTACGATTTCCCATGTCGAACTTGAAACATGTTCTCCCCGGTATACCCAGGAATTACCCCCAGGAATTGCAACCGCGGGGCTATTGACACGTCCGCCCGTATATCGGGCCGACCTGCTATCCCGCCGTTTTCAAGGGAAGAGAGTGCAGTAGATTTTGGTATGGGTAGACAAATGGTTAACCCGTTACCAGTGGTCAGATGGAGTTTAGCTTCTGCCAGCGCGAGCGTATTGGATGTAGAGACAGAGCAATCATGCGTGCTCACGATGATAGAGGTTCACCACTGTTTTTTCTGAGGTGTCGTCTATTCGGGAGCTTATGACACCTCTCCCAAAAACCGGTTTGGAGACAAATAAAACTGCTACCGGATGAAAAATCCCACTCTAGGTACACGACGAGAATCATGATGAACAAAAACGATTTCTTCCACAAGATTTTGGGGTCAACGCCTTCACTACGGGAAACCCATTTTGGGGGCAAATTTTCTTGAAGTTAGTATAGGGAGGGATTTGGGGGCTCTAAAAGGGGTATAGGGGTTAAGAAGCCCCGTCATTCACAAAACATTTCAGCCAGAAAACGGTGTACCTCTATCGTAGCATGCGTCCAAAAACCATGCGACTAGTCGTCAAAACGAGAACCCCCGCGGCAACGCGGGCAACTTCTCGCCGCCACGCACATGAATCAGCAGAAAACCTTCGACGGCGTAATATGCATTAACGTTGTCTTGTCCGGATTTGGGTCGGCCGGCCGTGGTGTGCTTGTGCCTCGAGATGGCAGGCCAATCGTGAGCTGAAAGCTTAGAAGAAAGTTTTTTTCTTGTTTTCTTCAAACCAGCCTTCCTCCACTAAGTTTGGTTTCGCTACAAATGGGCTGTGGAGAAGGAGAATACGAAAAAATTAATTGGATATTGCATGCGATTAGATGAAATATCATAATCGGAATGACGTACGTTGTCAAGAAACACTCCTTAATAGAGACAATCCGAGTTGGGGTTTCAACTGAGCAGCTGAAAAATAAGACCTGTCTCTCTCCGTAAATCGGGCCTTGTGCTCTGCGAGTAATCCAGTCGAGCCTACGGCAGGGCTCCACGGACACAACAACAACAGGAGGTGGCCTGTAGTATATCCAAGGGCTCTCCCGGCCAGACCTCCAGCTTGCGAGACTCCGGCTCTGGGTTGCAAGCTGTGTGTTATGTTGCTCTTGAGCTTCTATGAGATCTGTGCCCTCTATGAGTTTTTGTTTGTTATTGCCCGTTGTTGACAACCGCCTAAGAATTGTATGTTACTACTGCTGCAATCTCATGAAACGGTATACGAGGAACCCCTCAATTTCGTTGAAAACTGTTATTGAATACCTGTACGTAAACTGGCGTTCGTACGTAACATTATTTTTACAAGTTCGGTGTTTAGGGGTTGTCGGTTTGGTCGACCGTGTCAAGCTATTCTATCTTCTGCTTCAGAACATTCTCGGCAAGGAAGATCTCCATTCATCCAACCACTCGACGACGCTTTCCTTTGCGACCAAGAGAAAAACGAAAAACAAAGCTAAAGTATAGACTTGGGATCTATGGGCTTGGAATTAAACCCGCGTGAGTGAAAACAACTGAAGTAACGGCTGGGAAACAATCGTGCCCTGAAGATGATCGTCACTGCCGCTACGAATTGAACGCAGCAGCAACAGCTGTGTGGTTTTGTTGCAGCCAACCCAGAGGGCAGCACCACGTGTGTGCTGTCGGCGTGCATGCCCTCACCACCCACGCCTGTGTTTTGTGAGAAGCTGAGCTGCCGGCAGTTTGTGCATTTCCACTATAATAGTGGGTGCCATTCTCGCACCCGAACAAGATCATACCGTGCGCTGAAGAGATGAGTCTCGGCGATCCATCGAGCACGCGAGAGCACCAGAGCAAACCGAGTAGCACATTGCCCAAGGGAAAAACGCGGTGGGGATTTAGATCGAGGATGAGGCTACCCCAAGCGATTCTACAACATTAATAGTAACTATTCATTCGACAATTGTGACCTTCTTTTTATTCTTCGAATGATATCTGTAGCTACGAATAAGAATGCCATATACCACCCTATTACAAGTATCTTACCCGCTCCTCAAGTAGTAAACACTCCCTGATCCGACCTTCTCGCAGCGTGACGCGTTAGACTCACAGACTACCGTGGCCAGGCCTTCTTCTACTTCTTCTTCTTCTTCTTCTTCCTCTTCTTCTGGATTTATTACGGCGGCCCAGAAGCCGACGACGAAAAGACCGAGCAATTTCAAACCTGCAGCACCAGAAACGACGAGAAAAAACGAAGCTAACTGCAGGAAAATAGAGCACTCCTCGCGTGTAAACCTTCTGCAGCAGTTTCTGGGGAAGCTAACTTGGCTTATTCACGTCTGTCTCACAATCATGACCGTTGCACGCACAAACATTTTGTTCGCTCCTTCGCACACCTTCTGTTTCGACTTGCCCGCCGCGAGGTACGTTAGCTTCTCCAGACTGCATTGGACAGACCTGCGGATTCCTCTAGTATACCTACGCCGGCCCAGAACCCGCCGGCAGAAATGCCGAGAAACTTCAAAACCACAGCAGCACCGGGCTGGGCGCCGAGGAAAGAACTGGTGAGGAAACTCACAACGAAAAATCGATTTCCTCGCCCGTGATCCTACTACATGCATTTTTGGGGGAGGTTTCTCGGCTCATCCACGACTGCCTCGTGTATTGCATGAATCGCACGGTACACACACACACTGAATGCCTATTGAAAACCTAACCGTCGTACCCCCTCCTTGGCAAACGCCTCCTCTTCCAAAATGATCGCCGCGTGATGCGTCAGACATTCGAACCTGCCGCGGCTAGGCCGGTCCTTTCTCCTCGAATGGACACGCCGGCCCAGACGCAGACGGCAGAAATGCCGAGCGAGTTAAAAAACCCATCAGTGCCGTCTCGGGCACAGGGGAAAGAACCGGTGAGAAAAGCCACAACAAACTGCAGGGAAAAAGCGCGTTCCTCGCGTGTGAATTACAACGAAAATGCAGTTTATGCGGAGGTTTCTGGGCTCGTCCACGCCTGCTTTATGTACGCGTGAATGGTACGGATTGCATACACTTAAACGCTGTTGTAAAAACATATCCGTCGTACCCCCTCCTTGGCAAACACCTTCCTTTCCGACTTACTCGCCCGCTTGATGGGTTAGACATCCGAGCCAACCTCGGCAAGGCCGGTGCTTTCTCCTCGAATCGACACGCCGGCCCAGAAGCGGCCGGAAGAAATACCGAGTATCGTAAAAACCACAGCAGCACCGGCCAGGGTGCCGAGAAAAGAACCGGTGAGGAACCTTACAGCTTTCTGCAGGTCAAAAGCGATCTCTTCGCGCGTGGGGGTACTACAAGCATGTTTGGAGGGACAGTTCTGGGCTTATCCACGACTGCCTTGTGTTTGCGTGACTCGTACAATGTACATGCACTGGATGATTGTTGAAAACCTAACCGTTGTACCCCCTCCTGGCAAACGCCGCCTGTTCCGAATTGATTGCCGCGTGGTGCGTAAGAAATCCGAACCTACCGCGGCCAGGCCGGCGCTTTCTCCTCAAAAGGACACCCCGGCCCAGAGGCGGACGACAGACATGCCGAGCAAGTTCAAAACTCCAACAGCGCCGTCCTGCGAGCAGGAAAAGGAACCGGTGAGAAAAACCCAACAATCTGCAGGCCAAACACTCATTCATTCCTCACGTGTGAGCCCCGTACATGCGTTTTTTTTGGGAGGTTTCTCGCCTCGTCCACGGCTGCCTTATGTACGCGTGAATCGTACGGTGTGCATACACTGACTGCCTGTTGCAAACATAACCGTCGTACCCTCTCCTTGGCAAACACCTTCTGTTCCGAACTGCTTGCCCCGTTATGCACCAGACATCCGAACCTACCGCAGCCAGGCCGGTCCTTTCTCCTCGAATGGACACTCTGGCCCAGAAACCGACGGAAGAAATGCCGCCCAAATTAGAAAACACAGCAGCACCGGCTTGGGAGCCGGGGAAAGACCAGGTGAGGAACCTTACAACTATCTGCAGGGCAAAAACGCTTTCTTCGCGCGTGGGGGTACTACAAGCATGTTTGGGGGGACAGTTATAAGCTTGTCCACGGCTGCCTCGTGTTTGCGTGGCTCGTACGATGTACATGCACTGAGTGCTTATTGCAAACATAACCGTCCTACCCCATCCTTGCAAACGCCGTCTGTTCCGAAATGATCTCCGCGTGGTGCGTAAGAAATCCGAACCTACCGCGGCCAGGCCGGTGCATTCTCCTCGAAAGGACTCGTCGGCCCTGAAGCGGACGACAGACATGCCGGGCAAATTAGTAACTCCAACAGCACCGTCCTGGGAGCAGGAAAAGGAACCGGTGAGAAAAACCCAACAATCTGCAGGCCAAACACTCATTCATTCCTCACGTGTGAGCCCCGTACATGCGTTTCGTTTGGGAGGTTTCTCGGCTCGTCCAGGGGTGACTTATGTACACGTGAATCGTACGGTGTAATACACTGAATGCTTGTTGCAAACATAACCGTCGTACCCCCTCCTTGGTAAACTCCTTTTGTTCGGAACTGCTCGCCACGTGATCGGTCAGACATCTGAACCAGCCGCGGTCGGGTCGGTGCTTTCTCCTCGAAGTGACACGCCGGCTCAGAAGCGGACGCCAGACATGCCGAGCAAACTAAAACCTCCATCAGCGCCGTCGTGGGTGAAGAAAGAACCGGTGAGAAAAATCGCAACAATCTGCAGGGCAGAAGCGGATTACTCGCGTGTGAATCAGATACATGAAAGTTGGGGGAGTGTCTCGTTCACGGCTGCCTTATGCGTGCGTGAATCGTACGGTGTGCATACACTGACTGCCTAATGCACAAACATAACCGTCGTAACGTTTCAATTTCTCGACGCTTGATGCGCCAGGCATCCGAACCTACCGCGGCCATGCCGGCATCTTCTCCTCCAATCGACACCCTGGCCGAGAAACCGACGGAAGAAATAACGAGCGAATTAAAAAACACAGCAGCACTGACCTGGGAGCCAAGAGGAAAACAGGTGAGGAACCTTACAACTATCTGCAGGGCAGCAGCGCTTTCCTCGCACGTGGGCCTACTACAAGCATGTGTGGGGGGATTTCTAGGCTCATTCATGGCTGCCTTGTATTTGAGTGACTGGTGCGGTGTACATGGACTAAGTGCATATTGCGAACATAACCGTCGTACCCCCTCCTTGGCAAACGCCGCCTGTTCTGAAATGATCGCCGCGTGGTGCGTCAGGCATCTGAACCTACCGCGGCCAGGCCGGTGCATTCCCCTCCAAAGGACACGCCGACCAAGAAGCGGACGACAGACATCCCGAGCAAGTTAGCAACTTCATCAGCGCCGTCTTGGGCGCAGAGGGAAGAACCGGTGAGAAAAACCCAACAATCTGCCGGCAAAAACCCATTGATTCCTCACGTGTGAGCCTCGTACAATGCTTAGCTTTGGGAGATGCTGGGATCGTTCACGGGTGCCTTCTGTACGCGTGAATCGTACGGTGTAATACACTGAATGCCTGTTGCACACATAACCGTCGTACCCCCTCCTTGGTAAACACCTTTTGTTCGGATTTGCTCGCCGCGTGATCGGTTAGACAGCTGAACCAGCCGCTGTCAGATCGGTGCTTTCTCCTCAAAGTGACACGCCGGCTCAGAAACGAACGCCAGATATGCCGAGCAAACTAAAACCTCCATCAGCGACGTCCTGGGCGAAGAAAGAACCGGTGAGAAAAGTCGCAACAATCTGCAGGGCAGAAGCGGATTCCTCGCGTGTGAATCAGATACATGAAAGTTGGGGGAGTGGCTCGTCCACAGCTACCTTATGCGTGCGTGAATCGTACAGTGTGCATACACTGACTGACTATTGCAAAAATAACCGTCGTACCACCTCCTTGGCAAACACCTCCTGTTCCGAATTTCTCGCCGCTTGATGCGTAAGACATCCCAACCTACCGCGGCCAGGCCGGCACATTCTCCTCCAATCGACACCCTGGCCGAGAAACCGACAAGAGAAATGCCGAGCGAATTAAAAAACAAAGCAGCACCGGCCTGGGAGCCGAGGAAAGAACAGGTGAGGAACCTCACAGCTATCTGCAGGGAAAAAATACATTCCTCGCGCGTGGACCTACAACGAGAGCACGGTTAGCAGGGAGGTTCCTGCTCATCCGTGGCTGCCTTGTATCTGCATGACTCGTGCGGTGTACATACACTGAATGCCTGTTGCAAACATAACCGTCGTGCCCTCCTCCTTGGCAAACGCCTTCTCTTCGGAATTGCTCGCCATGTGGTCGGTCAGGCATCTGAGCCACCCGCGGTCAGGTCGGTGCTTTCTCCTCGAAGTGACACGCCGGCTCAGAAGCGGACGCCGGAAATGTCGAGCAAACTAAAACCTCCATCAGCGACGTCCTGGGCGCAGAAGAAAGAACCGGTGAGAACAAACACATATTCCGCAGGGCAAAAGCGCATCCCTCGCATGTGAATCATGTACATGGAAGTTGGGGGAGTGTCTCGTCCACGGCTGCCTTATGCGTGCGTGAATCGTACGGTGTGCATACACTGACTGCCTATTGCATACATTTCCGTCCTACCTCCTCCTTAGCAAACACCTCCTGTTCCGAAATGATCGCCGCGCGGTGCGTCAGGCATCCGTACCTACCGCGGCCAGGCCGGTGCATTCTCCTCAAAAGGAAACGCTGGCCCAGAGGCGGACGACAGACATGCCGAGCCAGTTAAAACCTCCAACAGCGCCGTCCTGGACGCAGAGGGAAGAACCGGTGAGAAAAAACCCAACAATCTGCCGGCCAAACACTCATTAATTCCTCACATGTGAGCCTCGTGCATGCGTTGTATTTGGGAGGTTTCTGGGCTCGTCCCCGGGTGCCTTCTGTACGCGTGAATTGTACGGTGTAGATACACTGAATGCCTGTTGCAAACATAACCGTCGTGCCCCCTCCTTGGCAAACGCCTTCTCTTCGGATTTGCTCGCCACGTGGTCGGTCAGGCATCTGAGCCACCCGCGATCAGGTCGGTGCTTTCTCCTCGAAGTGACACGCCGGCTCAGATGCGGACGCCGGAAATGCCAAGCAAACTAAAACCTCCATCAGCGACGTCCTGGGCGCAGAAGAAAGAACCGGTGAGAACAAACACATATTCCGCAGAGCAAAAGCGCATTCCTCGCGTGTGAATCAGATACATGGAAGTTGGGGGAGTGTCTCGTCCACGGCTGCCTTATGCGTGCGTGAATCATACGGTGTGCATACACTGACTGCCTATTGCATACATTTCCATCCTACCTCCTCCTTGGCAAACACCTCCTGTTCCGAAATGATCGCCGCGCGGTGCGTCAGGCATCCGAACCTACCGCGGCCAGGCCGGTGCATTCTCCTCAAAAGGAAACGCTGGCCCAGAGGCGGACGACAGACATGCCGAGCAAGTTAGTAGCTCCATCAGCGCCGTCCTGGACGCAGAGGGAAGAACCGGTGAGAAAAACCCAACAATCTGCCGGCCAAACACTCATTAATTCCTCACATGTGAGCCTCGTGCATGCGTTGTATTTGGGAGGTTTCTGGGCTCGTCCCCGGGTACCTTCTGTACGCGTGAATTGTACGGTGTAGATACACTGAATGCCTGTTGCACACATAACCGTCGTGCCCCCTCCTTGGCAAACGCCTTCTCTTCGGATTTGCTCGCCACGTGGTCGGTCAGGCATCTGAGCCACCCGCGATCAGGTCGGTGCTTTCTCCTCGAAGTGACACGCCGGCTCAGATGCGGACGCCGGAAATGCCAAGCAAGCTAAAACCTCCATCAGCGACGTCCTGGGCGCAGAAGAAAGAACCGGTGAGAACAAACACATATTCCGCAGGGCAAAAGAGCATTCCTCGCGTGTGAATCAGATACATGGAAGTTGGGGGAGTGTCTCGTCCACGGCTGCCTTATGCGTGCGTGAATCATACGGTGTGCATACACTGACTGCCTATTGCATACATTTCCATCCTACCTCCTCCTTGGCAAACACCTCCTGTTCCGAAATGATCGCCGCGCGGTGCGTCAGGCATCCGAACCTACCGCGGCCAGGCCGGTGCATTCTCCTCAAAAAGACACACTGGCCCAGAAGCGGACGACAGACATGCCGAGCCAGTTGAAACCTCCAACAACGCCGTCTTGGGAGCAGGAAAAGGAACTGGTGAGAAAAACCCAACAATCTGCCGGCCAAACACTCATTAATTCCTCACATGTGAGCCTCGTGCATGCGTTGTATTTGGGAGGTTTCTGGGCTCGTCCCCGGGTGCCTTCTGTACGCGTGAATCGTACGGTGTACATACACTGAATGCCTGTTGCAAACATAACCGTCGTGCCCCCTCCTTGGCAAACGCCTTCTCTTCGGAACTGCTCGCCACGTGGTCGGTCAGGCATCTGAGCCACCCGCGATCAGGTCGGTGCTTTCTCTTCAAAGTGACACGCCGGCTCAGAAGCGGACGCCGGAAATGTCGAGCAAACTAAAACCTCCATCAGCGACGTCCTGGGCGCAGAAGAAAGAACCGGTGAGAACAAACAAATAGTCTGTAGGGCAAAAGCGCATTCCTCGCGTGTGAATCAGATACATGGAAGTTGGGGGAGTGTCTCGTTCACGGCTGCCTTATGCGTGCGTGAATCGTACGTTGTGCATACACTGACTGCCTATTGCATACATTTCCATCCTACCTCCTCCTTGGCAAACACCTCCTGTTCCGAAATGATGGCCGCGTGGTGCGTCAGGCATCCAAACCTACCGCGGCCAGGCCGGTGCATTCTCCTCAAAAGGAAACGCTGGCCCAGAAGCGGATGACAGACATGCCGAGCAAGTTAGTAGCTCTATCAGCGCCGTCCTGGGCGCCGGGGAAAGAACCGGTGAGGAAACTCGCAACATTCTGCAGGTCAAAAGTGCATTCCTCGCGCGTGAGCCTACTAGTTGCATTCTTGGGGGGGGAGTCTAGGCTTCCTTGTGTACTGCATGACTCGTACAGTGTGCATGCACTGAGTGCCTATTGCAAACATGACCGTCGTACCCCCTCCTTGGCAAACGCCTCCTGTTCCGAAATGATCGCCGCGTGGTGCGTCAGGCATCCGAACCTACCGCAGCTAGGCCGGTGCTATCTCCTCGAAGTGACACGCCGGCCCAGAAGCGGACGACAGAAATGCCGAGCAAATTAAAACCTCCATCAGCGCCGTCCTGGGCGCAGAAGAAAGAACCGGTAAGAACAAACACAACAATCAGCCGGGAAAAAAGCTCATTTCTCGCGTGTGAATCAGAAAAATGCTCTTTTTGGGAGGTTTCTGGGCTCGCTCACGGCTGCTTTATGTACGCGTGAATCGCACGGTGTACAATTATGGCTATTGCACACACACATACACCTTGTCCGCTCCTTGGCACACCTACTGTTCCGACTTGCTCGCCCGCGTGATGCGTTAGCATCTCCAGACTGCGTGGGACAGACCTGCGGGTTCTTCCGGAATGTTTACGCCGGCCCAGCAGCCGACGACACAAATGCCGAGCAAGTTCAAACCCACAGCAGCACTGACCTGGGCGCCGAATACGAAAAAGGTGAGAAAAATCACAACTAACGGAAAAGAACATATAATATTCCTCGCATGTGAATCAGATACGTGCAGTTTGGGGAGGCTTCTACGCGCACTTCCACGGCTGCTTTATCTTTGCGTCAATCGTACGGTGTACATACGCTGAATGCCTATTGCAAAATGCAACCGTCGTACCCCCTCTTTCGCAAACACCTCGTGTTCCGACTCATTTGACGCGTGGTGCGCCAGGCATCCGAACCAACCGCGGCCAGGCCAGTGCTGTCTCCTCGAATCGACCCGCCGGCCCAGACGCAAACGACAGAAATGCCGAGTAAAACAAAAAATCCAGCAGCGCCGTCGTGTGCGCGAAGGAAAGAACCGGCGAGAAAAACTACAACACTCTGTAGGGCAAAAGCGAATTCCTCGCGTGTAAATCAGATGCATGATTTCTTTGGGGAGGTTTCTGGGCTCGCCCACGGCTGCTTTATGTACGCGTGAATCGTACGGTGTACATACATACGCTGAACTCCTATTGCGAAGGTAACCGTCGTACTTCATCCTTCGCACACACCTCCTGTTCCGAATTGCTCGCCGCGTGATGCGTTAGCTCCCCCAGACTGCATTGGACAAACCTGCGGGTTCTTCCGGAATGCCTACCTCGGGCCAGCAGCTGGCGACCGAAGTGCCAAGCAAATTCAAATTCACAGCTGCTGCACCGAGCTGGGCGCCGAGGACCCAAACAACGGTGAGAAAACTCACAACTAACTGCAGGGAAAATACATATAATATTCCTAGCGTGTGAATCAGATACATGCAGTTTGGGGAGGGTTCTACGCCCTTCCACGGCTGCTTTATGTATGCGTGAATCGTACGGTGTACATACGTACACGGACTGCCTATTCCAAACACAACCGTCGTATCCCCTTCTTAGCAAACACCTCCTGTTCCGAATTGCTCACGGCATGATGCGTTAGATAAACGACCCAGCCGCGGCTAGGCCAGTGTTTTCTCCTCGAATGGACACGCAGGCCCAGAAGCCGACGACAGAAATGCCGAGCAAATTAAAACCTCCATCAGTGCCATCCTGGGCGCAGAGGAAAGAACAGGTGAGAAAAAACATGACAACCTGCAGGGAAAAAGAGCATCCGTCGCGTGTGAACCTGCTGAAACTATTTTTCGGGGTGGGTTTTTGGCCCATCTATGACTGTCATGTATATGCGTGGCTCGCATGGTGTACAATCATGGTTATTGGAAACCAAAACGTCGTACCCTATAATTAGCAAACACCTCCTGTCCCGACCTGCTCGCTGCTGGACGCATTAAAATCCCCAGACGACCGCAACCAGCCCGCCGCTCTCTCCTCGGACCGTTAAGCCGGCCCTGAAACCGACGACTAAAATGCCGAGCAAATTCAAACGTGCAGCAGCGCCGACCTGGGCACCGAGGACAGATAAGGTGATCAAAATCACAACGACTGTAGGAAAACAGGACAAAGAGCACTCCTTACGTTTAAATGTGGGGAATGAAAAGCGGGTGAGGGCGGGGTATCTTGGCTCGTCGATGTACGCGGACGCGTACCGTGGCAGGGTCAACTGCTCACGCATCCGTATACCACGGCAGCTTGCGCTGCTGTAGTAGTATCGGTGACCGCCGGCAGGGCAAGTTGGCGTTGTCATTGCCACGAGAGCCGAAGGATGTGCCAGCCAGCGCTGTATTGCAAATACAAGTGGTTTAAATTGATACACACGACATTTACCAAAAATCGTGGAAGTGTGTTGAGTTTAGGCTGTATGTTTCTCCACCCACCGTAGGATTGAAAACACCAAAAGGCAACAACTCTTACTGCTATGGCTCCTGATTAAGGTAGCTCTATACAGCCTATACAGCAGAAGTGGGGCCTACATGGTGTGGTCCAAAGAAGGCGGCCACTCGAGATAAGGCGGCCAAGAAGACGGCTCGCACGACTGAAACTCGGAATAGGGCGGGTACCGGTCTACATACAGCCGTACCCTATATAGGACGGTATCAGTCCTGTTCAGAGTCGTCAGTACCCATCCGGGTTTTGGGGCGCATCCCCGCCTCCATGTCAATAGTCTATATATATTCTGTGCTACTTCTCGCCCTGAAAGAGAAGACATACCGGTAGTATATGTGTTTGGCATCACCCATGTTCACTGGGTTACGTACTCGTACCATAAATACTACTGAAGTGGTGTGCCGTCCATTCTCGAGTACACTTACTTATCGCCTGTAGGCTTGAATCGCATGGTGTACACGTATGGTTATTTGTTCAAACATCAAAATCGTGCCCGCGCTTCTTTGCAGACACCTCATGTTACGAACGAATGCTCGCCGCGTCATACGTCAGGCACCCGAGACTACCGCGGCCACGCCTACGCTTCATCCTGGAGCCATCGGGGTACCCCAAAAATTGCCTACAAAAGTCACGAGCAAGTTACAAACTCCAACGCTGGCCCGGGAACTGAAGACAGAAAATGTGAGAAAAATCAAGCCAAAGAGGTAAAACGGTGAAACTTTTACGTGTGACTGTAATTGGTGCGGGAGGAACCACGAGTGCGGCAGGGGATAGAAAACACGTTTCAGTACCTCGCGAGGGGCAATGTTTCTCTATAAAAACAGAAGTGTGCAGTTGATTCGGCACGAATTCGTTTGTGGGTGCGATACAACATTCTGGACTTGCTCGAATAGATCCTCAACGCACTTGAAATGTGTTTGTGAGACATATGGTATGGTAGAGGTGCAAAACGTTGTTTTTGTTTTGAGGCTCTTAACCTATTGAGAAGTTATGTACCCCTATCTCAGGCAAAAATTGATTTCGAAAAAGATCAAAACACAGCCCGATGAACAATCTCATATCCTAGGTGTAAAACGAAAAAAAAATATCAAACAAATATATAATACATTCCAGCGATATCGGGCTACTACTAAGGAGTCCTGTAAAGGACAACATTTTCTCCCCCAAAATGTGCTACACTTCTGTCTTAGCAGGCGTCGTAAGCGCAGTGCAACAGGCGCTTATATGCTGCGCATATCACCAAACCGAAAAACACAAAAATGCTGTTGACTCCAAAGAAATTGGGCATAGCCACTGACGCGGGTGGCTCTGAGCCGCCAAACGATCAGACCCTAGGCGCGACACCCCTACGGCAACCAACGTGGTAATAGCCTGGATTCCCTTGACCCAAATGGATCGCGGCTGTGTCGTATGATGTAGGCTGCTATCGTACGGTGCAAAAACAAGTAGATCACGGCTATCTCGTGCAATGTAGACTGCCATCGTACAGTGTTGAAAACATGGCTACTTGCTTTAAGCATCGTACCCGCTCCTTGGCCAACCTTCCCGCCCCCCCGCCCCCCCCCCGCCCCCGGTTGCTCGCTGCGCGATACGTGAGACCCCTGAGGCTACCATGGCCAGCCCTGCGTTCGCTCAGAATCCAACGGCAAAAAAAGGAGCGGGGACGTTCAGAACTGGCGCGCTGGCTCAAGAACCCAGGACAGAGACGGCGAGAAACAAACCAAACCGCTGTGAAATGGTCTACTGCTCACATAGACGTGTGCCTGATATATTCCGGCGGGGAGAGGGGGGAGGGGAGGGGTTCGTCAATGACTGTTTTTAAGTTGGCTCATGCATGCTACGGTACTACGGTAGAGGTTAACCATTTGATTCCCACGGCTCCATACTTTCGAGGTCTATCCTTCTCCCCGAAACCCTGGATTTGGCGGGAAAAAAACGTACCGCCCGACGAACAATGAAAGTGACCTACTGCAGGTATACCATGATACAAATGTAACAAAAAAATGAAATTCCGACGATGCTTTTAAATAGGTTAAGGAGCCTCGTGTTCCAGAAAACGTCTCAGCCACAAAAGCGCTACCCCTACGATAGCACGCGCGTCGGCTAGTATTGTATGGTGCACAACGATGGTTTTCGCAGACAGACGCGTGCTACGATAGAGGTAGCACTTTTTGGCTATTTTGTATTCTGAGAAACGACGGGGATCCTTAACCCAAAGTCGTCGGAAAAAAAATGAAAAATGGGCCATTTTTGTTTTGCGCGATTCCCGTTTACCTAGGCCATGGGATCTTTCATCCGGTCAGCAGTTTTAATTTTCTCGAAATTAGTTTTTGGGAGGATCATGTCTTAAGCTCCCAAGTTGAGGGGTGGTATTAAGAAAAAAGGAGGTGCACCTCTATCGTAGCACGCGTCTTACTGTCGCATCGCACCCGCTCTAGGGGTGTGTGGGAGGGTTTCTCCCGTGATTATCTTACTATTGTTGGCTGGTGTCGTACGATGCAAACTTATGTAGACATTGCGAGCATCGTACCCGCTCCCTTGCAAGACAACCTTCATCCGGATGCTCACGTGTGGTGCACTATGACACATTTCTCAGACTAATGCGGCCAGCCCTGCGCGTTCTGCTACTACCGATAGAATCTTCAGACTGCCTCGGAAGGCTACGACTACCATGGTGAGCATCAACAAAACTGTAGCGTTAAACGGTTCGTCAGGCAGAGATTCTGTTTGATGTAGTGATGTAGTGATGTAGCGATGTAGTGGTGTAGTGATGTAGTGGTGTGTAGTGATGTGTAGTGATGTGTATAGTGAATGATGTAGTTGGACTCAGGTTACGGTAAGAGACGCACTTGTACCACTGTGTTGGCCCTCTTGCTTCAGCGGCTCAGGGTTGTTTGCGCCGGTGGCTACCGCATCGTCCTCCTCCACCATCAGAAGTATGTAGTGTCTTTAAGCAGTATGGATTCGATCAGTTCCATTACTCCACTATGTTGTATACCAGACATACCGGTATTCTGTTTTGTCGCCTGCTTTTTGACGAAGGGAAATCTATGTAGTCTTGGGGTACATGCGTTGTTGGCGCAGCGTACCAAACAACCCCACGCGAGCGCTTGTCGTGACACCTATTAACAAAAGCACAAAAACGGCAGCCCTCGCACTTGTGCTGAGTTCCGGAAAAAACGAATCCCAAAAACCCACTAGTGCAACACTTGGTCGACCGCCATAACCCCCGTACACACACTTATCATCACACATCCGCTCTGCTCCGCATTTTCGCCGCGTGGCGAACTTAGACTCCCGAATCTACAGAGACCACTCCCGCACTTTCTTCCGGGATTCGTACGCCGCCCCGGAATTCGTCGACAAAAATGGTAAGGGCATTCCTCAGTGTAGCTGAGGACCAACATGTCAACACACCAAAAGAAAAAATTATTCAGTGATCTCCTCACACGACGGGTCTCTGTTGTACCGTGCGACTGAAAATTGTTCAGAATTGTGGCCTCATCTTTGGGTCATACATTTCTTCGATTTGGAGTAGGACCACTTGACAAGCCATTTAGAACAAAACCGGGGTTGCTCGTGGGAGTTTTGCAGGCGGCCCATCTATCTGGGATGTCGTGGAGGGGATACTTATTGCGATAGCGAACGACGGGTTTAAGCTGTTGCCGTCGACGTTCGGTCTGTCTTCGGCGCCTCCGTGGGTGTGTCTCGTGTGGAGCGTCCTACGATAGAGGTATACCTTTTTTTGGCGAAAACGTGTTCTGAATGGCGGGGCTCCTCAACCCAAAATCGTCGGAAACATACATTTTTTTTTGCAGAATTCGCGTTGTGAACCTAGGCCATGGGATCTTTTATCCGATAAACAGTTTCGTTCTTCTCCAAATCAGTTTCTGGGAGGGACATGGCTTAAGCTCTCCGAAACTGAAGAACGCCAGAAAAAAAAAGTGGTGCATCTCTATCGCAGCGGCAGCCGCGTTGGCTTCGATCCTACAATAGGAATGTACCAGTTACGGTCTACAATGAAACCTGATGTAAGCATTGTACCCCCTTCCCGGAAAACATCCCTTGTCCTGAATCCGTGTGACCTCGTGTCATGATGTAGGCTCCTGAGAACACCGTCGTGAGTCCGATGCTTGAGGCCCTTAGCGTGGCGAAGAAACCGACCAGAAAGTTATCGAGAAAATTCGAAGCTGCGGAGGCGACGGCCCGGGAGCCGAGGGCAGAAACTGTGAGAAGCACCAAAAAGTTGCAGTGAAACAGAGATAATCACGTGAAGCATGAAGCTAATAATAGTTAACGGTGTTCGTACTGCACGGGTAAAACTATTTTTCCAGAGACCTCTGGCTGGACCATCGCCTCTCTCTGCCTTGTCCAAAATCTGTGATACGGGTCATAAAGTTCCTGTTTGCACATAATCAATGCTACTGAATGCTATATATAGGCCGAAGGGGAGTCGCCGACCTATATCCTTAATGAGGACACACAACTCGTAATGCGCGCGATCGGAGTATCACACACAGCTTGCAAAGATGAGTTTCGACGAAATCTTCGATCTCACAGCTGGAGGAGTGTATTTTAATTTTTATAATATAGGCCGAGACCATTTGTTCGGGAATCGTGTCTACAACTAGTATCGTCCTTGTGCGTAAACAATTCTGTATCTATGAGTAGTATCATCGCCTATTAATAGTATCAAGTGTCGACCCTGGTAGTATTCAGGGGAGTTACTGGCCTTGTATCCTCCTCATGGGTTTTGTCTACAAAAGGCGCGATCGGTGTATTATAGACCATCATGTTTACGGGCGGCTTGCAAAGTTGAGTGTCGACCTATTGAAAGAACTTGTAAAACATCTTACAGCTCACGCCGTGCTTGTCTTTCTTTTTGCAAAAAAACCTGACTTTTATGAGCAGCAATGAAAGTACACCCCGGTGAGCCATCCCATCGCTACGGTACAAAGAAAGCCAACAGCGCTGCACAGAAAAAGCTCTTTGCCAAGGATTTGGAGCCATTTTTCACTCTGGGCTGTAGACCCAACTGGGCTATAGCCCTAACCGGTCGGGTCAATCAGAAAACATTTTTTTCCCAAAAGGGCTGGTATTATTAATGATGTAACCCTTTAGTCTATCGCACAGTGACAATGACGTGGGCTTCTCCTTTTCAGCCTTGCCTGTGCTTTTGTGGGGAACCACGGTCACTAAGGCTACTAAGGCTACCAAGCCCACTAAGGCTAGTAAAGCTAGCAAGGCTACTACTATTAAAGAGGGATCAGTTGTAGGACGCGTGCTGCGATAGAAGTGAAACACGTTATTTCTGTGGGGTTCCTTTTTTGGGGGAGCTCAAGACCTCTCCCAAAAACTAATTTGGAGAGAAAAAAAACTGCTAGTCTATATATATATACTACCGGGAATGAAAACTCCCATGGCCTATGTATGTGTACAACGAGAACCAGGCAAAAAAAATTCTGAGCAATTTCCGACGATTTTGGGTCAAGAAGCCCCGCCATTCAGAAAACATGATTGTCGCCAAAAAAAGGTATACCATATACCTCTACATCGTAGCACGTGTCGTATCAAATCATATCATATCATAGGATCGTTTTTTTCCCTGTTTTAGCGCCTCAGGGCCGCTCGCGCAAGTTGCGGCCCTTAGCATACAAGTGTTACTGATTTTCAAGTAATAATAATAATGTCGTTAAGCTCCTGGAATGTGTATTTTTCGAGAAAAATAAGCTGACATCATTCCTGCTTTATTGCGCTGCGGATAATAAAAAAAGGTACGGTACGGTACGGTACGGTACGGTACGGTACGGTACGGTACGGTACGGTACGGTACGGTACCTCTAGCGCCTGCCGTGGTCTTCTTCGGTGTTTTTGTATGACTCTTTGACTCTTTGACTCTTTGATTCTTTTACTTGGTCGCTCCACGCGGTTCAACAGCGTTAGTTTGCAGCGCTAGCTAACAACAGCGTTATACAACATACTGTAGCCACCACATGTTATAGACACCACGTTATAGACACCACTTTATAGACACCATGTTGTAGACACCATGTAATAGACACGTTAGTCACGATAGAGGTAGCTCTTTTCGTCTGAAATGGTTGCTGAATGACGGCTGAATGACGGCACTCCTCAACCCAACAATCGTCGGAAACAGGCCATTATTTTTTTGATGATTCTCATAGTAGTGTACCTAAGGCATGGGATTTTTTAATCCGGTACAAACAAGTAGCACTTTTATTTTTCTCCACAAATCGGTTTTTGGGAGGTCTTAAGCTCCCAAATTGAGAAGTGGTTAGCGTTAGAAAAAACAGTGGTGTGCAGCACCTCTATCGGCAGTAACTACTGTTTTATGCTGATACCTGTACTACAGCGAACTGGTGCATGCCAAATGGCGACCAAGGCGAGGGTTGGTCGGGGTGTGAATTTTTGAATTTTTCCAGGTACAATGGTTGATTATAGGGCCTCAAGCCCTTTTTTGGGGGGGACTTTTTTTTTTTTGCTACTTTTCGGTTTAACGATACATGCACCGGTGCCTGCCCCATGGAATTGTTTTGTTGCTTTTAACCTACGCCCACAGAGGATGTTGCCGTGGCTCTCTATGTTGAGGTTCTAACAGCGCCACTCACTCGCGGTAGTGGCCTACAATAACGGTATTAATAGGCAAAATGGCGGCACAAAACTCTACAATACCGTAGGCTTGCTGCGCTGGGAATAAGTAACCACCGCACCCAGTTCTTGACGCTCGCTCTACTACGGTATAGAGGTGAACCGTTTCTATTCTGAGGTGCACCTTAATCGATTGAATAGCCTTACATGTCACGCAAATACCGGTTCGGACTTTTTTTTTCCTCTTCACCCCGGATGGATGAGTATGCCAAGGTCTAGGTACACAACAACTCTTTTTGAACATGTCCCAAACAAATTTAGAATGGAATTCCGACGACGTTTGGGCTAAGGAGCTCCGTCGTTCGGAAAAAATAACGGCCATAATGGCTAACTCTGTCGTAGCACGTGTGTCTTGTTGGTTATCGCTAAGACACCCTGCTCCAAAATGCTCGCCGCGTGCCATAATACATACTAGACTTCTCAGACTACGGCGGATAGGCCTGCGTCCTCTCCTGAAATGCTTAGGGCCGCCAAGAAGCCGAAGAAAATAATCACGGCCACATTCAAAACTGCGGCGTCGGCTCAGAAGGAGAAGGCAGAGAAGGTCAGAAACAAAAATAGTATCGAACGAAAGCGAGTTCCTCGAGTGGACTGGCCGTACTTACTGCTTGAGAGTGTGGCTTTGGCGATCTTCGTTGCCCCCCCCTCCCCCCCACCACTGTCTTGACAGTACATGACATTATTACATGGCATTATTTCGGCATTGTATGGCATTGAATGTCGCTCAGTGATGACCAACGTAGAAATGGTACCGACTCCTTTGCCTGTACGCCCTTTTCCGACTTGCCCACTCAACGACGCGTTAGACTCCCGAGGTTACCGAGGCCCGTGTTGCGCCTGTTTCTCGAATCCTTACGCCGGCTGAGGAGCCGAAGGCACAGATGCCGCGCAAATGTAGAACTGCAGCGCTGGATCAGGCGCCGACGACAAGGAAGGATGGTGTCAATCAAACCGCCGCAAAAAATGAACTCCTCGCACTGCCAATTTTTAGTCTACTACTATCAATTCCATCGGTGGGGGGGGGGGGGGTCACTTGGCCTGTCATTGGTTGTTGCGTGTAGGCCTTTTTTATCAGATGAATGAAGACAGTGTGGTTGCAGATCGAGGTGGAGATCAAGCTAAAAACTTCCGATCGCCATTCATTCGGATTGCCTAAATCAAACGGCAGTCAATGTGTTGTTTACACGAAGTACCACATCTTAAGTCAAGACATGAATAAATTCCGACATCCGAGAGAGAGTAGGCGATACATGGTGTACAATGCAATCTGTTACCACAAGGTACAGATATATCGTAGGTATGTCCACACACCTGTGGGTAAATACTAAACACTTGCCGTTTCGAATGCTCGGTTTGTTGTACCTCAGGCTCCAGAGACTACGGGTACCACGACCGGACCTGCGCCTCGTTCTCAAGCATTCCCGACAAATCAGAGGCCGATGGCAAAAGTCGCCAGCAAGTTTAGAGCTGCAGCGCTGGCCCAGGAGCAGAAGAAGCATAATAAGGTGGGAAACCCCGAACAAAAAAGCTCAGTGGAAAACCGAAATAATACCAAGACTGATTCCAGGTAGTTTGTCGCCAATAATAATGTCAAAGGCTTAACTGGGGGGGGGGGGGGGGGTACATTTTAGTACTCCACACTATTTCAAGACATCGCGTTCTTTTGTCATTATATTCCAGACTTCGAAGGAGACTGTACATATGTTATTGGACGATCTGTTGTCTGATCTTGTATGAAGCTATATGTTGGGCGGTTTTCGTTGGCCCCTCCATGGGTGTCCCGTCTTGGCTTGCTCCGTACGGCGAGCAAAATATCCACCAACACGGCAAACGACGCACGCTGCTAGTAACAATCGTGTCGCAGAGAGAGGTGAACACCTGCATTTTTTTTAGGATCATGACCTCACTCGAGCAGCTACCTTCCGCACCCAAAGCCTGACCTGGGGAAAAATAAGCGTGCAACCGAGTGGATAATTCCATGGACTAGGTATATTGTAAAATATCAAAATACACTCCATCTAGCTGTGAGATCGAAGATTTCGTCGGAACTCATATTTGCAAGCTTGTAGTGCGTGATACTCCGATCGCGCGTATCACTGGGCGTGTGTCCTCGTGAAGGATATAGGTAGAGGCCACTCCCCTTACTTTGAGCTAGCTTGTGCCATGGTCAACGTGGTGGTTTTAATGAACATTTTCGCGGAAACTATTATGACAGATGTACCTGAATGAAGAATAATGAATGATAATGAAGAATAATGAATGATAATGAATGATAATGAATGAAAATGAATGATAATGAATGATAATGAATAATAATAGTGAAATGCAAGACACAACCTGAATTCCATCGATTGTTGTTGGATGGTTATAATACTTCCTCACGAGAAGAGCCCGTCAATTCAACCATTTTAGTTCAGCAAAAAAGCGCTATATAATGCCTGTATCCACGCACGCTCCGGTAATACTACCACCGTACAGGTAGGTGCATCCTTGTTTTGCTTTAGGTTCTTCAATTCTTGAGGAGCTCTACGCCCCTCCACACGGCAAAAAAAACTTATTTAGGCCAAAGTAAAAGCGATTCCCGTGAACAACCCCGTCGCTCATTAACAGTTAGGTGAACAGGGAACATTTAAGGGGAAAACAGTAGGAGGAAGATGATACCATTTTGGGTTAGCATGGGTTAACATGGGTTAAGGAGCCCGCCGTTCAGAAACCCTTCACCAGAAACGTGCTACCCCCCTGTCTTTCGTGGCACGCGTCGAAGAGAGTATTATTTCCGCTCCGTGGCTAACGCCTCCATCCCGAATTCTCGCCTTTTTATGTACAAGCCGCCTGAGAGTACCGCGGGCAGTCTATCGCCTCTTCCCAGACTCCTTCGACCAGCCCGGGGGTCGAAGGCGCACATGGCAAGAAAACTCCACACTGCAGCGCCGCCCCAGGAGCCGAAAGCACGCACGGTAAGAATAACGCAAAGCCGCAGTGATTTCTTTGTAATGAGTAGTGACTTCTGTGGGAAATTGGTCACGAACAATTGCACCATGGCCACATACTTTTAAGGATGTTGGATGCGTATATTGATTGCCGTGGAGTATGATGGTACTCGCGTACGTACGAGAACTCATCTATTATTCTGTGGCAAAGTGGCATGTACCAGGTAGAAATAGTGTGAGGTAAATTGGTCATTAGCAATGGCGCCACGGCCCCATACTTTAACGTTTTGGATTGAGATTAGAGTAGTGAGTTGTTGATTGCGCCCAGTTGTGTTCCTTGGTTAGGGTTGGCCGCGCCAATGGCGGTGCTGGGCGTCTCCCGTCTACGCTTGTGGTTTAACACGATGTTTCCTATTAACTTCCGCAACTGGGTATTTATTGTAAACCGTTGAAAATCATTGTAAACCATTGTAAACCATTCTAAACCAGACCAAAATGTTTCTGGTTTGGTGGGCCTTACAGTCTTTCTTACCCTGTTGTTGCTTGCGCAGCTACCATTCATTATCTGAATATCAAATACCTGGTTTATTTCCCCCCCGTAGTTTTCAAGAGCTTTTGTGTACCTGGTAGTAGTGCACCTGGTAGCTCAAATGGCAGGGACCCCGGCAGTCGTTCTCTTGTTTTCAACTTGCGATACGTCCGGGATACAAGCCAACCACATCCCGGAGGGGAGCCATGGATCTCGTAGTGGTGACCTCAACATGTGCCTGTTAAACTGTTTTCTCTTTCTCTGATCTACGGATTCCTATATGCCATCAGGTATGTTGGAGAGCATTAAACCAGGCATAGAGAACGATGATAACTACTGTAAAATGTGAAAGTTGTACCGAGTTACTTTGCATCTAAACCCTCCCTCCCCCCGTGAAATCTTCACCCCAATTCACAAGTCGAGTGCACAAGCGGCGACCAAGTCCATGACCGCGGCGCCGACCCAGGAGCCGAGAGCAGAGGTGGTGAGAAACACCAACACCGGACAATGCACTCAATACCCCGCCGGTGCATCTATTGCATATGTGGTCGTGATAGGTGGCCCTTGACCTGTCCCCGACTTTCCTATGATGGTTTTGGTCTTACAGCGTGAGATTTATAGCTTTTGTAGCCAGTGCTCATTCCCTTCCAAATACACCCTCCTCTTGGTTGCTCGCCGCCGCGTGATGCGTTTGACCCCGCCACGACTACCGCGGCCAGGTCTGCCCCCCTCCTGAATTTCTTTCGCCAGTCTAGAATCAGAAGATGCCACTAACTAGCAACACAAAAGCTACAACAGCGACGGCCCGCGGGTCTAAGATAGTTTGGATATATAGTCTAGACTATGGTTCCACAAAAAAAACAGAAGTACCGAGATCAAGTGAATGCCCCACGTGAGCTTGTTGAATTAACCTTATTTGTGGTTCGTTGGGCGGGGGTTCTTTGGCTCACCTACGGGCGTCCTATCAACATGCAAGCATTCCCTGTGAAAGTAGAGAAAAACTGATGGAGGCCCATATCAGTTAACAATTAGAACAGCTTGTACAACAATACAGATTTAATGAATGCATAGACTAATACTTCAAGAATTGACAATTTCCGATGTGGACGCAGACGGCCCGTAGCTAGGGGGGTGTGGTGAAAAAATACTATTTGAAGTGTTTCTTTTGTGTTCTAGTAAAATCGGGTTTCCAGAAAAAGAGGCATCGATGGTACGGAGGAGGCTCCGTTCCAGGGAATATATACGACCTACTTGTATACCTACACGGTGGGTCGTGCGATTGTTCATAGTATTGCACGCACTGTCACAAAGTCAGTTAGGGGTGGGGCGCAAAGCTGTTCAAAGGATCAAGTCCAAGACCTTGCATAACATGTTGGTGCACATGTCTGCTGCAGCATGCTTCTTTGGCCTGTATCATAGGTACCAGGTACCTACGGCATAGTCATCGTACCGACCCCTCTGCCATTACACCCCTTCCCCGAATTGCTCACCGCGTCATACGTTAGACCCCCGCAACCACCGCCGCCAGACCTGAGCTCTCTCCTGAAGTCCATACGCCGACCCAGAAGCCGAAGACGAACATGGCGAGCAACTTTACTTTCACAGCGGAGGTTAATGAGCCGAAGACAGAAGTGGTGAGAATCGGTAAAGCCGCTGTACTAAATCATGTGGAGGCGTCCCACGCAGGAATCTGATGTAGCGAGGGGAGAGGCCCAGAAAGCAACGCCGGCGAGATCGTTGTCGAACCCCAAAATACACTTGTTGCTGATGATATTGCGCTACCCGCTATTTGGCCTGGTCACGTGACTATGTAGGCTCGGGGGTAGTGATTGTACAACCAGCGCCATCTACTCTGAGCTTGATACGGGGTCGTGGCGGAAGGGAGGAATTCCTTGGGGGTGACCATGGACTTTCTCCTCTTCTTTGTTGGCTTTTGTATCGCATGGGATACACGGTAGATATAGTATCTATCGCACCCGCCGTACACCCTCATTGGCAACCCCCTGACAACCCCCCTGAAATCCTCGCCGTGTTACACGCTAGACTCCCAAAACGATTACTGTGGCTGGGCCTGCGCATCCTCCCGCAACAGCTACAGCCACCGACAAGCCGACGACACCAATGGCTAGAGATTTGGAAATTTCACGGCCGGTCCAGGGAGCAACTGCAGAGACGGTGAGAAAGGCATTCAGAACAAAAAGGCGAAATAGTTAATTGTTCATGTGTGTGTGCATCTTCTGTCTGGCCCTTTTTTCTGGGACCATCCACAAACGCCTCTGGTGGTCTTAAATATCGTACCTGGTGTGGGGTATCATTGTGTCTACAGCGGGTGGCCCCTTTAAGAGGCCACAGTGCGTCGGGGCGTAATGGTCTCTTATCCCGGACGTCCATACACACACGTTTGGCCCCTCTTCAGGTGTCTTGCAGCCTATGCAGCGTGTTTCAAAGCAATAGGTTTTGTGGTGGCTCCTTATATGGGGCTTGGAGTCCTTTAATGAGAGTTGCGTTCACTGTAAGAAGGGTCGAGGTCCGGTTTCCGAACAACGGTGCATAGGAACACGAGGTCCTTAATACATCGCTATTGTTTGTCGCAGGGTCCCTAAATAGGAGCAACCTGCTGTACCCACTGTATTGTGAACGTTGAACTCGCCCCTTGGCTAGCGCCTCTTGTTCCAAATACCCACTGTGTGATGTATCGGGTTCCCAACATTGACGAGGCGAGTCCCACGCTTCCTTCTGGAATCCTTACACCAGCGCAGAAGCTGAGGAGAAACTTGGTGACAGAACGCATGCAAATGCGATACAACCACAACGAGTTCATCACAAGTACATAGACTATACATACAACTTTGGTTGGCCCTTTTGCTGTGGCCGTATGAGATTTCTCTCGATACCTCAACGGCTGTCCCACGTTGGTTTGTATGATACGATGTATATCGACAGACAATGTAAGCATCGTCTGGCTATTAACCATTCCACACCACATCCGTTCCGAACGTTCGCTGCGGTCATATTTACAGACGTTTCAGACTCCCGGGGCCACCGTGGACAGCCCCCCGCCCTCTCCCGGGACAGTCACGGCCACCCACAGACCGGTGGCAATAGCGGCGAGCGAATTAAAAAGCGTAGCGCCGGCCCAGGGAGAAAAAACAGAGCTGGTGAGAAAGCCAAACATCCAATACCATATATCGAAATATCCGAGTCTATTCACTGTAGGACGTGTCCCCGCTGGATGCCTGCTGGATGCCTGCTGTACCACCGTGGAGGGCGTTCTTGGCCAATCTACGGCTGTCTCGCGTAGGCTTGTACCCGCTGACGTGTTGTGTACACAATGTTGACTTTTGTATGGTGGTCCCTCTATAGTGCCGGTTGAGAAGTTGACTGGTGCCGGTTGCCCGCTATAGTGCCTGTGAAATCGCTTGGCACCTAGATGAAAACAACCAGTGGTGTGGCAGTATGCGGAGCTGTGCCCGGTGGCCGCTATAGTCTCGGTGTTCCCCTCTGTAGTGCACATACCGGCCCTATAGCGGAGAGCGGCATTACTGTACCGTCAACATCACACCCGCTCCTAGGCCAACCCGCTTTGCTCCGAATTCTCGCCGCGTGCTGCATCAGGCTACCAAGACTGTCGCGGCCAGTCCTATGCCTTCTCTTGAAATCTGTACGCCAGCCCAGCAGTGGAGGAGAGATATGGTGAGAAAGTTCAACACACAGTGCAACAATGAATTGTTCACAAGTGCACCGTCTTGCTGTAGCACCATACCTACCTTGCTCTTTGGGAGTTTCCATGGGTTCGTCCATGGCTGCTAACCTTAATTTGCGGCCGTCAGGGGGTGGTTGCGTAATTTGTTTGCCGCTGCCCAAAGTTGGTTGTAGATCATGGTGCACGAAGACAAGAATGTATTCAACGTGGGGCAGGAGAAGGATTGGGTGGTGGGGCTCGAGGAAGATATGACGGAATTTGAGTCGAAGTTCGAAGGATGGAAAAAGGCTGCACATAAGGCTGGCAGATAGGTCGACGGGTTGAGGAGGGGGCGGAGGCATTCATGCGGAAATGACATGACAGGAAGCGCTATAGAGCTGCAGGGCGACACGCGAAGGACGTAGTCGCGCCACCCACTATTGACACCAATGCGCGGCGGAGGGAAGGAGGGGAGGGGAGGGGGCGGGCATCCTGCCCAAGAAGCTGAAGTCTGGGCCTGGCCATCATCGTCATTCATGCCATACGTAGCCTTCTGTGTGGCCGTAAGTAGCTACGAAGGTCGCCCGGACTTCTTCGCCTAGCTGTGAGCTTCCCTCGGTGCCCTTTGTGCACTTGGTGCCCTCTACGTGCCCAAAACGATTTCTGTCAGTCCCTAGAATATCCTATTAAGATTTTTTCCATTCGTTTCGTTTCCATGTTGTTTTCTTTTTGCTTCTTTTCTTCGCTTTCTTTGCTTTTAGGTTGTTTCGGATATTTCGTACGCATGCGTATTGATAGCGCTAGCGGGATAGCTGGTTGGTATTTTTCGCAACCCCCCCCTGCCGGCGAGACCACATATTAACTTACGACGTGTAACACATGATTGCCCTACTTTTTCTTTGCCTGTATCGGACGCGTTTTTTTTCGGAGCGCTGTGCCACCTGCGATTTCCTCGCTACACCCCGCCTGCCATTATCAGCAGAATTAGCGATTCGTCTTATTTGCTTCGTTTTCTATTTCTCTCGTTTTTTTCTTTCTTCCTTAAGTTTTTTCTTTAGGATCGGATTTGTACAATATTTGGTTTCCTTCGTCGCGGGAGGTGTAGTCGGTTGCAGATGCGCGTCTTGAACGTACGTGCCAGTATGGGCCTGATACGTACGTACGCTGACTTCTGATTTCACTTCTAACTTTATGTGGCATATGGTATATACGACTTGCTTCTTGCTTCATCTACGCGATATGGTATATTCGTGTACCGCTTTCGGTATGCTTTATTTTTTTCCGTGGTTATTTTTCGACTCCACTGTCACTGTGACTGTGACTGTCACTGCCACTGCCACTGTCACTGTCCCTGCCACGGTCACCGTCACCGTCACTGTCACTGTCACTGTCACTGCCACCGTCACCGTCGCCGTCACCGTCACCGTCACCGTCACCGTCACTGTCACTGTCACTGTCACTGTCCAGAGTGACCGGGACCAAGGTTAACGTAGGGGAGGTATCCCAATCTTCTCCACCGAGTCTTCAGCAGTCGCGCGAGTGACTCTGTACTTCACTGTCAAAATCAAGTTAGGCGATTATTTTGGCGCAGCGTAGCTTACCATCCCATCGGGGATTCATATCGCGAAATGGTTACTACAGCACGAGCGAAAGCCTATGAACGCAAGGAACAGGATGGTCACTCGCGCTAGTGACCCCAAGCCAGTGCCAAAAAAAGACCCTCCCACCGCAGCATTAATTGGTCCCGTCCCGGAGCCCGTCCTGTGACCACGGGCATGGTTATACGAGTTGAGGCGAGAACATCAACAACAACATCGTTTTGCCATTAAATAGTCGAAACCCTCCGTTGTTCCGAATGGTCGCTGCTATGTACCCTGGTATGGTGTTTGTGATAGATGTTTCAGACTCCGGAGGCTACCGCGGACAGACTCACGCCTCGTCTCGAGACCACGATGACGATGCACAAGCTGAGGAATGACGTGGAGGGAAACTTCAAATCTGCTGCGCCGGTCGCGGAGCAGAGGCCAAATATGGTGAGAAAAAGCTGCTGCTGGTAAACCCAGAGGGAGTCGGTAAAACCCTCTGGCATGTTACAATATATTGCCAAATACTATCTGAAAACGTTCGTGTAGCGCATGTTCCAACGACACCACCCACATATATGTTTTTGCTTCATGACCCGATCTATGGTGTGTAGGGGTATTGCTGTAGTCTAGAGGATTGTTCATATACCCCCCCACACACAAAACAAAAAGGGCCTCCCAGTCGCGAAACCCGGGATGAGACTGAATCACACCAGGTGTGGTGTAGTCTACACATACATTTATTAAAATTATAATACACTCCATCCAGCTGTGAGATCGAAGATTTCGTCGAAACTTATCTTTGCAAGCTGCGTGTGATACTCCGATCGCGCGTATTACCATTGTTACTGGGTGTGTCCTCATTAAGGATATAGGTCGGCGACCCCCCTTAGAGCTACAGACTGTGGTGTAGCTTGTACCAGGGTCAAGAGGATGATGTTAACCAATCTGTGTACGGAAACTATAAATTCCTTTTTTGAGGGGGACAACACGTGACCGCTGTGGAATGTCTCAGTTTACTATGTATACCCTGTATACAGTAGTCGTATGACCGGGGAGGGGTGGGGGGGTATAGAGGGAATACGCCGCAAGAATGAATAGGAGCTTACTGCTTGCTTAATGCTATTATTAGTAGGTGATGGTAGGGGCGGTGGGGAGGAGGGGAGGGGGGGAGGGTACCGGAGCGGTTTATTGAAACTTGAAGACAAGATGAATTAATTGGAGCTAAAGTGCATCATGGGTGGTTCGAAAGGTATAGACTAGATATTATATCACCTGTCGGGTGGTGTTCATAACTGCGGCAGATTTAGATTTTTGTTGGGACGGACGAGGGGGAGGGGAGGGGGGGGGGGGAGGGGAGGAGGGGGGGGGAGGGGAGGAGGGGGGGGGAGGGGAGGAGGGAGGGGAGGGGAGGAGGGGGGGGAGGGGAGGAGGGGGGGGAGGGGGGGAGGGGGGGGAGGGGAGGAGGGGGGGAGGGGAGGAGGGGGCGGAGGGGAGGAGGGGGGGGAGGGGAGGAGGGAGGGGAGGGGAGGAGGGGGATGAGGGGAGGAGGGGGATGAGGGGAGGAGGGGGATGAGGGGAGGAGGGGGGGGGGGGATATGCTAAATAAAGATGCCCAATATTCCAAAGAAAAAATATGAGGTGGATGGGAGCAAATTATGCGTCGAGTTGTTTTTACGATAATGATATAAATACTAGTGGTTTTAGATTTCCGTGTAAGATGAGTACACTACAAATGGCATTTATTGGCGGTACGCTGTTGTGGTTTTTGGTTTATACGCACCCCGGTACCAATTATCTGAAGATCGCCTAGATGAATAAATTATGGTGCCACCTGAGCTATAGGCAACCATTGGGGAACTCAGCCATTTGGGAATGTAAACCTGCCGTTAATCGAACAACAATGCCTGGCAAACTATGTGACAAGCAGACAAATATAAAATGTCTATTTTTGACAGGTCGTATGTAGTGTAACGGTTGCACCTGGTTCTTGCTAACCACCCCCTTTTCCACTACTCACCGCGTGATGCGGCAGAGTCCACAGACCATCGCGGACCGTCTGGTGCCGTCCCTTGGAACAGATGTGACGGACCAGGAGTCTAAGACAAGCTTGGTGAGAAAAGGCAATATTGAAGAGGAGCACTAATATCACAAGCGCATCCACAGCTGCTGTGTCCTTCGTCCGTGATCGAGGGGGAGGGGGGAGGTTCCTTGAGCTATCCATGCGACTGGCCCATGCCGTAGTATATAACAACAAATGAACACGCCTCTGGCGTACGATCGACGACTTCGTCGAAAATCGCACGTTTAAGTGTGATACGTCGATCGCGCGTGCCACGAAGTGTCGTGTGTGTGCCCTTATAGGAATACTATAGGTCGGCGACTCCCCTTAATGATTCCTATTATGTGGCCTAGGAGGTCGTCTACCGGAAGCTTCGGACCGGTTCCATAGCGGCCCTAATCTTGCGGAGAAAATTTAATCAACCGACAGCCCCCCCCTCCCGAATGATCACCCCTTTGTGCACCAGGCGTCCGAGAGGACCACGGCAAGACCTGCGCCTTCTCCGTCAACAGTCATTCCCACCCGGAAGCCAAAGCCAAGCATGTCGAGCAAGTTTAAAGCTTCGACACCGCCCCGCGAGCCGAAGAGAGGGATGGTGAGAAACTGATTAGACCGCAGTTACACAGGTAGTCCCTTGCGTGAGGATCTACTACTTCGCATGAATTTAACCTTTGATCGAGGAGGAGAGGGCTCTTGGGCGAGACAATGGGCTGTCCCTGTTGGCTTATATCACATGGTGTACACGGGTATGTATCTTAGAGTTCATTCCCGCTCGACGGCGAACAACCTCCCTTCTGAATGTTCACCTCTCGTCAGGTGTCCGAGAGTTCCGCGGCCGGGCCTGCGTCTTCTCCGGGAACCGTTACGCCGACCCGGAAGCCAAAGTCAAGCATACTGGACAAGTTCAGAACTGCTACACCAGCCCGTGGACGCAAAACAGAGATGGTGAGAAAATCGAGGATCCGCTATCCGCGGGCCGAAAAAACAGAGATGGTGAGAAGTTGACAAACCGCAGTGATAGCAGTGAATTCACTACATGGCGATCTACTATGTCGTAAGATGTTAACCTGTGATCGTGCGGGGGGGAAGGTCCGCGGGAGACGATGGGCTGCCCCCTTTGGCTTATGCTGCATGGTGTACACTGAAATGAATCGTAGACATCGTTCCCGCTCCCTGCCAAACAACCCTCGTTCTGAATGTCCATGACTCGAGTCAGACGTCCGAGATTACCGCGGTCAGGCCTGCGTTTTCTCCGGTAACCGTTACTCCGATCCGGAAGCCAAAGCCAAGCATGTCGAGCAAGTTTGAAACTTCGAGGCCGGCGCGCGAACCACAGATAGATATGGTGAGGACCTGATTGACCGCAGTTAAACAATGAACTTACTGCGTGGGGATCAACTGCGTCGTATGATCTTATGTGTGATCGTAGGGGGAGTGGTCCATGGGAGACGATGTACTGTCTCATGTTGACTTGTGTCGTACACGGTGTAATCTGGCATGCATCTTAAACATCGTTCCCACTTGCTGCCCAACAACTCATCTTCTGAACTTTCACCTTTCAGCAGATGTCCGAGAGGACCGTGGCTAGGCCTTCTCCGGGAACAGTTACGCCGACCCGGAAGGCAAAGACGAACATGTCGAGCAAGTTCGAAGGTGCTACGCCGGGCCGCGAATGGCAGAGAGGGATGGTGAGAATTTGAACGCCCGCAGGTGAAGCAGTTAATTCACTGCGTGGGAATAAACAGCGTCGCATGATATTAACCTGTGATCGTTGGCGGGAGCGGGATCCTCGGGAAATGATTGGTTGTCTCAGGTTGGCTTGTATGGCATGGTGTACGCGGGTATGCATCTGAAGCATCGTTCCTGCTATAAATAGCTATCCACAACCCCCATTCTGAATGTTCACCTCTCATCAGACGTCCGAGAGTCCCGCGATCAGGCCTGCGTCTTCTCCGGGAATCGTTACACCGGCGCGGAAGCCAAGGACGAACATGTCGAGCAAGTTCAAAACTGCTACACCGGCCCGCGAACCGAAAACAGAGATGGTGAGAGAAAAAAACGCAGTGAAACAGAGAATTCTCTGCGTGCGTGCGGATCTACCACTGTGTATGATCTTAGCCTGTGATAGCGGAAGGGGAGGGTCCATGGGAGACGATGGGCTATCCATGTTGGCTTGTGTCGCATAGTGTACACCGGTACATATCGTAACCGTCGTTCCCGCTCGTTGCCAAACAACCACCGTTCTGAATGTTCACCTCTCGTTAGACGTTCGAGAGTTCTGAGGCTAGGCCTGTGTCTTCTCCGGGAGCCGTTACGCCGGCACGGAAGCCGAAACCGAACATGTTGAGCTTCAAGTTCAGAACTGCTACGCCGGCCCGCGAACGGAAAACAGGGATGGTGAGAAGTTGAGAAACCTCAGTGAAAAAATAATTCACTGTGTTGGGATATACTACGCTGAAGCGGTAATATCTTAACCTGTGATTATGCCGGATCCTTGGGAGACGATGGTTTGTCCATCGTATCCCTGTTGGTTTGTATCGAATGGTGTAGACGGACATGCATCGTAAACATCGTTCCTGCTCACTGGCAAACAACCCCTGTTCTGAACGTTCATTACTCGCTAGACGTCCGAGAGTACCGTGGCCAGGCGTGCTTCTTCTCCGGGAACCGATACGCCGACCCGGAAGCCAAGGCCAAACATGGCGAGCACGTTCGAAAGTGCCACGCCGGCCCGCGAAGAGAAGATGGAGATGGTGAGAAATTGAAAAACCGCAGTAGAATGGTTAATCCCCTGCGTGGGGCTCTACTACTCCTTATTATCTTAATCAGTGATCGTGAAGGGCAAGGGGTCCTTGATAGACGACATGATGTCTCATCTCCGCCTCTATCGAGTGCTGTGGACTGGCATGCATGGTACACATTATCAGGGGAGTCACTGCCCTGAGTCCTTCACGGGGGTATACACACCCCGCAACACTCGCGCTCGAAGCACCACAGGTACCTTGCAGATATGAGGGTTGCGATCCAAATCCTTTTTGGTCGATCTCACTGCTTAAGCATATTTTTTTATCGTTTATGGCTTAAGAAGGTACTTAGGTCCATTTCGGCTTAAGAAGGGTTAAGATCCAAATCCTTTTTGGTCGATCTCACAGCTTAAGCGTATTTTTTTATCGTTTATGGCTTAAGAAGGTACTTAGGTCCATTTCGGCTTAAGGAGGGTTAAGATCCAAATCCTTTTTGGTCGATCTCACAGCTGAAGCGTTTTTTTTTATCGTTTATGGCTTAAGAAGGTACTTAGGACCATTTCGGCTTAAGGAGGGTTAAGAACCCCCGTCATCCGGAAAATGTTTCAGGAAAAAGCTCTACCTCTATCCTAGCACTAGTCTAAACACCCCCCGCTCTGAATGTTCATGGCCCGCGTCAGGCGTCCGAAAGTACCGCGGCTAGGCCTGCATCCTCTCCGGGAACGGTTACGCCGACCCGGAAACCGAGGCCAAGCGTGTCGAGCAAGTTCAAACCTGCTACGCCAGCCCGTGAGCCGAAGACAGAGACGGTGAGAAGTTGATAAAAACGCAGTGAAGCGGCGAAGTTCCTACGCGATAATGTCTACCTGGTACAGCACTTCGTATCGTTCGATAGAGCATACCCTGTGGCTGGTGGGGGGGGGGGAGGGTCGTTGGGAGACGATGGACTGCCCCGTCTTGACTTGTGTACTATGGATATAGACTGGTGCGAATAACCTAACTCGTTCCCTTATCCTGGAGAAAACCTCAATTTCCCAATGGTCACTCCTTGATGCATCAGACGTCCGAACGAAACGCGGGAGGCCCCGCACCTTCTGCTCGAATATATCATTTGCCGATACAGGAGCCGAAGACAAAGAATGTCGAGTAAGTCGAAAACTGCGCTACGCCGGCCGAGGAGCAGAAATAATAACTGATTAGAGTGCGGGAGAAACTAAACCTAGCGAACGACTTCAATGTGTGGCCGTAGTTGTTGTTTGGGACCCATCCATCGCTATCTAGTGTAGGCTTGCATAATGTATATAATGTACACTGTCCAATGGGAAACCGTTCCTTGGTGGACTGAATATCTCGAAGAACATTCGATCTAGCCGACATTGCCTGTTCCGAATGCTTGCCCCTCCTGGAATCGCCACTCCGGCCCGCCAGCCGAACCGAACCATGTCGAGTAGGTTTAAAACTGCGGCGGCGTCGCGAGAGTCGAAGGCAAAACTGGTGAGCAACACATACACCACCTGAGCATCGAGATGACGAACTCCTCACGTGTGTGCACGTAATGTTTTCCTACGGTATGGCCTCCATCAATCAGTACTCGTGGGTTTTGTTTCTGGCCCACCCGCCGCGGTTAACTCGTGTGGGAATGTTGAAGCATGCTCGGACGCGTGACGCGACAGGAGAAGTGGTAGCAGTATTTTATTTACCGAAAGTATCTGTAACCGGGACGCGGCTCCTCAACGAACGACTGCGCTACCCTGCGCTAGCCAACGTTGCTGGAAGGCCATACCTAGGGTTTTAGTGTATATCTCGGTCTGGTGGATCACGAATCGCGGCGTGTGCTCTCATTATTCTCGAAGCCAGTAGGTAGGTAGGTAGGTAGGTAGGTAGGTAGGTAGGTAGATACAGTAGGGTGGAGAGCTCTTCGTGATATTTTAACGTCTTACAAGGAGCGGAAGAAAAAGCAGGTGTATTTTTTTGTCTATCGTAACATGCGTGCGCCAGGGGGATATTCATGCGTACCAGTTGGAATCCTCGTGCCCGGCGCGTGCTACATTAGAGCGGTACTTGCTAACAGAGGCATTTGTTTTACGGAATCCTTTTGCGGCGCTGTCGGGGCTCTGTACTTTTTGATATATTCAACATCGTGCAGGCATCGGAATGCCATGAAAATATACTGTCATTGATAGTCGTGATTGTTCGTGACGCATGCTACGGCATGATACAGGAGGTACACCTTTTATTTGGTTTTCTGGGGCTCCTCACTTGGCTGAGGGTGCTTCAGACCTTCTTCGCCGAAAACAAACACATTGAGTAAACGTGGACCAAAAAGAGGATTAGTTATTCTATCTAAATGCCTAGGTGCATTCAACCTACTCGTATATTTTTTCTCAGAAAAATAATGGCCTCTTTTTACATACATTTCGGGTTAATTAAGAAGCCCGCTGTTCAGATATTTTTTGCGAGAAAGTGCGACCTCCTTATAGTTGCCTTGATCAAAACGACCACACACATAAATAACCACATAAACAGTAAACACGTCCATAAGCACATACATAACTACATAAAAAAATAAGCACATTCCTAAGCACATTCCTGAGCATATAAATGAGCACATATTTCGTTTTAAGAATATCCATTATTGTTAGTAAGCACCGGTGCCCGACGCGTGTTATGCCCGTGGCAGCATGTTTAGGCTCAACCAGTTTCTGAATAACGAGAGTACGTTACCTCGATTGATGTTTACCTCAACGTCGTTGGAAAGCGATTCTTGCTTGGTTGCAATATTGAAAAGCGTTCGATGATACTTGTTGCAATAGACATCCAGTAGACATCCAACAGACATCCAACAGACATCCAATAGACATACAGTAGACATCCAATAGACATCCAATAGACATCCTATAAACATACAGTAGACATCCAACAGACATCCAATAGATATCCAATAGGCATTCAGCAGACATCCAATGGACATCCAATATAGACATCCAATAGACATCCAATAGACATCTAATAGACATCCAATAAACATCCAATAGGACATCCAATAGACATACAATAGGCATACAACAAACAACTGATAGACATACAAGAGACATACAATGGACATACAATATACATAGGCATACAATAGACATGCAATAGACATTCAATAGATATCCAATAGACATCCAATACAGTAGACATATCATGTAGATGACGCATGCAACGATAGAGGTAGTAGCGTTAATCGGGTCTCACTTAAATTCGAGAGGGAAGTTTTTGTGAGTAGGTACCGAATCGATGAAGTGACCAATGAAGTTATTAATGAAGTGATGAATGAAGCAGTCAGTAAAGTGATGAATGAAGTGATCGATCGAGTGATGAATGAAGTGATGAATGAAGTGATGAATGAAGTGATGAATAGAGTGCTGAATGGCGTAATGAATGAAGTGATGAATGAAGTGATGAATGAAGTGATGAACTATGTCATGACTGAAGTGACCAGTCAATGACGTGAAGAGCCTCATAAACAAAATGTGCACCTCTATCTCTAAGGTGCTACAACTATAAATAACTACTGGCCGTATGCTTCACCCGCTCTTTGCTAGCCCGGAAGTTTCGGAAAATATTTAGATACGCGACACCCCTCCCCTGATCCCGATGCTTGCCGTTTGATGCCTTAGGTCCCCGATACTATTGGGTCATCGTCCCACAAGCCGAGTATTAAAACAATCTCGAGCAGAAGATTCAAAACTGCGGCGCCAGCCCAGGAGACGACGTCAAAGCTGGCGAGGGAACCAACGGCGAACCCCTCGCATGTTCGTCTTCTGTATGTAGGGAGTCGATCTATGGTCAGCAATGTTGTATTTTTCTTTGTCCGTCCGCAGTGTGAATTTCGCATCGTTTACGTTCGCACCAATTGCAAACTTCGTACCCGTTCGTTTGGTGCTGTTTCTGATTGGATTAATCAATAACCATTAGTCTATAGGAAAGATGGAGCAAGAGCAGCAGGGCGAAAAGAGCGACTTAGAGTCATCCCACGGTGGGGTTTCCCATTTATTTGTGGGCTTTTTACACTAAGCTGGAGTAGGTATACAGGGGAGTGGTTTGATAGAACTCTCGCAATAGCTTTCCTGTGGTGTGTGTTTCCGTTGGGTTTATTCTCCATTGGTTTAGGAAATGTTTATAATGAGTCATCGACGCTGCATCTATCAATAGCTCACAGTTCATGATGCTCATACATCGATCGTCAGAAAGCATAACAACACAGAATAACAACAACAACTACACATTCGTCGCTCACCCTTCCGAATGCTCGCCGCTTGAAACGTCAGACTCCCGAGATTAATATGGCCGATTCAGCACGTCCTCTTGGAACCCCGACACCGGCACGCAAACGGAAATCATCGCTGTCGCGCAAATTCAAAAGAGCAACATCGGCCCAGGAGCCGAACACGAAGATGGCGAGAAGAGACAATACAACAGGGAAATACCGAACTCTTCGCATGCATGCGCATTTACCGGCCTACACTTCGCATGCGAAGTTTGGTCTTCGTATGATTGGCTACCCGAATTCTTGAGCTTCTGTGCTGTTTGGTTTCCCTATGTGTGCGGCGCCGCCTTGACTTGGTGTGTATTACGCCGCGCCACCTTTGAACTTTTGCCAACATCAGCTTAGATCTCTGACAAAATGAAAGGGCAACGAGATGGACAAACTCCCATGACTTCTGTGCACCTATGGAAAAACAAATAAAAAAAAATGGTGTTGACCAATCTCGGGAAGGTGTCCATCAGTCGAGGATTGTGAAAGTCTTCGCTAAAGTATGCCGCTCCTATCGTAGCACAGGTCGAGTACAACACATACAACACATACAATACATACAGCACGTACAGCACACCTAAGTCATGGAAGCAGCGCACCCGCTTCTTTGCCGCCCGATTTGTACGAGAGTGTTTTAACAAGCGACACGCCCTGTTCCAAACGCTTGACGCTTGGAAGCATTAGAGAGAGACTCCCATGACTATCCCGGCCGGTTATGAACCTGATATTGGAACGGTCACACCGCCCCACAATCCGCATACGATGATGTCGACAAAGTTCCAAATATCCAGGCTTGGGCCAGGAGCCGAATACAAAGCAAGCTGGTCAGCAAAACTAAAATCTTCCCAAGCAGCGAAATAGCGAACCCTCAACGTGTGTGCATCTACTGCGTGGCCTCGATCGATGACTTTCTTAGCTTTTTGCTATAATTGGGCCATCCGCTGCTATCTCGCTTAGGCTTGAATGATCTTGTAAATTACCTTGAATGATATCGTGTACAACGAAAAGTATAAGAACTATCGCACTCGCAAAAAATATTTTGTAAGACCTTGCACTAGACGACACCTACCTCTTGATCGCACTCGCAAAAATTCTTTTGAAGACCTTGCACTAAACGACACCTCTTGATCCAAATGCTTGCCGCTGGGGACGTTAGACACCCGAGACGACTGAGGCCAGTTCAGCGCCCCCTCCAGGATCCAACACACCGACCCACCAGCCAGGGGCAACGCTGTCGAGCAGATTCGAAACTGCAGCGGCGGCGCTGGAGCCGGAGACGAAGCTGGTGAGATGATCAACCACTCAAGCAGCGAAATAACGAACCCCTCACATGTGCACCTACCGAATTACGACCTCGATCTATGGTCGTGTGTTCAAATTTCTTGGCTCGCCCACAGCCGCTTCGTATGGGCTTGATTCATGACGGTTTTATTTTTATTGGTGCTGTCGTTTGTAAACATCGCGCACCCGCTCCTTAGTCCTTGGTAGCATGAATCGATTTGGAGGATGTTTGTTCGCTCGAACCCTCCTCCCGCCCCATTACGAATGCTTCCCGCTTGGCATCTTAGATCCCCGAGGCTACTGCGGGCGGTGCCATCCTATCCACTGGAGGTGTCACACCTTCCCAGCAGCAGCCCAAGGCGTCATTGTCGAGCAAATCCCAAAGTGCGGAGGCGGCAACCGAGGAGCCAAAGCCAAAGGTAATAGCGGTGATGAGGGTAGGCGTGCCACGGTACGGGTAGCATTCTTTGGGGCCTTTTGTTTCCGAGATCCTCAGTAGTAGTAATACTACTGTAGTAGTAATTAGCAATAGTATTTAACAGCGGTATGCGTTCTATACCTTGGCCATGAGATTGTCATCCGGTTGGTACGTCCACTTCTTCTCGAAGTCAGGTTTTGGGCGAGGTGGTACCAGGCACGCGTATCACCGTACCATATGCTATGGTAGAGACCTAGGTATCCTTGTTTGGCGAAGACATCTCTTACTGCCGGCGGCTCCTCAACCTACTAACTAAGAAGTCCTTCGAACGCCATTAATTCGTGTTGCGAACTATCGTTCGCTGCTCATGTACATAGCAGACCTAAGTACAGCAGTACAAGATTGTTAAACGGGCATAGAGCCCTCCAATTGTCTGTGAAAATCAGCAGTGTTTTGTTGTGAGTTATCGAGCTCTTCCGGTGGCGACGCGCAGACAAAAAAAGTTGTTTAACCACTTTTTAACCTAGCATGCATCGGCAAAGAAAGCTCAAAGAGAGCTCCATCGATACTACTAATAGTGTATAGTATAATTCTACTATTAATAGTACTAGTAGTAATAGTAGTAACAGTGCATCAAGCCACGGAAGTGGGTACCCCTTATTGGTCACTACGGGACCCCGGCGATCATACCATACTCGCACGATACGAGTGACTCTGTACCTCACTGAGACAAAACCACGTTCGGCTATTTGTTTGGCGCAGCATCTATTAATACTAATAATACTATCAATACTAATAATGTATAGCTAACCATCCCGTTAGGGATCTATATCGGGATTTCCGACCAACACGAAACCCTATGACCGCATGGAACAGGGGGGTGGGTCACTCAAGCGACTGACACCGAGTCATTGCAAACAAACGCCCCTTATTAACATCAACATAACACGAACATAACCCTTATGGTACCGCAGCATTGCACAGATATATCAGTAATGTTACAGAGATCCATTGTTGGCAGGATGAATGATCAAACAACAAAGGGGGCGAAAATGCACCCGGCTTTGTGTAAAAGCGCTTGGCTACTCAACAGTGTATTTAGTTGGCTGGTATTGCCACGTATACAGAGCCTCAATCGAACACAGTTGTAGCGCAGGAGAGCTCGCCTAACAAGCGGCGATGCTTTCCTTTTTTTTTGTGATATTTCACCTTGTTAACAATGGATCTCCGTAGTAGTAATAAATTATAGTAGTAGTAATAATAGTATTTTTTTTAATAGTAGTAGTATTAGCAGTAGTAGTAGCAGTAGCAGTAGCAGTAGTAGTAGTAGTAGTAGTAGTAGTAGTAGTAGTAATAGTAGTAGTAGTAGCAGTAGTAGTAGAAGTAGTAGTAATAATAACAGTAGTAGTAGCAGTAGTAGTACTTAGTAGCAGCAGCAGTAGCAGTAGTAGTAGTTATAGTAGCAGTAGTAATAGTAGTAGTAATAGTAGTAGTAGCAGTAGTAGTAGTAGCAATGGTAATAGTAGTAGTAGTAGTAGCAGTAGCAGTAGCAGTAGCAGTAGCAGTAGCAGTAGAAGTAGTAGTAGTAGTAGTGGTAGTAGTAGTAGTAGTAGTAGTAGTAGTAGTAGTAGTAATAGTAGTAGTAGTAGTAATAGTAGTAGAAGTAGTAGTAGTAGTAGTAGTAGTAGTAGTAGAACTAATAGTAGTAGTAGAACTAATTGTACGGTAAAAGGTGCTCCCTGCAAGACAGTTTCTGAGTGTGATCATCACTCGAGGAGACCAAGGTAAGGCTACCGTAGGTACCATAAGGGATTTGAAGTGTTTAGTATACTATGTTGTTTTTTGTATACTATTGGGGGCTTTATTTGCAGGGGCTCGGGGTCGATCGCGCGACGAGTTAACCCCCTGTTTCTTTGCAGTCGAAAGCTTTCGGGAGCTGTTTTAGTTTTGCGAGATATGAATCCGCAGTGAGTGGGATGGTGCTATCTACGCTGCGTGCGCAAATATTCGCCTAACACTAAAAAAAATCGTTTGTTAGTCATCAAGGTACATAATAACTTTTTTGCGAGTGATGATAACCCGGTACAAGGAAAATGGGAGGATAACACAAATAACAATGCGGTAGCCCTGATCAGGAGAACTTTTTTTACCCCACCCAAACCCTTATTTCGAGTAGTAGTCTATGGTTACTTACCCGAAAGTGCAATCCCATGAGCATCCCCACGACCCCAGGTACCTGACGAAACATAATCATGATAATAACCATGATGATAATACATCGCGACCAAGACACAAACAACGGTATTCCATTCGTCAGCTGATGAGCCTCATATTCACAAACAATTATGGTCAAAAAGAGGACGTGCACGCGTCCATCCTAACACACGCCACGCGTCGTGGGCTTGACTGCCTCTCTCGTGTCGTCGTCAATATTGGTACCTTTTGATAAAAAATCGTCCACCCTCCTTCATAGCGTAGGTCGACTCGGAGAAGAATGTGCATGCACTCGACGCTCCCGGTTCCGAATGCATGCCGCATGATGTGTTCTTGATAGGCTACCGAAAAAACCGCGGCCGGTCCTGCACTTTCTTCTGGGATCGCTAAGTCGACCAACAAGCCGAAGACCAAAACGGCGAGCAGCTTCTTCAAACGTGGAGCGCCGGCTCGAGCACCACCGAAGACACAGATGGCGAGAACACACGGAAACACGGGGAGGGAAATGTTGTGAAATTCCTCACATGCACACCATCTACTGCAATCTTCCATCACCTAATCCGTGGCGGTTTTGCGTTTCTGTTTTCTTCTGCCCCTTACACGAGCGCTTCATGCAGACTGGGATCGTGTCCGCATCGTTTCTTATGATGACTGTACCAACTGTACACTTGCTTATACCCGTTACCTGGTCAAAAATCATAGCACACTCTTCACCAGCCTAGTTCAGTTCCGTGGGTATGCAGGCCAGTTGATAGTGCAATATTATAACCAATACGCACCCTGTTCTAAACACTGCACTCGCCGCTTGATGCGTTGGGCCCTCAAGACTAGCTCAGTGAGACCGTAGCTTCTCCTTATAATATGAGCATCAGCCCAGGAGACGAACCCGACAAACCTTGGAGATAAAAACCGACCTAAATTGACGTAATGAAATAATAATAAGCGCGCACCTACACTGCCGCAAAGAGTTCTGTTTTGTGATGGCCTTGGGGTGAAATCCGTGGTCCACGAAAGGCTGTCCCATGCATCATTTTCCATCATTAGTGTGTACTATGAAACTATGGAAAACATCGAACCCGCACCATGCGAAATGCACTCTGTTCCGAACGGCCGCCGTGTGATGCATTAGACTCCTGAAGGTCAGGCGGCTAGTCCTGCGCCCCCTCCTGCGCCCCGGACGCTGGTCCAGAAGCTCATGAGAAGACTGTCTCGCAAAACCAAAATTGCGACACCGGTGCAGGAGCCGAACCCAAAGATGGTGAGAACTGTCGGAACCTACTGTGTTTGGTAATGACTTCCTTAGCCATAGGGCATTCACTCTACGTTTGTAGCGGACTATTTAGGTAGGCTTTCGTTGTCTGGCTCTAATCCGTGGCGATTGAGGGATTCTCTTTGCCCACTCACAACTGTCTCAATGCGATTTTTTCTTTACATGGTGCCCCACTAATTATGGTGACCGAAAATATCGTTCGCAAATGCCCTCTGCTCCGAATGCTCACCGTGGTAGGTGAATCAGACTCCCGATGTAACGGCAGCCAGTCCTGAGATTTCTCCTGGAACCCTGAGGCCAGCCTTCTTGCCGACGTCAGAGAGGGAGAGCGAAACATCTACTGACGCGCCGACCCAGGAAACGAAGCGAGAGATGGTAAGAGAACAGTAAATCTTGAGCGCAACCGTTGCCGCCGCATTCATTCGCCCTCCGTTTGACTAAAAATGCGGTGGAGCCGCTCGTCTTGTGCTGCGCGTCCGGGTCATGACTGACACGAATAGGCACATTGTCCCCTGCACCCTTTAGCCGCTGGTAAATGAATCCCACAGTGTGTTTCCAAGCTGTTTGACGAAAACGACAACCCATTGGTAGATGGATTAAGAGAAACTCGTGTAACGTGTGTTTGGTTCGCTCAGTAAAGGTTTCGTCCGAGAAGATTCAAACCGACTTTTTTCCCACTACGCCTTGGCCCAGGCTTCGGTAGGGGGGTTATGTTGTTTTCAAGTGTTTTTTTGGGACCCATTTTTGCAGTGGCTCGGGGTGAGTGGAGCGAGCGATCGCCCGCTGTTCGTTTGGGGTTGTAGGCTTTCGTGCTATTTTGATTTTACGATATGAATTTGCAATGGAAGGGTAAGCTGCGTTGCGCCAAAGCATCTGCCTGAAGTATTTCTGTTGGTGAGGTATAGATATGAAGTCGGTCGTGCGACTATGATAGTACGATAGTATGATATAGTATGGTGAAGATGGGGGTGTATCATAACCTCATAACATCATCATACCATGATCATAACGCCATCATAACATCATCATAACATCATCATAACATCATCATAACATCACTATAACATCACCATAACATCATCATAACATAATCATCATAAAACCATCATAGCATCATCATAACATCCCCCCTGTTAATACCATACCGTATGATATAGTATGGTGAAGATGGGGGTATATCATAACATCATCACACCATGATGACATCATCATAACATCATCATATCATCATCATAACATCACCATAACATCACCATATCATCATCATAACATCCCCCCTGCTAATACCATACCGTATGATATAGTATGAAGATGGGGGTATATCATAACATCATCACACCATCAAAACATCATCATAACATCATCATAACATCATCGTAGTATCACCTAAACATCACCATAACATCATCATCATAACATCATCACAACACCATCATCATAACATCATCATAACATCATTATAACATCATCATAATACCGTCCTAACATCATCATAACATCATCATAACATCATCACGGCATCATCATAACATCATCATAACATCATCATAGCATCATCATAACATCATCATAACACCATCATAACATCACCAGAACATCATCATAACATCATCATAACATCATCATAACACCATCATAACATCACCATAACATCATCATAACGTCATTATAACATCATCATAACGTCATCATAACATCATCATAACATCCCCCCTGCTAACACCATACCGCGCCCTTGGTCCTCACGTTCGCACCCGAAAGTTAAAAACTAACCTGTCTGTCATGTTTGGATCATGACGGAATTTGTCGCGCTGTTCGTATCATGTATCGTCTCCGCTGTCGATGATCGTCGATCGGTGGTCGTCGGTCGGCAGCCGCGATTGAACACGGACGCGCTGCTGAAAAGCAGAAAACCCGTCATCAGCAAGGTTTCCCACCGTTTCCAGCGTTGTGTTCTGGAGGTAGACGATGACGGGAACTGCTACGGGACATCGTGGGTGCTGTCCGTCCTCTTGTGGGCAGTGCAGAGCCCATCCAGGGTACAGGGCTTCCTCGCGGAACTGGAAGACGCCACCCGCGGCAGTGGGGCCTTCGTCGACCATGACGCTGCGATCAAGGTGCGGTCAGGTTCGAGCTGGGCGAAGGGTACGATAGCAGAAGGTCGCTTTGAACCTCTTCTTTTTCAGCAGCGTATAGTCTATGGCGAGAAATGCTACAGGATATTCTTGATTATTTACGGTTTCATATGGTGTGCCCAGCAACGGGCTTATTTCATGGAAATATTTGAAGGACGTCAGCCGTGAGTTCGACGAATGTCGGGTCAATACTCATACTTACAAGCTGCGTTGTTGGTACTTGCAATAAACTATTGTTACGCTTCGCAAAACTTATTGTTTGAAGCCCAGGTTTTGCGTGAGGCATACCTGGTATAGCCCTATTGGACTAATAGTGTAGTTTAGTGTAGTTTAGTGTAGTGTAGTGTAGTGTAGTGTAGTGTAGTGTAGTGTAGTGTAGCGTAGTGTAGTGTAGCGTAGTGTAGTGTAGTGTACTGTAGTGTAGTGTAGTGTAGTATAGTGTAGTGTAGAGGGATGGCTTTGAAGGCTTTAGTTCTTGGCGGGTTGGAGTCACTCGTGCGAGTTGCCACCCCATTTGTATGTTGTTGCAGCCTGATACACGTTGTGATATGCGGTTTCGAGAGAAATGCGCCACCACCTAGGAGAGTTGCCTTCATTTTGTCAACAACGTACATTATGAATGTCCGCTATGAGTACTCGGTAGGGTAAAAGGGGGTACTCCGCTGACCCAGCCTTCGCCAATCTCAGCAGTAAAAATCGGGGAATGATTGTACAATACCTTAGCGTTGTAATACTGCATAGTCTTCGACTCGGTCAGCGTGACGACGATGCTATAAAAAAGTATACTCCTGCACTCTGCGGCAGAATAACGTGAATATATTGTGCCCCTGTAGGCGGTGCAAGGCGCGACGTGAAGCGCCGTCCTATCGTGCCCCAGTGCATCCGGTTGAGGTGTCAACGGTGCTACCGTCTCCATTATGGTCTCTGACCCCTCGCACAGTCTTCGCCGCGACGATATCGTGCGACAACAACAGGCGGTGTAACGCGCAGAGAAGTTGCCAAATTGGCTGCGACAGCAACAAATCTGCCTGAGGGTGCCACCCAGCTGGTGCTTTGTGGCAAAAAAAAAGCTACCAAGTACGTTTTCCTTACTGTACTGTAGTCCAAACCGGCAGTGCTGCAACACAACATAACCATAAAGCTCGTCGACTTAACACAGGCATGGCAATACCACCACCAAAATTGCTGATTTTTGGGTTTTTCCTTCATCCTATTTCGCAGTGCCGCAAGGCGACACCACCGCCAAGCCAGTGAAGTTAAGTCGCCCCCGACAAGGTCAGCCCTAACCTAGACCCACATCTCTCACGCCACCGCAGATGCGCATCGCCACCTTTATCAGTTATGTCCGAGAGCTGCAGGGAGCCTGGCACGGCCGCGACGCTGGAGACTCTGCCTTCGGCGTTTCCCTTGCCGTGGGCGTGGTGACAACTCTGCTTGGCCCACCTGAAGTTGACGGGGGGATGGACGAGAAGGAGAGGTTGGAGGGGGAAGAAGAGGAGGGCCAAGAGCCGCAGTGGCTGCAGCTCAAGTGGGGCGTGGCGGTGGTTTCTCGCGCCTTCGACGTCTGGTCGGCTTTCAAACACGGCCTCCCTCACGGGGACGTGGTAAGAGAGATAAATCTGACTCGATGATGCGTTGGCGGTTGAGTCTTGTTGAGGCTAGTAAAATATCGACACACGGGAAACTCATGCGCTTGCGAGAGGGATCTTGGAATATCAACAATATCCAAGCTAGGCAGGGAATAAGACGCCTCTATGCCTCGTAGGACTTGGCGCACGATCTGGTTGAGTACGCAGGTAGATTCATCCACGCGAAACACAGACAGGTATAAACTATATGTCTTTCCGCTGTAAGGCTGCTCTCGTCGTACTTGGTCCGACTTAAATGGCTGCGCGAGGCATATATATATATGTGGTAGGGCGAGCGAAAGTGTCGAGAGCTACATGCCCCCCTGAAGATGTTTTTTTTTTTCTGTGTTCGTGGTCACCTGACTGACTGAGGTGTTATTCTCGACGACAGGCGGGTCATTCCTGTATAGGTGGTCGGTCCTCTCTATAGTCTAGTGCGCCAGTAACGGTGGGGTTTTGCAGCTGTTGGGTTACCTAATGCTTCTGATCTTCTGTGAGCTTGTTAGCTTGTTAGCTTGTTCGCGATTGAACTCCTCAAATATGGAAGTGTCGGTCAGTACGGTGATTTTACGAGTAGTTTGTTTCAGGACTGAACTTCGAACATAAATATTGACCAGGTTGCGCGAACGAGAGCCTTCGAAGTCATGTATCGGGTGATGATCGGTGATGGTGGGTGATGTTGATATTGATTTTGATATATTCGTATTGAGAGCTTCTTATGTTAGGAGCTCAGACAAATCTTAGAATCTGCTGTACCGCGACCGTGGGATGCCTCAGGCGTGTCAAATCGTCATCACCGCCCACCTCCCTACAACGTACGCGCGTTATTCTTGTGGAACAAGCTTACACAATTCAGAATTCCTGGATTTTGTTATGTTGGAACTGTGTAGAAGGGGTGAACACAGCAGTACTGGAATACGAGCGTACCATAAGTAACTACCCATGGCGCGTGCTTCGATCGCGGACGCTGTAGCCCTTTTTAGCCTACTGTCAATGTTTCTTCTTATCGACGGGGCTCCTTCACCCAATTCATTGGGGCATAGCATTTACGTACGTTTGTTTACGTTTAGCTCCAAGGCAGGGGTTGGGGTTACCGATGCACAGAGGTGCTGAACTGGTTAGGAGCCTCGAGGCCAGCTGCGATGGGGGTATGCCCCTTTTCGACTAAGGAGTCCTCTGGCTTACGGGGCGTGGCGCTCTTTGACCAAATGTTGTCGGAATGTCACTCTTCTGTTTTTGCAGGAATTTTTTTGTTTTATACCCGGGAAATCGGTTTGTTTATTGGGTTGCACATCCCCGTTTTCTCAACTTTTCTGCATGGGCAAGGTGTAGAGCTCCTCGAGCCAAGAGCCTAGCAAATATTAGGCGCACCTATCTACCGTACAATCATTAATAGTACTTTTTTAGTAGAATGCAACACCTCGGAAACGTAGATAACTCTTATTGCAGCAAAAGTCCCATCCATGGCCAGAACCCACACCAACCGCGCACCAGATAAGCACGCGGACTAATCATAGCTTACATGCGATTCCCGTCGTGCAAACGCAGGACAAGCTCCGCACTCTATGCCAGAGCGTTGAGTTCGATATTGGCCGAGAAATGGCGGCAGCTGCCAGCTCGGCGGCGGAGGAGACGGGGAAGACGAACGTTTCCCCCCCAAAGGGCGTCATGCGACTGGGGCACGTCGTGAACATGGTGGTGCTATGGCCCTCGTCGACGGGAATCAAAGAGCTCGTGAGTGTTACAATGCTTTGGTTGGAAGCAAGGCTCCGGGTCCTGACTTGGTTCCCCATACTAGCGCCAAGCGGTGCTCACTCGCATCGCCGCGCTATATCGCGTGCAGCATAGAGTTTTGGTGGCATTAACGATGCACGCGGGCCGGGCGGTGCCATCCATGCTCAGCAGCACTAGGTATCAGTAGTGCTCGGTAGTGCCCACTGACTTATGCCACGTTAAGAGTGTTGTTGCAACTATTGGTTATGAGGCTCCTTCCCTGAAGAAGCCAGCACCTCACACGCCCCCAAACTTTGTTTCGAGAAAAGTCGTGCTGTTATTCCAAACGATGAGCCGATGATCTAGGGTATACAACGAACCGTGCTGAAAAATCAAAAACTGAAATTGAAACAGCAGATTGAAACAGTATTGGTTTCGTTCTGAGTGGAGGACCCTCGTCGGCCATAACTATCTTGGCCCAAACGTGACATAATCGTGGTAACGTGATATCTCCGTCGTAGCGCGCGGCCAATCCATTTGGTTGAGCAAATCCAAACCAAACTATACCATGGTAGATGGATAACATCGCGCCCTCGCCCCCTCCTCCCGTGCTGCCACCGCCGGTGCTATGTCTGCTAAACCGCCGGCCCAGAATGTGAACGAGGCTTTGGGTGTCCCACCCGGGGCTACGCCGGAACGAACTGTGACAGGGCTGTCCTTGCTAAAGGGAGGGCTACCGCATTTCGACGTGGAGGTATCTGCGAATACCCCTCTGGCAGAAGCGCTCGCTTCAACGTTCAATCTCCCCGACGTGTTGGGCGTCGACCCGCAAGCTCTGCACCAGCTTCAGCAGCAGTCGGACTCTCAAAGGGAGACGACGAAGGAGCAGCTGGAATCACTTTTTTCTCCGGCGGAGCTCGTGGCCCAAACAATAGCCTTCAAGGTACAATATATTCGGCCCCAATATAATGGCCCAAACAATAGCCTTCAAGGTACAATATATTCGGCCCCAATGCCAGTACTTACATTAAAATACAAGTTTCTTATTGAAGACGACTCCTACATCCAACCATACCCGGTATATGGGTGGTTGCTGCAATAGTGTCTCGGTCACTGACAATATTTGGGGATTCCTATACCTTCGCAAGGAGGGACAAATCTATATGGACAGCGGCTAGCGTGTTTTACACCGCGTGATTTTCGTTGTCCCACCAAAATCTGCAGCCATTATGTGACTGGTTTCTACGCCTCTGGTGGCGTATCATAGTGCGTTGAACATATCTACAGTACACACTGGGTGCCTTCATCCCTTAAGCACTTACGCCACATACATTTAGCGTGAGACAGACATACTAAAAAAAACAGTGGCGACAAGGTTTCCTCCAGCGATCGTCGGCCAGAGCAAACTCCACTCGCGCCAGGCCCTAGCCTTCTCCACGCAGTGCATCTCCGAATGTGGTCCCCGCCTGCAACGTCGTGACTCCTGTAAATTCTTACAGCCCTAGTCAAACACCACGTGTTTTTTTAACTGCCGTGACAATTGTTTTGAACAGAAAATCGCCACGGCAGAGGAGGACAGGGCAATGGCGGCTGCTCTTAGACGGGAAGAGGAGGAGGAGGAGCAGGCCAAGCGAGTCATGGCGACGCCAAGGATGGCGTACGAGGGGCGTTCATACGTGAGACCTGCGTACGAGGGACGTGCATATGAGGGGCATTCGACGACCGCCGACGATTGGCCTGCCGTGCAGACAGGAGAAGCGGCTGGAGGCGGTGATGAGACTTCAAGTAAAAGGGCTGGATAACATGATTGGGCGAGTGAAGCAACGAGCAGAACCAAAATGAGAGACAGCGGCAACACCTCGTGTAGTAGTAGAGCCTGAAAATGTCGACCCTCCTCGTACTTCTTGATTGAGTGGCAACACCTTGAACTAGGGTCGGAGGCTACGGTAGGGGGGGGCACCCCGCTTTTCGCTGCATTGAATTGGCCACCCACGCGGAAAAACCTAAACATCACCCAAAAACGAAAACTGGTTAGGGACAGCTCACGCTATACCTACAATGGGATCCGAAGGGTGCGCCAGCTAGCGTTGGGCTGCAAAAGCAACTGAGTTAAATCGACACACGACGCGTATGAAAATACGTGGAAGTGTGGTGAGCTAAAGCTTTATTTTTCCCCATCCGCCGGAGGATAAAAGAGAAAAAAAAAAAATAGAAAACAGGAACGCATTTCGTCGACGAAGTTCAACAAACTGCAACGGTGCGCATCGAGAAAACCCGAAACGTACATACCAGGTGTACCGATTATGTAGCTTCTCGCGCTAGTGGCTCTTAGTAGCTAAAACCGTGAAGACGAACAGCGTGAACCCCCTATGGTACAGCATTGATCGCTAGCTCGGAACAACGCACAAAATGTGGGTAAGCTCGCATTGTTCGTTTGGCTGAATGGAGAGTCTTGAAAGTGATTCTCGAATTTTCTTCGTGCCAGGTATTGCTTATGTTGGGACTACAGAGTTGCACGATAGCCCGTGCAAGCTTGAAAGGGAGCGACTTCGTAGGAACCAGGAGAGTCATCCCACGCTAGTTAGCTGTGCAGCAGATTCTAAGATTTTTCCGAGCTCCTACCATGAGGAGCTCGCTCAATATCAACATCATCATCACCATCACCCATCATCACCCGAAACATGACTTCGAAGGCGTTCGTTCGCGCAATCCGACCAGGATTTCTATGAGCTGGTTCGAAAAAACAATATAAAATTCTAAAACAAATATAACCGTAAAATTATCATGCCTATAGTAAACGTATAACTGAAAGTTGCACGCTTGAGAAGCTCTCAACCGGTCGGAAGCGCTAAGTTAACACAAAATTGCAGCCCCTACCTGTTGGGAATGATTCCGGTGCTCATTTCGATAGCTTTGTGCGGGTCAGGGACCCGTGCTCGACAAACTATTTACGTTGTTGGCTATTCTCACACCTTCTACACGACGCCCGCTACCGGTTTTGTCCCATCGCACCGCAGCGCAGGTGGCCGCAGCTATGCCAAGGATTGAGACGGGCTGATGGAGCTGACTGCTAATGATGGTGCCGTAGAGCCGAGGGGGGGCGATCGTGAATAGGAATGCAACTGGAGCGTATATGTTATGTGTATGTACGTGTCGTTCCATTTGCCCAGTATGCTGTAACGCAAGTATCACCCCTCGCACGGGCACACATCCACTGCACGCCCAAGGATCGGGCTGCTGACGAGCACTACCGTCGCAGTGGCGCTTGGTCGGTTGACCGCTTGCTATGGCTGAGCCGTTCACCGACGTCTGCGCCATGTCCCTCCCTGCGTTGTATATTTATATAGGCGGGCAACACGTGCTGTGGCTGGGCGAGACACGCCGGTACGAGTAGGATGCGTGTGCTCGCTGTTGATTATCAGTCGGCATATTGTCGGATGTGTTTGCATGCATGTGCAAAATAAATAGCAGCTGCGTTAAGGTGGCACTCTGCATTTCTTGACCCGAGCATGTTGCGAGAACGTTGCACATTGCGTGAAAAAAGATATAGAATGAAGCGAGAGAGTCCATTGATTGGTCAATGCACACATCAATGATAGAGACCAATAGGGGCACGTGTTGATCTGTGTTTCTGTAACGTGGACTACACGATGAACGTTTTTGTTTGACTTTGGGTCGGTGTTGTCTCAGCGACGCAGTTGCGCGCTTAGTATGTCACAGGTCGCTCTTTCGGGCCGTGTTTTGGCCTCAGGGCATCGTACACGTTCTTCAAATCCACGGCACTGGGGCGGACGCAAACATGTAAAATCTACAGGTAAATATGGTCACACATATACGTCTTCCGTGGGTTTGTCGTATAAAGGGTGTTGTCGTACGTATGTACTATCAATTGTTTTGTCCTTCGTATGGGCTAAGTTGAGTTCCTGGTTTCGCTCTGAACCTGCCGGGGGGGAAACGAAAGGTGTCTTCTGGCATTTAAATATAACAAAAGAGGAGGGACTTAGACAACTCTAACGCATGATCTATCGGGAACACACTCTGTAATTATGCCGACCCCTGAGCCTACCCGTGTCATGCAGCCTCCGCTGATGACTTGTACGTACTCGTACGATGAAGAAGTACCTGTGTTCAACTTCGATATCCGGTCTAGTCCTGAAGGATCTGTTATTGTCACAGACCACGAACTCCGCCAGCAACAGAAGCCATTTGATATTTGAAACATTGAAGTTGCTTTTAATCCGGTGGCTGGTGTTCTCCCTGTGGGCATAACTACGATGTTTCGTGACGTCGGAGAATGATTGGGAAATATGCAAAGTCGTTTTTCGTCTAAGCCTCACAGTGGGATGCCTTCAACCCCGATCCCAGCCCAAACAAATGCTCTCTCGACCGCTCTCCCCGTGGCCAAGTTTCTCGACTTTCACCGAACCGTTTCCCTTCCGCACGGTCTCGACATCAGCGCCGCCGCCGTGTGCGGCGATCCGGAACTGAGCTCGTTCGGTTGTTGGATCTTGCGGACACGTCTCAGTTTTGGTCGATGCCGGAGGAGACATTGGTTCGAGCTGTTGGTGCGCGACGAGCTCGTCGCAAAGAATTCTGAGAAAGGTTCTGCCTGGGTTGGTGTGCCAGTATGTGATCGGTAGATGACTGGCGCAGTTCGCACGGGTGCATGATGTTGAATCGCCCTCCTGGGATGTATGAGACGTGTTCTTGGTAGCTTGCTAGCGTAGCCCAGCCGGCTGTTTGATATGCTGATGAGGAATTATGTCCAGTGCAATTTGGACTTGCGCACTGCTGTGTGAACTGCAGTAGGGATGTGTCCCAATAGCATATACTCGTGTCATATCCCTACAATTGATGATTGTTGGTGGCTGAGGAAAATTGTCCGGTGAAATTTAGACTAGAGCACATGAAAATCATACTCGAGCTTTTACATTTTAATAACCAACCTGACACAACCAGAAGACGAGAATAGCGCAACCTCGAAAGGAGCTAGCTCGAGCTACGGTGGGCTGATATGACCGGGGTGTGATGCAATTTGGACTTGCAACACCTCTGTGTAGGAGTACCGACGAGTGTATACATGCTTCTGCATCTAAATAACTTTCCTCCACAATTCATAGAGAACTTTCCTCACAGTTCCTTGTGGCGAGCTCGTTGCGAACACGAACGAATATCTCCTCAAGCAGTCAGCGGAAACTGCAGCGTCTCCGCAATCTCCACCGCAAACCGCGCGCGAGGGAACAGGTCCAGAAACTCGGTCGCGAAGTGAGTGGTAGATAAATCGATGTTAAGAGCGAAAGGCGTGAGAGTAGAATTGAATAGCGTAAGAGTAGAAGGAGTGTTGCTCTAGATCTTGAATATCGTTATATCAGCCTAGGCAGAAGCTTGCGCCGAAGGGGTGTTGTTCCAGATCTCTGCCTTTACAGGACTGGCAATACTTTGGGCGAATGTACTGCGAGTACTCGCCGTTTTCATTTTTACTGCGGACACTGCCTGTACTGTTCATGAAGAAGGTATTTCGGTGTCCACACTGCGGATACTATCCGACTCACGACTTTGTACTGCTCGTACTGCTCGTACTGCCAGTACGAGCAGTAGTTCGGCCCGGTCAGGACTCCTCATTCAGCTTCACTAGTATTATGTATATCATACGTGTACCACTTCTTTAACTTTTCCTCATTCCTTATGTATTTATTATTCTTGGAGTAAGTAATTTTCCCGTCGGACATTAGTCTAGGGGCTGAGGCTGGGTTAGAGCTGGGAGAGCATGCCAGCGCAACCTCTGGAGTCAGGAAGGAGTGAGTAGTAACGCCTACCTGGTATACAAGCAAAGCTGGACGTAAGGCAAGCACCCGTAGCTCTCGCCGCTGCAATCGTAGTGAGTGCTGCTGACGGTGTGAGTGGGAGGCGGTGGAATCATTGGGGTTCAGTTTATCTCACGATATACTGCAATGATGTACGTGGTTATTATATTAATTGTAGACCGGTGTTGCCGTTGTCTCGTAGAGCAGTACTCGTAGCTTCAACGTGTTTTCGCTCACACCACGTGGTCTGCTTTTTATCCGGAATACGCAGTCAGTGAAATAACAACTGCCACCAAAGGCGGCTCGTCGGCGGCGGTAACGCGGAAACCCTCCCCGTCTATCAAATGCGCAGCTGCCCTCCGGTAGCCTCCAGTGCGCCCTAACGAAACAGGCCGCATCCTGACGAACAAGCCCACCGAGCGTGGCTCACATAGGTCGTTGCACCGTCGCTGAAAACACCTATATACCTGGAACATGTATAACGAGCTCGTGATCTCTCTTGTTGATGCATATTTCATACGTCTCGTCGATATCGTTCACCTAGAACGAGGGATCTGTGGGCCGTCGATTTAACACATGAATGGTGACTACCGTAAACTACACAAGATAACACACCCCCGGTGATACATTTGAGCGCTTGAAAATATTATCACCGGGTGTGGTATCCTGTGGGGGGTGTGGTATCTTGTGTAGCCCCGGTGATAGAGTGCTGGTCGCGGCGGCCCCCAGGGGGTGTGATAAACCAGGGGGTGTGATAGCACGTCCGACCACCCACAGGGTACGTTTGGGGGTGTGATAAACCAGGGGGTGTAATAGCACGTCCGAACACCCACAGGGTGTGTTTGGGGGTGTGATAAATGAGGGGGTGTGATAAAGCAGGGGGTGTGATAACCGCCGAACACCCACAGGTCGTGCTTGGGGGGAGATACCGAAACACTCCTTATAGAGTTGAGCCGCTGCTGGTGAGGCGATGCGGGGGCTGTCATGTTGGTGCCTGCTGCTGCTGCTGCTGGTAGATCAGCAGCAGCAGCAGGAGGACTCGTGGCAGGAGTCGCTTGTGTAGGAGAAGTGCGCTCGAGTTGAAAGAACGACGTGATCTGTGGCGCCTGCTGTACTGCTGCGGTCGAAGCAGTTGTCGGAGAAGCGGGGGCACTTGCAGAGGCATTTTGCTCTCCCTCAACGTTCATGTTTTTTTAGGTCTCCACACGGGGTGTTCCCCCCGCACACAGGGTGTGGTGTTGTGTGCCCACGGGGCAGATGTTCTATGACCCCGGTGGTAGAAAGGAGGGGCTCCGTGAATGTATGCGGCGTAACTAAAATTATCACTGGGGTGTGGTATCTTGTGTAGCCCCGGTGGTAAATCGATGGTTGCAAAATGCGCCCAAAATTATCACCGGGGTGTCGTATTCTGTGGGGGGTGTGGTATCTTATGTGGGTGTGTTATCTTGTGTAGTTTACAGTACGCCTGTGGATCCTTCTCTACGGACAGCACAGCAGCACGCTGGGCGCATCTGCAGCGGACACCTTTGGGCGCACTTCTCCGCCAATTCGGGCGTGTGCGGCGGCGGCAAGGCAAACCCCAGCAGCGTTGGTGCCAATACCGTTGTACAGCTGCTATGTGCTGCTTTCTCTCATTAACTGGCGGGGCGCACCTTTACGAGCCCAAGCCCGAACAGCAAGAACAGGGTTGTCACGTTCTCACACTTTTTAGCTCATTTCCCTGAAGTCATGCGGAAATCGTTCGGTTGAAAGCACCAATCACATTGCGCAGGGGCGGTCAGTCGCGCGTGCTGATAAATAGAAACCTCCGGAGCCCAATTAGGTTCGGTTAATGCCGTGGCTCCAACATTCTGGAGCTCGTGTGTCTGGGTTTGTGTGTACGATGCGTCAGAAGTGTGCGAGTTTGCAGTTTGGGAGGGGTTTGAAAGTTTGAATTTTGGCGAGACTGTCATCTCTCCCTGTCCCCTCAGCTTCCGCCCGTAAAACAATGATGGAAAACCCTTGCGTGAGGCCATGAGACAAAAGCCACTCGAGACTTGAAACAAAGAGCGATGCCTTCTAGGAACGTGGCCCCGAAGCAGCCCAAGGCGAGCGTCTTGCGTGCGAAGCGCAAGCGAGAGCCTCAGGTGCACGAGAACGCGAAGACTGCGATCATCATCAAGGGCCGCAAGACCAGTCAAAATGTCACCGACGCCCTCAAAGACATCGTGAGTGGTACACAGCAGTACTTATGATACAGGGAGCACCCCACAGCCCACAGCAGGCGGATTCCGAGTTGCCTCGCGATCGTCACCTATTCCCTGGGACGGGGGAAGCTGTGTGCTCCGCCTATTATCGGCCTACTCCTCATTTTCGATCATAAGAAAGCCGTCTCGTCCGCGTACGTACTGTTGTAGCTGTTACCAACAAGCAGGACAGCAGTACGGCGATACACTAATTTCAAGTGGTTTGGCCTAATAAATATGGTTGCACCCACGACGTACATCACGTTGCCGGCAAAAGCCAAGAGGCTGGCTGTCTTTGTTGCGCACTTAGAGCACTTCCCAGCGACTACTTATTTTGTGCGGGCCCTGCTCAGGTTTTGGCCTGCTATGCGTGTGTGTTGTGTGTTGTGTACTGCTGTACAGTATCATACCAGTATGCACGAGCATCGAACGCACAGAGAAACTTCGTTTGGTACAGCGTCATCGATTCGAGGACGAAACTACTTGGAATTAGTGTGGGATGATGTTTGCTCTTTGCGGTGTAGTGAAGGTGTACCACCTCGAAAGACTGGTGACAATGGAAGGCCAAAAGCTTGGGATTCCCGAAGATCCCAGCCAAACTTTGCCTGAACGGTCGCCTATGGACCCAATTTGGTAGAATTGTTTTATGAAACTTTCTGGGAGAAAACGATTTCTCGCGGCGATCTTGACCAACATCGGCCTGAGAAATTCTCAAGCAAATGTTGGATTAGACGCGGCGCAATTTCGTGGTTCTCCACAGACTTCGTTCGACGAAATCAACGACAGCGTCGTGGACTCTGAACTTGGCGAGCTCGTTAGGGGCTCCGACCCCACCTTGGTTTACAGCGCTCACTCTACGGCCGGTGATTTGTGGCGGGCGCCGATCAGGCTTCTGTTAAAAACACATTTGGCGGCTGGCGTGTAGAGGACTGAGACAAAAAACTCTATCGTCTCGCAACGGGCGGAAAACAGAATTTTGAGAGGATGCGGCGGAAGACCACAGGACAACACAAGCAACCCCTCACGCCCTAGGGCATGGGTCGAGATGATCTCTTCAGCACTGTCACCTACACTCATGTGGCCCTGTCCGGAACGAAGAGTAGTGACCATGGGTTGCCTCTATCTCGAGATAGAAGGTCACTCGCGTTTGGTGGGGAGTGTTGACCAAGACTTGATGAAAAATATACCTGTTGGACTGCATGGCCCAAAAAAGAGCCAGAAAAAAAGCATTTTGGTCATTTTTATATCCATAGCGACGTCACCCGGAATCTTTCAGCCAATAACCCCCAAAAAAGTGTGCATTTTTTTTGGCCAAACTATCGGCTTTCCATTGGCGTCGGTCTAACACCCCCCAGACAACGTGCATGCACTCCTTGGGATGCACGTGCGGGTCGATTTCCCCCCTTGAAACAGAAAGCAAGGGGGCGACACCACGAAAATGGTGGCTTTGGAAGTATCTCGACGATATATTTCCATAGACGGATCGCTCGGCGTTTGCGCTATTGCGCTCTCCCCATGGTCTACTTTAGTAACCCCTTTACAGCCCCCAAACCCCTCCATATACTAACTTCAAGTAATGTGTCCCCCAAACACGGGTTTCCAGTTGTAAAAACGGTAACCAGCTTGGATACTTGAGAGGATTTGATATCTTGCGAGACGCATTGGCCGGCGCTTACGCTCTACTCGTTATCGATAAGTCAGCTTGGATGTCGCAGGCGGTGTGTTGCCTTGCGTGTTACGACGTTTGCAGTCAGTACAGCGACTGCAGCAGTACCTGGTGTTGATACCAGGTAGAAGTGAGCACGAGTGAGTGCCCACCATTGCAGAGGGCCGCTTTTTCTGTAAACCAGCACAGTTTAATACGTACTACAAGGGCTGCGCTCTGCAGGCGGCTGACGCCGCCCGCTACGCTCGCGCAAGGAAGAATATAACTAAATATGAAGGGGGCCGAAAGATGAGGGCCATGATTTGGTGCAACTGGCGATTTGATAATGCCAAGAGCTACCTGTGCAGAGCTGATTGCCCTGCCTGTGCTGTGCTGTGTGCTTGTTGGCGATATCACGTTCTGATCGGCACTACGGGTATAGTTTGCGAAAAAACATGAAGAGAACCGAGAGGGAGGACAATCAATGAAAGCAAAAAGACGAGCACACACGTATATACCGGTACCTGGTACCTGGGGAGGGGGGAAGGGAGGGGAGGGGAGGGGATGGGGGAAGGGGGGGCGTGGAGGGAAGGGGGGGCGGGGGGGCGTCCTGCCCACGAGACTGAAATCTGGGTCTGACTATCATCGTCTTGACGTTTGTGGGCCTTCCAATGGCCGTCACATGCTAGCGTAAGGGCGCCCTGTCTTCTTCGCATTGTTTCGTTCTTCCCCCAGTGCCATTGATGCGCTTGATATCCTCTATGAGCCCAATGCCGTCTTTAGTCAGTTCCTAGGGTCTGCTGGTATGGCGTTATTTCCTTTCTTTGCTTCCTCTTCTTGTTTTGTCTTGTCTTCTATTTTATTTTGTTTTGTTTATTTTCTTTGCCAATTGACTTGAGTCTGTTGTGCGTATGCGTAGTGATATAATAGGTACTACGTGTAATATATACGTGGTAGTCTTTTCCGGGTGGCATGCGGTGTAGTCGGTTTTTCAGACGCGAGTAGCGAGACGTACGCACCAGCAGTGACCTGCACGTCGTAGGCTGACTCCCGATTTATCTTTTTTTACATGTTTCTGGCGGAGGCATGAATTGCGTCAGCTATGATATATGCATGTACCACTTTTGGGTTGTGTGTGTATTTTCCCTGGGGTATTCCTCAGCTCCAGAGTGATTGTAGCCTGTCCTGTGACCACGGACTTGATTATGCGAGTTATTGTGAGAACAACAATAACTTCGCATGATACCTAGTACTGCGTGTTCGAAAGAAAGCACAGGGCAGCATGGCACCGCACCGCAGGGCAAAGCACGGCACCGCACGGCGCTGCGCTGCGCGCTGCTGAGCATTAGCTGAGCTGAACTGAGCTGGGAGTGCATGTGATTCAACAGTGTAGTACGTACGAACCTAGTGTTGTGTACTTCGGTGCTGCTGTATGATACTTGGTCGAAACTGACCTGGCATGTACGAAAGAGGAAGTACAGCACAGCACGCAGCACGGCACAGCACCGCACAATACCACACCGTACGGCAGGGCACGGCACCGCACGGCGCTGTCTGTGGAGCTAGGGCTGTGGTGCGCTGCTGAGCTGAGCTGAGCTGGGACCTGGGATGATGATACTTCGTACGCGAAACAAATATAAATATATCAGATTTCGACGCGTAAAACACGGCGTCTTTCTGGTGGGAACGCTCTGAGCTCTGTTTCCTGAGCCCGCTCAGCAGTCTGGAAAGAACATCTTATTGGCCGCTCAGGAACACGATGCTTGTCAGCAGTTCGATTACATCACACCACGCCACACAACTCCACAACACATAACACACCAATTTCCTATCAATATATATATATATATTACTGGCACGAGTACATGTATTCTGATGCTGCTGCGGCCGAGTTATGTTGTGTACCAGCGTATAATACCAGCAGTACGTTTCCAGTGCTTATGTATCGGTATTATCGTACAACTAAAAACTGGAGTAACGAGTCAGTTGAGGGTTAACGACGGTCGCAGTGTTCGTCAGCATCAATGGCGTCTTGTGGAGCGCCTCTGGAAGAGAGCGCCGAGCTGCGCTGTGGTGGGATTGCACACAAGTCGATACCTGACAACGACATAGCGTCGTGCTGTGCGCCTGGAATAGATTCAAGCTGCCCTGGGGTGGGACTGCGTACATGACGATGCTTGACAATGGCGGGTCGGTTGGCCTTTGTCAAGTATTGTCCTATATGCGGGGCCAACTCAGTGCAACTTCGTGCTCTTCCCCCGGGCTTTTGTCAAGTATCGTTCTGTTTGCGGTCCCACCTCAGCTCTATTTGACGCTCTTTCAAAGGCTCGATACGAAGTCATTGATGACGTCATGGCCATCTGTCGCCTTACATACAACCCTACTCAGAGCTCAACTTGAAACTCTTCCAGAGTTTCAACACATCGGCATCGCTGCCGACGAAAGCATGAAGTTTTCCGCTTCTCGTTCCAGCCAAAACCTAAAGGAAGAATGCATTAATTGCTTATCGCGGCGAACGGGTTGCAGGTATTCGTTTCTCGTTTCCTGAGGTTTTGGCTGGAACGAGAAGCAAATGAGTCATTGATCGCGGCGACGTGGTTGCAGTTTTTGTCAGCACAAGTAGTGTGTTGGACCTCTGAAAGAGCTTCCCGGCGGACTGGGGTGGGACTGCTGTGTGACGTCAAGTTTTGTCCTTGGCTCTAATACCCCAGCGCAATTTGACGCTCTCTTGGCGACTCAACACGACGCCAGTGCGCTGACGAACAACGCGCCAACTTCCTCGGTGTTGTTAACGTACTCGTTTCTCGTTCAAGCTGAAAACTACAAGGACGAGCAACGAATGCGGTGCTAATTGCGGCGAAATGGTTGCAGTGTTCGTCAGCATAAATAGTGTCGTGCTGGACCTCCGCAAGAGATTTCAAGTTCGGCAGGCGTGAGATTGTATGACGGAAAGGTTTGCCCTTTACACCATCCTACCCCAGCGCAACTTGGTTTTCTTCCAGAAGAATAATACTCTGCCCCAATGCTGCTGACGAACAACGTTGCGACCACGTCGTCGCGAGCATTAATTTAGTCGTTTCCCGTTCCAGCTAAACACTATCACATCGGATACCTTTTCGCCAAATTAGAGCTCTTCCAGCGGCGTAAAACTCGACCCCAATGCTGCTGACGAACATTCGACCACTTCGTCGCGAGTATTAATTTATTCGTTTCCCGTTCCAGCCAAACATTATCGCAATGAGTACCTTATCGCGGCGGTGTGGTCGCAGTGTTCTTCAGCATCAATAGTGCCGTGTTGGCCCTCTGGAAGACGTTCAAGTTGCGCTGGGATGGGATTCTGCGATCTCAAGTTTTTTCTTGTACGCGATCTTACCCCAGCGAAACTTGAAGCTCTTCCACAGGCTTAACACTACGCCAATGCTGCTGGCGAACAATGCCGTAAATTCGAAACGATCATCAAGGTGCTCGTTACTCGTGCTCGTCATCGTTGTTATGTGCTCGTGTCCTTGACGCAATCCCACACCAGCGCATCTCGAACCTCTTCCAGCGGTTCAACACGACTTCGTTAATGCTGACGAGCACTGCAACCACGTCGCCGCGATCGCCAACTTGCTCGTTATTCGTACCTTGTCGTTTTTGGCTGGATTGAGTAACATATCATGATCGCGGCGAACTGTTTGCATCAATATTACTAGTGTCGTGTGGAGCTTCTAGAAACGCTAGAAATTGCGCTGGAGTGGGATTATGTAAAGAACGCTACTTGATAATGGCCTTTTACGGTCATCACCAATTGCCATCCTGTACAAAGTCCCACCCCGTCCCATCTTGACTCTCTTTCACAGGCTCAACACGACGCCATTGTTGCTGACAAACAATTCGTCCACTTCGCTCCGATCACCAAGATACTCGTTGCTCGGCTCCATCATCATTGCCATGTACTCGCGTCCTGTACCCAGTCCCACACCAGCGCAGCTTCAAGCTCTTCAGAAGCTCAACACGACACTAATAATGTTAACGAGCACGACGTTGTGATCGTCTACAAGGGGTGCCGAGTACAGCTACCCTTACAAACGAAACGTCCGGTCAGTTGTCTACAAGCAGTCCAGCACTACATCTGAACTGTCTTCAGTGCGACTATTGCTACCAATTGTTGCGTAGCCCCTGGTGCTTGAACTTTTTGCCTCAGCGCGCGAAATGGCCCGCCGGGGTCTGACCGAAGTCGATGACTTTTTGCCTTGTCTTTGTTTTTTTGCGCACATTTGCGCGCGCAATGTGAACGCTCTCCAACAAAAATGAAGCCTTGTGGTACTATGGTATATATCTCACCTGACCAAGTATTTATAGCAGCCCGATAGTGCATGCGCGGTGTCATCCATCAAAGACAGAATACGATATCCAGACAGTGTTTTTTTTTAGCATCACTTCTATTTTCCAGCTCAACTCGTATCATAAAGGCCTGGTCCTTGTCGGCTTTGTGGACAAGGTGACAAGTTCCATCCTCCGCCCGCCCCTCCCCCCCCCCCCCGGTGCTTGCCTTCATTATCGTCGCACGTAGCGTTCAACATTCCCACTTTTCGTCGTTTTTTGCATCGATTTTTGCCGGCTCGCGCTATCGCACCTTCGGCATGTTAATTTTTTTCCAATAATTGGTCTCTTGGGGGACTTGAACCCAGGAAGTGAACGTCAACAGATACACAGGTTCTTGGCAGACCAACTTTTATCAGCATCAAGGGCAAGGTGTCATGTAAACCTGCTCCCACCCGCGGTGCACTGTGTACGTATGGTTTGATGCTGTCGCTGTTTCGTACACATTGTGGTGGTTTCCCTCTCTGCAGCTTAGTCTGCACGCAACGCAAGCAAAAAACTCTCATTGGCGGCTTCCATCTGACTTGGGTAGTGTATGTGGAGGGTCCGCATGTTCGCTGTGACAGGAACGGTACGACAGACGCTCTTTAAGGTGGGTTGTTTTTCCAGTCTGTCGTACTGGTGTTTCTGATGCCTGTGTTGCTTTGGCAGGACAGCACGATGACGCAGTTGCGGCACGACTGGAAATGAGAGCTTGCGCGCCATATGTCTACTTGTTTTAAGGGAAGGCCAAACGAGCGACCCGAATACAATACTCATACATTCTCGCGAATATAAGCAGGCGGTGACTAAGAGTTACCCGCAAGTACATAACACTGCGTTTTTGTGAGTTTCGCTTCCGCAAGTGTTTTGTTTGTGCCTGCGCGTTGCAGGCGAGAAGGAGTCGATGAAGTTCGTGCTCCGACTGTAACTGAACTCTGAGCGTCACTAGCTTCCTTTTACGTTGAAGTCGTCGCGTGTTCCTCCAACCTACCATGCTGATAGATTTCTTACCCCTCCCCCCCCTCCAACGCATCATGCCGATATGTACTTCCTTCTCTCTACCTCCCCCCCCTCCTCGACGACAGTACCGTCTCAAGTCTCCAGACGCCGTCATGTTTTCCAAGAAGAACGACTCCAACCCGATGGAAGACTCGATCTCGGCCGAGTTCCTGATGTCCAAGAACGACTGCGCGCTGATGGCATTCGGCAGCCACAACAAAAAGCGCCCGAACAACCTCGTCCTGGTGAGACGTGGGGTATCATAGCTCGGGAGAGAAAGGGAAAGAGAGAGAGAGGTCTGGAGAGAGTCAGTGCTTCTTTTTTCTTGTCTTGGTCGTCCGTAGCGGCGTGGTCGGAACTCAGCTTCTGGTGTGTGTTCCGTGCCTCTCTTGCCGTCTAACTCCCATGTCCCTGTATCATACTCGTACACCATTCGTATATTACAGGTTACATCAAGGTGCGTTGGTCCCTAATACTCCTATTAATACCCAATTCGTCGATGTTGGGTTGCTGAGTATCATGCTCGTGCATCACACCTCTGTGCGGGTCTATGTCAATGTACTTCCGTTCTGATGGGTTCCATCCAACTCTGCGTTTGTTTAAATCTTCTGCTTCTGATTATCGTATCTCGAAGCTCCGTGCGAATCTATACCAATGCACACCCGCCGCTGCTACTCCTACCCGACCCTGTTTTTTTTTTTTTCTGGTGATTGCCCTTGTACGTATACCACACCTCCACAGTAGGCGAATGTAGATCGATTCGCACCCGTCCCTCGTAGTGCTTCTACAAATCGCGGCGTTTTTTTTTTTGCTGCTTTATGCTCGTGTATCACTGTCTCTGCTTTCGGTGATGATCACACTCGTATATCACATATCTGTGCGAGTCTACGTCAATGCGTATCCGTCCCTGATATTCATACCCGACCTTTTTTTTTCCCCTGGTTTTCATACTCGTGTGTCACGCCTCTGTGCGAATGTATATCAATGCACATCCGCCCCTAATATATCCCCACCTATATCAACGTTTTTTTCTGACCTATGATTCTTATATGTATATCATCTCTGTGCGAATCGATTCCAATGCGCAATCGTCCCTAACGGTCTTGCTCAACTTATTTATTTTGTTTCTGATTTATCATACTTGTATGTCACAGTCTACATCGGTGCACACCCGCCCCCAAGCGTTCTTAACCAAACACGGTGTTTTGGTTGTTGCCGATTATCATACTCGTTCGGAGTGCACGGAATATCACATATCTGTGCGAATCTGTATGAGTGCGCAGGCGTCCCAAATGTTCCTACCCATTGTTGTTGTTTTTTTGTTCCTGCTCTTTTTCAAGGGTCGGACGTTCGACGGGCACATGCTGGACATGATCGAGCTAGGCATCGTCGGCTACCGGGGGCTCGAGGAGCTAGCGGGCCTGGCGAAGCGCGTCGGGTCTAAGCCGGCCTTCGTGTTCGCGGGGGAGAAGTGGGGACGAGAGGAAGCTTACCGGAAATTGCAGAATATTTTTCTTGGTGAGGCCCTGATTCGCGCTACGATAGGTGTACGGTGCTAGTTATGTCATGGTATATCATGGTATTATTTGTTATATATATCACGATAGTTGTGTCATGGTAAGTGTATCATGGACGCTTATATCATGGTAGTTACATCATGGTAGTTATGTCATGGTAGTAGTTATATCATGGTAGTTGTGTCTTGGTAGTTATATCATGGTCGTCATGTCTCGGTAATCATATCTTGGAAGTTATATCTCGGTAGTTATATCTTGGTAGTTATATCTCGGTAGCTATATCTTGGTTATATCTCGATAGTTATATCTCGGTAGTTATATCTCGGTAGTTATATCGTGGTGGTTATATCGTGGTAGTTATATCGTGGTAGTTATATCTCGATAGTTGTATCTCGGTAGTTGTATCTTGGTAGTTATATCATGGTACTTTTTGGGCGAAACATTTGTGATCGAAGGGAAGGGCCGTCTCAGGTGGGGTGCTCACCCGAAGGAGCTTTCCAATACCGTGTCGTGTCGTGTCGTGTTGTGTTCGACCCTATCACTATTGTTCTGTAGTTGCTTCGGCCGTGGGATTGCTACCATGGTTGCGCTTTTTTTTTTTTTTCGCGAAATCAGTTGTTGGGTGAGGTGTATACCTCCTGACGTCAGGAGCCTCCGAAAATTGCAGGGCATTTCACGGGTCATGGCCCGACCCGCGGGTCGGATAAAGAATATTTTAAACTGTCGCGGGTCGACTCGGGTCGGATCAGGAGGTGCTCGAAATTTCACGGGACGGGTGAGGAGTTTGTCAAAACTCAGGGGTCGGGTCGGGTCAGGCCTGCCACAAACCGACACGAACCGTGAGAAGCGACCCGTGAAAAGCCCTGGAAAATTGGGCGCACCCCTAGCTTACTATACACTAGTACAATTAGTGGCATGGGCGGCCTCTTTATCTCGTAGACGCGCCGCGGTTTTGCGCTTTGTGGGCGGTGAGTACCTGGTATACGTTTGACAAGACGGATGTGCTCGCTTGGTTGTTGTTTACGGAGCATCGGTTTGCCGCGTGCGCGCTTCTCGATCTTCGCACGTGTTTCGTTGTAGTGAAGATACTCATGCCCCCCGTCGAGTCAGGAATCTTCGTGTTGGGCTTAAAAGTTCTTGGTGTCATGCTGGTGGCTAGGTGCGATCTCGAGAGGGTGTGGAAACACAGAGTTGCATCGAAGTAGACAATTATCTCGTCTCGTAACCATGGGTTTCTACACCGTGGACACGCTATTTGACACCGGGTGGAAGCGTTTGCGTATTGCTATAAGAGTAGTGAGGCGGCAGGAGTAGGTGTAGGCGTACCACCGCAGGGTTTCGTCACTGAAATCACCCGACGCTATGGTGATCCCTTGTTGGCTTGTGCTTGCGTCCTTGACACTGCCGAACAGCAGTCGTGTTCAACCCTGAGTTCCTTGCGGACGAAGTACCTGGTATTTGTTTGGGGTAAGTGGGGAGGAGCAGTCCACGATGCTAGGTGGAAATGCCACGTCTGAGTCGTCAAGGGCTGCGATCAGTTACCGGGCGTAGTTGGCTGGAGTAGATGGCAATGATGCAACACGCGGAAGACTCTCGTACTGCAGCTATTAGAGACTTGAGTGCACCAGCTTAAGGAGCGTTACTCTGGATGACGATAGATCGCCCACTCCCAGGATTTCAGCCCTAGTTCGATCGTAACGGTTGAAGGTATAGGCAGCTTGCCATCATGTCTCGAGTATGGAAAATAAGCAATATCTTCACCCTCACCCTCGCACTACTCTCCTTCAGAAAGCAAGCAGAAAACAACCTGTTGCTCATTTCACCCCTCAAAAACGCTCTTACTCTTGGTAGCACAGTTCCCATATGATGTAACCCCCCCCCGTCCCCCCCCTCCCCCCTCTTTCGCATGCCTCCGTGGTCTGGTGTGTTGTCACGACAAACGGTGCACCCTAACCCTGAAGACTTTTTCCGAGGTCAAGTGGTGAACGAGATCACGCTGGCGGGGCTGGACCACTGCATCGTTTGCACGGCGGCTCAGGACAAGGTGCATGTTCGGCACTACCACATCGGCTTCCAGCGCTCGGGATCTAAGGTGGGCAGGGTACATGCCACAAAGTAGGTACAGCGGGTAACCTGATTTAAGAGAACCCTGTGACAAGCCGAAACAATCCCTCTTAACTACACATTGCTCTTGTCTGTGGTGGGCAAGGTATATAGGTTAGTGTTGACGGGGCATGCCGATTTGACCGCTCGTAAGTCGCGAATGCTTTTAGGCTGGGAGGTCTATAGCAGGGGCACCCGCTGTAGGATCTATAGTTTCTGTTTTATGTTGAGTTGAGGACCGCCCTTCCACCTCACCTAAACACTATTTTTGTGAACAACCCCCCACCTCACCTACACACCAAATTTGAGAAAAAAAAACAAAGTAGAAAACTCGATGACCAACCCCATGGCGTCATGTTGTAAAAACCAAATGGTTTTGAAGCGCTAGTGCGGGTAGTGTAGTCATTAGTTGGCTATTGGTGTAGCAGTATCATACCATCAGTTATGAAGAGTTGGCGGAAAAGCCGCACTCCCGCCGTGTGGCGCGGCCGATGCTTGGTTGACCAAGCTGGTCTCATCGTGCGGGATATCTTGACATGGCGGTGGCTCTCCCGACTCTTGCCCGGTTTGTGGTCGTATTTGTGAAATAGTCGTACTCTGGTTTCAAGCACTGTAGTGGTTGTAGAGGGTTTAGTCTAAGTGACCAAGACGTATGTTTGTCGTCGCAGATCCCGAACGTGGGGTTAAAGGAGATGGGACCGTCACTTGACCTCGAGATCCGCCGGACCAGCTTCGCGGCCAAGGATCTGTGGAAGGCATCCGTGAAGAAGCCTAGAGTGTGAGGAGGCTGACGTGTTGCAGCGGTCTGTCCCGCTCGTTGCTCTAAGGTTGCCTTTCTGTTGTTGTGCTCTGGATGTTACAGCTCCATTTTTTGCCCATGCAGAGGCAGTTCGAGCACTGGAGTTATCAGAGGGCGTGGTTGTGTCGTTCGATGCAATTCGGTGTTTTCGATGCTACACAAGCATCATGTATGCTACGAAGAAATGTGTTTACGTTGTACGAAGCGTCTGTCTCGTTCCTGTGGCGGCCGCCTGGCGTGTCCGATCGTGGGAATGACTCACGCAAGCAGACTCGTCGCAGTGTTGTCGCAGTCTGCCTCGTTGGTATCAAGAGTACTCGCAGCATGATCACGGCTTCTTGTTTGAGGGACGCAAACGTTTGTCGTGGGAAACTTTGTTGACGTCGGAATATAATTGACGGCTGTCGAAAATGATTGTGATATGTCAAAGGGCAGGTGCTGGTCGATGGAGGCGTATCCTTGTTAAATACTCCGTACGACGCAGTACTAGGTATCAAAAAGCAACCACGACAAAGCGTGCCACCAGTTAGTGTCGCGTCTGTCGCTTCATTGGCGCCCCCTCCCGCAGTAAACTGGCGTTTCAGCGTCACTCAGGGTGATGAGAGTATTAGTATTAATAGTCGCCGCAGGTAGATGTTTTTTTCAGCGAAAAGATTGGCCTTCCTTGGAAAAAATGCCACGTCTTTGTGGTGAGGGGTGCACTAGGCATGGCCGTACAGCCGTGCCGGTGGGTTCGACGTTACACCTTGCTCACTGTATTTAGCTTAAGCGCTGTGTTGTGCTTCGACCAATTCTAACTCTTATCTGCCTGGTGTGTGTCGTGTCGTGTCGTGTCGTGTCGTGTCGTGTCGTGTCGTGTCGTGTCGTGTCGTGTCGTGTCGTGTCGTGTCGTGTCGTGTCGTGTCGTGTCGTGTCGTGTCGTGTCGTGTCGTGTCGGTGTATCGGTTGAGCAGGACGGAGACGAGAAAGACAAAGAACGTTTCTGCGAACCAGTTCGGAGACAAGCTGGGACGCATCCACCTCGGCAGACAGGACCTTTCGAGCATGAAGGTCAGGGAATGCCGGCGGCTGTACCTGCTCTTGCTTTCTACGGGATTGCGATTTTTTCTGAGGTGCCCTTCTGGCCGTTGCGTACAACAGCCACGATGTGGGCCTCGATCCTTCCAGCGGGACACCAAGCGGCAGTTCATTGCGTTTTCTCGGATTGGCGCTACGAACATGTTTAAGAGACAATAGATTCGTGTGGGCTCGGTAACGTGGGATGTCGTCACGACCCTCGCACTTTCTTGCCGCGGATGTTTTTTTTTTTTAGTACATCGAAGTCTGGCCCATCGTGGTTTTGTCGTTTATTACAAACATGAGTGGCGGGGCGGACTTGAAGCACGCTTCCCAATCTGCGTGACGCACACCGCACGATGCACGCCCCGTCACTGATATACGCGAGATGCGAGACATGCTTTTCTGTTGCCGATATTGATGATAAATACTTTTGGGTGTGCCGCTTTTTCGGCAGTTTAGATCGTCGATAAATGATGCTAGATGCGACTTATTTGTTTTTGTTGCCGATGGGTGCGGTTGTTGGAAGGTAAGATCGCAGAAAATGGTTGCCGGTATTGGCAAGAAAACAGTTGGATGCGTAGCATTATCGACACTTTGGATCATCGATAACTGAAGGGATGTCGATACGTGGGGTCCGTTTTGTACAACAAGCCACACAAGCGAGGAAAGACCGCAGAAGCTAGACACCGCGGTACGCTCCCGGTTCCGTGTCCTGACTTTTGTTGACCGGCCTGCACAAGTCTCCCCAGCTCGTACTGATGCCTCCGGCACCAATCACAAAGCACACGATTCGTTCCCCCGACGTCTGAAAACATTCACAACAACGAGAATCCACGCTCTTGCGATTTTATCTCGCCCCACCCGACTACAGGTCCGCCGCGTGAAAGCCCTCCGAACGGTGGCGAAGAAATCGCGCGAAGAGGATGGCGGCGCGGAAGGAGTGGAGAGCAGTGGCGAGGCAGGGGTGGCCGGAGGTGCCAGCGGGGGCGAGGGCGCCGACGAAGAGACCGGAGCGACAGCAGCGGCAAAGGCCAAGCGTGGCACGCGCCGCAAGAACAAGGAGAGGAAAGTTCTGTAGTGGAGTTTCTGGCAGGGCACCGAACGGCAAAGAACGTTCCCTGCGTATTAATGTTTTGTTTTTGGTGCTGTGGGGGGGTTCAGCCGCGCTTTGCCGGTGGGTTTGGGACGTCCGGAGTCTGCGTTTTGCAGCAGAGCTTAGCCTGAGACGGCGACGTTTGGCCACAAGTGAAGTATGTATAATATGACTTCAGATATCTTAACACCAGACTGTCGGTGGTGTTTTTTTTTCTCCGGGTAATTTGTCCGAACCTTTGTCACCTCAGCGCTCCCGCCGCTTGTGGTCGTGGGTGGGATGATGACAGTCGTGCGGGCACTGTCCATGAGCCCCTTCCATGATGCTGGGCGCGATATTTTAGAGTCGCAAGCCCCCCAAAAAATAGCAGTCCCCCGTCCGCACACAAAATGCTACTGGAAGCAATCGAACCAAGAGGCGGCGAGGCTGCTTGTACGGCTTAGACCCGCCCGCCGGTGACCGCAATTGTTCGTGACTGGCAGTATACAGCTCGTGTAGCCCGCAACCGTGGAACCAATAATTCTACTACCCACCGGATATTCCATGCACATGCAGCAGTATGGCACTCACCCGCTCGCACAGAGACGTACAGCAGGCCGAGAACATTGGCATTGGCATTGGCATTGGCGTTGGCACAACACACCCTACCAATGGTACGGTAGAAGTAACATGATCATTTTTTTTCTGAGGCTCCTACGACCCACTTGAGGAGTTTGTTATACTGTTCATACTATTCACACTATTAATACTTTGAAGTACTATTTATACAAAACACCCATCTGCGGCAAAAAGTGTGATTTGAAGCTAAGTGAAAGCGTAACCCGATGGCCAAGCCTTATTTGTGTTGCATAAAACAAGAATTGACGACATTCACACGGCTTGGGGTTAAGGAGCCCGGCCGTTCTGGGATCCATCCCTCGATAGGATTGCAGCAGAAAGTCCCTGAGCTTTTCACATGAAGAACTCAATACCTCATTCGAAGAAAAAAAAGAAAGCATTCGTTCGCACAACCCGACCAAGCTTCTATGACCAAGCTTCTATGCCCCTTAGTCCTGAAGAAATATGTACTCGTGAAACTACTTCATTAACCGGCAGTTCCTCACATGAGGAGCTCAATCACCCAGGGACTTTTTGGCCCAATCATACAACTGCAACCCCTACCGTGGGATGGCTCCATGCTTGAGGAAAATAAGTGTTTTCGGGCCACAAGCACTAGAGTAGCTCTATCCCGGCCGTTCAGGAAAATAAGTGTTTTCGGGCCAAAAGCGCTAGAGTAGCTCTATCATAGTATCATAACACGCGTCCCACCTGTGTTTGCACAAGGACGGGCCTATAGAACACGTTATTTTGAATGTTGCGCGTTTCGGCCTGTGCACCCACTGCGGTTCACTAGACACGAATTGATGGATCACGCCCTTGTATCCAGTTAACGTTGTCATTCGCGAATCATGCCATCTACTCGACGAGATTAGTGTAATGTCCAGGACTTTTCCGGGGTGCGCAGGCTTGCTCAATTTCGTACGTGCGGGTGGGTGCGGCGTGCCGACCGATCCCCGTAACAGGCGCTGGTCGATTTGAAGAGGCTGGGACGAAGCTCAAATTTACAGTCGAGTCTCGCATGTGCTGTATTTGACGTAAGGCACACAACCCTTAATTCTCTCAGACATCACCCCACCGCAGGAAACCACCCCCGCTGAAAAACAGACACGACCAAAACTAACAAGTCAGGTGTATTATCGGGCTTCGTTAGATACCACCCCTTGGGCCAGTACGCCTTCCAAATGATGCAAAAAAAAATGTGGCATCCCAAGCCGGTACCGGTACGTCTTATGAACAGGTACAATATACAACACATCATCACCCTGCGTCCGCACAAAGGAAGTTTCGGTAGCGCACATCTTGGAGAATAACCATTGAAGAGCGGCAGAGCTTAGGGTTCACACGGGAATCCTTCCCAGTACCTACCACCGCCTGTACAGACTAAGCTATAAATTCATCTAGGCTGGTCGATGGTACTTGCCGGGGGTTACTTGTGTTTTTTTTATTTTTTTCAATAGCAGAGTCACCCCCCCCCCCCCCCCCCATTTCTTCGTGTGGCTCTTCCGGGATTTGAAACCAACGACATCCCGAAAGGGAAGCTTATTGTATGGTCTACGGTATGTATGAGGAAAATAATCCTCTCTTGTTTCACCCCGTGCGGCCCTTTCGGATCAAGTGATTTGCAAACATTTTGCCGGTATTTCTGCGCGATGTTTTATGCATCCCCTTGGTACCTGAAAGCGCAAAAAAAGGTGTCGATTGTCTCGGCTTGCAGTTCCACCCCCCTCTGCTTGCGCTGGGTGTCCGTATGGGGGCGCCAAGTGTACAAACGCATACTACGCGTTCTACTGCCACATGTTATCACCCCTGTCGATGTCACTCCCCACAAGAAACCACCCTCGGTGCTGGCACCGCAATTTCGACGTGGGGATAAAATTCTTGGAGTTAGAGTCGGACAACGAATAATAATATTACGGAGGACCCTAGTAAATAGGACCTACGGTGGATACAAAAACCTATATATCCATCTATTTTCACCAACAATATTTATTTGGTCATATTTATATACCACTTAATAGGAGTCGGTTGGAAATGGGTTACACTGGAGTCGTAAAACATGTCTGTTGTCTCCGAGGTTCGTTCGATGCTGCCCGACCGCATCAATCCCACCCCGGGCGATAAAAAAGCTCAACACGAAACGGCCATCGCCGCGGTAGTTTCTCGCGCCAAATATTAATGGTACGGATACGCAAATTTTGCACGGATGAGATTTCCGTTTCGACGAGCTCACACACAGCTTGTACTGCTAAATAAAACAGTATGGCATTGGCCAATCCATATCAGACTTCGTTTTCAAACACTTGATTGATCGTAAACCCTTGGGATATTGAATGCATGATGTGCATGGCACATAAGTTATCGCTTTCTTCGCGGTTGGTGGCAACAGAGCTAGGTCGTACTTCTCCAGGAAGAACGACAACCATGGGCCTGGGCTCTGTGTGTCCAGGTTGTCGGTTAGAGGAAATGCGAGTAGTGGTTTTGTGTGAAACAACACACGTGTAGACCTAGTCTAGATAGACAATAGCCACGACGGGGGCCGCACTGCTCCTGCTGTAGCAACGCTGTAGCAGCTCTAGACCACAGCTTTGTCGCTCAATAAACACGAGGCCATGACCACCATAATTGTAGCTGTCTGTGCAGCGAATTGACTGTGTCGTGTCCTCACATGTTTCGGCCGCTTTTTTCGGTTACAGGTTGCAGCGTAGTAGTCACCGTGGCAGGCGTTTTCGGGAACGAATGGTGAGTGGCCTGCAGGCTCGCATCATTCAACGTTCACGTTCAACGTGCAGTACTCGCTTTGGACTCATTCTCGCTACCGGGGTTCTGTAACCTGCGGCCTGGTGATATTAAGCGTCTCCTACATAACTGCGAGGCAGCCAAGCCATCCAGGCGCAACAACACTAGCGAGCGCTCGTGTCAATACGACTTCGTTCAGGCGGCCTGAGACCAGATACTCGAGGATGGCTTCGAGTCGTTGGTTCTTGGTTTCGCAGAGCTCGGCACGCAAGGATGCACACTAAGAGAAAGAAGAGCTGCGTCAAGAAATGCAGCAGAGCGTGCTCGCCAACCTAACCTCTACGCACGGTGGTAGACGCCTTGAAGAACAATTCGTGAGGAGCGATGGCCTACCGGATTCCGGCGGCGACGAGAGAATCGCCACCATTATTAGGAGTCCTGCTACGATACCATATGATGCGAGTGCGGGAATTCGGCCTTTCTTCAAGACGTGCTCTCGACTATGATATACCTGGGGCAAAGAGCTGCCAATGTTTTAGAGGGAACACCGAGCGGGTTCGACGAGGCCGGAAGTAATCAACAAGACAGGTCGGCAGACTTTGGATAGAAGGTGGACAGTCCCGGGTGGTGAGCTTATTTTCCGTAGCTTTTGACTGTCTTTTCGCACGTGGTTCCACGGGTTGGCGGAACGAAACTCCTGCATCGCAGAATTCGAGTGATAGATCGGCGAGTTTTTTTCTTTTTCGTGGAAGCCCCATGGAGCTGTTCTACGTCGCTTCAAGGCACTCAACGTATGGACCTTCATAGGCTCTAATGAGCTTTCATGGCAGAACCATGAGACTGCCATAGGCACGTCCATATCAGTTCACGGCACCTCCACAGAGGCTCTGTGACACTATCGTGGGCTTTCATGTCTTTCCTGGCACGTTATGCGCGTTCTTGTGCGATTTCATGGAGCTTTCAGCGGCTTCCATGGCACGTCCACGACTCTTTTACCGATACAGTCCCAGTATCTGATATTATGAACGTTCATGACACCGTCTGGCATGACAGTTTCATGGCAGTTTTCATACCATAATTCATGAACAGCGCCAGGGCACTGCCACGAGAATGATGCATAGGATTGCCATGGCATTGCCATGAGACTGCCTTGGAATCACTATAACGCGCCATGGCGTGCTATGAACAGACTGAGGCGCCACGAGGTGCCATGAGATTCCATGAGGTGCCGTGAAGCACCGTGGAAGGGTCACGAGGTTCCGGGCCATGTAATTGCCATAGGACTGCCATAGGGCCGCCATGATATTGCCATGGAACTGCCCCACCATAAGGTAACGTGCCAGGCTTTGGAAATGCCGTGAGGCGCCACGAGGTAACATGAGCTTCCATGAGATAACGTGAGGTGCCATGAAAATGCCTTGAAGTCCCACCCCCGTGGAATGCTCGTGGCAGTTCCATTGCAGTGCTACGAAGGTGCTATGGCAACGTTCGTGGCAGCTCATGGCACTGTGTCATCTGATGGTTCAACCACCAAGCAGTACCATGGCAGTTCATACTCCCGTGGCACTCCCATGACGGCCCCGTGGCAGCGCCATCAATGTTCTCAGGCATCCGTGAACGTTCATGGCACTGCCATGATATTGCCGTAGGACTGCCACATGATTGCCACAGGAAACGAAAACAATGTTCACCCTTGAACCAGCACGCTGTCTTACGCACATGAGATGCTCGTGTAGCGCCGGGGAGCAACCCCTTCGTACAAGTGGGAACGTGAGATAATGTTGTCGCGGAAATCGGTGATACTGCGTAGCAACTGGTCTCACTGTCAACGGCCCGGCCTGGTAAATGTGCACCGTCTCATATATACAATATACCTGGTATATACAAGGTTCCCCTTCGGGGTGCGGGAAACGTGAAATCCCGGGGGCGTCGCATGTTCGTTAGCTCCAAGTGGGGTAGGTTTCAAGTTATTGTATTACGTCTTCCAACCACAGGGTAGAGGCAAGTCGAGCAGAGAACTCACGCGTGAGACCTCCGAGAAGAGAACTCGTGCGTAAGACCTCCGAGAAAAGAGCTCCCGAGCGAGAGCTCACAGCAGTCTGCCATCAAGAACGCCACCCAGGTATTACTAGGTACCCAATAATAGTCCAATAGCCCGAAACGGCCCGAAACTGCTAAGTAACTGCCTTACTGAAAATCCAAAATCAACATCGCAAGGCGAAAAGGGAGACACCGGTAACATACGAAAATAAATATTTTCCCACCTATAATGGTGTTACGCGTACTCACATAGATGAACCACACTGCTCTTCGTAGAGAAAACGTGCGGCATGAGCTAGTGCATTGCTCCAAAGAAAGAGTAGTACTCAGCGGGAAGTGTTAAGGAATTAGTGGGGTATTAGTCCGTTTTAAACGTTGACCAATAGCTTACCCAAACTAAGCCTTATAGCACTCTCTCCGCCTGAAACGGCGGGATACCAGGTCGGCCGGATGTACGGACCTGTCAACATCCAAGCGGTGGGGGCACGTCGTACTGATGTACGCGCAATCGAATTATTTGTGGTCAGGGGAAGCTGTGTACCGTACGTGGAATAGTGCTCGTTGCTCTATAGTCACATGTGTTTGCACTTGGTGGCAATAGGTAGGGCTGACCAGCCAATGCCAGTCATTCTTGGATGCTGTACAATAATGAATTGGTTGGCGGCAACAACTTCGGTATGTGTGGCGTACGTGATAGGGTTTTGCATGAGTTGGAGGTAGTGTTCAACGCTTTGGTACTGTGTTTGAGGGGAACCGAAACCTTGATGTACTCCTCGTTTATCCCCGTAGAAAGTAGAGCTAGGTCGATAGTCTAGTGTTCCTGGCTGAACCCGCCACTGTTTGATGCATGTGGTCAGAAATGTATGCGTGTATGATATGTGTGTACGACAATAGCAACAGACGTAGAACCGATCCACGCTGCCAATCAGTTGGCGTCCTGGGCGCGTGGCGAATGCTGAAATAGAACTGTACCCGATTTTGGCCACAGCAGCACCGTGTATATACCTGAGTTTGGCCATCGCTAATAAGGAGTTATATATCCTTGAACCCTACCCTCTTCCCGAAAACAAACATTTAGCTTGGTCGACACTCGCGTGCATGCTGCGGTCGCGATGACTGCCACCCTCGCCGCGCTTGGCGCCATCTTCCATGCTTTCCCCGCTCTATGTCCCTGTGAGCTTCGTCTCTCGCGCGGAGAGATGCAAGCCGTTGTGGCGCTCGTTCCAACACTCGGCTGCTCCCGTCCTCTACCTCTTAGCCTCCTCCCGCTGGCCTCCGCTCTGTCCGCAATTATATACCGGGATATGTCTCTTTGTTCAACAAGTGAAAACGGTCCTTACATTCGGACACGTCTAGTTACCCCACAAGAGAGTAATAAACACACCGGGTCAACCACGCCCACAGACGCTTTTGCTGCTCGCTCCTGCCTCGACGAGCGGCCGCCCGCGCGGCGGGAGAGCGCAGGCCAGTTTACCCTTGTCTGCACCCATGCCCACGCACCCATGTCGAGATCCGGTGCCGAAACGGCCCAGGGCGGCGCGCCCCTAACCCCACTCTAATCCGATCCACATGTGTACTGCTACTACTACTAATACTGCTGTATGTTGCTGCTACTGCTGCTGTTGTGCTGCTGCTGATGTCAATTCCGTCCGGGCGGTTGCTGCTACTACTGCTGCTGTGCTGCTGCTAAGGTTAGTTGAGTAGCAGGCCTTTTTTTTACGAACAATACAACGAAGAACAAAAAATTGTAAAATTTTATCAAAACATCAATATTTGAAAATACCTTGGGGTGTTCCAAGTGACCTGCGCGTCTCAGGGAGGCGGGACGCAATCCCTTGACAAATAAAGCCAGCCAAGCGACGTTTAATGCCCCGAGCGCCGCCACGGAGCTCGACCGAGATCCAGACATGCTTCATAATGTACCCATGGCAGGCTAGCTTGCCCCGCGGCCAAAAGTGCGAGAAGAAACCCTCGGGCGCCGGAGAGCAGCGAGCCAAAAAACAACGAAGATCGTATTTCACGCACATAGTCTATATATACCTGGCATGAATGACACCTGATATGCATGTCAATACCATGGGTACTGAGCAGCATAAAGCCGAGGCCAGAATTTTGCCAACGCTCAATATCTTCGATCGCAAATATACCTGTATGCGGGGATCCGAAATGATAGCAAGCATGTTACCTGGTAGGTTTGACCAGTCGTGGGGTGGGGGGTGTTCTTTTACATCCACCAACAATAATAGTGGGGTCGGGTTATTGAGGAGTATTGCTTTCGTGGCAGGTGTGGTGAACTACCGTAACTGGATATGCTTGTCAGGGCCCTGGGCCTGCAAGGCCCATTATTGTTTACATCTCGACTGGTTTTATCCCCCACTCTGCGTCTAGTGTCCACTCGTTGCTACCAGGTAGAAATTGATTGGTGATTTGAATCTCGAGTATGTCTGCAAGGCGGTCAATCCATCCGAACTTGAGAGTAAAAGCTCCATCTACCCAACGACATCTGGCACGACAATACTGAATATTATTCCCAGATACCACGGTAGGTGCAAGCTACGCTGCGACAAGCTATGCGTCGATGAGCAACCGGTCCGGCCAAACATTCGCCAAACACATGCCAGCGCCAGATACTACCGGGCAATTTAGGGCTTTAGGTAATGTATTTACAGTTCAAGGCCGAGTGGCCAAGGCCAGGCCAGACTTATTGTAGCTGCAATTTGGCCCGAAGATTAATTCGTGTACGTCCACTCATTTGAATCACATCACAAACGATAGGGATAGTGGCTGCCGGACGATAAGCTCATTCGGACGCACTAGGTAAGAGGACTAACTGGCTTCGAACAAACCAACCTCTCAACTGGACGGTTCTAAATGGAGGTAGGGCGAGGCTGCAGCGCATGCCAGTGGACGATGTGCTCTCCATGAGTGAGGTTGGAGCAGCGGTCCATGCCACGCCTTGCCGCGGTGTGCGGTTGGTCCGCATAACCTGTTCATTGTACTCGTGTAACATCAGTGCCAACAAAAATGGTCACCTAACGGTTGGTAATAGCTGGGAATGTATTCTTCATCATAGATTGCTTCTGTACAACAATCCCCGTCTTCGCGCACGTAGGTCACCTATGCTCTTGCCCGCACAGATAACGCGCTCTCTAGTTTATTTGATTTTAGGAGCCACCTGAGAACACGGGGGGTCTTCTTTCTTTCCTCACACATCCGATGCCCTCGACCTTCAGACGACCTTCTTCGGTATGCAACCCCAGGCAACTCACCTTCCCAGATTCTGCATATAGTCGTTGCAGCTATCTACATACAGGTTACGCATAATCTGTGAGGGGGAGTTTCCTGGGTTGCCCTACCCAAGAAGAGTGTCGTGAATTCCAGCACATCAGATGGCCTAGCGAGAAGAGGGAGACCCCCGCGGCCGTAGCCGGGCAGCGCTACCAGTGGCGAGTGCAAGGCGTACCTATGTCACGGCACGAGCATTGCACCACCCATCATTGTTGACGAACACTTTATAGAAGCGTTTCTGGTGGGTAGAGCCCCCATCGCGTTAGTAGCAAGACCTTCTCTTCCGGGAGGACTTGTTTAGGCAATTGGCCGGGCGATGTCTATGCTTGCAATATTCGGCGAAAGGCTCAGCCGCTGCAGCACCTCTTGGAACATCCCGGAAGGGTGACTTCATGTCGGGATTTCGGGGGATCACGATATGCTCGAGGCGTTCCAAGGCCCGCCCAACACCTTGAGTCAGAACTGGATCAGGTAAGTGGTATGGCCGGCAGAAATATTGCTGAATATATGCTAGGCTCTGGATCAGAGGCGCTTCGTGGGGAGCGTCGTGGCCACCTTCGAGTACGAAGTTGATGCGTCTCTCGATGAGTTGATCCTGCTGCCTCCACCTACCAGTTCCGGTTACGCGACACGTTAGTGCTTTCTTTAACGTAAATTGATGCATATCCGGAACACAAAACTCCTGATCTGACCGGAAGCAGCCAGGTGCCTTGTTGTCAGCAGCGAGGCCGCTGCACCATCGGGAGCACACGTGACATCGCTTGGAGGTCATACTGCATCAGCGGACGGGAAACATTGTTTGTCGACAGCATGCCATGCAATATACCCTCCATAGAAGCGTAGAATGGCCCGGCGAGGTCGGCTTGAACGCGCGCCAGACGCTTGCCCGCTTGATGGGTCGCATTTTTGGTCACTATCGGTGGCGTGCCCTTTGCTCTCGCGCAGCCTGTATAGACGACGATCAGACCCTTTAGAGCTGCAGCTGGGAACCGCGATTTTCGCCGTTTCTCTCGAAATAACAACCGGAAAGCAAACTGGGCAACGGAAGTTGTTAACCGGCTACAGCATCGCCTTTGTACGGCATTCACTCGGGCCATTTCCATCTTAGTTTCATTAGTAGCAGAGGAAAGAAGAGGAGGGACGGGGCAGCACCTAAGCTTCCGACACGATTCCATACCCCTCTGGTGAAGCGGAAGTGAAGTAGGGAATCGTTCGGGGTAAATTACACCCCACACAAAGTCGACCCGGCCCAACGAGTAAAAATGTGTACCATAACCACTCTCCCGTAGTCAGCACTGATACTGTTAGAGTGACCATGGTGCACATATAGAGAAAACACAGTTTCCGGGGTTCGAATCACCCCAAGACTCCTTTCGTTTTTTTCAGGAAAATTGCGTATATGGAAATCATGGTATGCCTTCATCGGACGCGGCGGGGGAAATAAAATGCACATAATCCCGTTGATGCACATCGGTCCGTCCCAATGAAACGGCAGTGGTCAAGGTGCACATGTTAGACTAACCGAAGAACAATCCGGGGCCCGTCTGATTGTTAAGCGCTGGACCACCTAGACTTAACCTAAGGGTTGCAACCCCTCCCTTTAACCAGCGCTGCCGTTCTACTCGGACGGACTGATGTGCGCGAATGGGAGTATGTGACTTTTCCTGCCCCCCCCCAGTCCGACGAAGTCGTACCATGAACTCCAGACATGATTTTTGGCGGGGGAAAGGCAAGAAGGACTCTCGGGATGAACAGAACCCGGGAGGTGTGCTTTTGTTATATGCGCCATTACCGCTCTCCCATAGTCAGCGCTGGCTATCGGAGGGTGGTTACGGCGTAATATATAAAACAGCTACATTGAACGGAACGCTTGCCACCTAACAGTTGAACTTCTGAAGCACCCAAAATGACCGGGTGTTGTTGTGTACCTGTGCGGCGTTAGGCGGAAAAGGGGTGAATTAAAAGCCGAGAAGAACGTGTACGTGGAAGTGCACACAATTTGACTCACAGGGGCACATGTTCTTCTCTGCTTCGCATTGTTTGGCACTGCTTCCCAACAAAAGCAATACGCTTCACCGCACCACCAATCATGATGTTGTCGCTGACTAGAGCAGCGAGTTGACGGTCATGCACATACTTGGCATTCAAGGTCACATGACACGTGACGTTGCCGGGCACCCATGTATGTATGTATGTCATGAAAAAAAAATAGTGAGGTCGCCAAACATGGTCTAGATGCTTAAATTACGTTGTATCACGAGAAGGCGAGGGCCAGGGCGAGAGGAAAACCCGTGGATGGTCGTCCGCGTTAATGAGGATGCGGGATAGTGGGCATCTTGAGACATAGCGGAGGCAGAGGTGGTTGTAGGGTCTGAACGAGCTGTTGTTAACCGGCGGCTTGCAGTGACTGTGGCCGAATTGTTCGGAATCGGCTGCCGGAGGTAACATCACAGCTAGCTGTTAAGCCTAGCGGCACTCTTTGTGACTGAACGAGTAATGCCTGGAACATGGCGTGTACGTTTCTGAATCGCCAGCACAGGTTAAGGGCGACCTCAGGGTGGAATGGCGATGTTAGCATAGTGTGGTGGTACGAAATCGCTGGCACTACGTGTGCAGTAAAATAATTGTTGCGGTGGCCTCCTTTGTAGCGGTGGCTGCGTTCACGGGTCATGCTGCCCTTTCCCCCCACTGTGGCTTCAACATCACGTCCACGCCAAATATGCTCACTGCCGCTGTACCCAACGACCCTGCCTATGAACAAGCATCCCGCCCCTGCTTGGGCTGGCGTTTGTGCTTTCGCTGCGTTTTCCCCGAGCCGCGCACTGCCTTATCTGCTGCTGGAGGACTGGTGCTGGTGTTGCCGCGGTGCTTTACCCCCCACACACACGATATATAATAGGTGGCCTCGGTTGGCACCGGCGCTGTAAACCATTATATGTATATTGGGGTTGGCGTTGGTTGGACATGACGCCGTAAACGCCAACCCAATCACTGCGTGGGCTAACTAGGGTGACGTTTATTTTTATCTTGTTTGGCGGCCACCATAATGGTTGTCGAGTTAGATTGTATTGTGCGGGGTGGATAACCCTAACTCCGCACAAGGGAAATGTTCGCATCACGCTGAGTGAATATGGTAAGGCACCCACGAGGCAGTTACTTAGTAATACCCATTGCTGTCTCTGGAGTGGCCATACCAGAAAAATTAACTCATTGGCGCTGTCACCCATAAGCAAGAAAGTAGGCACGCGGTGCCGACGTCCGTCTTACGAGCGGTTCTTGGAAGGATGCGGTAACCCTTCATGCGATTCACCGAACACCTCACGGCGCTTGGCCCTTGGTGCAAGCAATGCCTGCCTGGTTGGTGAAACCTCAACGTGCTCCGTCCTGACACAGTAGGGACGCGAGGGTCTATGGTCATACGACTATTAATACGGTCATGCACAAACTGAGAAACCTCCCCCCCCCCCCCCCCCCCCCCCCCCCCCCCCCCCCCGAGCTGCAGTATCCCCATCGCTGTCGCCGGAGATAGCCACACCATACATAAAATCAACTAATTCGAAGCTGTCTTTCGTACGCACGAGGTGTCAAACTCCTCCTCATATTTGCTTTTCGCAGGTTACAGCTCACCCTCCATGCGACTCACCAAACACTGCATGGCACTTCACGTGTGGTGAACGCGTTGTGTGCCTGGTCTGTGAAAACCTGACAGTGACGTGCTCCGTCCCGACATTGTAGACTAGGGATGCGCACCACCAATAGCTGTGGTCATACCACTACGGCTATGCATGAAGCGAGTAACCCCCCCCCCGCTAGCGGCAATCCCACTCCTGCCGTAGGAGCTGATGGGACGAGGTGTAACAACCCACCAATTACATTTCTGCTGAGATTGTTGCTGAACAGGTTGCGTATTCATATGTTGCTGTTGACCAGGTTGGGCAGGTAAGCCTTACTATTGTTGGGTCGGGCAGGCCTTCCAGGATCAATCGTTTTCGTACTGCTGGATCCTTCGTTCTGTGCCTCACCTCTGTTCCCAGCACGACCCAACTTTGCGGGGTGGCTGCTGCTGTTGGCGATTACGGCGGGAGCCTCTCCACCTTGCCCTTTATCCCTCGCCTCAGGTTTTGTTCTTCGAACGTACCCCCGACGAGCTTCTCTAGGTGCGCTGAAGCTAGCGTAGACTTGGCCGGCAGACGATACCCTATTTGCTGATACCCTGTTGGCTTGTTCGTTCTGCATGGAACACGGCGTTCGGCTAGTATATACGTGCTCGCTCCATTGGTCAACATTTGTTATCGTGCGGCGCTGCTGGTCAAGAGGAAAGCATCAGGGTGGGGCATCATGTAGAACATAACGCGATCCTAACGAAATAAGAAGAAAGTGGAGGTGGCTCGTTAAAGCACGGACCAGCGCACTTGACGGGAAGCACTTCTGTACTCTGACGACGAGGGTGTAGCTTTGCAACTACCAGAAGGTCTCGAGAGGATTTGTGGTTATGTGGATGACGTGCTTGGCGTTGGGGCTAGCTTAAGACGGAGGTTATGTGTATGTGGACAAAAAACGCGAGGGGGGGAGCGCCAACACAATGGTCTACAAGCGAAACTTGTTTCCCTGCATCGGGCCACCCCCAGAGACAGCAACCTCCATAACTTGGTATTGTTTAACACGCGGAAAGAACCTGGTCATGCTGCTGGCCGTAATATCGTCAACCAACTTCAGGTTCTCACGGTTGGCACAAAAGTTGGAACCATATGTTCGCTACCAATTACTAGGACTGCCTGTGAAGCGAGCTCACTCGTGTCCCCGAAATCCTCGACGAGATACCAGCGAGGAGCGGAAAAAGTTAAGAGGATAGACACGATGCCCAGGACGCGCTCGTCGGCAACGCCGGGCCGGGCGCCCACACCCGCTCCGACGCTCGCACCTGTCCCTGCACCCGGGGCGTCTCCAGCGCTTTTGCCGATTTCGTCCGCTTCACCGCTGCCTCCCCCGAACCCGCGGCGCGACACGGCGGTGCGCGTGACCCCATCGACTCCGTTGGGCCAACTCCCGTGTTTCACACGGCACTTCTGGGGGCGCGCCCGACGCTAGATGTTACCAGGGTCTTCACTCCCGACAACATGAGTTGTGGGGAGGGATCCAGGCTGGAACTCGTCCTACGACTCCAACCGATCCTCACGAAGTTTGCGCCGATTTCGGGATCGGAAAAAAAATTGACGGTGTGCGAGGAGGCCGAGGAAAAGGCCCATAGCGCACGCGGGGTGGAGTCGGCTTCATTTCGTCACAACGAGGCTAAGACGATGGTGGTGGCACTCGCGGAAGATTTTGCTGCATGTTCGCCAAAGGTCCATTTTAAGTAATGTAAGTTTGGGTGGGTTGAGGTAACATGGCTCCAGACTGGTGGTCAGAAAAGAGAAAAGTTCGGGTGGGACCACCGGCGGGAGCAGGAGGCCTCATCCAATCCAATACTTAGATAAAATGATCGGTAACAGAGTTAAAGACTACCGCAGTAAGATCGTCAACCAACTTCAGGTTCCCACGGTTTGCACAAAAGTTGGAACCATATGTTTGCTACCAATTACTAGGACGGTCTATGAAGCGAGCTCACTCGTGTTATAGTCCCCGCATTCCTCGACGAGACACCAGCGAGGAGCGGAAAAAGTTAAGACCATCCCACCCACCCTACTCTGGGTATTCTTTCAACAGTTGTGTTCATTTCCCTTGGGAAATACTGCTGCGCTGAGGGCACTTCGACCGAAGGCACCCTCAGCGCGGGTGGTGTATCCACAGGTGAGGACCTTCTGCGGGAGCAGGAGGCCTCATCCAATCCAATACTTGAATAAAATGATCGGTAACAGAGTTAAAGAATAACGCAGTAATACGACACCAACTATCAGGTTGTAAAAAAACACAGTTAAGCATTGATACGCGCAGCATCATCGTGTGTTTCTTCGTCTGAGTCGCCGCTAACGTTTTCCGCTCAAGATTGCCGCCCCTTGCCAAGGTACTGCTTGCGGCCGCTGCTCAATTTCGAGTCGCATGCGGTAGGTTCGGCAGCCGCGGGCGGGCAGGAAACTTACAGCGAACACGGCAACCCTCTGTGACACCTAAAAAGAAAAGTACCCAGTAGATCGAGCGAGCTGAAGCGCAAAAACGACGTGGCCGTTGAATCGAGTAGCCAGCATCCCCACCACGGCAATGTTACAAAGGTCACACTGCGCCACCATACGACATGCTAGTACAGCCTCTGCATTTTCGGGTGCCGGATCAGAGCCAGAGAGCAATCATGTATCCCATTCGCCAGCAACAAAATGCCTTTCTGGCCACGTGCTGTGGTTCTTGAGCGCTGTCATTCGGTTAGGTTGGTTGCATTGCCCTAAAAAGTTATCTATTAGCCAAACACACGAGCGCCGAGCGGCGGTTATCTTCTTCAAAAAGATGCCACGCGCGCAAAAAAACGAGATCGGTCTATTTTTCCCAACGAATGTTCTGCAAAAACGCGTTATACAAAATGATTTTCACAACGAACCACCCTTGGAACGCCTCCTCACACCATCCGATCGCACTAAATTAGGCCAAAAGCGCACACCAGCCACGTATAGATCGCTTCGAACGTGAAGCATGCCGCCGGGAACACCAGCCCATTTGATCCCACTATCCGTTCAGGAGTGCAGACTCCGCGTTCATGGGGTTCCAACAACATCAGTCACCATCCAACCAAATCATCACCGCAAAAAAAAACAGACATAAGATAATAGCTTGATCTGCGCAAGAGTTTCATCCACCCGACTAGCCCACTAGCCCCGCTCGTCACAACTTTTCACCATTTTTTACAGTCAGTACTGGCGGGGGGCGGGAACTGTGGCCACTCACGCTCAATATTAGTAGATAACCGGGGTCAATGCCCCCCTCGTCTATCATACGCTACCACACGACACTACACCCTTCTGTCATGGACGCGTTTTGCGTCCGAGAAGACCGAGCCGCTGCTGCAGCGACAGCATTCGACCATTTGCCCCACCCTTTGCGACACGGGTCTCTTTCGTGCTGCCGATCCTTCTGGGAACGACTGTCCGCGGTCACCGACTGCTTGGACACCAGGGCGGGGTCGTCGATTCGCGTCACGCCACCATCTGGGCGATGTCTTGAACCCTGAGCACCGCCGTACCCCCGGAATCTTTGCTTCTGCTGCCCAAGTTTTCGACGCCGTCTAAGCAGCAGCGTACCGCGGCCGTGCCAACTGCCTCGACGCTTAGCGGCTGTGTCCAAGCGACGTCAGCGAGTGGAAGGCCCGACTCTATGTTAGCAATTGGAACAGGGAGGGAGGGAGGGAGGGAGGGAAGGAGTCCGTGTAAAAAAGGGTGTATTTGAAGCGTTAACGGCAAAAGCGCAGCAGAGCATAGAACAATAGCTATAGAGAAGAGAATCGTATGCCATGCATTTTTTTCTCTAATGATTGGCATGCACTGCGATCCGTCGAAAGCAACACTACAGAGAAGCGAAACGCACCCCCTTGTTACGAAAGCGCCCCGCGATCCGTGAGGCGAACCCTCGAACACCCACCGAGGTCTGGAATGCTCACCAGCAATTTTCTTGACTACATTGGTGCCTGTTATCCGCGCCAGGGGTCCGCCTATCCGCTGCAGGGGCACATTCAGCGTTCGCTCCTTGCCGTTAGGACCAGTCAGCTTCACGTTGCGCTCGCCGTAGATCAATGCCGGCTTCAAGATCACACCCTGCATGGCAAAACATATCAGGACACATCAGTCAAGCGAAAGAGTGCACCGGTCAAGGGCGTAGGGCCGAGTATTGAACACTAAAACCCAGTAGGTTGGCAGCCGTCAAGCCCGGGTACGTTTTTTTGCTACTTTTGTTAACGGACGAACGCCCTGTCTCCTGATATATTCGCCGCATGCTGAGCACACAAGACCGGTTCAAGAGTCCTTGTTAGGTGATCGCACGCCACGGTGAGCACAATCAACTAGTCCAATTCAGAGCGGGTGGTATCTGGCCTCCATAGCAGACGCCGCCGTTACAAGTTATCAATGTCATCAATCACGCCAAGGGTGTCATTTCAGCGAGTACACGGTGGCTACAGCTACGCCACAAGTTGAAGAAAAAGCTGCATAGCGCACGGGCACACACGAAGCGAGCAAGAACGATGACGTAGATCACGCCAGTAGGACGAACGATCACCCCCTTCTTTCTTGGAGGCTGCTTTTGTGCCCTTTCCGAGAAAACATCCTGCCTACCCTCCCTAGCAAACGCGCCGTGAGAGAGCGTCAAACAAAGGGCAAGCACAAGTGTCTTGCGTGCTACGCGCTGACTCCCTGCAATGCGGAAATTGAACCACTGAATATGGGCGTAACAAAGAGAGAGGTGGACTCGCCTTATCCCCGAAAAGCTCGCCGACGACTTTTTCCGCCCGCCGCTTCCCGTCGAAATACCCCACACGCTTTACGAACGAGGGTGCCTTGTAGTCGTGCACAGAAACGAACACGAACTGCTTCACACCCGCGTCCGCAGCCGCCTGGCATTAGTTGTAGAGCATTGTGCCACGTTAGTGCGCTACAGAAGCATGTGAAAAAGTACGGTGCTGAGGATGACAAGTCGTGCCACTGGCACCGCGGAGTACCACACACGCTGAAGTGCTTTCACCACGCACTGGAACCAAAACCAATGGAAAAATCAACGAGGTTTGTCCACTACTGTCTGCAGTGAGGTCAACGTGACCCCCCCGGCCTCGCTGCATGAAGAGAACGGAGTTCAACAGGGACATCAACATCTTCGGAGCAGATAAACCCCCTATGGCGTACACCGGGTCGCCCGGTTGGCATGCGCGGTGCCTGACCCCGATAAAGGGGAAACTCTGCCATCTACTCCCTGCTTTCCGAGTCACAAGCAGTGGCTCCACCCCCCGCGTCACAACGTCCAGTATTCGCCATGGTATAGCTGTCTTCGACCTCTCGCCGACACGAACGGAGGTCGCTTATGCAGAAGATAGCCAGCCTTTATTTATACCACGCGAACAACGCGACGTTGCCCTCAAAAACTAGTCTAGGAGTATGAGAATCTCCTTCACGGTGGCACATTTTTTTTCGCAACCAAAATGGTGTACATACCACACCATCGTAATACCTAGATGGATTATGATAAATCAAAAGGACGCCTTGTTACTTTTTCGATAAAATTGTGCGAAAAGCGATGTAGTGTGACATTATCTATTTCGTACCGCAATGGACAATGATATTAATGTCACCCAACACGTCAATGTCATCATCATGGCTCATTGCAGGTTTCATGTCCATTATTCCTATTGATTAGGTTTTGATCCATGACAACTTCCTACCTAAAAACGGGCGACCGGCGCATTGCGCAGCTTGCAAATATGAGTATCCACCCTAAATGTGTCGAACTCACAACTGACGTTGTTAGAATACTATAATAAAACAGTCCGCCGCCCTTAAGCTACAAGTGCCAGCAAAAGGGTGCATGAACCAGACGACACATCCAGTTGTACCAACGTGATCCCACCTCCGCGAGCTTAATGTTGGCCTCGCCGTTGATCAACCCCATGTAAGCATCCGTCTTCCCGAAGCCGCCCACGCACGATATTACGGTATCTGACTGACGTAGCTCAGCGCGGTAGAGGTCTTGATTCTGGTATTTGTCATGTAAACGCAGGGTAGAGATAAGAAGCAGGTATATAGGGCGTACATGGGTCGAGGGTTGCAGCACAAGCGATGGTCAGGTAACAATTGTGCGGCCAGAACACCACACAAGGAAGGCAGCACACTATGAATTGTGCAGTTCCCAAAAGCGAGTCCTGGCCGAGGTCATGCCCGCCGTGCGAAACACAACCTTGTGTTTCGAGCACACATTTGACCACGCGATGCACCTAAAAACCACTCGGCCTGTAGGACAACAACGCCGTTCAACATAACCAACGCCCCAAACGCCTAGAGCAGCCCGAACGTTAAAGTCCAGCGTCCACGGCCACTATTTCGTAAGGCGTTACGTTACCGTCGGTACCCTAACCGTATTCGCGCGATCCAAAATACAAGGGAGATGTTTTCGCATTGCAAGCTATTGAGGTTGTCTTGCCCGATTCACAGGCTACAAGACTACAGAGGGCTCCTTCTTCCCCTCTCACCACGGCATTTGCCTTGACCCACTTGACCGACTTCGTCCACTCCCCTCCCTTCTCCGGGGCGCCCTTGCGGCTGAGCCCAATAACGGTGCACCCGGCCTCCACGAGCTGCACCAAACACGTGCAGAGAGAGTTACACCAGAGAAAGACACGCATCGAAAATAAAATTAGGAATGGCACGACAATCCTTACTAACATCAAGGGTACCACAGTCCGTGCGAGTAGCTGCAAGCTGCCAGCTTGAATTGACATCCCCGCCTGGAACAGAACAGTACACAAAAGCGTCGATACAGGCTGTGACCTCCGTGTCGCCTTGTTCAATATTCGTAGGCGTGATCCGAGGCAGGGAATGCGCGTTTCATGCATACCTTTAACTCGACCATCAGCCTCAAGCTGTCAGCTCTTCGAATCAACGAAAAAAAAACATCAACCGAGCCTGCACTGCCAGCATCGAGGCGAATCCTGTTTGTTCTGGAGTACCCTACATGAGACAGAAAACACACACGCTTCTTAATGCGACACCCGCCATCATCCAGCCGATCGGAATATGATAACCTAACTCATCACATGCGCCATCAAAAACACCCATTTCACCTAAACCTCCAACTAACGACTCGCTTACATATAGCGAAATAAAAGACACGCCCCCGTACCCTCCTTCGTCTCGCCCAACTCTCTTTGCCCCCTCATTGACAGCACGAGAAGTCAATCACCTGCTTACAAATTTCCGAACCGACAAAGCCGGACCCCCCAGCGACGAACACGGTAGAGGGAGAAGACGCCACCACCTCTGCTTCAAGTTGTTCCGAAGCCACGGGAGCTTGGTTTCGCCCCTCGCCGCCTGAACTTTGCGGCGGTAGCGGCTCGGTTCCGTCGGAGGTAACGCTGGCGGTAACCGGCATCGACAGCATAACATGTCTGTCGCACGACAAGGGATGGTGTTGTGCGTAAACGTTACAAAAAAAAATGAAGGATTTCTTGGCCACAATACACTGCGACGTGAGTCAGCAAAGGGAGAATATGCTGAAAATGTTATCGGCAAAAAAATGAAGGCATTCAACGTAGTGGGAGGGGGGGTGCCTGCTACGGGACCCCGGGTCTGAATTACTTAAAAGGGAGGGAGTTGGAGAAAAATTGAGAAAATAATACACGAGGCGGAAACAAAGAGACTGTAGTACTCGTACTGACGGCCTGCATAGCGTGTCCATTCCACAACCCCTTCAAGGTGGCACGTGGCACCGGCGCTCGCTTGCTGATCCAGGCCACGCAGGCGTTGATATCGATGCTATTTGTATATTCTACTGTTGTTCGGGAATTATTTGTTCCGCCCTGAGAAACTAGAAAGAACAATACAACCATCACCAAGAGCAGCAAACAATTCCCGTATGATGAACATAAATTTTGACGTCACAGTCGCGATATACAAGCGTGGAGGAACGGAGAAAGTGGGATGGGTGGATGACCGTGGATGTTTTTTTTCTTCTTCACACGTGACCTTTCCAACTTCTGGACAAGCCGTGGTCACAGGTGTTGTCTCTTTTCCCCCCCGGTTCTTGCATTCAATGTTTATTGCGCATAGGGGTCAGCAATCCCACTGCTCGTCGATTTTTCACCGCCCGTTGTTGCTAACTCGCGCTCTCGCGCTTTCCGCAAGTCAATTTGCGCTCAAGTTAAACTCCCTACGAATTTACACGGGTGTGCACTCGGGGGGACTCCGACTGAAGAAACTGACCTATACACCATATCAGGCTCGAGGATAACCTGATACGCCACCGGGGCGATCGGCTATGTTACGGTTATACGTCCGTGGGGTGGGAGAGACATCCCCACACAGCATCGGCAGTCTACACGCCGGATGGCATCGGTGCCGATAATGGCTTCTGGGGCAGGCTTCAGAACCGTGCCCCTGGGGGGGACTATACGCCGGAAGGTACCCAAGCCCCGAATGCCCGGAGCATTCTCGGACTCAAGAGGTGATCAAAAGTTTGTGCGCACGGTCAACCATTTGCCCAAAATCGGGCCAAGTCTTCTGCACAATTGGAGTTGCTTTAGAGGGTTGGTTACCATTTTTATTCCACAAAAATGTTTGCTGGCTGCCTCCGAGCGCAGAGCTTGGTCGGAGTGGAATCAGGGCACCCCAGCTATACTCGCCCGTACGTGGACAGTTCTCAGTAGATGCGCACGCAAAGTTCATTAGCCATGCGTGTATGGCAGGACTGCCCCTGCCAATCTCGTGCCGACCTCGAGCCCCCCAAACAGTTTTGCTGGGGTTAGGGTTACGGTGAGGGTTACGGTTAGCGCCCGGGATCGGGTTGATTTGGGCCGACGTGCAAGAAAGGTTGTTTGTCTCACACGTGATTTGATGCCGACTTGCACATAGTGGGAGCGGCCAATCACACATCGTTAATGAAATTTACGTGCGAATTTGTTTTTTTTTACGCGTACCTTCAAGTATACGGTAACTGGGATCCGGGTGCTTGATGAATACGTCGGTGGCCAGATACACACTCAGCGCTAGTTTGGAAGGCTCAGGCCCGGGTGACATAAGGTCTGGGTGGGATTTGGGCGGGAAGCGGTAGCAGTGTGTAAGTATGTGTATGCGTGTGTTGACCAACGAAGCACCCGAAGTATTTGACCGACGAGTGGGTGTTGTCGAATACCTGGTAAGTGATACGCTCTATTTCTTCTTCTACCTTTTGCGCCAGCCCGGTTTCAGCGGCGGCGGCGGCTGTTCTTTTAACTCTGTCACCGGCGGCTATACTTATAGCACTTCTCCTGTGGCACGTTCGTCGTATCACTGTTACAGTTTTGCAAATAAAAAAATACTTACACTGCTGTTATACAACAGGATTCATATTCACAGGCCACGACATTCACCAGATCTTGCAGATCCAGTTGCAGGGACAGCGGTGACGCATCCACAACAGTGCAATACGTAAAATACGTTGGGTGTGGATGGTCAGGATACTTGTAGTGGAAGAATAACTCAATAGACTAATCAGGTTTTGTACGATATGGAAAGGCGGACTACCAGCATACTGCTGCTGTGCCGACGTTAATCTACGTTCCCCGGGGCGATGATCGTTTCAGACAGACAGCTATGGTTCCATAGTGCTCTTCGCCCCAGGAATATTGAGAGTCACTAACTTGCCTTGTCGCCGCGTTTTCACTCTGTCCAAGAATTGTAACTACATCGGGTGGTCCTGGAATATAAGCTGCATATGCCACGTTTGGGGCCATCTGACGCTGTCCATTGAAAAAGAGGCATCATCACGTATTCATACCACGAAGAGAGGACAGGAAAAAAAAGGGTGCTGCAACAGGGGATGGATAGCCACCATCCCCGGTTTTGGCTCAGACAGAAATATAAGCTACATACCGAGGTTGTGTCATGTGTGGTACCATATCAGGCACCATGATGCTGGAGATGGACAAAGAGGCATAATTACGCATTCGTATCATGAAGATTTCCCCGAACTTCCACTCGTGCGCTTCGCTTGCGGCCGTGAAAAGGGTCGAACTTTGACCGATCGTAACGAAGGCAGAAATAGGAGTTGGACTTTTTATTGGCGTTATGGTTCAGGGAAAAACTTCCGAATCCAGTGCAATACAGTTAGTTTTTTTCCGGAAAATACGATGTGCCTTGCCACAGCATAGTCAGTCGTGAGGCGACCTCAGTATGTCTTTGCTGATGTCGACAAGTGTGAGGTTGACAAGATAACAGCCCTTCCTGGCAAGTCGAGTCTGATATCTCATGTCTTTGGTGCCTTCTTCCACATCCAAGAAACTACGGAGTCATCGGACTTGTCAGGGTAGATAACCACATATTCGGCCGATTTGTGCCCACTTTGACCGGAGTGGGGTCAGGGGCTTGGTGGGCTTTACCGGCGGCTACTGTAATTACATAGCCAGGGTCCGTCAGAGAGCCCGGGTCCGGGTGGTAAGCCCGAGGACCAACGCCCTAATGGGTAGCGTGGAACGTAACTGGACCAAGTCCGGCGGAAGGCTGTTTTCTCATGGCCGGGGGTTTTGTTAGTGGGTGAGCTTGCGCAAGTACCACAATAATCGGAATGCAAGTCCCACACTACCCGGAATGATGCTGTTCCCGGTGGCTATCTCCATCGCAGCTGACCCCCAGGGGTCAGGTCCAGTCGGCCTAATCTTGCGCTGCCGGAGTAGCAACTGAAACCGCCTGTAGGGACAGCTCGCGCTATCGCTATCACGGGAACTGAAGAACACGCCAGCTAACGCTGGATTGCGAATGCAATTGAGTTAAATCGATACACGATATGTATGGAAATACGTGGAATTGTAGTGAGATTAAGCGTTATGTTTCCCCATCCGGCGGAGGACGAAAAAAGAGAAAACATATAAGGTCGAGGTGAAGCAGGGTGCCGCGCGGGAGCAGGGTTCAAACACTGAGGGTGTTCGTGTGTTAACCAGTGAAACATCCCTATGAGGTGTGTGTGCCGTCCTCACGCTAAACCGTCGTTGATACCATATATACCCAACGACATCAGTAGACCCAGTGTTCGTGCTGATTCTTCATCCTAGAGAGATACAAATTTTGTGGTCACAGACTGTAGACAGTAAACAAAACAGTCGCAATTCATAAAGCAAGTGAGATGCTAGCGTACCGGGTACGAAAACACAACGAAACAAGGTAGGCCATGAAAATAAGAAGAAAAAATATCAAAAAAGAAAGAAAAGAAAGGAAAGGAAAGGAAAGGAAAAGACAGGAAAGAAAGATGAAATAAAATAAAGTAAACGACAAGAATTCTGAAGAATCGGATGCAAGAAGCTCAGAGAGGCTGCAAGAACAACAGTATACGTGCTGAAGAGGACCAAATAGTTGTTGCACGGACAAAAACAACACGAAGAAGAGGAAGACGATGCCGGCATAAGGCCGGCGGGGTTGGGAAACGAGGGAGAAAGAAAGACAACAAGTGTCAACACTGTCGCTTTCGCGCTCCCCACATTGAACTGCACTCAACGAAAACAAAGCAAAACACTACCACCCACTTTAAGGGGTCCAGGGCTGTAGTAGTATAGCTATAGGAGCACACGCTCCACTTATTAGTCGAACCGGTACCTTGCCCCACGACCTGCCATGTAATTTCTGCATTCATCTACAGCTGTATCAGTTTAACATCAGTAGCTGGCCAATACATATGCGTCGTCGACCAAGTGGCACGGTAAGCTCTACCGAGTCAGTATTGTCTTTTTTTAAACCATTGAATCTAAACCTAACCCTACCCTAACCCTAACCCTAACCCTAACCGCAACCCTAACCCCACCCTAACCCTAACCCTACCCTACCCTAACCCTAACCCTAACCCTAACCCACACGAAATACTGTACCGGTCGAACTGCCCCCTGATGACATGACTGAGGTTAAATACTTACATGTCACTTACTGCCCATCACTGGCTCTACCAGGCTCTACCACTTTAACTTATAGCCATTTTTTGAACATAAAGGGCAATATAAAATGATGCACAAACGCTGAGTTCAAGTGGAATGTTGAATGCGGTACGCGGAAATGTGGTCTTCTGTCTTGCCGCTCTGGAATCGGTGGCCAGCACAGCAGCATGTAGACGAACATGTGTGACACGTTACTACCCTTGCAGCGAATGCGGACAATGCCGAAAAACATCGGACAATGCCGAAGAACATCGAGACACCATGCGATGGGTCACTTGCAAGGTTCATCAATACCATTGACCTGGTGTATAGCCGGCTGTCTGGGGAGAAACTGGTGCGCGGTGCGCTGTACCGCTGCAGAAATGGCGGTAATTTCGGGGCATTCTTACCGATGAGAAAAAGACTGGCTTAACGCCTTTACAACTGGGAACCCTTTTTGGGGGACAAATTTACTTGAATTTAGTATAGGGAGGGGTTTTGGGGCTCTAAAGGGGTTAAGGCACGCCAAGGCGTCTAACGCATTCATCATTTTCAGGCGCTGCTGATCGTCCTGGATCCCCAACATAAAAAAGAATATCCCCCGTACAAAATATAGCCGAGGTCGAGACACATCAATCAAAGCCATTTACGGTCGTTCGAATCCATGGAGAGATGCCAATAGTTCGAAACCCGCAGACCTAGTATTACCCAAAAATGATACCGGTAGATTTTGAACACATTCACATACATATACTCCGTATAACGTATACCAGGTATATTACAAAAATAAAAATACACTCCAGCTGTGAGATCGAATATTGTGTCGAAACTCATCTTTCCAAGCTGTGTGTGATACTCCAATCGCGCAGGTATATTATAAAAAATGAAAATACACTCCAGCTGTGAGATCGAAGATTTCGTCGAAACTCATCTTTGCAAGCTGTGTGTGATACTCCGATCGCGCGCATTACGAGTTGTGTGTCCTCATTAAGGATATAGGTCGGCGACTCCCCTTACAACTACAGTGTAGCTATCAGGGTCAACAGGGTGATGTTAGTCAGTCTGCGCGCGGAAACTATAAAACCCGTTTCTGAGGGGGACAAAATCTGACAGCTGTGAAGGGAAATGTATCCTTTTATCAAGTGAATCTTGTAAGTCGAATAACCGGTGAGGGGGGTGGGGCGGAGTTTTGAAGGACGTGGGGGCCTGGTTTTGATCAAAAGCGAGCGGGTTTGGAGGGGGGGGGGGGGGGGGGGGGGAAAGGGGGCAATTTGTGCATGTAAGCTATAAATATTTTCGAGGGGATAAATCTGACGGTTTTGGCACCAGTATATTATTGGGGGCGAGGGGGGGGGATGGCGCGGGGGGGGGGGTATATTGTACTATTTGTAATGCAGTTAATATACCTTTGGGCGAGTATAAAGAATGTCCTGGCACTTAAACCATGAACATAACATGCTCTTTACAGTGGTTGGATGCTGCTGTTCATTCTGGGTCCGGAACATGAAAAAAAAAACATGGCTGACATTACAGAAAGCAAGCTGATGTCGACATGCTTGCATGATATGAATAGGGTGCAGGGTTGCCAATGTCCTCAGTCATGAAGTCCACGGAAAGAGGTGGAACTGGCGCGCGAGGCATCGTACCGCAGTAGTTCGTGTGTTTTTCGGGGCCATTCTTTGTTTTGCCCCAAAACGGGCGGACGTAATTTTAGCACCGCACTCGCGATGTGGGGACAAAACACTTGGGAGTTAGAACAGGATAATTGTAGGAGTTGAAAATGGGCTAGTAAGCTCAGCACGCCAAGACGTACACCACACTAACCGTTTCTTGCCGATGCTGTTCGAGCTGGATTCGAAACATGCAAAACAATATCCGCGGTACGAAAGATAGCTGATGTCGAGACGCATCTACCAAGCTCATCTCATCCAGGGTGGCACGATTCAACGGGGGGACTTAAATTGTCCGAAAACAGTAAACCGAGCATACCCCATAGCTTACAGTTTTTCACACACGAACATGGATGTTTGCACTCCAATCTTGGGGCTTCAAAGGGAAAAGTTTGCAGAAACATTGACCAAATAAATCGACGATTATGACATCGATCATATAATATCAAAACTAAAGGGTTGCAATCAACAGCTTTTACTTTCGATCTACTGCTGTTGCAGTCCACGGAGTTGTACGACCCAAACGCGGCATGATACTACGTATCTTGCCGCGTGCCCGTATCTTGCCGCGTGCCTGCACTAGACGATTAACAAGGTGGCACATCTGGTTTGTTCGATATCGTTTTTTCGGTCCCGCAAGGGTTCAACGAGTGTACAGTTTCGACGAAGCTACGACATCCCTGCAACACAAGCCGAGTCTGACCGACCATATCGTCTGCCTCCAAGTTGGAAACTATTCAACGTCCTGAGTTAGTATGGATTCATTTTACAAGTATCCAAGACTTATCACGGTATCTGATACCTGGTAGTCGAGACGGGACGGGACTGTTTTGACGTGTTTGGCGGGAAATTTTATGAAGACGGGACGGGACGGGACAATACATGACGACCAAACAGGTTGTTGAGAAGGGACAGGACGGGACAGTGGGTGTACAATTTCTTAACGGGACGGGACGGTACTTTTCAATTGTGTAGATTTTCATGACGGGACGGGACGGTAAATATACTTTTTCGAGACGGGACAGGACGGTAAATGCAATCTTTCACGACGGGACGGGACGGTAAATGACATTTTTCACGACGGGACGGAACGGGATATCAAAGTTTTTACGACGGAACGGGCGTACCAAGGGACCGCTTTTTCCTGTGCCAACGTGAGTTGCACACTATACCAGTACAATGTAGTAGTAGTAGTTATAGTGCGGCAGTAGATCACTGGTTCAAAACAGTTGTTGTTCCAGAGGAACAAACGCAAAAAAGCACTCGTGCGAATCGTACGTATATAGAAATTCATCTTGAAATCGATATCCCCACGATAAATTACATCGGCACCGCGAAATCATGATAAATTACGCTACGAACTCGTATTATACACATCATACTCGTATAGTACAGAGCAAAGCTTATCATGCTTCCTCTATAGAATCAACCTCGCCAGCCTCGGCGATTTAGGCAGCGACGGATGCGGCAGCCTCGGCGTCGCAATTAGCCTTTAACGCCGCTACATCCTGGAGAACCTCCGCTAGCCCGGGGATCAAGTGCGAGATGAGCTAAAGCAGAATCATACTGTCGATTTTTTCAGGCCCGAGGGAGGTTCGCAGTTAGTTGGCTAACGACTGCCGAAAGGGCAGAGAAGTTCCTTTCTGCTTGACAACTGGTAGTGTCAATCCCCAGGTACAGTCGAGCCAACAATCCGAGATGCGGCCAGCGAGCAGGCACTATGCCATCTTCCCCGTTTTGGCGTCTACTCCATCCATCGCCTGAAACTTCCACGCGTTGAGTACATCGAAATCAGGCGAATTCGCTGCAACGGGCGTTTTCAAGTACTTTTCATATTGTCATATTTTCGTTATTTTCGTACTTCGTAAATTCGTATACCTTCAATTTAAGGTACATACAAGTCTGCTGTGAACAATACAAACAAAGTGAATTCCCAATGTGAGAATCGGTAATTCTCGGTGAGAATGGACGGGAAGAGACAACGGGAAGAGACAACGGGCAGGGGTCTTGGACGAGAGGCGACACGTTTTGTCGGCTGGACTGAACGGTAAAGACAACGGTGCAGGTTTGGATGACGGGGCGGTGATTGAAAGTACCGCGACGGGACGGTAATTTAAATGATCGCGACGGGAAGGGACGGTAATTTTCAGCGGGAGTGACTTTCTTGACGGGACGGGACGGTAAAGTACAAAGGGGCAGAGGTTTGATGACGGGACAGGACGGTAGGTGACAACAGTTGGAGATATGTCGACGGGACGGGACGACGGGACCAGTTTGACAACGGTTTTATCGTCCCGTCCCGTCGCGCCGTCACCGCGGTTTCAGTCCAGTCAACTTACCGTGATAAGCCTTGGTTTTGACCCCAGTGACTTCAGTTCTGGGGTCTGCCGTAGAATTCCCAACAATCTCCAATTCCATTTTCTCTAAATCAGGTTTCAGGTCAATTCCATCGTGTTTTGGCCATCCAATCCCTAACTCGATTTCTTTTTCAAACCACATTTCAGGTCTAAGACCGTTGACAATGGAAGGCCAAAAGCTTGAAATTCTCGATGATCCCAGCCAAACTTTGCCTGAACGGTCGCCTATGAGCCCAATTTTGTAGATTTTTTTTTCAACTTTCCAGAATTCCGGAAAAAAACGATTTCTCGCGGCGATCTTGGCCAACATCTGCTTGAGAAATTCTCAAGCAGAGCTTGGACTAGACACGGCGTAATTTCGCGTTCTCCACACACTTATTTCGATGAAATCAACGACAGCGTCGTGAACTTTGATCGTGATTAGCTCGTTAGGGGCTCCGACCCCCCCATGGTGTACAGCGCTCAATCTACGGCCGGTGATTTGTGGCGAGCGCCGATCAAGCTCCTGTTAAAATCACATTCGGCGGCTGGTGTGTAAAAACCTAAGACAAAAACTCTCTATCGTCTTCCAACGGGCGCAAAACAGAATTTTGAGAGGATGTGACGGAAGACCACAGGACAACACAAGCAACCTCTCACGCTCTAAGGCATGGGTCGAGATGAGCTCTTCACCGCTGTCACCTACACTTATGTGACCTTGTCCGGAGCGAAGAGTAGTGACAATGGGTTGTCTCTATCTCGAGATCAAAGGTCAATCGCGTTTGGTGGACAATGTTGATCAAGGCTTGATGGAAAAAAGACAAATTGACCTGTTGGACTGCCTGGCCAAAAAAAGAGAGAGAAACAAATTGTTTAATCGTTTTTACCCCATAGCGACGTTACTCGGAATCTTTCAGCAAATAATCCTGCTTTTTGGCCAAACTATCGGCTTTCCATTGCCATCGGTCTAATCCCAAAATTTCTGAGCTATCCCCTCCCCAACCCATTCCAAGTGCATGAGCAATTTGGCTCTGTCGCCAATAACTCATCAATTCGATACTTGATCTGACGTATAAAATTTGGTTCTATGCGTCCAACCGGCACTTTTGAAGATCTTTCCTTTGCCGCTCCCGAGCTCGGTACTTCGTGTGCCTTTCTTTTATTGGGGTCTGTCGCGCCAACCGTGACCGGTCTGGTTGGGAAAATCGTGCCGTTACATGTCGCAACGTGTCACCCGTCCGATTACTTGTACCTGTTCCTGTCACGATGACAGCAGCTAGCTGTCGTATATAGCTGTCCAGCTACTCCTCTCTCCATCTATCGCAACCTAGATCAGGGGCTAAGTGCCTTTATTATTACCTGCTGCTGCGGTCACGACGACAGCCGCTGGTTGTTGTGGCTGTCCAGCTATCTCTCTTTCCATCTATCGCGACCAAACTCAGCGACTGTACGGCCCGATCGCGTGTGTGGTTGTTGTCCTGGGTATGTGGCGACTTACGCAGCAGCCGCCGCCGCAGCAGTGCGAGGCTCGAGCGCATGCATTTGCCTGGACGAGGAAGATAGTGCATTACCACGGGCCCTTGGTTACTTAACCTGTTTTCATACCGAAACATACCATGACTGCATCGTCTTTCGGAGTTTCGCATTTCACAGCAGGTCACAACCGTCATGTTTTCAGCTGAGACGCGGCGAGGCCGACACATAATAAGAGTTTGACTATACGAGCATCCGTCATGTTTGCAAACAGCACAGGGCCGGGCGCGGCGGTGGGAAGCAATCATTGATCTGGACGGGGATTGTGCATTACCATAGGCCCTTGGTGACTTTTCACGCTTTCACATGATACCGGTACATACACCGAATTCGAAATTTGAAATCGTACCAGATACGCCGGTGATAATTTTCAGGCAAAACTTTCAACTCTTTGAGCCGTGACGAGGCCGAGATCGATAGAATATCTGTCACATTAGCAAACAGCACAGGGCCTTGCGGGGCGCTGTTTGGAATGTTTTTTTCTAGCCACCGTCATTTTTTTAAGCAAACAGCACAGGGCCATGCGGGGGGCTGTTTGGAATGTTTTTTTCTAGCCACCGTCATTTTAAGCAAACAGCACAGGGCCGTGCGGGGCGGCGGGGAGCGGGGTGGGGCGGCAGCGGGATGGGGCGGGGTGGGGCGCAGCCCCACCCCGCTCCCCGCCCAGCTGACAAACCTGCGTGTGCGTGCCAGTTGACAACATCGCGGGTGCATGCCCAGGACGCGCCCCGCCCAGCCGTCAGGCCGTTGTGTGCGTGCCTACGATGGCCGCGCCGACTCGTACTCGAGAAACCAGGTACGTACATACTAGGTACAGTAGGTGGCCCTTTATAGTGGCATATAGGGGTAAGACCAAATGGTGCCACTATTCGGGGCAGTGCCACTATTCGATATAGTGGCACTATTGCCACTATTGGAAGGCCAATAGTGGCAACATTGCCACTATTGCAAGGCCAATAGTGGCAATATTTCCACTATATCGAATAAGAAGCTTCGATGTTCACGATATCGAAAGCGGTTCATCGGATCTACACTCGCATGCGCTGTTACATGCGGGTAAAGCCGTGTACTGCTGCACTCCTCGTGGTTGAGCAATTGTGTGCAGCAGTATCCGCATGAAACACATGAAATGACACTTGGTTATCCAAGAGTCGCCGAGCCTTCTGCGGTCAAAACGTATTTTTCATTTTTCAGTGCAGGCAGACCACCGAAACCACGCCCAAACGTACCGAAGGAGGCACATCATTTATGTTTTGTCCGGCGGGCCATGTAACATGGGGTTCAACACACGCAGAAGAAATGACAACAGCAACGCAGAAACGCGAACAACTGAAGCAACCAAGCTTGAAGAGCCACACGCTCTCCACCCCGGCGCATCAACCCAACCGCCACGATGCTCTGCAACTACGTACGAGCACTTTTGGTGTAGACGTCAGCCGACTGATTGCACTAGGAGTCGGCAAACGTTCTAATGTCCATCTGCCGTGCCGGTCTGGCGGAGTGCGCTGCGAAGAACACCATCTTCGCCTTGCGGAGGTAATGCCCGGCTTCGCCAATGCCACACGACTCTGCGTACTGTTCTAGAGGACCAAAAAGTTCTGCCAGTTCCGCGAACGACGGCGGCGCCTTTCTTCCCCCACCCCCCGCGCTCTAAGAATTTTTGGCATTGTCTGGCTCGTCGTGACTGTCCGCCTCTTCTTCGTACGTGTTGTTAACCTTCTCCATGAAAATCTCTTTTGCGTCTTCAGACAAAATGTCAGCAAACGCGGCTTGCTCCTCCAACCCGGCCCATTCCTCCACGGCCGTCGAGGCACGCTTAGGCTGATTCGAGGAGTCGGGTGTCTTTTGCTTCTTGGCGATGCACGGGTTGCAGACGCGGTGTATTTCACTGCCGCCCTCCTCCTCTGGTTCACCACATATTCCATGAAGCCGGCCACCGCAGCCAAGGCGACATCCGTGCCCGTCTTCCTCTCCCAGTGGTCGGTTTGGGAGTTTACACAGTTCTAGGTCCGCGCAGGCTGGCATGATATGATACGTGTAGCGCCCACTGCTGAGGGTGCGTGTGGGCAGGTGTGGTCCAGCAGTAGTGGGGGCCCGCTGTTTGGAACTGCCACTATTGGGTGTGTGAGATGCCCAACATGCCACTATTGAGGGCCCCGTCCTCAATAGTGGGAAAGTGCCACTATATCGGGTTGAGATTTTGCCAGGATATTTTTATGCCACTATTCAGGGCACTTCACTATTCAGGTTGCCACTATAAAGGGCCACCTACTGTACCTGGTATCATACAAGGTCTTAAGTAGTCAGGACCCTATTAATAGCAACCCGGCGAAGTACATATGGGTACCTAGGATGACGTTTTAGGCTGAGGGCTAACGAGAGAGCAGAACGCGGCTGACCAGAGCGAAGCGGCGAAACTTAGCCTACTCTGAAAATAGTATAGTAAAGGAACCCTTCACCTCTACGCGCCCTTACAAGTTGAAAGAACTTGAAAGGGCTGGGCGTGCTCTACAAAGTTTTTCCATCACGGCACGGTGTTCAGGCACGCCGACGAGTCCCAACTCCGCGAGCGCGGGGCATGAGAAGTCTCTCCCGGGGACGGCTAGCGATCTTCCCCGAAAGGTAGAGAATCGTAACAAAAGTGCAAATCCCACCCAGCTCCTGGCGTACCACAGGACCACAGGTGTACCGCTGCACTGCCGTATTCATACTCTGTATGCTGCCGTTATAGATTGGTCTGTACGTGCTGCTCCACTGCTGTTGTACTGCTGTGATGATGGGGTGCGACCGTCCAATTCGCTCCGTACCGTCTCTTTCCGATAGACATGTGCCTGCATTTTTATCTCACCGAGTTTGTGTAATCGTACTCTTTGTCTTACCGAGTTCGGGTCCGAGTCCAACCCGTCGCCTAGCGACACCTTCTTCTTTTTCAGTCAACAGGAGTTGCCTAGCGACACCTCCTTCTTACGGGCACTGCAGCTTGCAGCAAAAGTTTTCTTCATCGTACTCCTGTACCGTATGAGTCTCAGTTACGGTATAAGTACCCGTCGACTCGCGGCCGCTATGGATTGGTCGGTACGTGCTGCTCCACTGCTGTTGTACTGCTGTTGTACTACTGCTGTGATGGTGGGGTGCGACCGTCCAAGTGGCTCCGTACTGTCTTTTTGCCCGTAGACATGTGCCTTCATTTTTGTCCTACCGAGTTCGTGTCGTACTCTTTGTCTTACCGAGGTCGGGTCCAAGTCCAACCCCTCGCCTAGCGACACCTTCTTTTTTTCCAGTCAACAGGAGTTGCCTAGCGACACCTCCTTCTTACGGGCACTGCAGTTTGCAGCAAAAGTTTCCTCCACCGTACTCCTATTACCGTATGAGTCTCAGTTGCGTGCGGTATAATAACCCATCGACTCGCGGCAGCTTCTCCTTTCGACTATAGTGTGCTTTTCTAATTTGGCAGTTTTGCGGTATACCCGTCGACTAGCGGCAGCTTCTTCTCCAGAGTGTTGGGCGGTTCTTCAATTTCGCAGCCGACAAGAGTTGCCTATAGCTCCAGCTTCTATTGAATAAGGCTATGTACTGCATATGAAACCGGTTGCAACTTCTGAGTGCCTTTCGCTGTTCCGTACGAGTCTCGGTTTCGGTAGACTATACCCCGTCGCCTAGGGGCAGCTTCTTCCATGTATTACAGCCGACAAGAGTTGCCTATAGCTCCAGCTTCTATTGAATAAGGCTATGTACTGCATATGAAACCGGTTGCAACTTCTGAGTGCCTTTCGCTGTTCCGTACGAGTCTCGGTTTCGGTAGACTATGCCCCGTCGCCTAGCGGCACCTTCTTCCATGTATTAGGTTGATCCTTAGTATGACGGGCGACCGTCCAAGTCGCTCCGTACCGTCTCTTTCCCGTAGATATGTGCCTGCATGTTTGTCTTACCGAGTTCGTGTCGTAGTCTTTGTCTTACCGAGGTCGGGTCGAAGTCCAACCCGTCGCCTAGCGACACCTTCTTCTTTTTCAGTCAACGGGAGTTGCCTAGCGACACCTCCTTCTCACGGGTACTGCAGTTTGCAGCAAAAGTTTTCTGCATCGTACTCGTGTACCGTATGAGTCTCAGTTACGGTATAAGTACCCGTCGATTCGCGGCAGCTTCTCCTTCCAAGGATTGGGTGCCTTTCTAATTTGGCAGTTTTGCAGTATACCCGTCGACTAGCGGCAGCTTCTTCTTCAGAATGTTGGGTGGTTCTTCAATTTCGCAGCCGACAAGAGTTGCCTAGCGCCAGCTTCTATTTTAGGTCATGTACTGCATATGAAACCGGTTGCAACTTCTGAGCGCCTTCCGCTGTTCCGCACGAGTCTCGGTTGCGGTAGAATATACCCCGTCGCCTAGCGGCACCTTCTTCTTCCATGTATTAGGTTGATCCTTACAGTAGTATCGCGGGCGACCGTCCAACTTGCTCCGTACCGTTTCTCACCCGTAGACATGAGGGTTCGGGTCGACGTCCACTCCGTCGCCTAGCGACACCTTCTTTTTTGTCAGTCAACAGCAGTTGCCTAGCGAGACCTCCTTCTAACGTGCACTGTAGCTTGCAGCAAAAGTTTTTGCGCTTGCAGAAAAAAGTGTTGGTTTCCTTTATGATTGACCTTCTTTAATACATGTTTGTTCAACTTCTGGAGACGACTCCGTCTCCTGCCGGCGTGCCATCCTTCCGAGGTTTGCCCGCTTCGTCAGCAACCGCCGACATAGTTCTCTTCCAAAATATCATCTTCTCCAACACAAATTGCACATCAACCTCTTGGTAGGAGTCATTACTTTTCACCTTTCTTTACTCTCCTCTTCCTCACACCATCTTTAATAACAATCATGAGGGTGGGGCCGCCGAAGGCGGCGCCGCCCGATCCTTGTACCAGGTACCATGATACAGCAGACGGTTGCAAGACGAGTCGACTGCAATTGATTGTACTTGTGTAATGCCGGCATAATCATGCGACCCGAAATGCAGCAATGCCAGGTAGTGCACCGGGTTGAAGGAGGAGTCTACGGGTGTTGATTACAAGTATTGACTGTTGATTATATTATTGAGCATGCTGTTGGAGTACTTGAAATAAATGGAAGGTCTGATGAGGTATGATACGGCACAGGAATTATCAGGAGCAAATGAACAAAAGGCGTTTTTTGTCGCCAAGTGCAACACACATATACGAGAATGACTCATTCCGGGGGTCGGTTCGAAAAAGATGCTGTTTGCCGCAAAACTTGCAATTGCGCAATTGGCTGCACTGGTACTGCTGTACACGACCGTCGGTATCATACATGACACCTCTGGGTCAAACGTGGACACGACACTGGGGCGAGATAGCAAACGCACCTTCCTTCCCTAGCCAGCGCAGCAGTCTGGGAAGCCGGGCTACCAGCTATGCGACTCACTCTCCCGGCGCTGTTAGTCGGTGGCATTACGACGAAAGCTCCAGCCCTCAGGGCCACGAGCAGCACTCCTGCACCGAGCAACTTCATCATCCTCACCGTTCCCAGCACGACCTACGTGCACTGTGTCTCAACGAAGCAGGCATCCTTCCGGACACATATATTGAGCGATTTAGGGGACATATTATTACAATCCCCGGGGTTTGCACGAAAACCTGCCCGATTTCGTAGAAACGCGGCGTAATCTACAGCAGTACACGGAAAGATTGGCCGCGCACAGGCTCAGCTCGCAGCGCTCAGCTATCTCTTTAGGCAGCTTCACAAGGCGAGAGAAGCGAGTGGCAACCAATTCAAGCAGCTGAAGTACTGCTGTCGATCTTGGCATACGATCGCCTTTCCGAACGAAAGACTTGCGCACTTGTCAAAAACATGGGTGGAAATATGATCGGTTATTTTTTAAATTGAAAGGGAACAACAGCAGCAGTGCGTCCAAGTTGGGAAGCAGCGTTGGTTTTTCGTTGCTGCGGCAGCCCTGCCCGACCCCAGCCCTCTTCATCAGCAGATGACCGTTAGGATGTTGGTGCCCCCCATTACTGCTAGTCAATACGGGGTTCACTTGAAAGTAGCTGCACTCATCGGGAGATCAGAGATTGATGGCTGGACAGGACCGTGAGAGCTATTTCTTCAGGCCGGCGTTGATGCCGACAATGCGGGCACAGCACAGCTTCAGGAACAAGCAGCAAGCGGCAACAGCCAGTAGTTACGCCGCAAGGCGCCGGAATAGGGAGGTGACGGGGTAGCGTTATCGGGTAGGAACAGGTATTATTGCGGTGATAACCTGACGGCGACAGGGAATACCGACCAGGGGCGAAGTTGCCGGCAAGAGCTGTCAGGTGAGTTGCACCCACAACTTTTCTTCATTGCATCAAAAATCTACGGTCTAGCAGGAATAATACACATACATGTTGGAAATTTCTTCGGACCTGCATGGATCCGCAATCATTCATTAGCGAGCACAGAACAGACATAATAAATCTACTCTAATCTTCAAATCTTCCACCTCCAATCTCCCACCTCAAAACAGCAGCGGTTCCGTACGTGCTAATCAAACACCCACCCCAGTTCCCTCTACCCTGCTTTATCCGCTTTGCTTTTGTGCTACCTTCCGTGTTCTCCCTTCTCTCGAGTCGTTCTACGGTACGAGTAGCCCCCCCAACTTTTCTTTAACGAAATCGCCGGTTTCAAAACCAGCTCCCGTCGTATCTCCTGAAATACGGTGTCCCTTGACACCCCGACGTTATCAATCGACAGTCCTTTGCAAACAAGAAAATATATGGATACTTTGTTTTCAAGAGTGTCCTTCCTTTTATCGAGCAGCTGTGAAACGTTCGTTGAAGTAAATCGCTGGTGTGTGGGGGGGGCTATCGTAGAATCAGTCTCTCCTGAATGGTCGAGCTCACACTCAACAACTAGTTCGCTATCTCGTACAAAAACATCCCCTCATAAACACGCCTCTCATAAAAACGCCTCTCATAAACACGCCTTCCAAATGTGTCTTAGATTCATTCCCGCTCCACAAATCCCAGATTTCCTACGTTCAATCTTACACGCACTCGATAGACGACACAGCCAGTAGTACTATGATACTGCCGAAGTCTACGAATAATACTCGTCAGGGATTGCCTTCCCTGTAGCCCTGGAATGTTTCTCCGGCAGTTGTTAGTGGCCTATTTTGTCGCTGAGGTGTGATGTCATTCTTACGAACTGATACCAAACGCGGCACCAGCGGCGTTGATGGACGGGCTTTCGCATGCCATTTCACTACGATTCTGTCCCCGTTGTTTTAAATAGTTGGCGTACAGTGGAGTGTCGTGTGTCCCATGCTCGTACTCGAACTACGCGCCGTTTTTTTCTGTGTGTTTTTGTTATTTTCTCGAACGAGAAAAAATAGCCGTAAGAATTATACTTTTTCAGCAAAAAAAGCCTTACTTACCAGGCACTATGTCATAATTCTAGTCTAGTCTATTTATTCTATCGCGGTAGGAATAACGCCTCACAGAAAACGTGATGCCTCCCCAACCAGACCTTTGTCTGTTGCCATCTTTTCAGGAGCAGGACGACAATGTCAGCAGCAATCTTTTTTCAATTTATTGGTGCCAGATCATGTTGATAGATCTCTAAAGGTGTACACGTAGCTGGCGCGGGAAGGCGTGGTGATGACTCAAGACGGTGATACAGAACTCTCTCTTATATTATCCAGCCGTCGAGCCAACATATGAAACTCCCTGATATAAGATGGACCATAATCGTCATGTTCACGAGGGACAACCAGCAGATCACTACAAGGACGCATGGTTCAACCCGAAAAACGCCTAAGAGACTATCGCAATAAATAGCACCCTCTCATATATTGGTCACCCTGAAAAACGTACAAGTTCTCGCGCCACGGTTGTTGTCTAACATTGAACTTCGGCGACAATGCAACCACTAGCATATGGACTGATGCCAGCCTCTAACGGAGCCCCGCGTTCCTTACAGCACGAGCACAGCAATGCAGGAGAGACGCTGCAAAATGCCGAAATCTAGGAAAATCTGTACCAGGTACTGGATGCAAACACACCGAAGACTTCAGGGGTATACTGAGTATATGCTATATGCTACCAGGTATATGCTATATGCTGCCAGGTGTACATTTGTATGCTATATGCCTGTGGTTCAAAATGTACTGGGCTGAACTTAAGCTTTCTTTGAAGCCAAGTATGTTGTCGTAACTTGGTGTGGTTCGGGAGGGACCACGTTTTCCGTCGGGCGTGTTTCGTAGCCTCTATTAAGCTGGAAACAGTACAACTGCTGCAGAAGAAACAGATAATAATGCAACAACAAAAACGAGAAACCCCTAGACTGTGGAGTTACAACAGTATGGCCAGCGCTGCCCCTTTTAATATGGCAGTGGTCGAGAACGGTTGGCGGCGGCGAGGAAACCACTCCAGGGCGGTGGATTGGCTGTGGAGAATGCGTCTTACGCAGGGACCGCTTGTTTTATTCCCGAACAGTGCTCAACCGGCGAAGAGCTTGATCCGCCTCGGGAGCAGAGTGCGGTGCATGGACGACATACATTACTCGAAGGATGTGAAGAACCCGGGGTGTGTGTTACTGTGAAGAGCTCAAAACGAATTTGTGGTGCCTGGTCACGCAGCGACGCTGAAGTGCAAAAGATGTAGCCCCAGCCACACTGCAGGAGGAATCACACATGTTTCACCAATATTGCTATCCTTGTTCTTGTTAGAACAACGCCCTCGGACGTTAGCGAAATGTCGCTACTGAAGCGAAGCGTACCGTTGCTGTGCAAATCTCCGCCGCAGAGCGTGAATACAGGCTCCTTCCTACAAGGCCTTGACCAAAACACCTCAAGAACCATGGGATCACTTGGCTTGAAGACCTTCTGGAGCCGTACCCTGAATAACCAAGCAACAGAGTACACAAAACACGCTACGCCACCAATAGGTTTTCCGAAGGCTGACCACCGCGCTAATACACGCTGGGTCAACCAGGTCCACTGAGTTGATCAGTAGGCGGATTGGGAGCTTGGACTCGAGGGGGCAAGTATCGTCCACTACAGCAGTAGAAGCTGACGGTGCTTCAGAACGAAAAAATGGGTTCTATTGCATGCATGCGAGGGGCAGGCTACCGTCAGGTTGTACGACGGATTTCGAAAATCGCTTAGCCAAAGACCCTCCCCTCCATCCCTGTATGCAATGTACGAATGCTAAAGTTGCGCTGCCTGTCTCTCCGAACAGCCGAATTCCACGTTATTTTACAGTAGCTTCGTACTCAAAATATTTAGTGTTACTCATTCACCGTTGCCTACACCAGTTGGGAGCGAAACGCGCTTGATAGACTCCCGCCCCGGCATGTCGAGCCTAACGTATGCGCGCTAGTCATGGCCCTTGCACGAAGTTTCCACGTTGGCAGTAGCAGCGGTGATCGTCGTGCAAGGTCCGGCCCAAGCCAGCAAGAAGTCGCGATTTATCATTGTCCTTGGTGTTGCGAGCTAAGCACAAGACGTCTGACGGAAACCGATAGTAGTTACGGCGCCCCTTACCGAACAACTGCGTCGCAGAAGTCACAACTGCATGATGAATATTTACACCGCCCTGCTTGCCGTTTGTACCGATCGAGCGATAGGAATCGGGTTTAGCCAGAGGAGTGGGCGAGGGCAACCAGGGTTATACGGTGGCATCGGCTGTTGGGTGAACTTTAACGTCCAGCCCCCGGCCCTCTCACCGCTAGTGTACGCAACACCCATCCGAAACAGCACCACCGGAAGTTTTCGCCCCTACCGATGCTGCTGCTGCGGCTGCTGCTACTATTGTTGTTGTTGTTGTTGTTGTTGTTGCTGTTGTTGATGTTGTTGATGTTGTTGTTGTTGTTGTCACTTCAACTCGTACCTGGTATTTAAGCAAGTCCGTGGTCACAGGACATGCCCCCGTTACTACTAATACTGCGAGGCGGAAGAACACCCTAGGGGAGATAAAAAAAAGCAAAAGAGGTACACGTGCATGTATCATAGCTGAAGCAAGTCGCACATCGGCCAATAACTCTAAAAGTGACTTCAGAAGTCAACGCCGTATGTAACAGGTACATACTGGCACACGATTTTCAAGGCTCGCAACTGAAACCGACTACAGCGCATATCATCCAGGAGGACACCAGAGCAATGCACAAGTCCAAGGAGACTGAAACAAGTATTAATAGGGAAGAAATAAAGAAAAACGAGAAAAAGATAAAACGACGCAAGAAAATGTACGCACTTATTGAGCTACGTAGATCAGCAAGGGAGGTGTAGCGAGAAAAGGAAATCTATACAGCGCTACGAGGAAAAAAATAAATAAGACAACTACAAGTATGTATATACTACGCTTAGCAAGGGAGTACATACGATCAAGGCTACGTTTGGGGGAATTACCCTTTTTTTCACTCCCAGGTTTGGGCCACTCACCCGAGCGACTCTGTACTTCACCGCAAAAAGAGCAAAAAGACTTCGGGGGCGATTTGTTGGGCGCAGCGTAGCTAACCATTCCATGGCGGTGTCATATCCGAAATAAACAACATTTTGAAAGGTTAGGTTGACCGCGAAGGAACACGGGGCTTACTCGCGTGAGTGAGCCTGGCCCACTGACAAATGAGGCCCCAAGGTGATCCTCTTTACTGGAGCCTTGGTCATCCTTTAGCTCGCCTACAGAGGGGCGGTGGCAAAAACATATCAGCCAACCAGCCAGAGAATGCCATCAACACGCATGCGTAAGAAAAACCCAAGTCAAATGGAAAAGAAGGAAGGAAACGAGAAGAAAGAGAAGAAAAAATAAAATAAAATAAAATAAGAGAAAATAAGAGAAAAGAAGAGAAAAGAAAAAGAAAGAAAAAGAAAGAAAAGAAAAGAAAAGAAAAGAAAAGAAAAAAAAAGAAAAGAAAAGAAAAGAAAAGAAACAATCACCATGACAGCAGATCCTTTAAACTGACTGCAAACGGCATTGGACACGTAATGTCATTGAGGGCATCAAGTGCATAAAGGGCCCTGAGGGGAGGACATGATAGCAAGGCGAAAACGTCCGGGCGGCCTAAGGTCACGCTAGCTACTTACGGCCACTGGAAGGCACGCTTACGTCAGGATGATGATGGCCAGACCCAGATTTCAATTTCTTTGGCGAAACCTCTGCAGCTCTACAGCACTTCGCGTTGTGCCATTTTCGTATGATTGTCTTTGCCCCCTCTTCGACACATCGAAACCATCCGACGGCCTTCTGTGCAGCCTTTCGCAACCCTTCGAATTTCATGCCAAATGCCGTCATGTTTCCCCCCAGGCGTGCCATCCAGTCCTTATTTTGCCCCCCTGAGAAGCCTTTACCCCCAAACCAGCTCCCCAAACATCACTCAGTGGCAGACGCTCTTCGCCCACACGTGGCACGACTTCCGCGAACAATATCCTCCGTTTCCGCACTGCCGCCTCAATGCTCTCGATTAGCTCTTGGTGATTGGACTCCACTGCCAACCCCAACTGAATTTTTGTTTCGTTTCTGATCAAAACACCGAAACCGATCCATCACCCGGTTGTAGGAAAGGCGGCATGGATGCTGGAGCTCTTCAAATATGGGCATTTGTGTTGGCTATCTTTTCCCCGTGGTCCACATCTGAGACCTCGAGGAGTAAGTGACTCCTTGCCAGGCCTGACGTTTTCTCCGGCGCACCATCGCTCTGTCGCCGTCCTTAGAAACTCACCACAACAGTCGCCGGCTGTATGATTGTGACCGCCGGTCATCTGCGGTCGCCCATGCCCAGAATATATCTTTTTGGGCGCCACCGCCTCTCTACCGTCACATTATTTGTATAATAATACCATCGCGAATGTCCCTCCGACAGTTGTGCTTCTCGTCGCCTTCTTGAATGCCGTGTCCTTACCGTTTCCGGTGCGGACGCGGCAATGAGCCGTTCCATCCATGTACACGATTTTGCCCCGCTCAAGCGGTCAGATTAATGTCAGCTTCCGAAAAACATCCTCGGTGGTTTTGTCCTGCTTTTCTTTCTTTTCCTGAAGCCGTCGCCGAGGCAACTTACAATGTTCACCTCCTTTTCTGCGATAGTTACTACATGTACCTATCGACCTAGTGTATGAGTGACGCACGCAACTCCTTGGTACCCCACCGTTCCCCTATGCACCTTTCCCTCGACTGTTGGCCTCCTCATGTTCTCCCACTAGTAATTGATCATAGCGCCCCTGTCAGCGTTTGCATCTTCGAAGATCTACCAACCGTTCCGTGTGGTACGGCGTTCGTCCCCCAACCCACCAGCCGCTTCAGCCGCGGCGCCGGCAAACACGTAGCGGCTGACACCCAATATATACCGCCAATGGCATGCAGTATACCGCTCGTAGGCACATCGACTGCGACATTCACCTACGAGGTTATTTACGGGTGTGCCCAAACACTCGTGCACGGCAACGGTCAACCGGGCTTCCACAACAACACCACAGCAAGCTCATACCAATTAATGCGGTATTTTCTGCGGCTGCCCGATTCTTCAGGCTGTGACTGTCTAGGCCCACGATCTGTGAGAATGCCAAATCCTTGCGCGTTAAAAACGAAGGCAATTACGGGGAGGAGAAGGGCCTGCAATTGCGACGATGGCCTAGCCAGAGAACAACGCTACGACAAGGGGTAACGTATATACTGTAGTGCCTCTATTTTCACCGGCTGAGAGCCACTCACACCCCTCGCGTCGGCGGCTACTCGTTTGGTTCACACTCGTACGCTGTTGCCCTTTGCAGTTCCCCGGCATGGACCGTCGCCAGGGAATTATTCGTGAGTAGCGTAGAGCCATCCCTCCATGGCCCTCTACGGTAGTATTAATAGTAGTGCGGTAGGGGTTGCAGTTTTTGGGTCGAGTTTTTTTCTGATAACATTTCTGGTAACGTTTCTGATAACGTTTCTGGTAACGTTTCTAATAACGTTTCTGATCACGTTTCTCATCACGTTTCTGATCACGTTTCTGATCACGTTTCAGTTTTGGGTTGAGCTCCTCAAGTGTGCAAATATGGGTTAGTGTGGTAGTATTAGTGTTAGTACTGTAGTATTATTGTTATTAGTTTGTCAAGTTTTACCTGGTATTAAACAGGGGTCGCGCATAGAAATGGTGGTCGGGTTGTATCGAACCAATGTCTTCGAAATCATGTTTCGGATGATGATGGTGAAAATGATGGTGATCAGATACGGAGCTGTCCATGTTAGGAGCTGAGAATCTTCTCAGAATATGCTGCACCCCGAGCGTGAGACGACTCTGCTACGCCAACTAAAAACGAAAATAAGTCCGGAACCGGTACTAACACGACGTGCAGAGCCATTCGTGCGAGAGGCACATACTGGGGTGCCAAAAGTAGGGGTACCTCTCCCCTACCGTATAGCCTTGGTCGAGGGTGTGTCCGTCCGATTGTGAAACATCCTGCGAACTGGGCTGGAGTGTTCAGTGCGATTGATACGTACAACACAACCACCTTCCAAAAGGCCGGCGTGGTGCGTCCAAACACGGTATTGCGCAAGTATAAGGGAACATCGGGCCCAGGAGGCAGGGGGCATCGGTTTAAAATGCCCATAGGATCTCATATTTATGCTCGATTCAAGAAGGTGTTGTTACGTACTTTTCAAGGAATGGGTGCTTTCAAGAGGATAACATGGTAGACATCTCTATGCCCGCTTAGAGCACCGCCACATTATTACACGTTTACACGTTGTAGAAGGCATACATATATGTAGGCGTACCACAATACGAAACCGTTCCCATTGGTACACACATATTTAACAAAAATGACAAAATACACTTCTTCAGCAAGCAGTGAGATCGTGTTAAGATACGGCCTCGAAAGGCCTGTAGGTATCCGAATTTGAGATCATTTGGATGGGTTTCGTATGATTAGGTTGGCGGTTTATATTCGGGGAAGTTAGGAATTAGATCGGAGGCACGCGCCTCCGATCTCAGAAGCTATCCCGGGCTCTGGTGGAAACGAATAAAGCTACATCTCTACGAAGGAACGAAAGTGAGTACTCCGAGGACCTACCCAATTGGCAGACCTGCAGGGGGCACTCTGTGTCCCCCACCTATTAATTTAACAAGTGGCGGACAACGGACTGCAGTTCTGCTCCAAGCTTTCACAAGCTGTATATCAGTTGTTAGGTGTACACAAGCATGATACAAGCTCCTACCATCCCAACTGTAACGGGGGCGTTGAGCGGGTAAATCAAACTATGGCACAAATTCTGGCTATGGTCGTCAACGAGCGACAAGACGACTGGGACTTGCATCTGCCCCACGTCGAATTCGCTTACAACAACTCTGTCAGCGCGGCGACGGGTTTGGCGCCCAACGAGGTCCACATGGGCAGACTCCCACGGCTCCCCCTGACGATTTTCGACCGCAAACGTGTCGTGGGACACCAGAGTCTGGCCCGTGACCTCCTGGCCTATTGCGATTTGGCCACCGACCGGCAAAAACGCGCGAACGACATTGTCCGCGCACACCACGCCCTCACCGTTTCCCGTGTTGACCGCAGAAACTCCGCCCTCGCCGACGCGCTGCGTCCAGCACCTAATTTCACTGTGGATGGTTGGGCATGGGTATACAATTCTGCCTCTACCATCCGCCAGGGTGTGAAGGCGAATACCGACGCCAAGGTACTCAAGGCCAAACTCGCGCTTAACTGGACGGGCCCATACAAGGTCCTGGCCGTCGGTCCCTGCTCCGCCGCCGAGACCCCGGACGGCTCGCCGCTCGGGAGCAACCTCCTTTATTTGGATCTCCCTTCCGACCTGCCTGGTTCGGACGCTCGTCAGCGTGTGGCAATCGAGCGCTGCAAACCCTGTGCCAACCCCCACGACAGCGGGGACATGCCCAAATACCTACCGGCGGGGCTGACACAGTATGTGCTCAACAAATTTTCCAAGACGTCCCCGCCGTACCACGTCACTCAAGACGACGTTTCGACTCCCCTCCAACGGCTGGAGGTGGAGCAGATCACTGGTCATCAGTCGGTACGGGGGCGAGGTGGCATCATCACGGTGCTATACAAGACGCATTGGGCGGGACTCTCCGAACCGTCCTGGGAGCGGGAAATGGACCTCCACCTCTCCCGCTCGCACATCTTGCGTTATTGGACCGGAACCCCGGACCAGCACCGCCAAACCAACCGCCTTTACTGCCGAATGCGGATCGGAGCGGCACAGCGTGAGCTCTCCCGCAACAACGGGGAACGTTTCCTAGCGCCGGGCTACGCCTGTGTTTCCCGCACCGATTGGCTCCGTCGCTACCACGACACCGTACTTCCTAAGGGAGCCCACTTTTGGTACAAGGGAGACGATGGTTTATGGTGGCTAGGAAAAATCAGCGCGAGCACTACCGAGGACAAGGTATACCTGGTCCGCTTTCTGGACGACCCGGGACCGATTAAACTCCCTCTTCCCCCGGCGCGCTACACGACTTCAACGGGAGCCGTACGAGGCTCTTGGTGCCTGCAAGTTCACATCGCCAGTGCGTTTCCTCGGGGAATCCAACGTAACGTAGACGAATCTCGAGGCGCGGCCGTGGCCAGTTGACTTCCAAGCCACCACCGTTTCTCGATAGTTCTTCATTTTTTGAGGTATGAGTTTTGCGTCTTTGTCTTTGGGTCGTTCGTAGTGTTCTGAGGGTCTTCATTGAGTTTTGGGGCGGTTCTTTCCATTTTTTTTCTTTTCTGTCCTGCCGAACCCCCTACTCAGTGCCGGGTCAGGGTTCGAGTAAAACGCCGCTATCTGAGGCGCAGGGCTGTCGTCTTTTTGTCATAGTTCAAATTCGCCCTGCCGACGCCCTCCTCAGCCCAGAGCCGGGGGGCGACCAGTGTACGGGTCTGTGTGTCTTCGTTTATGTTTTGTGTGTTGTATTTGTTCTGCTTTGTTTTTTTTTGTCGTCTAAATACTTCCTCCCCTAGCGGGGCAGTATGTGTTGACAACTTCCATCCCGGGTATTCGTCGTTTCCTCGTCTAACCCCCCGCCTTGCCGATGGCCCGCGGGAGGTTTTTCGCATGACTTCTCCCTTGTGTTAGCGCCTGTGTTCCCCTCCATATCGACGAGGGCTCGCCTCGCCATAGTACTTTTTCTGTGGTTGGTTTACCGCAGAGCCTTTTCTGCCCCCCCCCGCCACCCCGGCGGCATACGGCAGGTTTTTGATGGGTGACTATTGCCTTGCTGTAGGGTCTGCATTTCTTTCTACTGCTTTTCTTCGCGTGTTCCTGGCTCCATAACCAGACGGTTAGAGGTGTGGGAGTGGGGTTTGAGGAGCCGCATCTTCGACTCATGGTCTAGTTCGTTGAACCGGAGTTTCCCCGAATCTCCCATATTTCTGCATATGCGACTCATCAGGGTGGGCTAGTGTTAAGATACGGCCTCGAAAGGCCTGTAGGTATCCGAATTTGAGATCATTTGGATGGGTTTCGTATGATTAGGTTGGCGGTTTATATTCGGGGAAGTTAGGAATTAGATCGGAGGCACGCGCCTCCGATCTCAGAAGCTATCCCGGGCTCTGGTGGAAACGAATAAAGCTACATCTCTACGAAGGAACGAAAGTGAGTACTCCGAGGACCTACCCAATTGGCAGACCTGCAGGGGGCACTCTGTGTCCCCCACCTATTAATTTAACAATCGACCAAAAAGGTGCTTTGATCAATCAGCTTTATTTACTGCGTCAGCGTTTTTTTACCAAAAAAACATTCATTGCACCAGGACAATAATCCAATTGTCCACGCTCATGGTGGCACCGCAGAACCTATTACATTACATCATTAGTACAGTAGCGGCTACGGTTTAAGAGAAAACGTTTAAGAGAAAGTACGGGTTTAAGAGAGGTGAATTGGCTGGCACGTACGACCAAAATTGATTTTAGAGAGAACTGGTCTTATGTCTAGGATTTTTCCTTAAATCGAGCTGCTGGAAATCACACCACATAGCCATCACACGCATCACACACAGCAGCTGCAGACAAACTATGTCCTGCGCAGCCGGCAGTCGCTGCACAGCTGTCCCCGACCACACGCCAGGCCCACCGAAGTTCACAAATCACCAATGTAGAGGCGTCTGCGGGCAGTACCTCCATGCCACTTGTGGTGTGGTGAACCCGCTCGGGACCAGCGAGATGCACCGCATTTGCCACACCTGTGCGACCTCTCGCGAGAGTGAGATATGATTTTTTAAGAGAATATTCTCTTATTATACCGTAGCCAAACACAGTATAATAACAGAAAGCCGGATTAAAGAGAGGGAAACTGGGCTGGCACGGAACTCTCTTAATTAAACCGTAGCCGCTACTGTATTTCTATTTCAAAACGCACTGCAGGATACCAGTAAACGGAGCGACTCACGCTTTTTAGCCTGTCGCTGAAAGAATGCGATCAACTATACTTAATGGCACAGTTTGAGTCAGCGTGGTAGCTCTCGTTACGATATTATTATTATTGTGAGTTCGGCCCGGCCGGGGAAAAATAAATAATTCCATCTTACGATAGAAGTATCTATCTATTCTATACCTGGAACGCACTAATATATACAATTGCGGGTACAACACAGAAAGAACGATTGGAGCAACGCAAAGCTTGCTAAGTAATTCGTGTACCGGTATTGTTTATCGAACGAAGTAATGTCCGCGCCCCTGTCGAGAGAGGATGTAGTCACAGCAACAGCAGCAGCAGGCAAGGCTACTGACAAATAAATGCGTCTATGATTATGGTAGATCGGGGAGGACGCGGAAGGACGAACCAAAGAGAGGGGGAACAGAGGAAGAACCTCTTCATTGCCGCCCATCTTTGCCTCCCTCTTAGCTCTGTCTGGGAAGATATCCGTCCAGTATTTACATAGTCTACTTACTTATCCAACGAAAACTTTTTTTACACGATACACCAGCTGGTGCAATAGATGTACACTGGAAGCGCACGCATCGGAAGTGTTTGGCGGGGTAAAAACTTAATTCCCTCCCTGCTTTTTAGTATATATCGTGTGTTCATGCCCGGTACGTCGTACCCTGGTACGCACATGTTCAGACCTTGGTTCAGACTGGGAGGCCTACCGGTACAGGGTATCACTGTGTAGCGAGCACCAAGAATATATTTCTTCACGTTAGTTCGAGGAACCACTACTTCCCGGAGATTTCATGCCTGCCGCAGGCGTCGGCATTAATTTGCCCCCTGCACTGCTGTAGCCTAGAACAATGTCATGATGCAGATTAAACTAGCTGTAGTTAATATCCGAAGCAACAGTTCGCTGCAACGGTTGAAGTGATAAATAACATCCACAGCAGTACGTGGGCAAAAAAGTCAGAACCAAACATGTGAAGATAGATTGACAGATTGCAGTAATTTCGTCGGAATACAGTTAATTGCTCATTTCCTTTTTGGACAATACAAGAGGGTGGGTCGTGGCACTGGATCAACAGTTGATGTGCGTGGCCACGCACTACAACTTGTATGGAGAAGTATATACGCTCTTGTGTCGGCGAGAATGGCGACGGGACCATCTCGCCCCGCCCCACCAATCATCATTCTGTTTTGGGCGTAATGCAATCGTAAACAGCAAAGTGACCCTGTCCAATCTCTGGGTGGGCTCATGGGTACGCATATTTTGTATGGGTAGCTCTGGGATGCGTTGGGATATGGGATTTTGGATATGACATGGCTACTACTACAGCAAGAATTAACCATTCCCGGCGGGAGCTTCCGAAAACGAATGAGAGATACCGTCCTCCCCGAGATACGACACAGGCGAGAACGCCCGGTCAGATTCGTGCAGCCAGGGGATTCGTACGAGAACTCGGCTTTTGGCCAGGGCACTTGCGTGTCTACTAGTTACCCCCACCCGCCACCATTCATGGTGGGTTTCTTTACGCTGGCGCAAGAATAGCCACCGAAAAGAATATCGAGGTGATAGTGCTACACAACACGGTTTGAAAGTGGAATACGCACGATCCGTACCGGGAGAAAACTTGTTTCGCCTTTGTATAGGCATTTGAGCGACGCTTGGGCGGCCTTCCGGAACCATCGCATCAATGATGTTACCGTGATATCGTGGCTTCTTGATCGACGGGCATGGCCACTATGAATAGCCTATACTATGTATACCATAATAATCTGTATCATTATATAATTTCCCCAACACAAAGGGGCCCTGCTATTCCCCCTCCCCCTAGACCCTCCCCACCCCCCACTGCTCCCAGCCCCCTGTCCCCCCACCCCTCCCGAAAATCTCCCAGCACACATATATATACTCATCAACGACGGGAGACATCGGAAATCAGTCCTATTATGTGAGCCGACGATTTCTGTTCATTCAGTGGAATCCAGACACGAACACGCATGCTCTCGGAAAAGTGGCTACAAATAGACTATTATTAGTGCGTAGTGCTTCTCCTGCCTTTGAAGAGGTGTTCGTGTGTGGATCGATAGAGATTTGCCGACGCGCGCTCTGCGTGCCGATCTATATTTCAGCATTCACAACTTTCTCTCGTTTTCTGCTCGTTTAACTATTTATGGCGACTCCAGCTCCAAAATGGCTTCGCCGGCAACTATACGTAATAATGATCGAAAATATGTGGCGCATGCACAGCCCAAGGAAAATGCTCTGGACATTGGCGAGAGCATTGGCTGGATTGTGGTTATCGTGTTATCATGCACGTAGGTTTGACCTCACTCATTCATGTTTCCACTAGTAGTTGGGTGGACCAGAAACAACAACAGTTCGCGTGAGTGGGTGAATGGACAAGTGAAGGTGGCAAAGCGCGAACTTTGGGCGAAATATGTACACACTCGCATGGTGTTTATTATTGCCCTTCAAAACGATGAATCATGACAACTTCCTAAAAACGGGGGGCCGGTGTATTCCGAAGCTTGAAAATATGAGTGTCGGCCCTAAATTTGTCGAACTCACAGCTCACCTCGTTTTTAGAATAATTTTTATCAAATAAAAACAAAGGAAACTTATCGTACCTGGTAGTTCGCAGTACTCGTATTATTCATATTAATAGCATCTCCTGGTATGATATGTACCAGGGAAGGATACTTACGGATAGGATGTTTGTTGTTGACCCACTTCGTCCTTCCTCCTAAAGCTGCCCTGGATCATCCTGGCCTGCTTGTGGCACTATCCAGGGGGCTCACCAGCACTACGCCCTTCGTGACGAGTAGTCGTCACGAGACGCCTGCTGCGATGGTAGGGGTATCCCGTAGCACTTTTCCGCTATACATATTCCTGGCAGACGTGGTATGTATGATGATGCAAATAATTATAAAACCACTCTATCTGGTTATCAATTTATTATAACCAACAAAAGATCAACAAAACACACTCTATCTAACCGATTTCGCTGCAATACGAACAGTTTTCAGGGTGTTTCTCGCAACGTTGTTTGGGAAATGCCTATAAATAGTATATTCATAGTCCATTTTGATTGTCTAGGCCATGGGATCGTTGTTCGCGGTTCCACATTCATTATTCTCAAAGTCGGGTTATGGGTGCAGTGGACGGGGTGTAGTCTAAAGAGCTTTTCAAGCGGTCGAGTGAGGAAACAGTAGCTTGCGTCACGAGGAATGTAGGACACGCGCGACCGACGTAACATACCTGGTGTTTGTTCACCATTTCCAATTTTTGGTCTCACTTAACTTAGGCGAACTCGCAGATGGCTACATCCGATGATCGGCTCCTCGCCTTATTATGTGTGATGTGATGATGATGGACAATGATCGACAGGGAGATCTCAGACAAGAAGTAGGGCTGTCCCGCTTCTCCCCGAGTTCTGTCGATTCGCGAAAACGTTTCAACACAGAGATAGGTATCTATGAACGTACAATACCGGCAAGTATATACTTTCGGCGAGAACGAGTGTTTGGACTACGGAGGTACTGCTCTTCTAGTAGGACTATGGATGTACTGCTATAGGTGACTATGGAGGTACTGCCCTAGTGGGGGGTGAAATGGTTGAGGGCTGTTGATCAGGGAGTGAGTTGAATCGATCAACAATGTTACATGGTAGAGAGATTCAGACTGCGGCGGTGCAACGCTAGATTGTCGCACGGTCGGTGTATCATGCCACAGACCGAGAACAGCCTTCTTATCAATTGCCGAATCTATTACTGTCAGACAAAGTCGCACACATGTTGTGCCATTGGTATGCGGGCAAGATCGGTAGACCAGGTGGGGGGGGTCGACGCATACTACACATTAGCAGAAACCAGAGTTTTCACGGGTCATTACCCGACCCACGGGTTGGGTCAGGGGTCAGGTCAGGGGGGTTAAAAAAAATTGCGGATCGGGTCGGGTCGGGCCATTATGTTTTCAATCTCACGGGTCGGATCACGCTGAGCTTTTACATTTTTTTTTACAGGTACGATGGCATACCATGGCAATTCCGATGGCATATTACGACGTGCCACGGTGTGCCATGGCAACTGCCATGGCACTTATCATGGCATGCCATGGGAACTAATGGCATTCGCCATGGCACTTATCATGGCATGCCATGGGAACTGATGGCATTTGCCATGGCGCTTACGGGCATGCCATGGGAATTGCCATGGTATGGCATGGCATGCCATGGCAGTACCATAAATCAGGCGAAATGGCATTGACATGGCACTGCAGCAAGACGTGCCATGGCACGATTGTGGAGTTTGAACGGGACATGGCATACGTCGGAGAAACCATGGACGTGCCATGGTACTACACGGCAATGCCATGGTCATACATGGCCATGCCATGGCCACGTCATAGCAATGGCACGAACGACCGTGAGCAGTGCCACGGACGACCATGGACACCCGTGGTAATGCAATAATAGCAATCCCACGGTCAACCATGGGAATGCCATGGTCAGCAGTGGCAATGCCACGGTTACCCATGGGAATGCCATGGGCGTCTGTGACAACGCATGGTCATCCGTGGCAATTTGGTCGTCACCCATGGGAAGGCCATGGTCACCCATGGGGACCCATGGGCGTCCGTGGCAACCCATGGTCATCCAATGTCAATACCACGAGCATCCATGAAAAGAGCATGGTCACCTGTTAAGATACGGCCTCGAAAGGCCTGTAATTACCCGAATTTGAGATCATTTGGATGGGTTTCGTACGATAAGGTTGGCGGTCTATATTCGGGAAAGTTAGGAATTAGATCGGAGGCACGTGCCTCCGATCCCAGAAGCTATCCCGGGCTCTGGTGGGAACGAGTAAAGCTACATCTCTACGAAGGAACGAAAGTGAGTACTCTCCGAGGACCTGCTCAATTGGCAGACCTGCAGGGGGCACTCTGTGTCCCCCACCTTTAATTTAACATGTGGCGTCGTCGGCAGGACAGAATCAGACGGTTAGAGGTGTGGGAGTGGGTTTTGAGCAGCCGCATCTTCGACTCATGGTCTAGTTCGTAGAACCGGAGTTTCCCCGAATCTCCCATATTTCTGCATATGCGACTCATCAGGGTGGGCTAGTGTTAAGATACGGCCTCGAAAGGCCTGTAATTGTCCGAATTTGAGATCATTTGGATGGGTTTCGTATGATAAGGTTGGCGGTCTGTATTCGGGAAAGTTAGGAATTAATCGGGAAAGAATTAGATCGGAGGCACGTGCCTCCGATCCCAGAAGCTATCCCGGGCTCTGGTGGAAACGAATAAAGCTAAATCTCTTACGAAGGAACGAAAGTGAGTAGTCTCCGAGGACCTGCTCAATTGGCAGACCTGCAGGGGGCGCTCTGTGTCCCCCACCTTTAATCTAGCACACCCATGAGAATGCCATGCTTACCTATGGTAAGGGCATGGTCATCGGTGGTAATGCCACGGGTACTCATGGGAATGCCGTACGGCTCCCATGTGAATGCAATGGGCGTCCGTTGAAACACTGACACGTCTTGAGGCTCTGTCTCAGTGCTTAGATTTGCAGAGGTGACACCAAAGTGTGTGTTAGGATCACTTGTGAAGAAGAAAGAAGATAGTTTGAAAGTGGTGCTTATGATGTGGTCAAAACATGGAGCAGAAGGAGAGAAGGAGAAATGTAGGAGAGGAGAAGAAGGTGTAGGGAGTGATCGAGGTAGGGCTGACCGTCACCTGATCAATACGGCACATACCCATGTTACGGGCAGATGTACTCTACGGGTAGTTGTACTTACCGACAAACCGTCCTAGAGTAAAGTTCCTTGCAACATCCCCTGCAACGTTCCCCGATACTTATGGTGGGAAGTCAGTAACAACTTGACTATACAACATACCGAAGGGAACTAACAACCCGACATTCCCCGCATATTGTATTTCTCTGCATCTTGATTAAGTAAGATACTTCGTGTACTCAAGATAGATAGTGACTATGAGTCAAACAGATACCAATAGACTGCAGAGTCCATATTACAATACGCCCCCTTTGAAGAGAAGTCAATAGCTAGAGGGACTTGATGCTCAATAGAATAAGCACAAATGGTGCGCCATGTTCAGACCTCTGCGTATATGGACAGCTGCAATATGGAAGTAATCATGTCGCTCAAGAGAATCAAAATACAAATGGAACAATACATCAGATATGTTGTATGAACAGCTGAAATATGGAAATCCTGTCACAAAATTCTACGAGTGGTGTAAGTACAGTCGTCCCCGCTTTAAAGACACTATTCTTAAGGAAACTCCCCGCTATAAAGACACATTTTTTTCCCAGAACATGGTGCCCCGCAGATGTACAATAATACAAAAGGGGGGGGTGTAATGGAGTGCCCTCCGTAGAAGGATAGTTTTATAGATTCGACGTGAAACCATGTCATGGTTGAGGTGAAACCACGTGACATTAGATGTCACATTCACGTCAAGGCCATCATAGACGGGCGATAATGTAGGTGACGATGATGGGACAAGCAGGACGCCCCTCATCTCACTACCTGCTCTACCTGCTCTACCTTGCTCTGCCCTGCGCTACCGTGTGCCAAGGGCCTGTTTTGTCTGTCTTTTAGAGTTCAATGTAGAGGAAATAATGTATAAGCTTTGAGTCTATCCAGCGAGTCATGAGGAGAGACCAAACAAGGGCACCGGAACCCATGAGGAGCACGCTTCCCAACACCGACCAACCACGCTTTTCCCCCACTCGGAGTACCACTACAATTGGCGTCGTCGGCAGGACTGAACGTGTCGACCTTGAGATTCGTGGCCTTCTCCCCGGTGCTCTTCTCTCCCCAAGGCAAGCTCTTTTTGCCTTGCATAGCTTTGCATTTTACTTTCCCTCTTTTTTTGGTAGTTTATATTTTCTACTTATTTTTTGTTTTTCCTCTCGTATTTTGACATACTCCCTTTCATCCAGTAGCGAACTTGGTTATCTATTTGTCTCCTATCCGCAAACCACAAGCCCCTCCGGGCCTCTACTATGCGACGGACTTGTTGAGTCTGCAGCTACCACGGCTTTGCGCAGCAGTTTTTCGATATATTGTCTCCCCGTGCTCTCTCTTCGTGGGACACTACTATGACAATCGAACGAAGAAAATGCTCCCCTATTTTGTTTTGGTGCTATAGTCTATTCATTTGTCTTCACCTCTTTTCCACTCCAAAAGCGTTCCCATTCTAATTCCAAGTGGAGCTCCATCATAGGGTTATATATCTTGCAATGAGGCATTTAAGCCTCATTATTACGAGGTGTGGGGGAATCTATAGCCTCATTTTCGATTGTTACGAATAGCCGCATCTTCGATCCCCTTTCCAATTCTGGATGTTTTGTTGACATCCTTTGATTGGCAGGTGACCTGCATCTACGACTATTCAGGGTGGCCTAGTGTAATGGAGTGCCCTCCGTAGAAGGATAGTTTTATAAATTCGACGTGAAACCATGTCATGGTTGAGGTGAAACCACGTGACATTAGATTTCACATTCACGTCAAGGCCATCATAGATGGGCGGTAATGTAGGTGACGATGATGGGACAAGCAGGACGCCCCACATCTCACCACCTGCTCTACCTGCTCTACCTTGCTCTGCCCTGCGCTACCGTGTGCCAAGGGCCTGTTATGTCTGTCTTTCAGAGTTTAATGTAGAGGAAATAATGTATAAGATTTGAGTATATCCAGCGGGCCATGAGGAGAGACCAGACAAGGGCACCGGAACCCATGAGGAGCACGCTTCCCAACACCGACCAACCACGCTTCCCCCACTCGGAGTACCACTACCGGGGTACCTTTTCACTTTGCGGCCCCCCTCCAATTTTTTTTGCTGGGGCAGCACACTGCTGTATAACATCGACAGCGGTCTGCTGCAGCCCGCACAACCGCGTGTGGGTATGGAGAGATTCCTCCCATCTGTTGGCGGGTCGTCAGCTGCCGGCTTGAAGCCATGTGGCGAACCCACGTGCCAGTCAAAGTCTCAACTCGTGTCAGGCAGTCAAACTTTGGGATTCTTGCCTTTCTCGTGGAGTTAAATTTTGGTTTTTTGTTTTGTGTTTTTGCCTCGTGTTGACCTTTGGGGAAGAACGGTGTCCTCTCTTCGGTGTATTTGCCCGATTTTTTTGTATGTTGCGGTCTGCGCTACCGACCGTTTCCTAGTGTCCTGCTAAGGGGTCGACTGGGTTTGTTTGGTCCCTATGTGGCAGGTAACTTGCGTGTATCGTATCAGAGCTAGCTCCAACGAACTGATGTGTCTCAGGTGTGTTCGCGATATCTCGGGCATGATGTTCACCGTGAGGATAACGCCTTGACAATAAGAAAAGCCTGCAACAACACCAGCGCACTGCCGTACACATTACAGCAAGAGCCTGCATCAACAACAGCGCACTGCCGTACACATTACAATAGGTCGTGCTGCACTCCTTCCCGCGTTTCGGTGGTGGAGGGAAATTCAAATTGTGTAAAGTATTGGAGTGTACTACAGCAGTAGTGTTGCGGCCTTTTAAATCACGTGTTGCTGTTGTTTTTAAGCAACACAGTTTCGTGGTCGCATTCCTGCTTCAAATGCGCGTATTTTGACATATGTATATGTTACACCTCCATTGGCCCCGGGGACGGTGAGTTAGTGGCCCCGGAATCCTAAAGACACTTCCCCGCGTTAAAGACACTCCGGAAAAAAAAAACGCGGTGTGTCTTTATAACGGGGTCGACTGTACCAGCGAGAAATACTCCAGATAAGAGCGTAAACCAGTCTGCTAGGTGTACGCCCCCTGAATCAATACGTAAAGCTACATTTAACCGAAGAAAATAGACAACTGTGGACGCTTGTCCAGTACGAATGGAAATGCGTATTATTCAGCTCTATGTATATACGTACGTAGCCGAAAGAAAACTTTACGAATACAGATAGTGCGGTACTACACTATGACTGTAGTAGTCGTATCACAAACGCTATGATACTTTGATAATCAGCGAGTTTTATCTTGGAAGAAGAAAAACGTCAGAACGTATCTGTGGTATACTGTTATTACGCCCCCTCAATCGAATCCGAGATCAAATAAGAATTCGAAGAAAATCGAAATCGTGGAGTTACCATGCATGTGTCCGGCACCATAATACTGCACTGTGCACACGTACCACCTACGAGTACAGAAATTTTGGACTTACCATGTGCCCAGCGCTATACTGCGCTGTGCCCACGTACCACTTACAGAAAATTGTGAGCATGTAAGGTGCTCGCATTACTACGGAATAATACTTGTACGTACATTAGTCTAGTAGAACAAAGGTGGTGCTACTGCAATCGTTCACTACAATCAGTTCACACGAAATAAAGTTGAAGTACGCTTAGACGTACTAATAATAGCAGTCAGTCGTTGAAACTCACCCGCGTTTTTTAGTTGGAGAAACCGCTGTTAATACTCCGAAAAGAAAAAAACTACGTATTTAGAAGCCAAAGAAAGAACTCGAAGTCCAGTCCAGTACGCAATAGCCGTTCTTTGTATAGGCTTTCATGATGCGTGCTTCTTGTAAGATACTACATACATACAGTAAGTGATGAGACTGCGAAGCCAAAAAACAAGCTGGAAAAACATGTCGACGGAAGTCGAGCACAGCAAAGATGCATACCGTGTCGTACAGCAGTAGTATTAGAGCAAGTGGTATGCATGAATACGAACTATTAATAGCTACTACCGGTAAGTATACTGTAAATCAAGAATGCCAAAAGAAAAATATACACCCCTCAACACAAGAAAAACGACATTATTAAGCAAAGCCAAAAACCTAGCTCGCGTTTGTAGTCTAATGCTGTTGCTGTTGATGTTGCTGCTGTTGGTGAAGAAAAGGCTTGTTGTGCTCGTGTCTTCCTAGCTGAAGAAGGAGACCTCGTGTAGATGCCGACGATTCTGTCGTAGATGGTGATAATGACGATGATGATGATTAGCGATGATCGATGCAGACGGAGACGTAAGACCTGATCAAGAGTGATGGTATCCTGTCCTTTCGCCGTCGTTGTGCCCTGGTGCTGCTCGTGGAGTGCAGCCCCGGATGCCGTTGCTGGTGGAGGCGCTTTTCATGCCGTGCCCCGCCAAGATGAAATGCGGTGCAATTTAGGCGTAACCAGTACTCATCAGAAAATTCCAAGTAGAAAAGTCGAAGCCTCGATTCCGTGTTGCTTTTACGATGGCTGCGGCGATGTCGATCGAGCTCTTTGCACGCCTTAGTTTGTAGCTCGCGAACCACGTAGTTGGTACGGGACGGGCTCAAGATGCTAGCAGCCATGTACTTGGCGATAGCCGTTGAGAATATGTCGTCGAGCTGAAGCTGTGGTAGATTGCAGTTAGCGATGATGTCGTTCACCCACCAAGAATAAAAGGGAGATTCCCCCCCGCGGTGTGGCGTATGCAAGCTCGCTGGAATGCTGTCCAGCTCAACGCTAAGGATGCTTCCTAGATGTGAGCCCCTTGTTGTTTAATGCCGTAGATGAAGTTGTTGTGGTCGATGGAGTGGTAGCCTCTGCTGCAGATGGCGATGCTCCTTGTCGTGGCAGGTACTGCTGTTGTACGAGTAGATATCGTCGATGCCTTATCGATCCGATGTATTAACAACAGCAGTTGATGACGTGTTGTCGATGGTGGTAGCACTGGATGCAGCACTACCCTTGATGTAGAATTGGCCATGTAGTAGGCCTAAACGAGAGTAACGGCATTGGCCGCTTTTTACCCCCCCCGTTGAACCGTCAACGTGCTATTGCAGTGTTGGTTTGTTCTGTGCATCGTGTACTGCTGTATGCAGCTTGAGCGGATCAAAACTGCTGTAAAGTTGTGTAGTTTCAACTGTGTTTGCCGGCGGTGTTTCATCTGTGCCAGACTCCGTGCCCAATTCGCCAGACGTCCTGGCTGTATTTTACAGCTAGTGTATAGTAGGTCTTCTCGCCATATATGGTCGACGACGAATTTGTTTGGATTCGGTGCATGATCGCCCTACAGAATGTCAGAGATCCCGGAATGGCGCATGATTGATTTTGAAGTAATACTTCGACATGAGGAAACTTGAAAAAAGTACCGTGGAGATACAATGCTCCGTTTCTTCGAGTCCGATACATACGTGAATCTTGGAAGCGTCAAGCAGATAGATGTTGAAGAATGTCTCCATTTCTGTCCCATGCATATAGCTTCTAAGAGTCAAAGCAGCCGGAGATGATATATGCTTCGTTTGGGCTGATTTGTCGACGACCGTGCCGCACGTCTTACAACTGTTGGTCTTCTCGTCTTAACATAGCACGAAGGCGATTCTTTTATGTGCTTCGTACTACTGGGTAGCTTGAAGAAATTGTTTTAAAACGACTTCGCGCGTCCGATAGCGCTCGCAAACCCGGACTCCCTTCCTGCTACACGCGTGATATAGCGCTAGCAGTGTTCTTACCTGCTTCTCGCGCAAAGCGTGGAGGCAGTCTCTTCTCTCGACATGCCTGAGATGTACTTGATGTACTCGTAGATGCGATGCCTCTGCTGTGTCGAGGCTGATCTTGCTCCTTGAAAAACATCCCAAAATTCCTCCGCACTTGATGAAATGTAGATCCTTCCTCAAACTTCTCGGAAATGCTTGGCGAACACAGCGGGACACCGTTGCGTGGTGCCAGTAGATACATAAATCAATGCGCGAGGCTCATAACCTGAAACACTGACACGTCTTGTCGCTCTGTCTCAGTAGTTAGAGTTGCAGAGGTGGCACCAAGTGTCTCTTAGGACCACATGTGAAGAAGAAAGATGAAAATTTGAAATTGGCGCTTATGTGGCCAAACCATGGAAACGAAGGAGACAAGAAGAAACGTAGGAGAGGAAAAGAAGGTGGTGGGAGAAGGTGTAAAAAGTGACCAAGGTGGGGCTGACCGTCGTGTGGAATGACGCATGCTTATCACGGACTGAGCCGTGCGTTTCCATATGCCGACCGTTCATTTTTGAGGATCATCGGCACCAAAGCTTCAAGAAAAAAGGGATATTTTCGCCTGTGGTGTGCAAGCTCGGTGGAATGCTACTCAGCCTGACGACATCCTCACCGCGGCTCTCACTGAATACATGGCTGCTATCATCTCAAGCGCGTTTTAGTCACAGTATACAACATATGCGTTTTGATGTTTTTCATTGCCTAAGATATAACTCGCTGATTGTCAAAATAGCATCGCGAGGTTAACGTTTGTGATACGACTACAGTCATAGTCTATTGCCGCACTATCTGTATTGGTAGAGTTTTCTTTCGAATACGTACGTACATACATAATACAGAATAGTATGCATTTCCACTCGCACTGGACAAGCGTCGACAGTTGTTTATTTTCTTCGGCTTTATGTAGCTCAACGTATTGATTCAGGAGGCGTACACCCAGCAGACTGGTTTACGCTCTTCTTATCTAGGGTATTTCTCACTGGTACTTTCACTACGCGTAGTATTTTGTGACAGGATTTCATCCATATTTCAGCTGTTCATACAACAGATCTGATAGTATATTACTTTTTTGTTTCCCTCCGACAATATAGCGTAGACGCTGTTCCGATGTAAATCGAATATCCTTTCGTAAAGCAGCCGTAGTACCTAATATGAGGTCGAATTATCGCACCATAACGCAGTGGTATCTTCCGCCAATCATTTGCCCATTTATCTGATATGTTGTTCCATTTGTACTTTGATTCTCTTGATCTGCATGGTTACTTCCATATTGCCGCTGTCCATACACAGAGGAATGAACATGGCATACCATTTGTGCTTATCCTATTGAGTATCAAGTTCCTCTAGCTATTGACTTCTCTTCAAAGGAGACGTATTGTAATATGGACTCTGCAGTCTAATGCTATCTGTTTGATTCATAGTCACTATCTTGAGTACACGAAGTAGCTTAATCTACATGCAGAGAAATACAATATGCGGGGAATCTCGGCTTGTTACTTCCCGTCTGTATGTTGTATATTCAAGTTGTTACTAACTTCCCACCAAAAGTATTGGGGAACGTTGCAGGGGATGTTGCAAGGAACTTTACTCTAGGACGGTGATCCAAACATATACTAACGGACTGCAGAGTCTATATTACAATATCCGTGGCAACCGATGGTCAGCCATGGCATTGCCACGAGCATCCACGGTCAATCATGGCGATACCATGGTAACTTGTGGTCACCCATGTCACTACCACGAGCATCCACGAACACCCATGACAATGCCACGGTCACCCATGGCAACTCATGGTCACCCATGTCAATACCATGATCATCCATTGTCAACCATGACAATGCCATGGTCATCCATGGGAATGCCTTGGTCACTTGTGGGAATCCATGGTCAGCCATGGCAACCACGGCAATGTCATGAACATCCATGGCAATACCACGATCAACCATGAAATTGCCATGGTTACCCATGACAACCATGTATATACCATGGTCATCCATGGTCAACCATGGAAGTGCCATGACCACCCGAACCCATGGGCGATCATGACATTCCCATGGGCTGCCACGGTCGATAATGACAGTCCCATGGGTTGCCACGGGCGATAATGGCAGTCCTACGGATGACCATGGATGGCCATGGGTGACCATGGCACCGCCATGGTTAACTGGCATTGCCACTGATGACCATGGATGACTATGGGCGACCATGGCATTGCAATGGGTTCCATCGGGTCCAGCAGTCTTGAAATCTCGCTGGTCGGCGCGAGTCGGGTCAGAGTATTTCAAAACCTCGCGGGTCAGGTCGGGTCAGATCAAGAGGTTTCGATATCTCGCGGATCGGGTCGGGTTACAGAGGTTTGGAAATCTCTCGGGTCGGGTCGTGTCAGGACCCCCGAGATACAGGTCACTCGCGGGTCAAGCCGCCATCCCACCAACCAGACACCGCTTAGGAGTCTACCAGGTGCGATTATGCTGTCTGTCGTCCCAAGATAAAACAGCCGATTTTCCCACCTGAGAATTATTGCCTGTCCGATGAGAATGAAAACATACGATGTTTTTCGTTGAGAACTACCTTTCCGATGAGAATGAGTCACTTCCTTCGTTTTGAAAAATGTATATATAGAGTCAAAAATATTGTTGGCATTACGGTTAGTGGCAACAGCTACAGCAACGAGTGTCAATCGCACAAAAATATTCGAAATCAGAATTATTAGCAATCTCGAGAATCATCAGCTAGCTGATGATGATACAAACAATCGGCGTTTATTTATTCGAGAGGCACCTCCCTCCGAAATAATGTCAAAAAGTATATTATCACCTCTTCTTTCCGTTTCTCGACACCGCCAATGCCGATTTCGATTTTCGGTCAGCGATCGGTAGCTGCTGTCGCCAAATCAAAACTATATTTCTTGGTATCCATAGACTATACGTAGCTGTTAACTGATGCCAATAACTATATTTCTTAGTATTTAATTTGACTCTCGGGAGAAAAAATCTGTTTCGAAGTACAAGAGAAAAATTATTAAAATACATGGTTAAGCCTGGAAAGTACGGCCTACGATGAGGGCTGCCACAAGTTCCCCTGTCTGTGCGCTTTGTGCCTAGTTATGTGTTGCGCCGCAAACGCTGGTCGTTTTTGGTTCCCGCCATGTCAATAACGGGCGTGTTGTTTTCGTCGCCATGATGCAGCCCTTTAGAGAAAGGCGCCCACATCTTTGCTTAATTAAGTTAGGGCAGGAAGTTTTTGCAGTGGTGGTGGACCCTAATAATGTCACTCTTCTTCGCGCGGTATCCAATGTGATCACCAGATCATATGTAGTGATGCACTGCCCCCTGTACTATATTATGTGGTTTTGCATCTATCTGGTGTTCAGGATAACTAATCTCAAGCAGGCGGACAGATCGGAGCGCGGACCTGTCCCTCAGACATGATTAATTTCTGGTTCATGGTGGAATACACAAATATTGAATGACAGGACTGTGTGCAGCCGCGGCTGTAAGTACGAGTATTGTTCACGAAAACAAGCGTCACACTACTACCACGGTACGCACGACACAGTCTACTCGTTGTTGTTGTCGTTGCTGTTGTTCTCACATTCACTCGCATAATAATCAAATCAGTGGTCACAAGGCAGGCTCCAGTCACTCCGGAGTGGAATAATAATAGTACACTACAAGTACCAACAACGCAGCTTGCAAAGAAAGATGACTATTGACCCGAAAATCGTCGAACTAACTGCTGACGTCCTTAAAAATATTTTTTATAAAATACCAACACCAACCATTATAGTGGAGAAAAACAATACCAGGTATAGATTAGTCTAGTCTAGACTAAATATTTTTCAAAATATACAAAATAATAGAACCACTCCCATTGAGAAAAAACTCACCCACATAGTATATTACAAGTACCAACAACGCAGCTTGCAAAGATGAGTACGAATTGACCCGAAATTCGTCGAACTCACGGCTGACGTAATTTTTATAAAATACCAACAGCACCAACCATTATAGTGGAGAAAAACAATATAGTAATATAGACTAGTCTATATAGACTATATTATAAAAAATAAAAATACACTCCAGCTGTGAGATCGAAGATTTTGTCGAAACTCATCTTTGCAAGCTGTGTGTGATACTCCGATCGCGCGTATTACGGGTTGTGTGTCCTGATTAAGGATATAGATCGGCGACTCCCCTTGCAACTACAGTGTAGCTATCAGGGTCAACAGGGTGATGTTAAGCAGTCTGTGCGCGGAAAATATATGGTCTATGTATTATACAAAAGAAAAGGACCCCTCCCATTGAGAAAAAACTCACCCACGTAGTATATTACAAGTACCAACAACGCAGCTTGCAAAGATGAGTATTTGACCCGAAATTCGTCGAACTCACCGCTAACTTCTATAGAATATTTTTGTAAAATACCCCACGGAACAATTATAACAGACCAAAAGTGGTGCACGTGTATACAAGGCCCCTTCGGGACAGGGCTAACTTGATATCCCGGGAGTGTCGAAAGTCGAAACAGGGGGAACACGAAACATGTCATGTCAGGAATCGCGATCAAAAACGCGCTGCTACTACTGCTTGTGCTACTGCTGTATGCGTCGTATACCTAGTATGAGGCCCGACGATGTGTGTTTGGCTGTTGCACTGGTATGAGGCCCGACGATGTGTGTTTGGCTGTTGCATTGGACGTGAAACTCTAACTCTTCTTGTTGTCGTGTCTCGATCTCCTGCTGTGCACCAACCACCCACTAATACCCCGTGGCTGCTGGCACAAAAAGTCAAGAAAAGCTTTAAAAACGGCTCCTCCTGCAGTTGTGCTGCTGCTGTGCTGCTCCTGTGGACTGATTTTGTGACAGCGCACACGCCACGCACACACACCTGGTACATGCTGAATGAAGCGCACAAATATACACACACACTCGCAAGCACCGTCTGTTGTTGTCAAAAACGAGAGAGCTCACACGGCGGCTGCTGTCTTATCGTGACTGCCACAAGTACTGAGCCTCGAGGGCTATAGACTACGTGATGCAACAGCACAGCAGGAGCACCAGCAGAAGAACGGCAGAGCGAAAAAAAAACACTGTCATCAACAGTCATATGGGGTTTTATGGGCCCTGCGCGGCTCTTCGAAACCAGGCAGCGGCAGTATGGGCAAAGATGTCGGGAGAAATGTCCATGTCAACCTGTCTGTCTGTCAAGGCTGTCTGTCAAGGCTGTCTAGGCCAATCTCCATCTCTTCTAGTCATATGACCCCTATCCCCGGTAAAAAAACGCCTCAGTATGAAAATCACTATATATAGGAGTATCACACACAGCTTGCAAAGATGAGTTCCGACGAAATCTTCGATCTCACAGCTGGAGTGTATTTTAATTTTTATAATATATATTGTGTATTTTAAAGAATGCTCAATAAGTACTAGTCTATGTATATTATTTATAGTTGTGTGATGCCCACTAACAACTTGGAATGAAGTAGACACTATGAACAATTTAGCGTATTTTTGTTTAAAATACTGCAGCAGTGACACTACATTTCCAAGATTTTATGAAACGTAAAACTGTAGATTAGACTTGTCTACAAACTCCAGCCGCACCAGCTGTGATATCGAAGATTTCGACGAAACCCATATTTGCAAGCTTTGTGATACAGTCGACCCCGCTTTAAAGACACACCGCGTTTTTTTTTTTGGGAGTGTCTTTAACGCGGGGAAGTGTCTTTAGGATTCCGGGGCCACTAACTCACCGTCCCCGGGGCCAATGGAGGTGTAACATATATATGTCAAAATACGCGCATTTGAAGCGGGAATGCGACCACGAAACTGTGTTGCTTAAAAACTACAACAACAAGTGATTTGAAAGGCCGCAACACTACTGCTGTAGTACACTCCAACACTTTACACATTTTGAATTCCCTCCACCACCGAAACGCGGGAAGGAGTGCAGCACGACCTATTGTAATGTGTACGGCAGTGCGCTGTTGTTGATGCAGGCTATTATTATTGCTGTAATGTGTACGGCAGTGCGCTGGTGTTGTTGCAGGCTTTTCTTATTGTCAAGGCGTTATCCTCACGGTGAACATCATGCCCGAGATATCGCGAACACACCTGAGACACATCAGTTCGTTGGAACTAGCTCTGATACGATACACGCAAGTTACCTGCCACATAGGGACCAAACAAACCCAGTCGACCCCTTAGAAGGACACTAGGAAACGGTCGGTAGCGCAGACCACAACAACTTCCAAAAAAATCGGGCAAAAACACCGAAAAGAGGACACCGTTCTTCCCCAAAGGTCAACACGAGGCAAAAACACAAAACAAAAAAAAATACCAAAATTTAACTCCACGAGAAAGGCAAAAATCCCAAACAACGAATGTGGGCATGCCAAGTGTGTTGTCCTCAAACACCAAAAACTACGTCGCCCACATATCCCGAAGAGTCGCCTGCACCTCACCCCCCTCCTTCGTTCTTCGCTTGACTTGAGTTTCATGAGTGAACGAATGCACAGTCTTCGAAAGAAGGTACACCGTTTAGCTGTACTCGCCGCCTCTTCCGTTCGCGTACAAATAGGAGCGGACATCTTCGAGGCACCATGTTCTGGGAAAAAAATGTGTCTTTATAGCGGGGAGTTTCCTTAAGAAGAGTGTCTTTAAAGCAGGGACGAATGTACTCCGATCGACTGGGTGTTGTGTGTCCGGTCGCCGACTCCCCTACGGCGTCTGGGGACCATCCTCCGGCATATCCACGGGTTTAGTACAACACGTTGCCATGCATGTTCTTGCGTGAACCGCAACATATAACCGCTATTATTGAGAACCTCGCCGACTACGAGGTATATAATCCACTCTCAGCTCAATATTCTGGCGTTGTCCATCGATTCGAGTCCTCATACCGAGCCGAGTGTTGTTGCAGCGAAATGCTGACCTCGGGCTCCTGCTGAGATCAGGAGTGTCAGGTGCAATAGAGTGTCGGACACAGGTGCTGTGATGTGGGTAGCTCACTTCTGCGCGCAGGCACCATAATTCGATCGAGTTGTCACAGGTCCGCGACGAATTGCGAGCTTTTTTTTTTTTACACGTACGAGTACAAGTATAGGTACATATTTGTGAGATGTATTTCTGTCTTAGAATTGGCGGCCTCAGAGCCCCACATCGGCACGGTAAAAATCGCGGGCGTAAACTCGTATATTATTTGAGACAATAATAATGTGAAAAGGAGGTACAGACAGATATGTTAAAATTGCGGTAAACCACACTACTACCAACTTGTTACGTAGGGTATTCCGCACATACATTATCGTCTGCATGATCGCCTCCCAACATATGCCAAGCGAAGTATGACTAACGAAGTAACGTAATTGAGCGCGTGTACACTAAGCGTTCCTTTCAAAACACTAACGATTCGCATTTCTCCCTTTCATGCTCAACGGCGGTGACAAATCATGACCACATCACCTCGCCTGTTGTATTTGGCAATATGTATATCTTTCTTATAATTAGCGATGTCAGAAAATAATGGTAACTACATGATTGTACCTATCGATTGAAATAATATTTCGACCCATGTACAATGAGAAATTATGAAGCTTTTAACACGTTGTTTACTACACCTAAAAACTGGATGGCATACTACATGTAACCTCAAACCTTCTGGAATAATGCACATTACCAGGCGGGTGATATAAAGGGGTGTCTTCTTGCTACACAACCGTCAGATTCGTCCCCTTTAACGGTTTATAGTTTCCGCGCACATATTGAAATGCCCCCCCCCCCCACCCCCCCGATCCCTCTTGTTCAAATGCCCCACCTAAAATCGAAATATACCAGAGTAGTAAACACTACCAGCCAGCTGATTCATCTCATTATCCTTCTACCCATCCATGCCGTAGCTCCAACTCATCTCCGTCCCCCCCCCCCCCTTTTGTTCCCCGCCCAGTTCGTTCAAACGCCCCAATTACAATCAAAATCGGCCAGAGTTATAAACACTTCTACGCAATTGATACAACGTCATTATCTTTCTAGCTATCCATGACGTAGCTTCCATGTATTCCCCCCCCACACCCTCCAACGCCCCCTCCTTCCCCACACCCCGCACGATCGCCTAGACCCAGTACCGCGCGTATAGCAAGCCCCTACATATATGATTAATACGCGCGATCGGAGTATCACACACAATGTTGCCAAGATGAGTTTCGACCAAATCCTTGATCTCGTAGCTGGAGTGTATTTTAATATTATATGTGACCTAAACCTCTTGAAAACCCTCCCCCCCCCCCTTTTTTTTTCCTCGCTCCCTTGCTCAAACGCCCCACCTAATATCGAAATCTGCCAGAGTAATAAACACTTACACGCCCTGGATATCACCTCATAATTTTTTTAGAGCCATCCATGCCGCTGCTGCAATCCCCACCTCCCCTCGCCCCCAACGCCCCCTCCTTCCCCACCACCCGCACCATCCCCTAGACCTAGGAGCACCACGCGTATAGCAAACCCCTACATCTATGCGACCTAAAGCCCCCCCAACCTTCCCTCCCCCTCCCCCACAAGAAGGATTTATAGTTTCCACGCACAAATTGAGCTGCCCCATCTGCCCCCCCCCCCCCCTCCCCCCCCCCCCCGCCTCCCTTTTGATCAAAATCAGGCCCCCACGTTCTTAAAAACTCCGCCCTCCCCTCACCGGTTATTCGACTTACAGGATTCACTTGATAAACTGATGCATTTCCTTCCACAGCTGTCAGATTTGGTCTCCCTCAGAAACGGGTTTTATAGTTTCCGCGCACAGACTGCTTAACATCACCCTGTTGACCCTGATAGCTACACTGTGGTTGCAAAGGGAGTCGCCGAGCTATATCCTTAATGAGGACACACAACCCGTAATACGCGCGATCGGAGTATCACACACAGCTTGCAAAGATGAGTTTCGACAAAATCTTCGATCTCACAGATGGAGTGTATTTTCATTTTTACTTTGAAGTATAATATAGTCTAGTCTATATGTGTATTAAACAAAATAATGGGACCCCTCCCATTGCGAAAAAGCCCTCCCACATACGTAGTGTATTATAAGTACCAACAACGCAGCTTGCAAAGATGAGTATTGACTCGAAATTCGTCGAACTCACGGCTGACGTCCTTAAAATATTTTTATAAAATGGGTGTGACGGTATGACTGCAGCGGGATGCTGTCTTCTGCAGGAGAGCACGGAAGAGCAACACGTAACAAGAGGAAAAGAGGAGTGGGTACGAGCTTGGAGGCCACTAACAAGGAACGAAGACTGGGCGCGAGCGTGGAGCGCCGACAGCCAGATAGGTGGGAATAACTCGCAAAGGGTGAGCGAGGTATCCCGAGGAAAACGTTCACACAGCAGAGATGAAATTTTGATTGCGCCGCATTTTCCTTTATTGCGCCGCATTTCAGTACATCGACGAAATACAGTCGCAACCAAAATGCGCTCGTCGAACCAGCGTGCTGACGAGAACGCGTAGCATACTCACAATGTCTAACCGAGGGAGTAGCCACAGCCTCGATGGCGACTGCTTCCACAAGCGATGCTCGTTTTGATCCTACCGCTGTGACAGTCGAGTGGACATCCACAAGCACCACGGCGAGCAGTAACAATGATACGACCAACAACAATGAATGAATGATGACGCGTACACACTTTGACGATAAACCAAGCACCAACATTGACCGTGCTCTTATTAATTGATGAGGACACCATCCTGCTGCTAGCATGAACAGTGCCGCGAGGTGAGCCAAACAACAACATGTACAATAACCGCATATAAATGCTGTTGTTGCGCGGACAAAACGAAACGAAGAAAACTAGCTGCTGTTGCGCGGGCAAAAAAAACACGAAGAGGAAGATACCGACATAAGGCCGGTAGGAAGGGAAACAAGGGGGAAGCAAACAATGAGAGAAAAAAAAAGAAAAAAAAGAAAGAACGGCAACAAGTACACTGTAAGTAAAGTGCCATTACTGTCGCTTTCGCGCTCCCCCCATTGAACTCAACGAAAAATAAACGAAGCAGAAACTACTACTCACTAGACTACATGGACATTATAATTTAAACGGTGAGGCTCATCTGATAACATCATGTCCATCTGGCCCTGCGCCATGGGGGCGGGAGGGCCAGCTAGTTCCCTAGTTTATGTTATTGTTGTTATTATTATGGTGCTGCGTGCTGCCACGCTGAGCAGCACAGCAGCCGCCGCGGCCGCAGCAGACCGCTCCAGACATAGGCAGTCGGCAGCCAGCAGTCAGCAGAGTCAGTGGTTGACACCAGCAACAGACCACCATGGATGCCTTTCTGGAGCTGGGGAACTTTCTCTTCTTCTGCCTTCCAGTGATGATATGTTCTAACAGCTGGCGGCAAAACGAGTGCAGCAATGCAACGCGCAGCACACGAAAAACAAATGCATACCAACCAACTACCCCGGTATATACTTGGTGCATGCGACGTACATCCAGCAGCACAATTTTTACCTGGTATGTACTTATTTCGTACGTACCGACGTCAAGAGCAATGTGTTTATTGCAGTTGCTCGTTTGCGCTTGAGATTTATATTAATTACGACATATTATAAAAATTAAAATACACTCCAGCTGTGAGATCGAAGATTTTGTCGAAACTCATCTTTGCAAGCTGTGTGTGATACTCCGATCGCGCGTATTACGGGTTGTATGTCCTCATTAAGGATATAGGTCGGCAACTCCCCTTGCAACTACATACAGTGTAGCGATCAGGGTCAACAGGGTGATGTTAGGCAGTCTGTGCGCGAAACCTTTAAAACCCGTTTTTGAGGGGCACAAAATCTGACAGCTGTGGAAGGAAATGCATCAGTTTATCAAGTGAATCCTGTAAGTCGAATAACCGGTGAGGGGAGGGCGGAGTTTTTAAGGACGTGGGGGCCTGATTTTGATCAAAAGGGAGGCGGGAGGGGGGGAAGAGGGGAGGGACAGGTGGGGCCGCTCAATTTGTGCGTGGAAACTATAAATCCTTCTTGTGGGGGAGGGGGGGGGGATGTGTGCGTGCCTTGGGAGGGGGGGGGGGGGGGAGGGTTCAGGTCGCATACATGTAGGGGTTTGCTATACGCGTGGTGCTAGGTCTAGGCGATGGAGCGGGTGGTGGGGAAGGAGGGGGGCGTTGGGGGCGGGGGGGTGGGTGGGCATATGATATATCGTTGTGGAGAAACTCTAGAAAACATATGAATTTCACCGTTGCATGGCAGTACCTTGTCTCTTATCAATGTCTCTCTGCGTACGCTGCTATGTGCTGCCCTACTCCCTGCTCCCTGCGCCTGTGCGGCAGCTGTATGTACGGATCACAATTACGATATTTACTACTTACTGCTGCTGCAGATCTGAACGCAGGTTGATTTTCTTTGCAAAGAAAAACAGCTTTTGTTTTTTGCATAAAACATAATTTTCAATAATATGGTCAGGCACATTTAAAAAAACGGAGATTTTTCGATGGTGTCCCCTGTTTTTTGCTGTCACGGCTGTCTGACAAGGAAATGCCTTGACAGTGTCTGTCAGAAGGGAACAAGTAAAATAAAAACGAGAAAAATAGAAAACATGAAAAGCTAAAGGAAAACATTACGTGCAGTGCGTAATAAGTACGTAGACTCGCCGGCAGGGGAGGTAAGGGAAGCTACACAGCAGTGCTACGAAAAGTGTAATACCTCGTCCGATCTGAGCAAACAATATGAAATAAGAGAAACACGTACGTATTATGTATCTACATTGCACGTGGTACGTTAATGCATATAATACGTAAGCTCGTCTGCAGGGGGGGGAGGGGGGGGGCGCAAAACAACCAAGCAGCCAACGCTATCATCTCCGAAGTATGCACACATGCGTACGGAAGACCCAAAGTTAGTTCAAAAATAAATCAAATAGAATAATTAAATAAAATAAACGACAAGAAAGCAAAGAAAGGAAAAGAAAACATTAAAACACCATAATAATAGTCCCTAATAAAGCATCGCTTAATGAGAGGTTATTTTAGTGCACTACTATTAAACGAAGTGTTTAGATAATCATTGGTATGTTAGTTGGTTATTATACATAATAGAAATAGGTAACATAAAACAATGTCCTACTATAAGAAGTTTTGTATAATTATGATACTTACTAAAGACAGGCAATCGATATTATTGTTATAATAGTGCACAGCTTGCAAAAGAGAAGTATCGACCCTACATTCACTTACTTAAGACGGGCGAACGATACTATAAAAATAAAAATACGCTCCATCTGTGACATCGAAGATTTCGTCGATATTCGTTTTTGCAAGCTGTGTGTGATACTAGTCTATAGGTCGCAGATTCGCAGATTGCATAGAGAAGTATCGACCCTAAACTCGTCGAACTCACAGCTGACGTCGTTAGAATAATTTTATGAAATCAGGAAGACCAGATAGATCCTAGAAACGGTCTGAAAACGGCACTCAGCACATATAATTAATAAATATATACAGTATAGTCTACATATATATTAAAAGAAGATTTTATTTTTGTTTTTATTTTTTTTTAAAAGGTAAGAATACACTCCATCCAGCTGTGAGATCGAAGATTTCATCGAAACTCATCTTTGCAAGCTGTATGTGCGTGATACTCCGATCGCGCGTATTATTTCCAATCTGTGCGCGGAAACTACAAACCCCGTTTTTGAAGGGGACAAATTATGACAGCTGTGGAACGGAGATGCATTAGTTTATCCTGTAAGTCCTATAACCGGTGAGGGGAGGATGGAGTTTTTAAGGGCGTGGGGGCCGGCGGGGGTTGAAAAGGAGAGGGGAGCGGGGTGGGGGCTCAACCGATGCGCGGAAACCACAAACCCCTTAATCAAGGAGACAAATCTGACGGTTGCGGAAGGAATGCATCAGTTTATTATATCCCGGAGTTTTCGCACGTATGGAGAGGGCATCGAGTGCATGAAGGGCACTGAGGGTATAGCAAGGGGAAGAAGTCCGGGCGGCCTTACGCTAGATAGTGACGGCCGAGCCCCCCACCCCCTCCAACCCGCACCCCGTCCACCTCGCTGCGTACAAACTCGTAACCCTATTGTACTATTTATCTAGTCTGGACGATTAATATATGAGCACGTATGTATGTATCACCCTGTTGACTCTGGTACAAGCTACACTGTAGTTCCAAGGGGAGTCGCCGACCTATCGTATCCTTTTTGAGGACACACACCCAGTAATACGCGCGCTCGGAGTATCACACACAGCTTGCAAACGAAGATAGATGAGTTTCGACAAAATATTCGATCTCACTGCTGGAGTGTAGTCTCTGACCTATTTATTTTTATAATATACGGTTAATTATTACAAAAATAAATATACACTCTAGCTGTGAGATCGAAATTTTGTCGAAACTCATCTTTGCAAGCTGTGTGTGATACTCCGATCGCGCGTGTTACGGGTTGTGTGTCCTCATCAAGGATATAGCTCGGCGACTCCCCTTGCAACTACAGTGTAGCTATCAGGGTCAACAGGGTGATGTTATTCAGTCTGTGCGCGAAAACTATAAAACCCGTTTCTGAGGGGGGCAATATCTGACAGCTAGCTGTGGAATAAAATGCATCAATTTATCAAGTGAATCCTGTAAGTCGAATAATCGGTGAGGGGAGGGCGGAGTTTTGAAGGACGTGGGGGCGTGGCTTTGATCAAAAGAGGGGGCGGGGGGGGGACGGGGGGGGCAGCTGAAGTTGTGCGTGGGAACTATAAATCCTTCAAGGGAATAAATCTGACGATTTTGGAAAGAATGCACAAGTTTATCATCCGGGGGGGGGGGGGGAGACGGGCGGGGCAGTTCAATCTGTGCGTGGAAACTACACACACATCCTATAAGATGATACATTTAAATAACATACCTGGTACCTGGTACGAGCTGTAGAATCTGTGTAGCTTTGTAAGTTAGCGACATAAATACTACGTAGTGTTAGAACTACAAAATAGTACGTATTAATTATTATATCGCCTGTGTATAAAGCAAAGGCTTACGCTAGAAAAATCCTTCGTAGGAACACGAGTGAGTATGCACTCGGTGAGGCCTTGACACCGCAACGTTGGCGTTAGTTTGTAGGGACGAGATTCGCTTATTAATCGGTCGCGGACGCCGACTAAGTCATCATGATGTTACTATCGTACAGAATCATAACATTGTCTACTGTTTGCAGTGGTCACATGGATAGTATATATTCTCTGGTGCTATTATTAGTAGAATATATTTACATTTTTTTACGTTATACTCTGTTTATACTAATATTCCTGCTAATAATGAGTGAGACTACTGTATAATCGTGATATATTATTATTCTATTAATATTATACTATAATACCTGGTAAATTTTGAAATCACTGCTAATCAATGCTACCATCATACCTACTATATTCTACAGTAGTAATAGCTCGCCGTAATACTAGTAAAACTACTGCTTGCTGCTGCCGCACGCTGCTGTTGTATGCTGTGCATGTCATGTCAATTACGTAAAACGTAAATAAAAAAGGCTGGAATTATATCATACACCTATTAATATTAATAGCATGTCGTAAGTTTTACGGTAATTTTATGTGCAGTAGGCTATCCGTTACTGTTATCCATTGAGTGATTCTCTTTCCGATGTAAACATTTTCTGGTTGTACTACACCCACTCGCGACATCGATGATATCATTAATACTTGTGTTTATACTAGAGGATCATATAATATGATAGCAAGGTTGGCTGGTAGGGGTCCGTTGGAAGGATGGAATTGCAGGTACATCTGTTACATCAACATCTAATAATTCCCCTGGCAATATCTGACGGTTTCACTTCGTTGCAACTGCCACAAGCTCCCAGGCAACAAACCTAACAAGGTCGTGTCAAATCACCTTTCTTTACTCATCTTCCACGTCTCACTTTTGCTGATACACACACTATTCAGAACGCAAATACTGCCTACACGAACCAGTACCAACGCCAACCACAATCAGGACGAAACAGCAACAACAACAGTCTACACAGGGGGTTATTCTACCACACTGTGACCGCACAGTATGCCTCTCACCAAGATGTTCAAGCTCGGCTGCAAGTCTCGCTTCTTCACCCCTCCCCCACCACCGCCCGAAAAGCAGGAAAAACCTGCTGCACCTCCTGCCAAAACTACTAGCACCGCTGAGCGAGACCCTGAGCTACTCCTTTGGGACAGGGCGGTGGAGGCTGCCGAGTTAAGGAAGCACTACCCAGATCCCACACAGGTCTCCCTCCCGATCCCGTGGACGTACGGGACGGAACACAGTGAAGGGCACGCTTTCGGAGGGGCTTTCCCCCCTGGTCGGGCGACGCTCTTCCTTCGCACAAGTCTGTCGCCTCTGGACCTGGCGCGGCGTCTCAACACCGATTTCTTCAAGTCACTTCAACTCACAGTCAAGGTCAGAAAAAGGATAAATGGTCAGAAAATGATAGTTGGGGCTGGGCGACATGTAGAGCGAACCTAGAAAACGTAAATGGGGCTAAGAGAAGATCTGAGAGTGTTTTCAGGTGGCCTGTCGCAACATACGCTCGCCCGCAAAAAGCATGTATCATTACTCTCTAGACTATACGCCTAGGCACTTGTTGCCGTTGCTGCAGCTGCTGTCATTGTTGCTGGAAAAGATGCTGTTGTTGCCTCGGGCACCCTTTAAATCTATTATATGTTGGCTGCTGTATGTATACAAGTACCGGTAAGTGACGCTGTGTACCGCCTGGAGAGTGGTGGATTGAAGTGTTGAAGTGACTGCAGCTAAGTGGCTGCGGTGAGCTAGGCATGTATGTGCGTCACAGCTGTCATCGTTTACTACAGTATGAACTGCTGTATGTACATGTATGTAGACTATTACCTCTATCTAGAAGAAACTTGACACCTGCCAGGTAGCTGTATTATTATGGAATACCCCACAACACGCTTACATCGCATCATGGCATATGTATGTATCCATTTCGTGGTCTGAGGGTGCAGACTAGAGCCCTGAACACGAGGCAAGCCGCAGACAACGTCGGGATCCCCACAACTGTCCGCTATTTTGTCCGACCTGCCTAGCAACGAATATAAGGTATCGGGTTCTACGACAAACTGCATATAGCGCACGCAGCAAGCAGATAGATGTAAAACAATATTCTTGAAAAACAAACTGCTGTGCCAAAGATGGGTAGACTACGAAGTACGTGTTGTTGACTTTGATGTTTGACTTGTTTGATTAAGTTTCCACTTGAAACTACTGTATGTATGTAGTTGGGAGATACGGCTTTTCGCCGGGTGTAGTAGGTTCTGGGAGTTCGAGACTTACTTGAAGAGCTCCTCTACCAGGTACGGGTACACTCTAATCTATTCCTTTTGCTTCCTTTTCTTTTATTTCTCTTCTATTATTTTCGTATCTTTTCTTATCTTTCCTTTCATTTCTCTTCTTCTCTTCTTTTCTATTCCTTGTTTCTTTTTTTCCGATTGACTTGAGTCTGACGTGCGTATGCGTAGTGATAGATAGGTACTTCGTATGTGTAATGTATACGTGGTACTATTCCCTGGGTAGCACGCGGTATAGTCGGTTTTTCAAGGCGCGAGTAATGAGACGTATGCACCAGTATGAACCTGGCACGTCGTAGGCTGACCCCCGATTTCACGTTTGGTATGTTTCTGGCGGAGGCATGAATTGCGTCAGCTGTGATATATTATGCGTATAGTACCACCTTTGGTTTGTTTGTGCTTTTTCTCTGGGGTATTCCTCAGCTCCAGAGTGACTGGAGTCCGTTCCGTGACCACGGGCTTGATTATGCGAGCTAATAATGTGAGAACAAGAACAAGGAGTAGCTCTAAATTTAAAGAGTAAAAAAATAGCGCAACTAACTAGCGTATACAAGTGAGGCAGTATGTAAGTGGTATTTACCAAGTACCGGTCCGTTGTCATGAGAAAGTAAAGCGGTAATACCACGCGTTACAATGAAGGCGCAGCATGTAGGTGTTAATATGTTGTTTCTGAGGCTCATGACTTCATTGGGGAGCTCGAAAACTCACTACGATTGAACAACTTTTTTAAAATAAATTGTAAGCTGCGGGTGCTACCCGATGCTCAGACCCATGGCCTCTATTAATAGGAAAAAAACCATGTTCATATTGCAAAAAGAGACTAGCATGCCGACGATTTGGAGTTGAGGAGACCTCTCTCGTAGCACGCGTCCAGTTGCGCGAAGCAGCGAGCCGCCTTCACCACACCGACCGTTTAACTTATTTATGTCTAGGAAAAAGTATGATCGCCATCGCAGGAGAATTTGGTGTGGCCCGCGTGTGGCACCAGTACTATGAGAAGGGCATTTTCGAAATCTGACCAAAGAAGCAGCTGCTAGCTACCGCAAAGCTCCCATGGGTGTAGTGCTCGCTGCTGTAGTCCCTTCGGAGGCTGCGATTCCATATTATTTAGACTATATGTATATGTAGGGCAAGTATTGACCCCCTTGGGGTTTGAAAAGGAAAACTGTCGTAAACATATACGACGCTTAGAGAAACTGTGATGGGGAACATATTTTTGACTCGCAGATCTGAATTCCAGGCCAAGTGTACCTGTCTGTGTTACTCGGCTTGACTGTCGAAAATACCAATACACTCCTCAAGTTGCACCCTGTAGTTCCTCAGAGAGCATTCTATTAATAGAGGAGTTCTCCGTTTGTCTAGGGTCTGATCTTGATCTAAGCGCAACCAATCAGTTTTCGGAAATAATAGGTGTTACGTCAGAACCGAGGCCGAAAATATTGGATCTATTAAGGATTGTTGGCTAAACATCATTACGTCATCAGAAGAGCTGGAAAATTGGACGAACAGTCAAAGTACGACTCTGAAGAAACAGAAAAGTACGGCAGAAAGCTTTAGGGGAACAACGGGGAGCATCATGACGAGTTTATCGGCGTTTCCGGCCGCCACGCCGAGTAAATCACGTATGCTGTCTACCTATATTCTCAGTTCTGAGGGCCCAAAAATATTTTCCCGTAATAGTTGGTCTTATAGCACCGGCCGCACGAAGCAATCCGGGCCGTTGCGGGAAGAGATACATCCTTGCTACCAGGTAAAATGCAAGTAGCGGACAACACGCGGGCGCGTCATGGTTGGTGGTCGTGCTGCTTCACGCTCTTCATAGACGGTTGATTTGATTGCCCTCCAAACTTTTGGGTTTTTTCAGTTAGTTGAAGTATGGATGGGTGTTAAACATGGATGGATCCCCACAAGACAAGGTTACTCTAGTACGATACATATTATGATATCAGAATATGTAGCGGGGTAGTGTTATGAGCATCTTGCCGCGGAGGTTTCTCCACTGGCAGCTGACTGCAACATCACCATAGGAACAGGCTGAGAATCCTTCTAATCTGCTTCATTAGCCTGATGTGCTGATAGATGCTTGGCTCTTCTTTCTGCCCTCTCGTCCATTTGTGTGTCTCTCTCGTTCTCTCTTGACGGATGCTGTACAGCCGGATGTGCCCGAGGAAGAGTCCAAGCCCGACAATGCCGGCAAAGCCGACCCTCCAGTCCCTCCTGCCAGGGTGTGGCTCGTCGCTAAATCCGATATCCCCGTGCTCACCGTCGAAACAGCCCCGGGCAAACTCGTATACGGCAACGTCTTAACCCTGACCAGCACTCACAAAGCCGCACAGAAAGCTCTACAATATCTCGAATCCATTTTCCCACAAGGGTTCGCCTGCATGGTGCCCCACGATGTAATGGAAAGCAACATTGCTACAGCCATGGGAACAATGAGGATCACGAAGCGAACGGCGCTGGACAGCGACGATATCTCGGCAGCAAACTTGGCGACAGTGTTTGAGCTGGAAGCCGACGGGGCCCCTACATTTGACAATCCGGAGGGGCATCCGCCCCACGGGGTTGGCGACGAAGTGGTTGCTCGATGCGTGCTGGTCTACGCGGACACGTCGTTACGTCCGAGCGTTGGTCCTACCATCCAGTCTATCGCCGTCCGGATGGACTACCAGGGGTGCGGGTTGGTGTTGGATTTGTTCAACGCAATAGAGGGCTGGTTCGTCAAGTTCTGGACGTTGGACAGTCTGGAGTTGAACCGTGTCTTCAAGGCGTCGGACCTGAAGGACGTCGTGGTTGATCGTGCTTTCGACGAGGAAGGCGGGGTGACTGGCCAGAATCACGTATTGACGGACAAGATCTTGCTGTACGAGGTGAGAGGTTAAGATCACGCCCGCCTTTAAGCACCATACAAGTACCCATCTGACACGACGTACCTACCTGTCATCCTACTCCAACGTGTTGCTCGCCGGTCGGCACGTTGTCCGGCGGCCCGTCCTTGGAGGCGATTGGCGCGTGATTGGCTTAGTTGTATCGTGGGAGAATAATAGCCGTTGACCTCTCGTTGTCATAATATCTCTCCCTAACAGGCGTAGCCAGCAACGTGCGGTCGTGATGCTTCTCCTTCTGCGTGCGTTACTGTTCCTCGAGTTTTTTCCAGGAACTTCGTTTAGTGAATATTTTCGGGCGCCACACATACATAGCGATCTGCTGTAGAAACGACAGTCGCTGTGGTCTTGTTGACCTGCTAAGAAGATCCAGTATGATCTGTACAAGTACCAGGTATCATTTATCTTGCGTGCATGCAGTAGGTATCCTTCCCTTGAACTTCGAACACTCAGCAACTCGGGCTGCTTCGTGCGGCCGATGCTTTAATCGTCACTTTAGTCGCCGCTTTGTCCCTCTCAAGTCTGAAATAGGTTACAGGGCTTCATCTCGACAAAACGAAAGTGTGACAGCGACAGCGCCGTCGCACAGTAATGCCCCGACGGCGCTGGTGCCACACGAATTTTGATTACTACCTTGTGTTTGCGTCGTGCTTTCACGGTAGCACGTTTCTATGCTACCCTAGTGTCCTGTAGAGTAGCATACAGTAGCATCGAGACTGTGTAAGACGAAAAGCACGGCGGTATTGTAGCATTACAGAATTACACTAGTAAATTGTAGTGCTGTATGGAATGTTGTTCCCTTATTGTCACTACGCACCGACATTAGTTCACCCAGGAACAACGGTAAGCACACATTGTTAGCGAAAAATGAGGTAGCGACTCGCGCGAGTGGCTTTGAGTTAATGAACAGCAGAAACAAAAACCAGAAGCCCCAAAAGTGACCCCCCAACCTTATAAGGGGTATGTACGGTATATCTGGTTTAAGGAACACAAGTTATATAATATAAGGTGCATAATAAGGTATGAGAGTATGTGCCTGGTTTAAGGTATGTAAGCTATACAACGTGTATAAAGTATACCATGGCATAATGTATAGACTATACGGTATATACAGAATACCGGTATATAAGGTATACCCTTCAGCGTGATGCAGTCTCGTTCGTTCTCAACCAAACAATCTGAGCGCCCACCGTCGAGCCGTGACCCGATGGTATACGTGCAGTGCTTGTTATCATGCAGGCCGGGAAGGGGGGAGGTACTCATCTCATGCACAGCCCAAGCATGACCGGGGGGGTGCTTTGGACCTTTTCTTCCTAGGTACCAGGCCTCCTCAACTGTAGAAGCACCCCAAACAGTCGCACACCCACTTGTGTTCTACGGTGGTGGTCTCCCTGTAGTGCCGGTGTGTGCCAGTCAACAAAACCGGCAGTGTACCGGACACCGGTACCACTGGATATAGTACCTGTGCTGGAACTACTGTAGTGTAGCGGGTTCCAGTCGTGCCAAGCGATCTCACTGGCACTCTGTCGGCAATAACCACTGTTCAACCGGAACCATGGACAGACCACCGCTGTACGGGTGTACCAGGTGTTCGTTAACTGGTGTACGTTTCGTCCATGGGATCGTAAATCGAGTTGCGTGTACGCAAAATGTTTCTCAGAGTAATGTTTTGGGTGAGGTGTGCAGCTGTTCTTGCTAGGTGCCTAGACTAAGGATATACCGGTGCCCCCCCCCATCTAGGCATGACTCCGTCGAGGAAAATAGCCTAGGGGCAACATCGCCTCGATGGTTAACCACGACAAACAGAGTTGCCAGCCACTTTCATAGCCGAAAGCTCTAGAAGGACTGCAATTGGGCGGCTGGTGACACCTTGTATTCCCTATGATAATTTCCTGTGATATTTGCCTATGATAATTCCCTAGACGAACGAGAACATTTCAAGTACACAGGTGAACCCGCCCGCCATGACCTCCTTGCCTCTCGCAACGATGAGTTATCCTACAAGTTTCAGTTGACAAAAAAAACAGAACAGACTGTTGAATGGATGGGCTGGTTGTCGAATTTCAGGCGTTTTCTCCGTTACATCCAACCGACCAGAAGTTACCCTTTCTAGAACAATCGCATACTTCACCGAGCTTCTCGAACATCCGTCGTTGTTGTGGTGCTCCCGTTGGAACATCCCCCCTATGTGTGAACGTTGTTGGACTTGGCTACTTTGCCCCATGCCTTGAAAAAAAAGGCGCACATCAGATGCGCCTGAAAGAATAGGCAAACGTCATGGGTCGCGACACATCCACGGCCCATATGATTGGCATCCCCTCACTCGTGTTACGATAGAAATATCACCATTTGGGCAAATTGCCGACTGGCGGAGCTCCTCAACTGAAGAACTACCCAAAAGCGTTGGGTTTGACAACACTAATCGTTAGATATCTAGGGCGTGGAGTTGTTCATCCGGTTGCCCGGTCGGTTTTTCCCGAAAACAGCTTTCGGGAAAGGTAGACTATAGAGCTCGTCATGCAATTAATAAAGTAGAAGCCTATAAAACAGTAGGTACACCCTTGCCGTAGTAATAGTAACCTGTGTCTTCGGGCATATGTTGTCGGTTATTCTCGTTCCGGATGACTCTGTTTGCCCCCCCCCCCCGCCCCACTTGCGAATGCTCCCCAGGTGATGCATTTTTCGTGCCACACTCCCCACCCGGATGACCCCAGGGGCATCCACGGAACCCATCTGCCGCCGGAATCCCATGCCATCAAGTACTATCCCCGCGCAGGGACGATAGTATCGCTCCCCACGATGTACTACGCCTTTCCCAAAACACTGCAGGCATGGCGCTCCTGCGACAACTGCAGGGGCCCTGAAACAGTACCCGGCCCGGGCCTTCTGGTGTGCGGCAGCTGCACGCTTCCGATCTACTGGAGGGCGCACTACTGCGGGTAAGTGAGCTCTCGCCCTCTCGGCGTTAGAAAATAGTACTTCAATAAAGCTGGCAGTTAGACCTTGTGGTAAACAATAGGTAGAGCGTGGCACTGAGTTTATAGGAGGTAATCAATCGGTCTAGTGAGTATTGATTGTGCAGTAAGGTACGGTGTGACATGTCGTTTTTCCAAGAAGCCGTCCTTCGTCTCGGGTTTCCGTCGATGGGTCTAAATGCAAAGGGTGGTATTAATTCCCGGGTATCTTTAGTGTACTACTCCAAAAAAAGCCCGGTACTGTACGGTATTGTGCTGCGCTGTGCTTTACTGTACTACCGGTTAGGCGCTAGCTCGCGATGACAAAGTATTGTTGACCGGTTGGACTCATTGAACGAGCAATGTTCTACTCTGTCTGTAAGTGTTCCAGGGTACCTGATGCCAGGTATCCACTATAACGTGATGTTGTTGCACGTTCTTTGCTCTTTCGTTGGTTTGAAATGTCGGTGACTGGCCAAACAGCAACATCGTGTGCGTTTGTACCGCCAACTATCCCGTCTCCCAACCGACTTACCCCCCCCCCCGTTACGAAATGCAGCCGGGCGTGTCAGAGAGAGGACTGGGCCGTGCACAAGCTGTGGTGCGGGAAGACTTACGACGAAGTTTGCGCGGGTAGGGAGACTTTGGAGGCCAGCCTAACACCAGCTGCTTCCTCTTGAGGCACAATATGGTGGCGGAAACCGGGGGCACATCGAGCATGGGCACAAGGCAGTTTGTATGTGCTCGCATGCCTCCGTAGCAAATCTATTGTGTACAGCGATACTCTGTAGGTTAAGCTGGAATCACATACGACATGCACGCCTTTGCGTTCGAGTGGCGGCAGGGACGCACAATGCTTCCAGAAAGCCTGCAGTGTATTCGGATGACATCGCCTCCAAATTAAGTTTTGGAGGCCGATACTTTTACACTCGCAGGCCCTCTTTGGCGAAGAAGGTCGCTCCCCTCTGCGCATGTAAATTGGTTGGGTCGAAACACAGCAAGCAGCAGTGAGGGGATTCAGCTGTAAAGTGTCGAGTTTTGTTTATTGTATGGCCTCAGCGGCGTATATTTACACGATTTATAGCAAAACTCGCGTTCAATTGCAAAATGGGGGATTCCAAATGCGGGTAAATGCATTCGAGGTAGCTGGTTGTCGGAAAAACGTATTTTTCGATGAAGGTTTTTCTTGCCCGCACCGCACAAGCTGCTCTATTTGACGAGGGGCAAAACACATATTTGGTGCCAAACAGAAGTAAAACGAGCGTTGTGTGTGTAGAAACTTGTTTTTGTCATTTTTGTATGCTGACATGTAGAAGTGCATGACTGGGGAGCTGTAGGTTGTGATGCGCTCTTCTTCTTGGAATAATCGTCGCGGGATCGAGCCATGTTGCCGGTATACGCCGACTCAAGTGGGACCGGACGATTGAAGGACATTCATCGGTTGTACCAATGATTCATACAGTCGAAGTAGTCTGCAGTTGCGCGACCTTATAAAGTACCTGTATATTGTATGTTTTCCCTTTTTATCCCTGTTCCTTACATTGTTTATCCATGTTCTCGATGTGATTTATTTCGATCTCCGTTGATTTTTGTTTTGTTTCGCATCTGTGTCTAAGGCGCCGCCGTTGGTGGCAAGGGGTTTTCTTTACGGCGATTTTAAAGGATTGTTTAAAGGATGCGCTGGAGCCGCTGATGCCGGACTGGAGTTTGGGATGTCCATATTAGATTGCTTCCACGTTACGGTATGACAAGATGTGGTGGACGGCTGGTTTGTGGTGGGATGGAGCACTTTATTACTCGTGCTGGTTTGGGGATGGCGCACTATCCTAGACTATATTTCGTAGGAAACTGTACGCGACAAGGAATTCGTGTCCGGGTGGATATCGAGCTCTGCTTTTATCGTTCCAAGTAAGACGTGAACAGCAGATACCCATGCTACACATCGCACATATGTTGTACGTACGGCACTTACGTGAGATTCAACGCACCGGTGTGTACCGCTCGGTACACTTTTATTCGATTGCCTGGAACACTAGAGCTTGAGATCCTTGCTTCCATAGACGTAACGCGCAATCATCGCGGCGTACGGCGTTCAACGGCACGGCGATGTGCCGACCGTACCAAAGTTTCCCAGTTATCACGCTCTTCCGCGTCAAGCTGCCGGGATGACGGCATGTTACTTATTTCGGACGTTTCAAAATCATGGACAAATAATCAGCATTCATCTCACCATGTCATCGGCAAGTGGATGCACCAGGAATGCCCAGCTGCCATGTGGGGATTTTGACAGGAAGAACAGCGCATGCGTGGACTTTCACGTGTCCAAAAGCAGCATTCAGTAAATAGGCGAATAAGTTACCTTTGTCAACTGGTTGAGACAATTTTGTACCTTTCAACTGGTACAATTACGTATTTGGCGAGATTGCGACCTGTCGCTGGAAGATTTTGTCCACGAAAGGCTCGACCGCTGACGTGGAAAACAAATCCCGCCGCCATTGATTTAGCCCGGATATACATCGGCCACGTACGGGTAACCTTCCATACGTCGGACAGATCAACGACTTTTTCCCACAGATGGTTTTCACGGATCTGCACCATCTTTACACGTTTCCACTGCGCTGGCCCACTTCAACTGAAATATCTGTGCCTATTTCCGCGATAACGATGTACAGGGTGTGGCCATGCTATCATGCGTGCTGCAAACTGATCGGGCCCTGTACGGCGATCCTGCATCCCAATCATAAGCCGTCGACATGAACGTCTGGCCAGATTGTGCGCTGTTGTACTTCGGGAAACTACAGGGTAAACATCTTCACAGAGATGCCAGATATTGGCAGCGTTGCTGCACCACATGAGACGTGCCTCGCTCTTCTGATGGACAATCCCCACGATGTAAAATTTAAAAACTTGGGCATTATCTCGTTTCCGTCCCACGACGAAAAAAACGACAAGATCAAGACAGCAGTGCGCCCGACCAACACATTAACTTCTGCAAAACGCATCATCAGTCGCCGACACATTAACCGCTGCAAAACGCATCAGTCGCCGCCGTGGAAGAGCAATCATCACGCTCCAGTGATCATGGTGCATTTTTTCATTTGGGAACTATCGTTCCACCGAAATTTGTTCTGAAAACTGAATCATTCTCGACGTCGAGGTGAATTTGCGATGAGCTGGACGGAACCGTACAGCAGGGACAGTCACATTTTGTTTCTCGTGTATACGACGCTGCCATATCATTCATGCTGGTATACAGTACGGCAGCATGTTACCAAAGAACAAATGCGGACCGCGCTTGTTGTATTGTTGGTGCCGTTCTCGTTGTTCTCGCATTTAGCACACGGATTGGCCCAACCCAGAAGTAGTAGCCCGTTCCAATCTCTGCCGTTTTAATAGAACCATTTATCCTTTTGTGGCACTCCCCCGCGAACCGGTAATCAACCAGGTGAACATAGTGAGTGAAGATGTGTCTCGGAATCACACGTTCCAGGACCCGAAGCCGAGCCATGTGATACCATCATAAGGCTATAGACTATAGACAGACGCAGAGAAACACCCTCAGGGGTGACAACGGAGCGACTGGGCGATCACGACCAGCCCACACAGAAGTCGATCGCGAGCTCAAAATGGCTTTACAACCAGGGCCCAGAAAACGAAAAGTCCCGGACCCTTTAGCCTGAAGATCCTTCGAACATTTTGGGCTAAACCCCTTTTCACAAAAAAAAATGGAACTTTTTTTCTAAATAGTCTATCTTGTATTCAATACGTTGTTTATTTGTATTACTCGTATAATATGAGAAGTTGTTGCTCCAATCAATACTGCTGCATGATGCCTGGTACATACGACGCGAAAACCCTTCTTTGATGTTTTTCTTCGGCTGGCTGTGGATTTCTGGGTTCATTTCTGGTTCCTGGGCCTCGAAAGCAAAAAGTTCGTGTGTGTGCGTTCATCATCCATTTTGTCCCACTTTCTTGTACCAAAATACGCAAACCACGCAACCGGAGGCAATCTCTGCTGGTTGTTGCTGGGTTGTTGAAGGGGGCAGATCGGGATTTGCACGCCGCTGCTTGTCAATCCTTGTGGAGCTCCGGAGGCGAAGGTGACGAAACTAGATGTACCTACGAAGGGCATTTCGCGTTGTTACAGAGTATCCTGGCCTTTAATACCTGCGGTGGGTCCCGACCGGGCCCGTTCAAACGATGAAAAACATAGAACCTCCTCCATCTGCGAAGAGCCGGACGAACAACAGACAAAATGTACTCATAGTAAATATACCAAGAGCCCGAAAATGAATGAGGAATGAAGAGACACAATGAAAGCGATTGCTTGTTATGTACCAGCTACGTAGCTATGTTGTGGGTCCGCTTTGCCCTTCCGATGGTACGAGTACGACAGCGGCATAGTATACGAGTATGGCCAGCTGAGTGCGGCTGACTGCCTTGTGAGTGCTGTGTGCTGTGGAACGGTCCAGGGAGACGTATAGGCGATCCACATACCGGTAGGCGTGTGCCCTTCGAGGCGATTCTTCAAGTTGTTCCGGTCGCGTTTCAATAGCTGCCAAATGCTACCATCATGCCACCTCGAATCATACGTACTATTCAATTAATCATTATTGATTGGAAAATTCTTCCATTCGACGAGTCGTATACAATCATCCATCAGGTGTGCCTTTGTACTGTACCAGTGGCGCACATACCTGACCCGACCAATCCCAGGGGAATGACCAATTGAATCAGATGTGCCGCTCGTCATCATATATATATATTTTTATAATATATATTGTATTGTAGCATGCAAGTTTTTTTGCCGCCTTTCTTTGTAGCATCGTTGTCATGTTACAAACTGCACCACCACCAAACCTTCAAACCCCTCTCCGACAGCCAACCGCAGGTCGCAACTTCACAAAACCATTCCGTGCGCCGTCTACTACTTACTACTTGCTGCTTTTCCTTCCAGTTTCACAAAATGGCGTGCGTTCGTGCTCTGTGTGCGATGAGCATTCCCAGAAGAAAGTCAGAGTGCAAGGAGCAAGAAAACGTTCCACAGCATGTACTCTGGAGACGTGTACATTTGGACTAGACTAAACTTATCTTTTTTTTTATATATATATATTTCAAATGTTGGTGTTCCACACATCGATTTGGCGGTTGTACTACCATGGGAAGGGGCCCGTTGTCAAATGATGTCGGGATGACGTGATCTGTGATGCCGCGTGATTTGGGCCTTGAGTAGGGGTTGTGGTGGGCCGTGGGGGCGATGAAGCTGCGTTTTCGAGGTGTGAGCTGGGATGCCAGTGTAGCTGCCACGTGTGCAGCGCCCTCACGCGCTCAGATAGTACCAGCTCCCGCAGGCACACAGCCAAATTCGTTGCTGTCCTTGAAAGACATCCTCCAGAAAGAGGGTGTTCCACCTCAACTCGCCTTCCCTTTGGGCTGTCTCCTGGGGCCGCAAGCAAGCACCGGTCTCGATTCTTCGTGGTCGTGTGCCGTCGCAATAAAACGTGATCGGATAGCACAAGATGCTATTCATTTGGGATCTGAGCGGCCTGGGGACCCTGCTGGGGGGATTGAAGAGCCGGAGCTTATGGACAGCAACCAGGTGCAGATACTTTTTTTTCGCGACATGGTTCTAATTTTCTATACCGTTTTATCTGTACATGTCTAAATAAGAATGGTCCAGCGTCATCAATTGGTTCATGTTTTTTCTGAGGACTGAGGAATTGTGTACCATGGTAGTACATACTGTAGGTATTATCACAGGTACGTACACACCATTACTAAACAGGTTCTATCACACGCTTATGCGTAGGACCTCTTCAGTGGAGTTGCACAAAATATATCGAACTCTTTGTGGAGAGAAATGGATAACCATTCCAACCGGAAGTGAATAACCACTCCTAACCTGGTCCGTCTGGCCATTCGAGCACTTACTCCACCAGTTGTCTGCTAGTGTGGCATGCTATGATCGATTATGTCAATTGTGCAGTGTGTCCTATTGTACCTGCGCGCGGACCTTTCGGGTCTCTGACCCCGGTACGAGTTCTCGTGGGCAAAAACGACGAAGCTGTTGCGACAAGTGTTGACATCCCGATGTCACACGCGTACACAACTCGTTGTTAGACAACGGCGTACGGCGTGGATCGGTTCGTTGCGCTGGTCCCGCATCGGCTCGAGCACCTCGTCGCACTTCGAGCACATACCTTGGAGGGGTAGTCCTCGTTCACCTCCCTGAACTCTACGATGCGTACTCCTCCACCATGCCCTGTCCCAATCCCAACCCTCTTCCCAACTTCCCGCCGAACGTTTTTCACCGGACCTGGGAATCGACCCCTGGTCACGAAAGAGCTGTTGCCATACTCGACAACCACGGCAACCTGGTCACCCTCGAATTTTTGTGCTGTATAATTCGATCGCAGATGCTCCTGAGAAACCTCTGCGGTAGGCCGTGCCGCCTGAAGCAGGTCGCTCGATTCATACCGGCTACCCTAATTGGGTGGCGAACGAAGCACAACTCACTTTAGTCTTCATCAATGTCTACACTACGGCGAGGCACGCAGACACCGGCCACATACACTAAAGAAGAACTCCACAAATTACGGCAAGGAAATCGCCACTAACTGTAACACCTTAACACTGCTGTCCAGCTAATATCAAGTCGGCGACATGTTCTTGTAGTAGTCAAACAAACGACGGCCTCAGTTGTAGGTCCCTAGGCTCAGGCGTCCCATTTCATTCGTGATACTCTTGCCGCCCTATAAAGCAACAAAAACAACAGGACGCCAAAACTTTGTCACAGGAGTCACCTCCTCGAAAATGCCACGAAGATCGACTCGCAGCCGTTGCCGCGGCAGTCTGCTGCCTCGTCAGCAGCGACCCAGCGATCGCCATCGAATCGGAGCTGTCTTTTCTCACATTTCTGCTCGCGGATCGGCATCTGCGGACTCAGTTGTTATCTGGCGTATACATGCAGCCCGGCGGGGAGCGGAGAACCCTACGGTCTGGAGTAGATGCAGATTTTGTCCCCGCCGATCATCGCGCTGGTGGAGTTGTTGGCGTTGGTCACGACCGGTCTCTGAGTGATATTCTGAGGTGCCTTCGGGAAGCAAGGCCCTTGCCAAGAGGCGAGAAAAGGTGCCTCCCCCGTGCCGGGCCTGAATGCACTCCCCAGGTACGGAGCCAAAATTATGTACGCGGTGGGGGAAAAAGTAGTGTTTGAGTCACCGGGGCGAGCGGACACGGATCATGCATGTTGAAGAAGGGAATGCGGTCGTGGTGATACCGTGCAGGTATATAAACCCACGTATGTTTACAGCTGGTGGCTCATTGTCTGTTCAGCCATCCGTGCCGCTCCACGAGGTGTACATAGTGCATACTGAACTATTTCTCCATTACTTCACTTTAATTCTGAACCATCTGTAGTAGAGAGAAGTCCATAAGGTAGAACCCCCCCGTGCTGAGAGTCGTTCTTACGCCCTGTTTGGGTATTGCTGGCAGCTGCGCTTCGAACAGATCACCGTGGACTCTGACGAGCTCGAACAATTCCCCCGGCGAAGAATCCATCCCGGCGGCGGCAGCAATGGTGGCTGGTGCAGCCCAAGGATTCGTGCCGGTGAAAGAAACGTCCACACCCGCACCACAGAGGAGGCGGGTCATTCGCAGCTCCCGGAGCCGGCATCATGGTCGATACCTGTATCATCATGGGACGCCCTAGACATTGCCCCCCTGCTCAAGGTATCATATACGTACTTTTTATGTGTAAATCAAACCCCTCCAGGATGTTTCAGTTTGCCAGACAATTGCCTTTGTTTGTGCCATTTCGTGTAACAGCGTCAGACGTCTGGGTTGTTACGCAATGCGATGCACTGAAAAGATGCGTCCGCGTATTGATTACGACAGTGGCTCTAGCGTGCGTGTTACCCCTATGGAAGCGTAGTGTTCATTTGTTCATTGTTCAGGAGGTAATGCAAAAAATGCCTCCCCTTCGGATACCTTTCAATGGTAGACACGATACACCCCAAGCTCTGACGACAACTTATGTTGTGTGATGCGTACGCAGGAATATCCGATGCCTCGGCTATCCGAGTTGAGGGTGGACTATGCCTTATCTCCGATGTGGGCGACTCCCGCGGAGCCGCGTGCAATGCGGATTAACTGGCCAACTAGGAATAAACCAACTCGACGGAGAGTGGGCAGTGGCGATGATACCATCGACGATACTATCGTTGCAAGCACGTACCAGGCGATAAGATGTTCACGGAATATGCCGGGAGGAAAAAGCAATGACTTCGTTAGGTATGATAGTGAAAGTTCACTCAAAGTGTGTTTCAATCTCCAAACTATTCATTCCCACGATATGCGCGATTGGCTAGAGCGAGCTAACCAGCGGTCTGGCCCATGGCTGACCATCATTGGTTTCCTAGAGTCTGGGACCCTCGCAACCGTGGGTGTGAATTACTTGGAATGCATGACCGTGATTGGATTATTTTGCACCCACGCGAAAATTTCCCTGTGCTGCATATCGAAGCCGAGCGCGAGCGAGTATAATTGAGAGTCAACATATGTTGGCGCAGCAGCTTCAACATGATATGCAATCTGAGAGGACGGTTTACGGATTGATATGTACGGTGCATGTTTTTTCTCTCGAGCACGTAACAATGAAGGTGATACCGCTCCAGATTAGGCTGTCGGACAAAATACAGGGGAAACACTACGTCCACAGAAACGTTCCGGCACGCGCGTGATGGCAGTGGCCTCGAGCAGTGTTGACGCGTTCATAGCGTATATGCGGGGGAGAGCACTGTGCAGAAGGTGCTTGGCGAGGTTTGGCCGTGGGTGACGCGTACTACTCTATGGTGTTATTGTCTGGCATACTATTTGAGACTGACGGTATGATATTATTTAACCAATGCGCAAAACATGACTAGCGGAAAGCGCGAGAGCGTTGAGTCAGCAAAATTCGATGACTATCGACGAGCATGGCGAGCTGAAAAGGGGGAACGTTAAACCCTATGCGGATAAAAATGAATGTGCGCACTGGGGGGCAGAAGAGAAGACACCTGTGACCACCGCTTGTCCAGAAGGTCACCGAGGGAAAAGCCCATTTAGAGTCAAGCTAGAAAGTAAAAAGTGATTATTAAAGAAAAAAAATGCGAGAAACCATTTGGATAATATGGTTGGAACACCCTGACGTTGGAAAACCTTTTTCTTGTCACAATTTTTTTTGGTATATGCCTAGGTCGTGATCTATTGGGTGACACCTTCAACTTTCATCAAGTCAGTTTTCGGAGAAGTACAGAGTTCGTGAAGGCATCATTATTTTCAGCAAACTATTTAAAACTGAGGGTATGATAATAATCGACCAATTCGTAAAAACAGTCCCTAGCGCAAATGCGAGAACGAGAATTAGCAAAATTGATGACCATCGACGAGCGAAAAAAACTGAAAGGTGAAAGCGCTGAACCCTATGCGCCATAAAAATGAAGGCGCATACTGGGGGGGGGAAGAGAAAATATCTGTGACCACCGCTTGTCCAGAAGATCGCCGAGGGCAGTTGGGCTGGAAAGTAAAAATTTGATCTTTAATATAAGTTCAATGAGGAACTAGCCAATATGGAGTGAACGGCCTATCGTTGGAAAAGCTTTACATTTTCACAATATTTTATACCATGGTATTTGCCTCGGTCGTGGGGGGCCCATCGGGTTTCACCTTCAATATTCCTCTGGTCAGTTTTTGGAAAGGTACATAGTTCATACAAAGGTCAAGTAAAGATACCCAAAAATGTTAGGTGCATCCTTGCCGTAGTTACTATGGTGTGCTCAAGTTAGACGCCACGGATAAGGCCCACTACTCTTTTTCCCTTTTGAAGCAGGATAAGCGTTGACGACTCTGCGGCGTATGGAGACCTGCAGCTGCAACCAACGCGCAAGGGCTCAGGACTGCTCGATGTGCTCGGGGATGCGGCCGGTGAAATTTGCGTGAGTCCTGCTGGTGGAGCACCCCCCCGTGCGAGATGTTGATGGATTCTCATCGGACCGTCGTTTGGTTGGTCTTCCTCCCTTCGGCTGTCAGCTAGAGGCCACCAAACTGCACTGGAACAGCGCTCTTGTTCCGCGATCGTCGATACCATCTTTTCAACGAGTACATGTTTCCCCTTGTCCTTGTCGGCAGGTTGCCGCTGTCGGAACTCCGAGCTTTGGCGCAACTTCCGCTACCGAGAACAGCTTCGGTGACTTTCAACCCGATAAACCAAGTCCTGGAAGTTTGAGACACACCCTATTCCCTGAAAGATATCCCCAAATCCCGTTGTCTGTTGCTGAGGCGACCTTCGGAGGGCGAGCAACGCGTGGAGAGAACAAAACGAAGAGACCGACAGCATCGGGGTTAGGAGCCCACGGCCAGCAAGGAAACCCCCAGAGAGCACATCAAACTATTCTGGCTGTGCTGTCCGCCGCGATACGAGAGGTGAGCTGCCTAGGTGTAGCAAGGAGAGAGGAGATTTTCATTATCATCTTGAGAGAGTGGGGGCCAGGAGAACACTTAAGCATTACGTAGATAGGAAACTTGGCTGTCCAAAATGAAAATATCTGTGTTACCACCAGAGATGGGTGTCATCGCTAGACTCAAGCCACAACAAAGCAGAACAACGTTGATGTTGTTCCAGTATTTGCGGATAATTATGCGGTGCCAAACACCAGGTCCTGTAGGCCCGTGCTTTTGTGAGCGTTCATTCGTTCGAACGTACGTATATGCATGCAAACGAATGGTCATGGAGTACGCTTCTTCCTCCCAGACTGAAACTGTCCCGTTTAGCAGCCTATCATACAAGTGGCCCTCTGTGCGGATGCCGGGGGCTGGTCTTGACTTGGCGGTGGGGAAGACACACAAGAGCACTCCTTTTAAGCGACCAGTTTCTCTTTCACCGACGACTGTGTCGAAACCACGGGATGCATCGAACGTGATGACAAACCGACTGCTGGTGGATATATTGGGTGAGTGTGCGACAAACATTCACCCAATCGCCCGGGTTTAGCTATAGCACAGTCGATAGGCATATCTTTATGGGCCACACATCGCGCAAAGGTAAGCGACTCCTTTCATTCCGCCCACATACATACGATGCTATGAGACATGGGTTTTGTTTGACGAACTTCTAGGCGGAGTCGTTTCGTAGAGCATTTGATGCACACATTATTGACTTCCAAGGCGTTTGATTATTGGAGTGTCCGACGCCGTTCAACATCCCGTCATCTGTAATGCACACGCACCTTCACCTGTGGCGACTACGTAGAGCGTATTACGAGTCCACCACCTACGTACTCGCCGTTGCCCGCAGGCCACCTTCATCTAGTCCTGCCAGCTGATGTCAGCATCTCTAAAGACGTTATGTAGCGCGAATAACCCATTGCACTTGACGTCTGGGACATCTTCAGGAACCATAACAAATTTATTACAGTAAATCTCGTTCAATGGGCGCAATGCCCCATGCAAAATGAACAAGATGCCATCGATGTTTCGGTGTCTCGGGTTCTGACTGTATTTTGACGGCTTGTACCCCCCCGCGTCCACCCACCTCCTTGGTCCGTTGTCGCCATCATGGCTTGCACAGCGGTCTGGCGGAAATCGTACGCGAAAGCTTATGGAGCAGATGCGACCACAAGGGCCGAGCCCCACCACATCCCGGACGCCCCCCCAGTGGTATCAATGTTTTCGGCCACGGTACCACCCCATGCTCCACCAAAGCCACCGACCTTTGAGTCGGCCCACCATCCTGCCTTCCCTTCAAACCGCAAAGCTGCCGTTTCGTCAGACACCCCCCTGCCGCAGCTTACCCAAGTGTCCTCAGCTTCACGAGGCAGCGGACAATCGGTCGTGAGAGCCGAGAAGGAGCCAGTGGAGCGAGTAGAACCGGTGCAGGCGTTGAAACCAGTAGAACCAGTGAAACTAATTGGGACAGTGGGGGCCCCGGCAAGCATGCGCACAGAAGGTGGAGGTTCTGTGGGAGCTTCGGCAAGCATACGAACACGAGATGGTGGTGCAGTTGGGGCTTCCGCAAGCAGGCGCACACACGGTGAGGGGGCAGTTGTGGCTTCGCCAAGGGAACGCACTGAAAATAGGCTTGAGCTCTGTCGGACTGTTGGCGCAAAGTCGATACGGAGTGTCGGCGTGTCTGGCAGCAGGCCAAGTCATTGCAAGGCGCAGAGTGGTAGCAATGCTGTGTCGGACGACCCGGAGAGTCGGCATCGAGTGGAAGCGACAGGTTTACAGAAAGAACACCGACCTGTCTCGACCAATAGGGGAGATGGGGAAGATCGAGCTGTCTCGACCAATGAGGGGAGAGCTGAGGTGGAACCTTCCGTGGGCAGTGGACGAAAACGAAGGAAGCTCGACGAATCCTGCCGAGAACGCGACACTGATGAAGTTATACCCAAGTTGCCTCGCGGCAGATTCGGTGGTGGCGAGCCAGATAAGACGGGATCTGTACATGTGGACTCTATTCTAGCTAAACGGAGTCAAGGCAAACGTTTTTCGTTGCCGTCCTTTGATGTAGTCTCGAATCTTCCGAGAAGGATGCGCGCTTCAACGAGGAGTGTTTCGACCCCCGCTCCGCTTCAAGACGAATTTCAGGCTGCTGACGACCAACAAGGCGTGGACCTACGGCTCACCGAGGGCGTGTCGGCAATGCCGCTGCCTCCACCAAACGCCCAAGGTGGTCGCCGCCAGCATCCATCACCGGGAGAGGAAAGTACTAAGCACGCGGTTCCGATTGGTCTGGCCGTTTCTGAGCCGGCAGTTTCCGAGCGACGATCCGCCTTCACTTGCTCGCAACATGCCGAAGTGTGCCGCACGTCAGGCGACGCGGCACAGGTACATCAGCCCAGACGACCGGAAGCCGTGGCGTCTCCATCGCGCTCGGCGTCGGCTCCGTCGGTGAAAAGCAAGCCAGAAGGCCTGCTGGACGACACACCCAGAGTCGCACGCCCTTTGATGGGACGCATGGGGGGTAGCACGAATGGTCAAGAGAAACCCGAGAGACCTCCGCACGTGGTACCGTCGGTGTCGGCGGCCGAAGAGATTAAAAAGGTGCCAGACCGAAGTAACGGGGCCGAGGGGGAGAACGCCGAAGACGAGGATGCTGCAATGGCCGGCAAGTTGGGTGAAAAGAATGCTTCGAAGTATATATAGTTCGAACAGCAATGATATCACGCACATACCACGTTATGGTGCGCCGTACGATACCTGTCCGACGTTCAGGACGATTTAGGCACCCACAATGTAGCTCCTATTTGACGGCATGGAACGTAGTCGCCCAAAGATTGAACTCACTAAAAAAAATAGGAACTGGTGTTAGAGTTGTTGATGAGCTACGTTGATATTAAATTATCGAGGTTGACAGTTACGGACGACGGGTTTCTGAGCTTTTCGGATGCAACAAAATTTGGCAAGTGCTCTTTCTCTGGCGCCCGTTGACTGCTCGCGTGTATACAAACCCATACTGAGTGGTTGCGATTCGAACCTGTTTCGTCTCCCATGAGACTCACGAAAAAACGAGCCACATATAAATATCGTTCTGGGTTATTCTGCACCATCGCAACCGCTGATCAATGTGCATATAAAGACCACGCTCGAACCGCTCACGAAACTAACCTATACCTTCCGACTTATCGCGTGATTGCCAACGACGTGTTGGCAATGAAGGCTGTAGGTCTCGTCGACAGCGGGAAATGCTTGCGTTGTTCCGGGCGGGGTCGATGGAAGGAACGTTTGCTTTGACAAGGGGGTGCGAGCCGCCAGGTGTGTTCGTATTTCGGCGTACCCTTTGCACCCCAATATTTCTGCCCCACAGAGATCCTGAACTGAAGAGCTACCTAGTATCTATGCATCTACATATCTATTTCTTTCTGCCTCACAGGGATTCTGAACTGAAGTGCTACCTAGTATCGATGCATCTACGTATCTATGCATCTAGACTATGTATCGGACGTGGATCTTACGGACACCACATGGTTCGCTAAGATAGCCAGCTTACAGGATTGTGTATCGTGTATTGTATATTGGCCTTAGACCAATCGCGCGGTAGGGAGGGGTACCCCCTTTAGGGCACGTTAGTTTCAGTGGCTCTGTGTCGCTCGCGCGATTGATCCCCCCTGTTCCCTGCGGTAACAGTCTTTCTTCCTTTCGCCTTGCTGTTTGAGATTCTCGATGTTCATACGAAAAGGGATGGTTATCTATGCTGCACCAAAAAAAATCGCCGAAAGTGTTTTTGTCGGTGAGGTACAGAGTCACTCGCACGACTGGTGAAGACACCTTACTTGTCGAAAATTGGGGGTATCCCCCTACCTCCTTGCTTAGCGCTGAGTGCTTGTCAATGTTGGTTATCGGGGTTTGGTTTCACAGGCCTCCGCAATTGGGGAGATTTACAATAATGACGCGCTACCCCTAACCTGGCGCGAGTGATGTGGTACAGATGGCAATCAAATGGTAAATTGGCCGTCGTGAATCCATAGGTTGATTGAAAACCACGCCAGTACCGCACAGCAGCCGTGCATAAATCTACATGCCTTTGTCGCAAACTGGGGACTACCGTTTGGCTTGTTTGAGCATTGGTGAAAAGACCAAGGCTACGGTAGGGGGGGTCCCCCCGTTTTCACTGGTGTGTTTGAGCCACTCGCACGAGTGACTCTGTACCTCGCGGATGAAAACGGTTTAGGCAGTTGTTTTGGAGCAGCTTAGATTACCTTTGCATTGCGGATTGATTTCGTCAATATAATACACGAAGGAAACGTAAGATCGCAAAAGAACGAAGGGGTCACTCGCGCGAGTGACCCCTAGTCACTGAAATTCAAGGCCCAAAAAGGGACCCCCCTACCGTAGCCTGGGTCAAAAATGAGTTGTTTTGGGGCGCGGGGTAAAATAGCCCCGTGCGGCCCTAAGGCTTGCGTTTTGCTCTTGGCGTTTGCTTTGGTTAGCGGGTTGTGTTGTGTGCTAAATGTTAAATGGCTGCATCACCAGCAAATGTGCGGATGACAGGCACTCGAAGCACGAGGCTTTGGGCGCTGCGGGATGTTTGCGCGACTCCCATATTGAGCGTTCCGTGAAAATTCATGCGTCGCCTAGAGAAACACCCACAAGGTTTCTCCAGCCCTCCCTTCTGGTCGCCTTCATTAGGGACATTGGCGTCGTGAAGGGACATCCCGATTGATGCTGTTTGGTATCAAGCAGTGCCCAGCACTTCTAATATTTATTGCCACTTATTGGCAACACCTGGTGTACGATAGCCGAGTGCAATTTTGCCCACACATGCCAACAACAAGGGACCATTCCATTTGGACGAAGCCTGCTGACCCACGACATGGATGTCCAACCTTGCGCACAAACGCTCTGATTTGACAGTAGCGTGGCACAGCTCAGTTATTGATAACTGCCTTTGGTTTCTTGTTTTTGAACATTCTAAAAGCCCAACTCTTTCAAAATGAATGTTTGAGCGAAATAGACCTTGTGGCGAAATGATAGCCCCATCCTTATTCCCGGTTTTAGCATCGGAAGGGGTTACACCAATAATTCAATATACTATACCGATTGCCTTGACTGTATGCTCGTATTGCAATAGCAACATACACGCTGTGATGCATGTTTAAATCGCTTGTTGTGGGTGCAACCTATTGTGCCGAACGAGTGAGAACGCAGCATGTTGTTTTGACTGGGTAAATATATAGCTTCTTGGGGTGCAGCATGTCGTGATCAAATATTGATAGCGTTTTTTGAGATGGATACATTGTGAAGAAAAAAATGAATCGCTTCTTACGAGTGAAATGTGAAATATGTTCTGAAACCCTAGGCATCATCTTGGGTGTGCCATGTGCATGCAATTATGAAGGATTGAATCCCTCCTTGGGGGTGCAACATGTACCGGTTGGTGAGGAAGGATGAAGGATTAAATCGATCCTTGGGAGTGCGACATCCTATAGTGAATCATGAAACCGTCTCTTGAGAGCGCAACATACTGTGGTAAACGATTCGGTCGCTTCTGAGGATTAAACGATCTTGTGAAATCAATGTGGAAGAATAATTCCCTCATTGGGAGCGCAACGTGCTTTGATGACCACTTAATTCGCTTCATGGGAGTGCCACATCTCGTGTGGTGAATTATTGAAGCACTTCTTGGGAGTGCAGCATGTTGTGATGATTGCTTGAGCCGCTCCTGGGGAGTCCAACATGTTGTGATAAATGCTTGACTTTCGTCCTTCGAAACAGGACATACGGGAAGGGGAACAATGCGGGCATCTGCCCCCGTTCCTTCAAACGCTCCTGTTGGTCGCTCGGGACCCGGATGTCCATCCGTCGTTCCAAGCGTTTCCACGGGTCTGGCCGGTAGCGATGCGGAATTGAGGACCATGCGCAGCGGCAATCGTGTGAGTACGGCTGTTGATTGTAATTCCATCAATGCACTGTCGGTGTGCGTCAAATACCCCTAGCACACATGAGCGATGCCATCACACACGAGCGATGACTTCAATGCCAGCACAGATGAGCGATGGATTGCTCATGGTAAACATTTGCCACGGCAGGTCGTCGTGTATTCCTTGGCCACCGAAGGGTGTCCTGGGGTTGATTGTTTCGAAGACAATTATCTTGGGTGAGAGCTATCACTTGGTAAGTGCCACGTCTGTCAAGGTATGATTGAGATTTACTAAACAGACATCACATGCTAACGTGTGGCTAGTCTGGCGCTCGCCTCAGAAACCGTCCTCGGGGTGAGAGGCGATTTATGCTCTAGCTCAACGCCTGTTTGTATCAGATACGCGCGGGGTACCCACAGCTCCTTTCTTCTGTTCCGGTGGCGCTAACACTCACCTCAAACTGTTACCGATGCTACTCGTCTACACTGGACACTACCCATCAAAAGACTGGGAGGCACGCGGACAGGGCACTGTACGCGGTCGTGTCCGAAGAGTTTGTCGGGAAGGCGGGATCGTTGGTCATGACGCTTTCGACGCCCCAACGGGGGCTCAAAGAAGGGGCGGCGCCTTTTACCGCCATTCAGCGCTTGCCGAACAATATTCCAGGCGCGCGGGGCACTGATCGGTTCGCGCTACTGGAGCTCCCGGTAGAGCCACCCGTCGACCTCGTCGTCGGAGGAAGGTGAGGACTGTACCCCTATTGTCAAGCTAGCCTAGGTGACTTGCGTTTCTTGATAAATGAGCATGCGTGCGTGTTACGATCAGAGTATTAGTGGCCATGGCGATGTCTTGCCATCCTGTTTGTCATAGACGGTGGTCTTCACGTAGAAAACTATCCAATGTGGCCGGGATGCCATGAGGAGTGTATTGTACTACTGTCATATAGTGTTGTTGCTCGCTTTGCCTTTAGGCCATGGAATATGCCCGTATTTATCGATAGTGCTGCCGTCGGAGTCGGAGAAACCTGCCGGCGACTTAGTACCCTTACACGCCGATATAGATACTGAAAATGGGCGAAGGCATGTTAAGGTGGTACCGCCGCCCGCGTTCGCCGCTGCTTTTTGTTTATGCACTACTACCACCCCTTTTTTTCACAGGAGCGCTGTGGTTATAATCGACAACCGTGAGCTGCCTTCGTTAACAGAGGGACATGGAAGAGGTGGTGACTCGTCCGATGCAGCGGTTGACGTTTCCGACGGAGGTATAGCGGCAGCTGAGATGGCAGAAACCAAGAAAAAGCTCCACCTGCTCACCCTTCAGACTCTCAAGTATTCGACGCTTTGGATTACACTAAATGTGAGTACAGCAGCCACGACAGCATGCATGTTTGTACTACGCACGCCGCAATGGTAGATATATATGTGACAGAAAAAAACAAGTTTTGATTTCCCGCGCTTGACTGTTAAAGACGAGATTTGAATGGATGAAGTTCTGTTGGTCGAGATCGAAACAAATACAATATTTTTTGTAGACGCGCCTGCCCTAGCAGCATCAATGCTCTTTCAGGTGGCTTAGAGACTGATTTTGCTAGCACCAATGGCAAGCCAACACCACGGGTAGAGCCAAGGCTAAGGACCACTTTCAGGCCAGTGCCTTCGGGCTACTCGCTCAAGTGCCTTGCCCACTGCCAGTGGTAAATGTCAAACCTTGAGTATTTGTGTTGTTTTTTGTTACGTAGTTTGCATCGCCATGTATGCATCACCGTGGGATCGTCTGCTAAACTCCCATTTATGAGTGTGCTGCGCAGGCGTTCGCGCCAGTGGTGTACACCTGGGAGTGTCCATTGTAAAGCTTACATGTCCCACCGTAGCTCGAGCCGTACAGGGGGAGGTGGGGGGGGGGGGAGTGCCGTTGTCGTTGCCCACCCTCAGTTAGCGTATGCCCTTCCTTGATGCGCAGATGGACAAAACTCCTGGGAGCGGCACCGCATCAAAAGGAGAGGTCCTAGTCTGCCCCGCGTTTGAACGGCTCGAGCAATGGTTGGTAGGCTTCCCATGCCGAGTACTCATCAGGCAAGTAATCTACTGTGGGTGAAACTTGCAAGAGGGAACACGTGCTGCCGAACGCTGTTTATGCAGCCCGTTGCTCTTTTAACGATGCGGGTTAGTTTGGTGCTTCCATTCGCGTTGGTGGTTGAAAGTATGGGTGAAGTTGTGGTCTCCCTGCTATTTATTGTGTTCTCAGTGGCGGGGTGACATCCAAAGGAACACACACCATCCTCCAAGCTTTGACGCCGGTGCCAAAATATCTAACTCGCCATTCGTTGTGCATATTTTCTAAAGCATCTCGTCTTTTTTAATCCCAAGTGTTCGAAAGCTTCACATCAAACGCAACCACATTGCCCCCCGCCATGAAAGCAAGCCCCCGCGATATTCCGTGAAATACAGTAAAGGACACTCAACAAGAACAAGGCTAATAGGAAAAACAGGCGGAGATTGGCATAAGTACAAGAAAACAGATAAGATTTTGCTTAAGCTAATGTAGCACGCACCTTCTCTAAAGTAAGAAACCCAGCCTCGGTCGGTATTTCTGTTTCTTATTTGGTGTTTGGCACGACGGTATCAAGTCCACTCAATACTTTGTTTCGCTCGCCCTTCGGTTGACCAGATACAGCAACAGCGAAGCTCAGCTTGCGGAGCTTATCGCCCACGCGGCCTTATCTGAGCAGCGATTGGCCGGGACGATCGCTGGTACGTCCACGGCATCACCCCGCAACGCCGGGAATCGTCTTCGGGGAGGACCCTCCCCGCGGGAATCGTCTACCCTGCTCGGGCGGTCACCATTAGAGGTGATCGAAAACCGTTCTCGCAATGACCCCGACTGGGCGGCGGTGCACCATCGACAAGCGTGGTTCCTTCAGGTGCGCTGACGCGTGCTGCAATGACGGTAGCTCTCTTTACCACTACATTGTTGACATGCGAATGGTGGGGGTGAGGATATCGAAATATGGGGAAAACCTACCAAGATCGGCACCAATTGCTCGCCTGGTGTTCGCTCCAGTCAACAGAGATGGAGGTCGACATATATGACATAATATGTATTATGACGATCTCTATCCCAATGTCCAACGCTTGTATGCGATGCATGCTAGATATGACTCCTCGTACGTAAGAGCATGGTATGGTATGGTATGGTATGGTATGGTATGGTATGGTATGGTATGGTTATATATGGTACGGTTATCGGGGACACATCCTCCGGTAAAGATGCAGCACTTTTGTTTCCAAAGCTCCCCGCTTGAGGACCTGTTTAGCTTGCCTAACAAGTTAGCTTCACTGAAATTGAAGTTCGATCCTATCGGCGACTACCAAATACATGGCCTAGGTATAGGAGGAACGAGAACGGCAGTCCGGCGGTTTTGGATTAATAAGTTGTTCCGTTTCACGAAAAGAAATTGGCCAGAAGTTGCTATATCCTACTGGTGTAGTGTTGTTGTTGCTGTTGTATTGCTGTTGTTGTTGTTGTTGTTGTTGTTGTTGTTGTTGTTGTTGTTGTTGTTGTTGTTGTTGTTGTTGTTGTTGTTGTTGTTGTTGTTGTTGATGTTGTTGTTGTTGTTGCTTTTGTTGTTGTTGTTGTTGTTGTTGTTGAAGGCGTCAGGGTGCCTCAAATGGGGAGCCTTCACCATAAAATGCACCTCAGTATTGATTCGCAGCAGCGTCCGTTGGTGAAAAATCATCATGTTATCACATGTGTGTATCGTACGCAAGGAGTAGGAGTGGACCCATGAAGTCGCGAAGTTGCTGCGTGTACGGGTATCACTTCCGAATTACGTGGGGTATTTAATACATCACGACGTTCGTCGTTAAGACTCGTCCTGCGGTCGAAGAAAGCATGTCTTGCGAAGGGACGATAAGGAACGGCCATTGTTACGGAACCTGGTTTTTTCCTGGTTGTCCCCTGTTCTTCATCAGGAAAAACGGTACACAAATACACGTACAAAAACCCCAGATAATTTAGAACGTGAAGTCCGTCGACCATAATGAACCTAACATCGGAAAAAGCCGGTTGTTTCTTAGGCGGCTTGATGCGCGCATGTCAAAGCGAACCTCTACCTGGAAAAAAAGTCCGAACACCCCGCCGGTGGCAGTGTCAAGCCACAGAAAGCTTGATAAACATTCTGCGTAGCAATGAGAACGTTCGTGATGCATCTTTATTCACAATGATGCTAATGCACCAAGCGTTATACTAATAAAATTAATCCTCCCGCAAACTGTTTATATCCTGCGTCTTTTTGTTTCGTTGCCCTCGAATTGTTATGCATGGGGCACCGTACGCGCGTGCAAACACAGCTTTTTCCGGCATTGAATGCCTACTCGGCCTCGGCACTGCTTTCCGCGGCGTCATTGAAACATCTAATAGTGGCGCCCTTCGAGGAGCTGGCTCCATGCCTCTTGGGGAAGGGTAGGGGGGCCGAAGGATGCGGGAGCGGGGCGGGGGCGGCGCGCGGAGGCGTGAACGCCGAGTCTCTCCGCGATTTCTGCGCCGCAGTTCGATTGGAAGAGGGCACGAATGTCGTTGACATGAACTGACATTTTAATCATTGTCCTTCCTGTCATACTGGCATTCGCCTTCACCGACCATTAGAAGCAAGTTGTGGGGTAAATGAGCGATTGAAAGAGGGGGCAAAGGTCATTGACAGGGCTGCGCCATGATATAATAGCTAGTTCATTTTTTTCCTGCTGCATTGCTGTGCGCTCCGCCGGCTATTTGAAGGAAGTATTGGGTTATATAGATGGACGACTGGAAGAGGGAGCGGAGGTCATGGACATGACTATCTCGTCATATCGTGTGTAGGCGCAGTGACGTGACTAATTCCTCTCATGGCGGCGGACATCGTGTTCCCATAACGCAGTTACCCTTCAGGGTAGCGAGATACGCGCTCGAGTCGTTCTGAGTCGCGAACAAAAAAAAGAGCATCAAATAGGGACCCCCCTAACGCACGATATATGTTATAGAGTATACATTATACCGTATACAGTATAGCATTGATCCCGAATGGGTTCGCCCCGTTCGAACTGCATGTACGTTTCAGGTAAGGAAATATTTAGTAGTTGAAAATATGGAGTTGCAAGTTTTTCGGCACTATTAGTAAACGTTCGTATAGTTCAGAACCCTGTGATTGCTGCCCGGAATATCCCCAGACGACCCCTCCCTTCGACACCGAAGGAGGCCAGGCTGCAGGCCCAAATAGCCACTTAGACGGAAACGACAAACAAAAATACATGGACACCAGAGTTAGGATGTCAACCAACGCACAAGCCACAAACGCATCTACACGCATCAGTCATCGGCAACTCACTGTGGAAAAAACAGGATAACACTTGCAGATCAATCCCGGTCGAAAGCACCCTCGATTCAACTCAGCATTAAAGCGATCAACCACACGTCCCCTGGAGCGTCCAAACATCACCACGACCACGCGCACGAGCTCATACAGGGTTAGGTCTTTTCTACGTGGAGCTGATATGTTGTGAGTCTGCGCCCGTTTTGAGAAGCCTGTTTGCGCGGCACAGGAGCGCCCTAGGGGGCGCCCCCACAGAGGCGCGAAAATAACGCCGGGGCGGGTGGGGGGAGAAGGCTACCCCGCCCGCTCCTCGCTCAAGCCACCCCAGGCTCGGAGGGGGGGGGTGGGCTGTGGCGTGTCTAATGCTACCGGTATGTCCCAGCGTTGTCTTTCAAAGGACAGAACAGGCTGACCCAAATTAATGTAAGAAAGCCGGTACAAAAACGTGGACCTAAACGGCATGGAGTCTGCACCAAAGCGCTTACAAGAAAGACGGCACAAAAAACGTGGAGCAAGAGGGGGTAGAATCTACGGCACGTGCGTTATAAGCACAACGTTGAGAACGCTCAAGTTCATAGAATACGCATGTATTCACTGTGCCAGGGGGCAATCTTTGGCTATGTGCGACATGGTCTTACGTCAGTGCTCCCAATCTCACTCACCCATGGAAGGCATACTTGATGTTCTTAACAGGAAAAGAGGGCGGGGAGTGGAGGAAGACGGTAAAGACAAGGAGCAGGTTTTCCTCGCCTTGCTTTAGCGATAATGAAATTCAATTAATCAGTCCTCCGAGCACCATACACGATGGAAGCACTACACATACTGAAGAATTATAATCGAGCGCCCTTGGTCACGCACGTACGTCATCGCCATCGGCAGTTCACAGAAAACATCAACAATGACAAGCAACAAGGAAGCACCAACATATACAAACACTACAACTGGAGCATTGCAACAGAACCTCGTATCTCACAAAAACAGCCCTGCCCCACCTCCAGACGTTTGGCATACGACAATCAATTGCCCCCAACCAAACGCTGACACACAGCTGCAGCGGGTCCGGTTTCTGCCGACACACCCGAAATGCAGGGAACCCCAGATCGTCTATTAACCCCGTCAAGCGCAATACGTAAGACTAAAGCAAACCTATGAACACTGCCAGCCAGGTATGCTAAAAGGTACATGCTTCGCAATATCCATGGATGTCAATATAAGAAACATAAACGACCCTACCCCTCTCCCATCCTTGGAATCATCACGCCTTTATCCCTCTGGGAAACCGAAGCCTTCGGCTACTCTGTTGGCGCAAATTGCGGGCGGCCGCATATGCTAGCAAACACCCAGCAGCGATCCCCAATCAATCTCCCAAGCGCTGCCTCCCCAAAACTCCGATGAAAAACAACAGCTGCGTACAAATAGTGAAAGTGGGAGATGTCCTCTTTCAAATCTCACATGCGCCGCACCCTTAAAAACAACGACTAACAAAACCGCTATAAATACCGCGGGGTCCAACTCGCCGTGACACCGTCACGGTCCCATCACGAGCGGTCCCATGCCGGTCCCGTCATGATCTCGTTACATCCCCGTTATGATCCCGCCAAGACATCGTTACAATCCGGTCACAGGTTTTGTCAAGGTCCTGAAACGATGCCGTCATGATCCTGAGAGCGAGCGCTCCCATTCCACGTACCTTTAACGGCAAAAGCAAAGCGAAACGCGGAGGGGGTGGCGTGAAACGAGCACACAAGCGTGGATAGAATAAAATACCAGGTGGTTATGTAGAGATTTGCTTCCCTGGCTGCGTGTTTATTTGTTAAAAGTGTGTTTGTCATCGCTTCTACTTGCCAGCTCATCTCGCATTAGGCTTTAAGCTCGACGATCTTACAGAGGAGCCTTGGTCACAGGCGCCTCCCCCTTTCATCCCCGGGTAAAAAATCAAGTAACAGTACAGCGAAAACGTCAGTCAGGGGACCTTACGTCGACGGCTGATGGTACGCTACGTTCATCAAAACGCCTCGGGCAACGTGGACCCCATCAGATTCCGAACTCAAAGCTAAGCGAGAAAATAAATACGTACTTGTTTTTAGGGCTATGACAAGCAGCCGACACGTCCGAATCGTACGATCAAGGTCGGAACCGCAAAATGGTTGCGATCGTTTTCCCATTGATTCACAAACTATTTTCTTCACCGGCTCTATTAGCCCCCTTTCGGGCGTCGCTTCGGTCGATAGGATTCACTCCAAAATTAGCTACTTGTATTCAATGCCTTCAACATATGATATTGACGTATTCGATTGCGGCAATCGGCTTCGCCGTCGAATCGATTCAAATCCCATCCAATTTTCGTTCCGATTCACAGCCTCAACTTCAAAACTACACATTCCACGGAACAACATGCACGCAATCAGCATACTCGGAGGCCAGAAGAGACAAAGTGGCTGGGGCATCTGCATCACATGTGCAGCATGTCGGAGCCCTTTAACTCCCGGTTCACCCCCCCACACACCACCACAACAAACAACCAGCCGTGCACAACTATATCAAGAGCCGGATTGATATGGGAAGTCGGAACAAGAACACCCTAGTTGCAGGGTAGCGTGCACCCTTGTTAATAGCATGACAGTGAGGAAATACAGAAGTATTATCGTAATAAAAGCGGCATCGGGGAGTTTTAAGGAACATAAAGGGACCTCTTACAGTGCAATCAGACTAGTAGGTATGGTCCGTGCAGATTTCCTGTCAAACATGTTTTCCGCCAATAACTTTCTAACCAAGACGAATTGAAAGACAAGACGACCACAGTGGTGATTACCAAGTCTAAACGAACACATCCTGTTTTGGCAGTTTTTTTCGTGATATCTAAAATCAAGTAAATTACAGCTAAAAAGCAGACATCAGCTACTTACACAAAAACCTTGAATGTTTCGGCGAAATTTCTTTTCAATCAAGAATAAAAAAAATCGATTTCCCTATGTATCGCCGAACGAAAGCGTTCGGCGACCTTCAATTGTATATCTGTTGGGCACTGGGCACATATCTTCTCACATTGACTATCTCCAAGCGTCCAGGGCTCGGTTTTGTGCTTCTGTCTTCGTCATTTTGTTTCTTAACGATTCATCTTATTAACTATTAAAACGAAAGTTCATCCCCCCTGGGGAATTCCGACATCTGATGAAATCCGATATCTCGTATTTGGTTGTCCGGAACGTACAGGTTCCACTCCACTGAAATTACGTTATACTTCGAACTATAAGTTTATTTTTAAGCGAAGAGGCAAACAACATTCGCCAAAAAAAAAAGAAACCAAGGAACACCTCCACGGAAGAGGCGGCAATTTAGACGTTATTGCAAAATTCCGATCGAATTTTCAGTGCGAGGTGAAAAAAATACCTCGGTGCTGGGGAAAATCTGAAAAAAACACCGCACTGACTTTATGATACCAGGTCCTTTTATATGTCAGTATTCGCTGGGGGGGGTTATCAATCTTGGGAGTTAGAGCGCGTCATACATTATAAACAAAAAAAACACTCCAGCAGTGAGATCGAATATTTTGTCGAAACTCATATTTGCAAGCTGCGCGTGATACTCCGATCGCGCGTATTACGGGTTGTGTGTCCTCATTAAGAATATAGGTCGGCAACTCCCCTTGGAACTACAGTGTAGCTATCAGGGTCAACAGGGTAATGTTAGTCAGTCTGTGCGCGGAAACTAAAAAACCCGTTCCTGAGGGGGACAAAATATGACAGCTGTGGTAGGAAATGCATCAAGTTATCAAGTGCATCCTGTAAGTCGTATAACTGGTGAGGGGAGGGCGGAGTTTTTAAGAGCGTGGGGGCATGGGTTTGAACAAGGGGGGGGGGGGGGGGGGGGGGGGGGACTCAATCTGTGCGTGGAAACTATGAATCCTTCAAGGGAAAAATCTGACGGTTTTGAAAGGAATGCACCAGTTTATCATGTATATCCTGTAAGTCGTACAACCAGTGAGGAGAGGGCGGAGTGTTCGAGGGGGTGGGGGGCGGGGGGGGTTGGGGCAAAAGGGTTTTTAACAGCTTTAGGTCGCATAGATGTAGGGGTATGCTATACGCGTGGTGCTAGGTCTAGGCGATGGTGCGGGTGGTGGGGAGGGAGGGGACGTTGGGGGGGTGAATTGGAGCAGCGGAATGGATGGCTACAGAAAGATAATGAGGTGATATCAACAGCGTAGAAGTGTTTATTACTTTGGCAGATATATATGTAGTTGGGCTTCAGCATATGCGAGGGACATGTGGGATGAACCAGATGGGATTGCGTGTAGCGAAACTCAATATCTGGTCCATTCCTGGTCGTTGCCTACTGAAGATTGTAGTTTGATTCGACACCACGCTATCGACGAGGGTTGCAGCCACTCGTTAAAACCCGGGCATGTGTAGAAAAGGCGCCGGACAGCCTCAGTAGGCGGCAGGTGCCGAAGGGCCACGACGTAATGCGCATACCTGTGCAGCAGTACAGCAGTACCCGAAGGTATGACCACTCGTAGTAACCGAATAATACACGCAGGTATTAGTCGTAAGTAATATAATCAGGGTGGCTTCGCCGCGGCGGGCTGCCGCCCGTCTTGGCTCCGCGCAAGCCCGAAATTTTCGAGGATGCATAACATGTATTACGAGTATAGGATGTTAGGTAAATCAAGGCTGCACATGCGACAGCGCTGCCAAGGGGTACGGTAAAACAAATCTTGTTGGAAGAAAGAGAACAAAAAACTGGAATCAGGTGCAATAAATCACAGGAACAAATTGCGTCATCCGGCACACGATGACGAACAACAGCAGCAGCAGCCGCCGCACAAGTCATACTAAATAGGTGTAATTTCAACAACGGGAAAAGCAGCAGCTGCGGCAGTTCGACTGCACCAAGCAGCATTTACAGTATAAAAATATGCATACAATATTATGTTCACTTTGTTTTGAGCCGGAGCATGAAAAACAAAAAAGAGGGGAAAATAAAGTAAAAGCAAAAGAGCATCGGACCATGTACACACCAAGGCTCGAAGCCAGAGAAACAAAATAAGCTGACCTGAAAACAAAAAGTAAGTTCACCGAGATTCAAACTCGCACCCAAACAATTGACAATCGTTCGGGACTACCCCTCAAGCTATTGTTGTACGACTATTAGTGGGATAAACATATGCGTTAACAAAAAAAAAGAGGGGAAAATAAAGTAAAAGCAAAAGAGCATCGGAAAATGTACACACTAAGGCTCGAAGCCAGAGAAACAAAACAAATTGACCTGAAAACAAAAAGTAAGTTCACCGAGATTCAAACTCGCGCCCAAACGATTGACAATCGTTCGGGACTACCCCTCAAGCTATTGTTGTACGATTATTACTGAGATAAACATATGCGTTGTTATACCTACGACTACGCATTTGACTTTTCCCAACAGATTAGGCCAAAAAAAAAACACGATTTTGCAGCAGCTGTCACGACACGAAGCGAAGAACGGCCGAGGCCGCACCCGGCATGGTCGGGAGGAGCTAGCATGGTGAGACACGTCCAGGAAATAAAGCCCCGGCAGGTGGACGTCAGCTTGACTTATCTCGATGAAGGGTGAAAAAAATGGTCTAAATCGGACCCTTTGGCTGCTCTCGTGCAAGGGCCGACATATTTATACATGTATTTACAACGCTCCTCGGAGTGGGGGATCCCCATGGGGCGACGCAAGCTGGCATGCCGTAGGGAGGCCTGATTTGAAACGTGAGGTCGTAAATAGGGAACATCGAGGTCTCAGGGTGTCGGACGATATATATCAAAGCTCAGATGGAAGTGGAGCGACCGAGCAGCCGGGCGTCGGTGAGCAAACGATAGGGCGATCCCGCGAGGCGCGAGACCAAGCTCGCCGGTCTATATGGGCTGGACCCCCCCTCCATAGGCCATTTCCACAACATCACCCCACGCGAATGTCAGGCATTGGTATATGTTATCATCATACAACAGCAGTGGAATGTACATAGACACGTGCTACTGGTGCAACAGCAGTAGTTGTTGTAGGTACGTAACTCAACCACACGTGTCGTCTCGTGTCCTAGCAGTACAGCAACGGCAACAGCAGCAGCAGCAGCAGCAGCTGCAAGCAGCATGTTTTTAGTACTGTACACCCCACAAGTGTAGTGCCGCTGCAGTTGTGCGCTGGAATTATACCCACGCAATATAACATAAAACAAACAGGTACGGGCATAGGTATAGGGAAATATTTAAGTTTGTTTCCCCCTTTCTTCCCCCCAATAAAAAACAAAGAAAAAAAGGATCTTGGAGCCATTGATAGACCTAGATCACAGGTCCACAGAGTACCAGTACCAGTGATTCGTTTGGTTTCCGGGCCCGGAGCTTGTTGAAGGGGTGCTCTTATGGATGAGGAGACAGAGCTGCTTCGGCAGCAGCTGGCGCAAATGTCGATGAAGTTGGCTGAGCGAGATGCGGCGTGGGCTGAGCGAAACGCGGCGTTGACAGCGGAGAGAGCGTTGATGACGGCGGCGGTGGTAAGGGCTAGGACGATGGAGCTAGACGCGGCTTTGGCATCGTGGGAGGCGGCGGAGCGATCGCTGGAGACAATGGTCGGAGTACATGACAGCGGAGGTTTTGGCGGTGGCTTCAGGAAACGATTATCTGGCAGCCGCGAGAGCACTGGGGGTGCTCATACAGGCAGCGACCCCGCCAGGCTTGACGATGCGGCAGTATATGCTTGGGGTGGAGACGTCCGGTGATGATGGTGAGCCGCCTGAGTCGGACCTTGCTGTTACTGGTGTTGTTCACGCAGAACTGCAACAGGAGCCATCACCACCGGTGACCAGCGCTGAGTATTTTCCACTGCTGTTGGATGAACCAGATATCGTGGATAGTGATGTTGTTTCTGATGTTGCAGCCAGGCGCGAGCCTTCAGTGACGGAAGAGTTTGGGGGTTCGGGTGTCTCGGGGTTTGGAACGCAGCAGCAGCGAGAAATGCAGCAGCAGCAGGAGCAGCAGCGATAAATGCAGCAGCAGCAGCAGCAGCAGCAGCAACAGTCTGAGCCGGTAGCGGTGGGGGCTGTGGCCGCTGGCAATGGGCCGGAGGAAGTGCGGGCTGTGGCGATCAGCAGTGGGACGGGGTCGATAAGGAGGGTGGGGTTGCAGCAAGAGGGGGGCTTGGGCCAGCGTGGTGCATCAACGCATCCGTCTGACCCGGGTACACCACAATATAGCATGTCATCGCTTCGACCGGAAAATGAACCGAGTACGGTTTGGGGGGGGGTATGACGAAGAACACGAGGAGGGAGATTTCGGCAGCAATGGCAGCAGCAGCAACAGCAACAGTGTCAGCAGCAGCAAAGGCCTGGATCAGAGGTGAGATGGGACATCATCGTTCCCCTTTGACCGCGGGAAGACTTCACGGGCACTCCCCAGGCATGTTATCTATCGAGCGTAGCATCGCTTGACTATTGAAAATGTTCGGGTGGTGGTGGATTTGACTTCGTGTTGTTTTTGTGCTTCCCTGTGCCACATGGTAACATTTGACGTTGTTTTTCGTCAGGTTGTCTTTTCTGTGTGCACAATCGTGAGGGGGGTATGTTACACCATGCTTTTCTACGTCGCAGACGTGTTATGTACCTGGCATAATATAGTGCAGAAGAATGGTGTGGTATATCGCCATCTGGTCTTTGCTGTGTGCAAAATCATGAGGGGTGTGTGTGATATGATGCGTTTCTACTCGCAGACATATCATGTACCGGGAATAACAATGCAGAAGAATGGTGTGGTTTATCGCCATCTAACGATTTGGCGATTTAATTTGTCTAACCATTGCACGATTTGACTGGGAAGTATGAAACCTGCCATGCGTATTTTCAGCTGATCCCGTGCGCTTGTTATGACGAGATTAGAGGGATGACGTAGGGATGCTCCGTACAACGTATCATATGAGGGCATGCGACTGCCGATAGACGTTGTCAGGTACGAACTACAGTGGTACGTGTACTTATTTTTGTGGTTGGTGGGACACCGGGAGATGTGTTGCGGTATGATGCTCCTTTGTTCATGCAGATCGTGATTGCTGAGCGTACGTAACCTTATCCGACACTTGGTACGAGCTAACCATTATTGCTGAAGTACCATGCATGATAAAGCAGAAGTAATATCCTTTCTGGTATACTACTGCAATATATCAAACCGAAACAGCACGCGCATTGCATGGTGACCAAATTGAGGCAAGCTTTATTACAGATGTGTCTCCACGCGAAACCCGCCCATCGGTAACACTGTTGTTGCAGTAAATATTTGATAACTCTCTGCTACGAACAAAAGTGACAATGGGATTGGTGCAAAACCCACGAGATAACAGAAGAGGAATAACAGCGTATCACGTACCTGGTACCTGATATGCATCGTGAAGCCTTAACATATTTTTGAGTTTTCACGTGGTTTCTTGCATTTCCATTATATACATCTCTGAAACATCGCATGCAGCAGGACAAGAATTGAACTCTTATACCGGGTGCCTGATGGAAATTTTCATTCCAATTCAAAGCAAGTACCAGGCACATGTCATGCTTAGATTTTCAGAGTTGGCCGATTATTTGGGTTTACTCGTTTTTCACTGGTTGCAAATGGATGATAGAATCCGAGTTTGTTGTCGTGACAGCAGACATGGGCACTGTTTCTGGTTGCAGATTTTCGACTGGGTTTTCAATTCTGATTTTTTGGTTTTCGGGGTGTTGCGATGGGTGGCTTAATCCAGTTGGACGCATCGTTGAAATCGCCGAGCAGAAGGGGGGGAATTGACTGCATACTCGGCGTCCGCTGCGACCAACGAAATGTGCCGAGTACGGGGAGGGGGATTTTGTACTCGCGCGGGCACAGAGATTTGCCATCGTAGCCTATGGAATTTTGCGTTACGAATCAAGGGATGCGTTAGAGATACGCGCGAGCTAGTTGGATGCTATTGGCCGAGCAGGGGGGGATTTCACTAAAACTCGACGTGCACAGCTACCACTGAGTTCGTGACATACATGGCAACCGATGGTACAATATGTGTGTGTTAGGCTGCAGGGGAGGATATGACCCGCTCTAAGGGCAGGAGCGTCCCGAGTATCCCGCTTGCTAACTGGTATGTGATTTAACGCGAGTTCTAGGGTGACTGACCTTACCGCCAAATGGCATGTTTCCCGACACGGTATGCGAGATAATTACGACCAGATATCAAATGTGTGGCACGGTGTCTATCATTGATCGGCGAACACTACTAGTGCCTGTATACTCGTACGAGAGGCATGATTTGAGCGATCGGTATTGTATTATTTTGTCTGGATATGCATTGGCATAGTAACGGTATTTCAGTTCAGAGGGATAAGACTAGCGGCGTTCAATTTGGAGTTACAGCTGGCTGCGAACAATGCGCACAAGGCTATTTGTCGGAGGTCTAGTCTATACCTCTGATGGAGGTGTGATGATGTGCGCTGATGCATTGTTCATCGTTTTTCTCTTGGATGCAGACATGCGTTACGCTCTCGTCTATGGAAATGGAGTGTGGACAATGGGGAGTGTGAGATTTCCCACGTGCGTCAGCCGTAGATACTGTCGTATTTTATACGGGAGGTTTATGCTGAGATTGAGATATTTTGGCATTGAGATTGCCGTTTCACATGGGCGAATACTTAGCTTGATGCATCAATATTCATTCACTTGGGTTGATACGCTCGACAGTGAAAGAGGGTGTCGGTTGTAACGACGTTTCACAGCGCAAGCTCGAGTTAGGAGATAGGCTAAGCCTAGGGTTTCCTGGTAACAATATTGGTATTCAGACTGCCGTTTTACCTTGACAGTTATTGATGGAATTTGGGATTGCCGTTTTACCTGGAAATTGGTGATAACTTTTTCGGGACCAATCGTATCGCGCACCGAATAGGGGGGTTGTTTGTGGCATTAAGTTGCTCGATACTGGTCTGCGGATTTTTTGGCGTTTTTCGTGTACTATGGGGTTTCGTATTATCTGTCCAAGCGTTACTTGGTATATGCCTCGGCAGTGTGTGAGGCTCCCTCCCCGAGAGGCAGTCGTGATGATAAGATACGGCCGGGGTTTTGACAAGATACTGCCCGTATATATGACAGGGCGGAGCGTGACGACAGGTACGGCTCACCCCTTTGTGGTTTATGTGCGGAGCCTTTGACGACAGGTACTGAGCTTCTCCTGTGTGGTTTACGTGCGGGGCCGTTGACGACAACGTACTGAGCTTCTTCTGTGTGTGTGCTTGAGTCTGCGACTGTGTGCGGCTCTGTGCATGCTATATTATACCAGGTATATTGTGCTCTCATCTACTTACTCCATCGGGCCACGCCACGTGGTTACAACGCTCGCTGTATAACGTGTACTAGGTACCCACGTGGCGTGCCCCGATTTATAAAGTAGAGGAGGGCACAATATATATCATGCATAGAGCCGCACCTGTCGTAGACTTTCAAGCACACACACGGAAGCTCAGCACCTTGTCGTCAAAGGCTCCGCACATTCACCACACAGGAGAAGCTCAGTACTTGTCGTCAAAGGCTCCGCGCATTAACCACACTCCACCCTCTCATATATACGGGCAGCATCTTGTCATCAAAGCCCGGGCCGTATCTTATCGTCACGACTACCTCTCGGGGACGATGCCTCACACACTGCCGAGACATATACCCAATAACGCTTGGACAGAAAATACGAAACCCCATAATATACGAAATGCCAAATATCCGCAGACCAGTATCGAGCAATCGCATACCACAAACAGGCTCAGTCAATTACCCCCGAGTACCAGTAATTTTGAATGACTCAGTGCCTGGAGTACTTCATCCTGAAATGACTGAGTACACGACAATACCTGGGGTACTTTATCCTGAAATGACTGAGTACTGGCGAGTGCCTGGAGCACGTCAGCCTGAAATAACTGAGTACTCACGCGCTGGTTGGGCCGTAATTTTAGTCAGCGCAAAAAAAAAGCATTTTATTCACTTTTACTTGTTTTAATTGTTGGTACACAGAATGCCGACGAAGTATATTATTGATGCGCAGCAAGTAGGGCAGGGCGAGGGCAGGGCACCTACTAATTAATGGTAATTAGAAAATGCTAATACGCAACAAGAATAGGCATTCCGACATTTGCAGGTACACAAGAATGGGGGATTTATTGTACTGAAGTTAGTGTACAGCGCACCCAAATTCTCAAATAAGAAATCCAGCCTAGTTCGTACTGGCAATATACTACAAAACAAACAGGTGTAGGTATGCGTATACAGCAACGCGCGGTACATATCTTACATATTCAAGTTTTTGTTTGGTTTTGTTTTCTTCCCCCCAACTAAAAAAAACAAAGAAAAACACATCTTGGAGCCATTGCTAGATCTAGACAGATCATGCCATCCATGCGCGAATGCAATCTCCGGGTTATTTTCCTGGAGTGTGGAGCTCTTAGCATTTTCAAAGTCGAAAGTTGCACAAAAATCCTGGACTTCTCCCCCCTTCACGTTTTGTTGTATACTACATAAGCTACTAATAGTGCATCGGGCGGATGCCGTCCGCGGAGTGAAGCACTTGGCATTCACTTACACATACTCACACCCAGGCAGCTAAAATGCCCCCAACAGCGTAATACCATACTAAGTATGATACAGAGCAGGTACATGCATATTCTCATTCTCGAACAAGCGATATGCCTTGCGCAGACATTGACATTGGAACAATCACGCCCACATTTGATCGGTAGACCGCACTATTAGGCCGCAACCAGGGTGTTCCTATTCCGACTGGCCAGGTTATTTTATGGCTTCACATAGTTGTGAGGGGGCCAGAGTACGGAGACATAGGGCTCGGACAGGTTGCAAAAAGGCGCAACAACCACTTTGTCTAGTATTCCGACTGCTGTCCTGGCCTCCGAAATAGGTTGCTGGCTTGTTGGTTGTATGCTGTTGTTCCGTGGGACGTGTGCTGCTGTCTTGCTTAGTTCTAACGCAGACGGCCGAATTTTACTGCCTTGTCTGACTGTTCGGACACCCGAAAATGCTTATGGCTGGTTGGTTGTATGTTGTTCTGAATAGCACCTGTTTAGTTCCAAAGGGTAAGGGTTGATGATGTTCGGGCCCGATGGACGCATCGGTCGGTGCTCCTGTAAACAGTGAGCCCCACGCCAATAGACGTCAATAAACAGTGAAAACCAACTTTAGCATGGCAGACACGAGCGAGCGTACCGTTATGTTTATGACCAAATCGCTGCACAGGCGCACCTTTGCCCATAAGCACAGCCACTAGCAGGTGCTTACTGCGGCGGATTTCCCCATAACGTAAACGAGCATGGACCACCCTAGATGTACCGTCGCATAGCAAAATTACAAAACAAAACGCTGGGGTGTATGATAGTCACATACTATATGGACATGGACATGGTGAAATGATGAAATGCCTGGATGTGGATGCCCGAAACTCAATTGTTGGAGTCGCGTTCGCCACGGGCCCCTCAGCACCCGGATGTAGCGGGGTGTTTCCCGTTATCTTCGGGATCACGTGGACACCAACGTCGTTCGGTTCGGATCCATGATTTACATATTGGTACGGTACGGTACGGTACGGACCGGTACAGTACGGTACGGTACATATACAATATAGCACGTGAAATCTTCTGAGCACATGAAAATAAACATAGAATGTAGAAAAAAAAGGGTAGAACTAGCGGCCATCAAAGGTAGGTGAGAGAAGAAATCGTCAAACAACGCTTACCGCAGGCCTATTGATTGTATTAGTACCAATAGTATTAATTAATACTGTTATCGTCAAATCTTTACCGCCGGTCTATCAATAGAACTAAGCATTAATTCGATGCGACTGGCGGGTAAGGCTTCCGTGCCTGCTGGCGGGCTTTTCATGCTTTTGTTGCCTGCTGGCAGGCCTGCCGTTGGGCATTTCGCTATTTTTAGGCTATAGTCTGCAAATGTTTCATCAGCTGCTGCCGCTCGGTTTTGTCCCAGCAACAGCTGCTGCTCACAACGTCAGCGGATTATAATCCAGATTTCGTGTGGTACTTTGGTGCTGACTTTAAAATTTGCCCCCACACCGGTATACCACAACGCCAACCCCGAAGCTTCCAAAGCCACCGCCAGCCACCCGCACCGCCGCCGCCACCGCCGTCGCCACCGCCGCCGCCGCTGCTGCTGCTGTTGGTGTCTTCTGCGTGTGTTTCTAAAATTAAGAAATCGGCTGTCTGTGGTCATGACCTCGCCTGGCGAGGGCGAGTGTGTGTACTCCTCTTGCAGGTTGGCCGCTGCTGCGTGTATGTAACTCCTGCCAGATGGCTTCTGCTCGAGACACTGCTACTGCTGCTGCTGTGCCGAAATTTCTTGTTGGGGCGTCGCACGCCTCTGCACCCGCAGCTGCTGGTGCTGCTGCTGTGTGTTGCTGTTGCTGGTGCTGCTCTCACTCCTGCATGAGCATTTTCCTAAAAAGTGTGCTGTGTTGGATGATGTGCTCGGTATGCTCTTCGTACGAGGATTTTCTTATTCAACACGAAATTTCATGTATTCCGTACTGGGTTCTATAGGTTTCATTACACGGCTTTTACATAGCTGCCTCTGTAGATTCTCCCGGAACATTTTAATTTTAATATTGTCTGCATGTATTTGTGTTTTATCGTGTTGTTTTGTGTTGTAGTTGAGAGCGGCATTTTTCATGTACATATTTTGTTAATTGTTGTCGGTATTTTCGCACGCACACCCGATGCTGCTGCCTCCGTCATCTATATCGCCATTCATTACTGATGAACCGAAACCATCTCTCGAACCGATAAACACTAACACACTTACACTCTATTACGAACTTTTTGTTCTACGCTCTTTGTGAATCATATAAGTAATATCATCGTAGACAGATGAAAAACGTCAGCTTTGCGTCACCCCACCTCCAAAGGTGAACCTTGCATAGATTCCACGATAAACCATGTCATGGTTGGGGTGAAACCACGTGATCGTAGATGTCATAGTGACGCCAAGGCCATCATAAATTGTGGCAAGAATGCAAGTGATGGTGATGGCCCAGGCAGGAAACCCCACATCGTTCACTGCTCTGCCTACCTGCCTGTCCCATTATACCGTTCCTTCGGGGACCGCTTGACCGTTGTCATAGTACTAATACCAATAGTACTCATTAATAATATGGATAGGATATATCCTTTTACCACTGCAAAAATGTTCCACACTAACCCTAAGTAGTTTATCCCCCCAAAACATGTATGTAGTTCTGAAAGGTTTCAACAACAAGGCGTCGCCTCACCTTTCTATAGTCTTCTTGGAAACGGATGGCCTTGATCGAGGGAGCGCTGCTCTGAAATCATCGAGGTTGATCGCTCGAACGTCCTTGGCAGCGACTGTGCGCACCTTTGATCCTAAATCTGATTAGTGCCGTATTGTGATTGCGGTGGGGAGGAGGGCGGGAATGAACGGAGGGAGGGGGGGGGGGGTGTTTTGAACGCGGGTGTTGCGTGGATGAGGAGGGATGTTTGGGATGGGAGGAGCTGGGGATGTTTTCAATAGGCGTGGGGGGGGGGTGCAATCATTGTCATGCATGGTCGTAGCTACTAGACCCTTGCACTCCCACAATGCCGGGACGGAGCATGTCGGGTTTTCACCGACCAGGCAGATATGGCTTGCACTAAGCCCGAAGCGCTGTGAGGTGTTCGGCGCGTCGCATGAAGGGTGAGCTGCGCCCTATGAAGAACTGCTTGTGTGGGTGACTTCGGCATCTTGCGCGCACTTTCTCGCACATGAACGAGGGGTGCTTGCTTGGGACGAGCGGGAGGCGGGGGGAGTTAGCGGGCGAGTTCGGCAACAGCTTCACTTGCCCCCCCGAGTTCTGGGGCATCAAGGTCAGGACTAAAACAGCCAACACCACCCACCAAGCTGGGCGTATTCTTCTTTGGCTGACATGCTTCTTGTCCCCCCCCCCCCAACGATGTACCCAGAGTAATGCTTAATAATTGAGGTGTACAGGATTGCCGCTTGGTGTAGCTCGATGGGTCGGCAAATGCAAGCATCGATAACATTAGCCCAATTATAATATCGCCCTCCTAAAACGCGAGAATTAACTACTAACTTCACTCCGCCACACTACTATCAATACTTACCCGGTACTCGTACAATAGCTGTGAATGTACTACTGTGTATGCATCTGATAGTAACCCCTCCAAAAAAAAAAAACGCGATTGTTTTCAATCCTCGATCTACCAATCGACCTGTTAGGGCCGTCGCGGGGCAGGATGGGTGCTTACCTCTTATTGGCTGCATGGCGGCTTCTTTGCAGAGCTCCTTTAGGTCACTCCCCGAGTAACCATCGGTCATCTCCACAAGGGACATCAGCACAGCCCTATCCAACCACAACAATTTGTGCGGGAGAATCCCTACCGTCAGTGCTGGAGAGGAAACATATTAATCCAATACCACCGCTAATACTTGTGCAAAACTATTAGACTGCGCTGCTGTCTGGGCGAATTGAGATATATTTATAGACCCGAGCGACGCTGAACGGTCTATTGGCTACGATGACAACCAGGGTGCCCACGAATGCGAACGACAGCGGCAACAGCGACGGCATTGACAGTGACAACAACAACATCAACAACAACAACAACAACAACAACAACAACAACAACAACAACACTGACTACGACCATGGCACCGGCAGCAATCGTTGCAGTGCCTGCAGTGCCAATCATACAGATACAGTACAGTAGTTCGATTACACCAACAACAATTACAAAGGCGAAGCCAACGGTGAGGAAATTGCCAACAATGATGACCACGACGCTGAAGACGACAACGACACAATCGTTTCCGATCACAACAACACCAAAAATTAACGACGATATCACTACTAGCAACAATTCCCATGGCAACGACGACAGCCAGTGACAAAAACAGCGCAAAAACGATCGCGGAGATGCCAAGGCTAAACACGGCAGAAACGGGATGGCGGCCTCCATCACACGTATGAGCATCTCACCCCTTGATATCGGCCTTGTGTTTGGCCAAAAGCCTAGAAAGGAGGGCCTTTCGCGCGGGCGGGTCCGGCAAAGGTACATAAACACGTTTAGACAACCGCCGAAGGGCGGCTTCATCCAGCTCCTGACAGTCCAAGGAGAACAAAAATCAGCCACGTAAAAAACACAAAGCAGCCAAGGTCAGCGATAGATTAGTTTGGCGTCTCGGAAGCAGGTCTTGCACACGACATTGAGCGAGCCGCACCCTAACAGAAAAAAGCAAAACCTTTTGAACGAAAAGTAGCAAAGGAAATGCAGCAGAAAGCAGCGACATCGTTGGCACGTCGCTACCCATAGCTAGCCTTGCGCACAAAGCAGAGCGGCTACCGCACATGACAGGTAAAACCGTCATGACGAGCAAAAACAAAACAAAAAGCAACGAAGTAAAAGGGCTGCGACAGTTTTGTTTGGCGCCTGGTCATAGCTAGTTATACCATCGACACAGAGCGAGCCGTACTCAGAGCGAGCCGTACAACAACAACAACAACAACAACAACAACAACAACAACAACTCGGAGCGCGGTGCTCCGGCGCCGCGTCCCCTGCGCCTTTGCCGGGCGTCGTGATGAACTTCATGGCGCTTGTCCGGGGCGAAATCAAGTTGGCCCGAGGACCAACGCCCGAATGGGTAGGGTGGACCGTAACTGGACCAAGTCCGGCGGAAGGCCATCTCCCATGGCCAGGGGTTTTGTTAGTGGGTGAGCTTACGCAAGTCCCACACTACCCGGAAAGATGACATTCCGGGTGGCTATCTCCACCAAAACTGACCCTCAGGGGACAGGCCGGGTCGACATACACACGCATCCGTATACAACGGCAGCTTGCGCTGCCGGGGTTGCAACGAAGACCACTGATAGGGACAGCTTACGCTATACCTACAATGGGACCCGAAGGGTGCGCCAGCTAGCGTTGGGCTGCGAAAGCAACTGATTAAATCGACACACGACGCGTATGAAAATACGTGGAAGTGTGGTGAGCTAAAGCTTTATTTTTCCCCATCCGCCGGAGGATAAAAAACAACAACAACAACAACAACAACGACGACAACGACAACGACAACAACAACGACAACGACAACGACAACGACAACGACAACGACAACGACAACTACAACAACAACACAACAACAACAACAACAACAACAACAACAACAACAACAACAACAACAACAACAACAACAACAAAAACAACACAAAAAAGGCCAAATTTACAAAAAAAACGATCTGCACACCTGCGGGAGGTTGGTCGCCGCCAACACAAGAAGCCGTTCATCTTCGGAACCGTTCTCCTGGCCTTGTCCTTGGCCAACACCATCCAACTGCACCAGGAATTCTGTCTTTAATCGACGGGTGGCTTCGTGCTCTGCCTCCCCTCTAGCCGTGAGGACGGAATCAATCTGCACAAGAGAATGGTAAGGGGGGGGAGAGGGATGGGGGTGTAGATGGGGGTGCGGAGACAGGGGGGGGGGGGGGCGTATTCCTTCGCTGCTTGACCTTAGCCCTTTGACCATTGACCACGCATCCCTTTCGAGACGGAGCACCGTTCCGACCCTTAATGGAGACACCGCCAACATTTGGGCGCTCATTACGCTTTTCCACATATTACATAAAAACTGCTTGCTTATTCTATGCCGGTTCTGTTTCGCCGTGTTTGGTCACAATCTATCTCCTAGAATAGCGATCGTCTTTTCGCTACTCTCTTGTCTACTAAACTCTTCCATGTCACATTCGTCTAATTTCCTCATCTCCAACGCTTCCCGTTCCTTCTTGTACGCTTCCCGTTCCTTCTTGTGTATGATGAAAATAAAAAAACACTCCAGCTGTGAGATCGAATATTTTGTCGAAACTCATCTTTGCAAGCTGTGAGTGATACTCCGATCGCGCGTATTACGGGTTGTGTGTCCTCATTAAGGATATATAGGTCGGCGACTCCCCTTCCAACTACAGTGTAGCTATCAGGGTCAACAGGGTGATCTTAGTCTGTGCGCGGAAACTATAAAACCGGTTTCTGAGGGGGACAAAATCTGACAGCTGTGGAAGGAAATGCATCAGTTTATCAAGTGAATCCTGTAAGTCGAATAACCGGTGAGGGGAGGGCGGAGTTTTTAAGGACGTGGGGGCCTGGTTTTGATCAAAAGGGAGCGGGGGTGGGGGGGGGGGGAGGGGGGGGGGGGGACGGGTGGGGCAGCTCAATTTGTGCGTGGAAACTATAAATCCTTCAAGGGGATAAATCTGGCGGTTTTGGAAAGAATGCACCAGTTTATCATTGGGGGGGGGGGGGCGGGACGGGCGGGGTAGCTCAATCTGTGCGTGGAAACTATACATCCTTTAAGGGGATAAATGTGACGGTTTTGGAAAGAATGCACCAGTTTATCATGTATATCCTGTAAGTCGTACAACCAGTGAGGAGAGGGCGGAGTGTTCGAGGGGGTGGGGGTGGGGTGGGGGGGCGGGGAGGTGGGGGGTGGGGGAGGGTGGGGGAGGGGGGGGTGGGGGGGGGCGAAAGGGCTTTAGGTCCCATAGATGTAGGGGTTTGCTATACGCGTGGTGCTAGGTCTAGGCGATGGTGCGGGTGGTGGGGAAGGAGGGGGCGTTGGGGGCGGGGGGGGGGGTGGGAGAACTGGTCTACGATCGGTAGGTCGTCTTCTCCCCAATTCCATTTGAAAGTTACCGGGTTCACCTTATCTTCGTTACATACAACTACTGCGCACTTTTTTACGTTCGTTGTCACTCTCCATTTTCTAGAGTCATCCAGTGCCTTCCCGACCTGTTTCTGCAGTCCTCTGGATTTTTGTGATATCCCCACGAAACCATCCGCAAACATCAACCCCAACACCGTATATTTCCCCATCGAGACTCCTTGCTTTGCTGCTTCGACTGCTACTATCATGTCACTTATATATACCTTGAACAAGAAAAGAGGGGGGGCGTAAATGAGTGTGAGGGAGGGAGGGGGGAGTGGAGGGGGGCGTACAAGGGCTTGAGGCACCGGAGTCGATGGGAGATACCACTGGAGTGAAGCACAGGAAAACAAGATTCGCTTGCTGCAAAAGGTGGCTCTCTGCACAATGCAGCCAAAGGTTTGGGTTTTACGCGACCGGCCTGGGCTCCTGGACTAGAGAATGCTAAACACAACGCCCGAATTGCTATCGTCTTTCGAGTCTCAGCACAAGGGTTCAATCCAGCGAGATCTATTTACGTTGTGACTATTGCAATGGGCGTCGCTGAACGGATGGAGCGCATGCATCCCCTTGGCTCCGCCGTCAAATCAATGTATCAAGGACTTTTGGGGAGTTGCGACAGGCATTGGAGGATGCAACCCCTCACCCTCACTGCATCACCTACAGAAGGACGCCTATGATGAGTATAACAGCCGCAGCTGCATGGGTGAAATAAACCGCCTGCTTGCCTGCAGCAGCAGCAGTAGCGGCAATAGCAGCAGCAACGGCGGCAGCAGCAGCCTCCCAAGAAACTGACGCTGCCCACGCCCCAAGACGAAAAAGTCGGCCATACGACGGGTGAATGAAGCCAAATCAATTTGTGGTCCTACACCAGTAGCCCCACAACAGCGTCAGCAGCAATCCCGACTATTTGCGCCGCACGCATGCATACACTAACAAAACCCTACTGAGTATGGAACAGAATAGCATATGCTCAAGGTTGCTCAAGGCTGCTCAAGCACACTACGGTTTCATACCTCGTCGATAAAGATGACCGCCGGCTGTCGTTCCCTCGCCGCGGCAAACAAAGCTCGCACCATCTTCTCTCCCTCCCCGACGTACTTGGAGGTCAGGGATGACGCCGAGATATTGAAGAACGCGTAACCACTCTCGGTGGCCACCGCCTTCGCCAGCATGGTCTTGCCCGTCCCTGGACATGCACGTGTGCAGAAAAGTGTTGGTATTGTACGGTGTAAATTATGATGAAGAGAGTATATGTGTGTCCGAGAAAAAACAATAAGCAAACTGGTAGGCATGCAGGCGGGCAGGCAGGTAGGCAGACAGACAGGAAGGCAGGCAGGCAAGAGGGCAGGCAGGCAGGCAGGCAGACAGGCAGACAAACAGGCAGGCAGGGAGGCAGGCAGGCAGGCAGGCAGGCAGGCAGGCAGGCAGGCAGGCAGGCAGGTAGGCACGAACGTAGGAGGCAAGCAAGCACACAAACTAGGCATCATGCTTCCGGCATGAATTCGAGACCTCTATAGATGGAGGTGGACTCTACAGCAAACACTTGTCGCGAAATGTCACGCGTTACCATAGTGAAGCACGACTAGCCCGGTGTGGACGTACGGCACCGGTCGTCCTTCGAGCGCAAAAAACAACACCAAGCCAAGCGCGACAGTGCGCAGGACTATAGCCATAGCACTTACCAGGTGGACCATACAGCAGCACCCCCTTAGCCGGAGCTCGGAGGCCTTTGAACAGGTCTGGTCGCAAGTTGGGCAAGATGACGGCCTCTTGCAAAGTCTGCTTCGCGTATTCCAGCCCCGCAATCGAATCCCAGGATACCCCTGGAGACCTAATGAAGAACGTTAGCCGAATGTGTGTGTGTGTGTGTGTGTGTGGGGGGGGGGGGGGGGGGGGGGGGTCGATTCAGGTTGGCACCTGCAGCAACCGGCGGTTGTAAGCATAAGGAAATAAGTTCGTCTTGATCTCTTGCGAGGCAGGCCAAGCAGGTATGCCAACAAAAACACCCACCCCCTCCTTCGATTCCGTAAAATCCCCAGAAAAAAATCGCAAATACGCGCGGCTATTCATGAACTGCGTCAACCTCGAGCCCGTCCAAGTAATGATGTCACGGTACCCGCTACTGTGGTACGCCTGACGTTCAGACGAAACAGAAGAGACGGCAGCCGGGACGGAGCGACGGGGTCTAACCGTGCTCAGCAAACAGGGCCGCATTCACGACCGTCTGGTAATAGCGTATCCCAACGGTTTCGCCCTCAAAGTGCATCCTCCAGAAGTAACCACTGATTTCTCGGTCCAACATGCCACACTCACGTCTCAATTCAGAACTCTCACGCGCCTATTCACGCCCCACTCCAGAACTTCACACTTTAACCTCCAGATTTGCACGGTCCATTCTCGCACCAGAATCTCCAAACTCAATTATCACCGCAGACTTTCATATCCACATTTTCACTCCAAAATTCCATACTTAATCATCACGGCAGCACTTCACAACAATAGGCCACAGGTGTACTAACTTCACAATCACTTCTTCAATTCGACATTCGCTTCTCACCCTATTAATAGATTTTCACAGCGGCTGCTCACTCTAGAGGTTCCCACTCGATTCTTACTCTAGAAAAGCACGCAAAATCAATTTTAATTTCTACATTTCAATCCAGATTCCCGCATTTTTCACTTCCAAGTGCGCAATTTGACGCTCGATTCTCACTCCACATTTTCTCATTCAATGCTCACCTGTCAAGCATATCGCCCAAGATTTTATCTTGTAGTTCGGACTTCTCTGCCTCCTTCTTCGTGAACGTGCCGCCAATACCACTGCTCGCGCCCCCCCTCGTTGCTGCAGCAGCTGCGGCGCCATCCCCCGTCGTTCGTCGCGCTGTCGGCGCAATATCTGTCGGCCGCGAGGTCTTCTGACCCCCCGTCCCCGCCCCCCCGGTGGGATACGTCGCCTTATTCGATGGCAAACCGACCGAACGAGTGCCGCGGCCGAAGGCAACCGTACTGCGTTTCGTACCATTAATCTTCCAGAGAAGTTAGAGGGCAATGGTGGCGGGTGTGGGTAGGGTTGGTGTGGGTGGGTAAGGGTGTGGGGTTCGGGAGGGGGGGGGGGGTTTAGGTGTAGGTGGGTGGGGGCTGGCATCAGTGTGGGTGTAGGGGGTGGGTGGGGAGGGGGGTACTCATTTGAACCTTCCCTCAGTCATTCGGCCATTGACCACGCATCCCTTTCGAGTCAGGGGTGGGGGAGGGGGGTGAGGGTAGCGGGGAGTAATGGCAGCAAATATTTAGTGACCCCAGGGGGTAGCGATAGACATGAGTAGTTGTTAGCGCCCGTACGGATAGCGCGCCCTCTGCCGTGCGAAAAAGACCAGCTCCAACAGTCCGCGATCCGACTCTGTACCCGATGCGTTAATATAGTAACCCAGATAGAGGGAATCTCCTAGGCATTGCACCCACGGTCTGCGGAGGAATTGCTTAGAAGTAAACCCGCCGATAATTTTCGCAATAGTGTAAGGGGTAGAAAGGGCGACCATCAACCTTCCCCGGGTTCATCGGCGTAGACATTAAAACGATCTATGTGGTAGAGACCCAGCAACCCGGTGGCCAACGGCCCGACACTTCTGAGCAAGGAAACCAAGAATCCGGACAACGAAAAGCATTCTACAGATGGGCGCGAAGATGCAACAAACGGCATTCGTTCCGTCACCTCGCAAACGCCACACCCCTATGCTCAACCGAGTGCCAACACCGCATACCCCCCCCCCCCCAGGGATGTGAGGGTCTATGACGTAAAGGCTACGGCCATGCGTGGTCAATGCTCAAGTGACTAAGGCAAGCAATCAAAGAGTGCCCTCCCCCCCTCCCCTCGGTGCTCCGTCTCGACAGGGATGCGTGAGCAATCATCGAACGGCCACGGCTAGAAACTACTCGTACGGAGTTCGTCTCCCCCGCCACCCCTCACCCGAATACTCCCCGTCACGTCGGAACCTGTCGGTGCAGGCCGTGACAGCGCCGCCTTCCCCTGCCCGCTTGCCCCTCGCGCAATTCCCCGACCCTTCTCCTTTCCTTCCCCCAGGGGCTGCAACCCACCGCCTCCCGACGAAAAATGCCGGCGTGGTGGGGCCGGCGGGGCTAGCGCTGCCTTGATACTCTCGGCCCTGGACATGTGCACGCTGGCCTCCCTCATCAAGGTTTGTCTCCGCTGCTCGGCTGGCTCTTCTCGGGCCCCCTGTAGCAACAGCTCTATTCCGCTCCCATACAGCGCCACCGCCTCTATGGAGAGTAGTAGTAGCAGCATTAGCACGAAAAGTAGCACAAAACACAGCAGTATTAGCAAAAAAGAGTAGCAATTATAGTATTGTTTAACAGTAGTTGTAGGAGATGTAGTAGTGCTGTTAGTAGCAGTGATGGTAGCGGAAGTAATAGTAGTAGTAGCAGTAATAGTAGTAGTAGCAGTAGTAGCAGTAGTAGCAGCAGCAGGAGTAGGAGGAGTAGTAGTAGTAGTAGTAGTAGTAGTAGTAGTAGTAGTAGTAGTAGCAGTAGCAGTAGTAGTAGTAGCAGTAGTAGTAGTAGTAGCAGTAGCAGTAGCAGTAGTAGTAGTATACAGAAGCAAGGAGCTGGGGTAAGAATGGTTGCGGCAAGCGGTGTTTGTGTCTGGGGCAAATTCGTTTAGCGTTCTGATTCAGCTACTGTTAGCAGTGTACAGGACGGAGGCAGCACCTGAGGCACGAATAGCAGATCATCGGGCTGTTGCAACGAACGCTTGCAGTAGGTTCCACAGCAGTCTCAACATTCTACGATAACATAGTAATAACAATACTATTAAAAAAAATGTGACGCTGTTAGATGTACCCGACATGCCGATGGACAACTGCACCATGGTACAGGAGTGACGCGCGGTGTTACAAAGGACAGCCCCTATGGCGTTGCAGTTAGCCGCGGAAGACAAAAATCACCGCTCACATAAGAAATTCTACTACGGCTTACGCAGATATTCCACTAGGAATTCTACTGCAGACGGTACCGAGTCTTCCCAATCCTGCACAGGCTTGCGAGCCCATCAGTGTAGACTTGCCGTTTTCCATGACGTAACGCCTACGGTCATCTCATGCTGAATCCACCAACCACGAAGCTACGCCGGGAACAACAGCAGTCACCTGTACATGGTTCACGAGCTCGACACGAGCCACACCAAGTATCATACATATGCAAGGCTGCACAACTGATAGAAGAGGTTTGTATGAGGGGCAATAGTATACCGGTAGCAGTGAGAGCTTCCGACTTCCGAGGGATGGACAATCAGCAGAGGGTAGAGGGCGCATGAGCACACCAACCTGAGTAGCGGTCTACGCGTGTACCATACTCGTACAGCCAGTACGTGTACAATACGAGTACATTACTGCCGTGCTGGTACTTCGAAGTATGAATCATAGGGACGCTTGGCAAGCCGGGATCGCCTGCCCAATCCCGATTCCTGGTGATTTACATATCTCGCGTTCTCGTGTGTGATGTGCGACGAGGTGACGGATACCGGTATACCGGCTCGTTCACAGCAACCACTTCTTGGCCGCCGCACCTTCACGCAACACAACGGGGCACAACAGCAGGGCACAACAGCACGGCACCACACCTGGGCACCACACCGTACTTTTGACTCAGGCATACTTTCACTGCCCTGCCCTACCTTCTGCCTTCGTACCCTACGGTACTCCGCCCTCTCTCTTTTTTTGGTTCTAATGACTTTAAATTTTCAGCTCAACTCCCAGGAGTTTTTCTCCGTTAGCGAACTTCTCCACAAGCCGTGGTCACAGATGTCTTCGCTTCCCCCGCCCGGTACATACGTGCCTCCATTTCATCGCGCATAGGGTTCAGCATTCCCAACGTTCGTCGATTTCCATCAAAACATTTGATTGCTCACGCTCTCGCGCTTTCCGCTCGTCAGCTTTTACTGTTCGCAAGAAACGTTTCTACGAGCACGAGTATGCTCTCGGGGGGGAAGGATTGAACCAACGGCGTTGACTTTAGGAGGGAAGAGATTCACTTACTACTCCATCGGTCGGGGACGCCGGCTGCCAATGTAGTTATACACCCTCGGGGTAGACCAGCAGCCGAGGCCATTGATACTAGCGAACCGAGTTTCTAAGCGACAACACAAAAATGATGGGGGCCCATTCCCGGTCTCGCGCGCCCGAATCTCCGTGTCGCGTGCGACGACCGGAACCTCCCAAAAAGTGCAAACGGAGGAACGATCCACTTCATGTGTTCAAACACAGCATCGTCGCGTGCACCAAAAGATAATTGCATCAGCAACAGCAGATGCCATGGGAGCGGTGCCCACCAAGGCACCCAAACCAGAGTTGACGTCAGGTACAAATATCCACCGGCGCGTGTTGCTATTTAGCAGGGATGGGGATAACCCCAGATTTATATATAACCTACCTACCGGTTATAACCTCAAATCAGCTTTTGATATAACCTACCGGTTATAACCTCTACCGCGAGGGGACGAAAGTGCCCCATCCCCGGGGGTTCCGTGTCTAGATGTTGTACCCCATACCCGGGGGCTCTGTGGCTAGTTCGTCGTTACTCTTCGGGCTGTTGCCGAAAAATACCTGAAAAATACAAAAATACGGCTTTCAAGCGCTGCCCTTGCCACATTTGTAGTTTGCAGAAGTACTTGTTTTGTAAGCATGCTGCCCTACACCCTACTCCCTGCACCCTGCACAGCTGCAGCGGACACAGCGCACAGACTTGTGCAGAGAAAAAAAAAAAAAATCTTCCGCCCTATTATTATCATTATTATTATTATTATTATTATTATTATTATTATTATTGCCCTCCGACAATTGAAGATGTTTCCTATCCTTACATCCTTACTGCTCGCTCAAGTACTACGAACAATTCGCCAGCTTTCACCGAGCAACACTAGTACGCGAGCCCACAACTCCCTGAGTCAGCACATCTAGCCGGCGTCCCAAGTGCCCCCTCCCGCCAAAAGAAGAAAAACAGTCTCCGCTACTGCCTGCGCAATAAAATCAAAGAACAACCTAAAGCTCCACCCCCACGTCCTGCGAATCGCCACCCGCGAAAGAATCGTCACTATCGTCGAGCTCATCTCCGCTCTCGATAGGATCTCCGCTCTCGTCCTCGCTGCCGAGGCCGTCAGACTGTTCTGCATCTGGGTCCCAGGCGATGAACTCCCGCTTTTCGTAGTCCTTGAGTTGAAGGCGCAGGTTGGCCCTCACGAAGACTTGCTTCCTGGCGCGCTCCGTGGACATGCGTGCGTGCTTGCCACCCGTGACATCTGAAGAGTATCCGGGTTAGGGAAGCGTGCAGGCGGCAGGGGCGTGAGGTGAGACGCAAACAAGGTTGGTGTTTCGAAATGGTGAGTTGGAGGGCGCATATATCATATATTTCTAGCAAAGATATTTTTTCACGTGCATGTTTCTCTCTTGTCCGCACTCCGTACCTCCGAAGGTCGTACCTCTACATCTTCTCGATCGTTGTTATTTTTTATTTTACTCCAAGCTCACCGGAATCAAAAATCTAAAGCTAAATGGAATCTTACCTCCGTACAAACTCCAATTCCGCTCCGCTCCCGCCGACGCAGGTACCTTGGAAGCCACGCGCATCGCGACCTTAGCCAGGTCCGGCAGGTGAGGGCCGAACGTCTCCCACCAGTCGGCAGGCGACATCGAACTGGCGAACGTAAGCAGCTCCGCTCCTTCCCACTTCCCGGTCCTGAAACGGCCGAGCTGTGCTCCTGCCCTGGCCACCGGTCCTCCGTCGGGCAGATCTGCCGCCGCTGCGATGGCAGCTTCGGCATCGTCGCCGTGGTCGATGAGCAGACGGTTGAACATGGTGCTCGTGTCGGTCAACATCCTGCCGATGCGGGGGTTCTTGGTGACGTCGACCTTGTGGTACTCGGGGCCGAGGATCCAGGCGGCAGACATCATCGACATCATCGGGGATCAGACGTACTCGAGACGACTCTCCGCCTTGTCCTTCATGTCCCCCAGCCGCACCAACACATCGGGGTCCTTCCAGCCTTCCCCTTCGACCACTTTCGTCACGTCCTGCTGCAATTCCACGATCTGGTCCCACCTCTCCGGAATCTTCATGAAGCCGTTGAGGAACTTGGACATGCACGGCAGCACTCCGTCCCCCATCCTGAGGAGCTTGCACAGGGGGGTCATGAGCTGGACGAAGAAGTTGACCTCGAACCAAAACTCGCCCTGGAACATGTCGCCTTCGTTGATATTTCTGTGTGGACAGCCCAGCGTCGCGAACCTTCGTTGTTGCATTCCTGATGTACTCTGCTGTGCGCGGCTCGTTGGCGAAGCTCTTCAGGGGCCCCATCACCTGTTGAAATGTTGAAATTCAAAGTGTATGACACAATAGCGAATAAGGTAAAATGGTAAACTATTCTAAATTCTAAAGAGCATAAAAAATGTAAGCCATGACAAGCGCAAAACAAAACACGGAGTAGAAAACAACGCAATGCAAGGTGAAAACATGTCGCAGTTGGCAGCACCTGCATCCTTCTAATTGTTTATTGCATATTCTTGTATCTGGATAATCGCACGCTCTTGGGAGTACTCTCAACTCTCAACTGTGTCAATTTTTAAACTCACCTTCAGCATGCGCATGGCGACCATGACGTTAGTCGCGAACCTCGTGGCGCAGGGCGTGATCAGTCGGAGCTTGGTCTTGTCACCGTAGATGGCGCTCGTGCCGTGGTGGTTCTTGACAAACTGGATGACCTTGGCCATGCGCTTGATGATGTCGGCAAAGTACGGGAACTTCGCGCAGTCCTTGATCAGCAGATCCACAGCGTGAGCACCGCACTTCATGCCTGTTATGCTGGCAAGAGGCAAGAGTGGCAGACGGAATCACAGGTTTGCGGTTTAGGGACGGGATGTTGGGCTCGTGAACATTTTGGATTTTGGATGCCTCCGTGTCTTTTCTCTTTTTCCCCTTCTCGTATTTTATTTTCTGTTTTGTAGTCGTATTTCCTATCCTGTTTTCCTAGGTCGTGCAACAGCTGAAAACTGAAAACCTTCATCTCTACTTTCAGATTGAAGTATTTCTAATTTCTAACAGTATTCAAGTATACCTGGGGTGCTTCTTCTCGACGATGTTCAGCAGGCCAACGCAAGCCCCATCGCTGACGATGAGGTCGGTATTGGCGCAGATGTGCGGCTTCATCAGGGTGTAGAGGTATTGCATGTCTTTCTTGTGACCGGTCGTGTTACCGCTCCTCTCCACCGACGGATTCGATAATGTTGACCAGCGGCACACCCTGTTTCATGAAAAAATACAAATATGAAACAAAAACCAAAACACTTTATGCACAAGTAAATCGAAGCTTCGAAGTATAAATGACATTTGACGTTTGACACGCAGCTGATAAGGTGCCGTTGTGTATTGTGTGTAATGTATAATGTAAGATGTTAGATGTAATCAACCAACACAACAACAAAAGACAAAAGACACGCATGCCAACAATCCCCCCTGCTGTTGTACACAAATCAACAAATCAACAGCTGAAAATCAAGTGCTATTCCATCATGAAAAAAAAAAAACAGGCGGCAGTGGCGGCGGCGGCGCGTTTAAAAAAAAATCACCACACACAACACATAACACATACTTCGTACAACATACAACGTACAACAATATAACCACCTGCGACGGAGGGATCAACACAGCACATCCGACATCTGAAATCTGAAATCCGCCACAAACGCGACTCACCGTTTTGGTTGTCATGCCGTCGGTCTGTAGCGTCTTGCCGCGCTAAAGTCCGTTCCGCTCCAGCCGCGCCTTGCTCTCGACATCGACCATCGCGTACTCCGTATCGAGGTCGTTTCCGGCAAGAGAACCTCTGTCCCTCGCCTTCCACCCCGGGACCTTGGTGACCGCGGTGACGAAGTCACGAAAGTACGGGCTCTCTCCAAGGCTGAAGGACTGGCCCGTGGCAAGCAGCAGTCGCAGAAAGGTCTTGTCGGCAGCCTCCTTGCCCTCGCCGTTGTCCTTGCAGCGCATGTACGTTTGACGCGACGTGACAACAGCACTCTCCGCCTTACGCTTCCTGGTCGCCGCCCGCTTGACTTGAAAGCTTTGGAGAACTTTCTTGCCAGTAGCAAGAGCTTCAGGGGTTACTTTGGTGCACTTGGCGACGTGGCAGTTGGGTTTCCATGCGAAGTGAGCTGCCATCCGCTCGGTCAGGCCAGCAAACTTCTTCTCGCAAAGTTTGCACATGACGATAACCTTGCCCTGCAGCGTTGACTGCTGTGTGATCGTATACAGCGACTTGAGGGCTTCCCGACCCTCTTGACCATCGGGCTCGGTGGCAAGGGTGCTGCTGATGTTGATGGGGTGCTGCGCGCTCATGATGTGGTCTGCTGTTGTAGTCTGCTGTTGGCTGTGTTGCTGTCTGATGCTGTCTGATGGTGATGGTGTGCGGACTGCTATGTGCTGCTGGCTGCTGTGGGTGTGCTTGGAATTTTTTTAATTTTGAGGGGGGCCCGCTGGTAGTGACGCCAGGGTATGGGGGGGCACCGCAAAAATAACCTGGAAATAACCCGGGACAAACCATATAACCTACCCTCCCATCATATAACCGGTTATTACCGGTTATAGGTTATCCCCATCCTAGCTACTTAGAGCGATAATATGATACAGTATTTTTGGTTGTCACAAGCTCGCATCTACGATATAAGTGCAGCAGTACCAAATAAATAGTATGATAGTCGCCCCTCTTCATATAACCACTTACTTTTGCCTTTTCCTCGGGAGGGCTCGGTTGGCACATCCCTGGCCTCTCAAGACCTCCCACTTGGACACCGTCCCCTTCCACTACGCGCGGAACGGTCCAGTTTTTCATTGATTTCTTTCTTCACCTATACTTTTAGTTACACGAAGTATCATCATCCCAGGTCCCAGCTGAGCTCAGATTGGAAAATCAGCTCAGCTCTGGTTAGTAGCGCACCGTAGCGCTAGCTCAGCAGCGCAGCGCCGTGCAGTGCCATGCGGTGCCGTGCGGTGCGGTGCCGTGCGGTGTCGTGGCCTGCCGTGCTGTGCGGAACTGTGCGGTGCTGTGCCGTGTTGTGCAAGCTGCGTGCCTTGCTATACTTACTATTTCGTACACGTTTCTCAGCTCCAGAGTAACTGGAGCCTGTCCTGTGACCACGGACTTGGTTACGCGAGTTAATGTGAGAACAACAACAACAACAACAACAACAACAACAACAACAACAACAACAACAACAACAACAACAACAACAACAACAACAACAACAACAACAACAAAACGTAGTATCGTCATACCAGGCCCCAGCTAAGCTCAGCTTGGCTCATCAGCTCCGCTCACCTCAGTAGAGCACCGCAGCGCTAGCTCAGCAACGCAGGGCCGTGCGATGCCGTGCCCTGTCATGCGGTGCGGTACTGTGCGGTGTTGTGCGGTACTGTGCCGTGCTGCGTTCTTTGCTGTTCTTACTAAAAAAGCTTACATGCCAGGTATCATTCGAAGTATCATACCAGGCACTACACCAGGTTTTTACGGACTGCATTGTTAAAATCACAAAAAAACGCACTCCCAGCTCAGCTCAGACCGGCAATAGCTCAACCGCGTAGCGCAGCGCCGTGCGGTGACGTGCCTTGGCTTGCGGTGTGGTGCTGCGCCGTGTTGCGCTGTGCTTTCTTTCGAGCGTAGAGTACCAGATATCATGCGAAGTGCCAGGTACGAGGTGCCGGTACAACTATGTACGTGAACACTCGTCTTTTAGCTTTCTTTACTATCTTCTCCCGGTCATGTTACGTACCTGGATTTTTTTCCCCGCAAATTATATCCGTCTGCTGATCAGTACGTGACATCGCCAACAAATTGCAAGCACACAGCACAGAACAGGGCAACGCCTGCACAAACAGCTCTTGGCATCATCAATTCGCTAGTTGCACTAAGTCACAGGCCTTTTCTTCTTGCCCCCTTCACATTTTTTACATGTATTCTTTCTTTGCGCGAGCGTAGCGTGCGGTGTCAGCCGCCCGTGGAGAGGAGCTCTTGTAGTTGCATACAAGTAGCGCAGGTATGTGCGAGTCGGAAAAACTACAGCCGCCACCGGCGCTACTCCGGATTATATCGCCACAGCTGGTTGTTCCCATCTGCGCAAAGCAATTTCACAGGCACTATAGCGGGCAACCGGCACTACTCAAACAGCGCTATAGAGGAACCACCACAATCCTATTGTGCCAGTCTACGCCATTGCATTGTTGTACCCTGGGGACCTTGCTCTGACAGACCTACCTTCCAGTTGCCCCAGCCTGTCCATGGATGTTGCCCTCTCGAGAGTGGCAATCCCGCTGTCGATCAAAGAGTCGTTAGTCCTCGCAGCCGGGCCCGCACAAGCCGCATCGCCGCCTTTTTTCGACCCCATTCTCTTCATGCTGGAGGGGGCTCGTGTACGTCTAAGCTCTCCACCCTCCTGAAAGCTGAGGTGCCTAATCGTGTACTCGTAGCAGTGGACGTGTACCCGGGGTAGCGGACCAACCGGATGGAGACTCTCTACCTTTACCCTTTACGTGAGATAACTGCAAACGTTCGTTGTGTTCGTAGCAACGGCACAGGACAGGACTGTAAATCCCAAGACAAGATAGAAAGAAGGGCTAAACGTGTCGTGAGGGAAGCCCGTCTGCGTCCTATTGAGTATCTGGTGTTGCACGGCACTGTAAGCCGATGTGCTAGCTCTGCACAGGACTGGAGTGCAGGCATTTGCTGCTCTAGCAGTTGAAGGAGTTCAGACCGTTCACGTTGCGTCGTTCGCCAGGGGACATTTTACTTTTTGAATAATTCATTTTTTGATTTTTTTCTATTTTTTTTAAATTTGATTTTGACGCCATTATTCATTTTGTGAGCTAAAATCGGGCCTTTTAATAATGGTACATAATACCTCGTACCTTACACATAGACTTACTTAATTTTGTTTTTCTCAGGGATTGCCCATCCCTGGCCTCTCAGAGCTCCAACTTCCATATTACTTGCGGAACCTTTCCAGCTTTTCTTTGCTTTCCAGCTTCGTTCGAAGAAATACGAAACGCCAATAATAATAATAATAGTACATACCGGTACTACGTACAATACACCAGGTTTGTACATACCATCAGATACTACGCTACTGGATCACATGCACGCCCAGCTCAGATCAGAACGGTTCCGAGAGGTTGTTTGTTGCTATTCATAAACGAACAAAAAAATAAGCACCTTTGGGCTCAATTCGCCCAGTCATTCTCACTATATACGCACGGGCGATAACATCCTCCGGGTTTGATCAAAAGCCTCTACATCACAACGCCTACTCGTACCTGGCTTCTTTTTGCGTATGTATGACCCTTTCTCTACTGTACTTACTGTTGTACATCCTTATTATATTACTTCGAATTAATGCGCTAAGTTGGTCGTGACGTTTTTTTGGATCTTTGAAATATCTTGGTTAAAACACCCCCCGCAAAAAGCGGGCACTCCCGAGCTCCACTCGGCCTCAGGCGGCCTCGTGGTGCCGCCACGTCCCATCCGCACAGCAGCACTACGACATGCCGGCGAAAGAACGGGCGTCGGTGCCCCACCTCGGCGAGGGGGGGAGCGTGGAAATCGCCCTCCCGGGGACGGCTCGCTTGCCCCCCCCCGCTTTTTCATCGTCGCCGCCTGCTATTTTCTTTTTTCGAACTCCAACTATAAATATATATAAAATCATTCCTTGGTGTCATGTATGTATTTGGTCAGGAGTTTTCTGTCTCGGCCGAAGTATTCGATTCACGGAACTGGAATTCTCGGTCGAACAGGCGTCGGCGCCCCACCTCGGCGAGGGGGGAGCGTGGAAATCGCCCTCCCGGGGACGGCTCGCTTGCCCCCCCCCGCTTTTTCATCGTCGCTGCCTGCTATTTTTTTTTTCGAACTCCAACTATAAATATAAACATATATAAAATCATTCCTTGAATATAGAGCCATTCCTTGGTGTCATGGACTTTGGTCCGGAGTTTTTTGTCTCGGCCTAAGTATGCGATTCGCGCAACTGGAATTCTCGGTCGAATATGGCTTGGTTCGAGCGCCGCCTTCGGGGGGCGGCTCCAACGCCCCTCGCCCTGCCGTGTCCGTTTCGCACATCGACGTGAACGCGGACGGGCGCCGAGCGAGACGAGCGAGTGTCGAGGAGGAATTTTGGAAAAATTGTTGAATCTTAATAATGGCTGTAACGCCTGAATGATTTACAAAATTGGCATCATTTCCAAACGGTACGTGACTATGTTTGGAATTTTGCGGTGGCATACTCTCGAGCGTTAGTTTCTTTGCTGTACTTTTTTACTAGTTCGTTTGGTTTCTTGCTCGGCATTTTATTGCTTTTGTTTCTGCTCGTTTTGCCAGCTGGAAATTCAATTTTTAGTGTGGGTTCACCTAAAACGTGACACAACTTACCGACGATATCCAACAACAACTTGGTGACACAAATTACCGACGGCAAGACGTTTCGTGACAAAATAACTCCCAAATCATGATACTTTCACGTAAGTAACAGAATTTCGGGACAAAACAAAGCAGGTAGAGCCGTCTCTTCGGCCTTTGGCCCTGGCTTTAGCACGGCCGCTGACACTCCAGGCAGCCTCTGCTGTAGGCATGAACGAATGCGGTTGATTCGCAGCGAACTATCCCGCTGTGCTCGCTTCTATGTGGCCATTGTCCATGCCATTTCATGTCACCTTCCTTCTGTTTTGAGCTCGTCGTCGTACGGTTGAGGTACGAGGAAACCCGCACGTACTCGGTGAGAACAGCAGTATGTACGACGAGCATGAACGCCAATTGATGACATTGGCAAGCACAAAACAGCAGGTGTAGCAGCAGTAGCCGAAGGGCGAAACGTCTAGCACATACTGCAGCAACAAGTAGCAACCAGAACTACTGTAACAGCAGATAGCTCAAAGTGCAGTGCGAGTGCCGTTGGCAAGTTTAGTCGTACACGCATCGCTCTGTCCAATATATAACAGAATTTCGAGACAAAACAAAGCAGGTAGAGCCGTCTCTTCGGCCTTTGGCCCTGGCTTTAGCACGGCCGCTGACACTCCAGCCAGCCTCTGCTGTAGGCATGAACGAGTGCGGTTGATTCGCAGCGAACTATCCCGCTGTGCTCGCTTCTATGTGGCCATTGTCCATGCCATTTCATGTCACCTTCCTTCTGTTTTGAGCTCGTCGTCGTGCCGTCGAGGTACGAGGAAACCCGCACGTACTGGGTGAGAACAGCAGTATGTACGACGAGCATGAACGCCAACTGACGACATTGGCAAACACACAACATCAGATGTAGCAGCAGTAGCCGAAGGGCGAAACGTCTAGCACATACTGCAGCAACAAGTAGCAACCAGAACTACAGCAGATAGCTCAAAGTGCAGTGCGAGTGCCGTTGGCAAGTTTAGTCGTACATGCATCACTCTCAAGAGCCAACAAGAGGCAGGGCAGGGCCCCCCAACACAGAGACACGTGACAACCACGGCCAGCTGTCGATCGCGTAATTGGCCGGTAGTCCGTGCTTCGGTGGGTGTATCGGAAGTCGTTCGTGGTACTACTGCTGTAGACCGTCGAAAGACCACGTGACATGTGACACCCCGTTCTGGTGGCAGCCTCGCCAGTAGACCCCCCAAAATTTATTTTTATTTTATTTTTCTTGGCCCCATGCACCCATTTCCTTTCCTTTCTCTTCTTTGTTCTTTGTTTCTTTTTTCCAATTGGCTTGCGTCTGTTGTGCGAATGCGTAGTGATAGATACTACGTGTGATATATAGTGGTACTCTTTCTTGGGTGGCAAGCGGTATAGTCGGTTTTCCCAGGCGCGAGTAATGAGACGTATGCACCGGTATGGACCTGGCACATCGTAGACTGACTCCCGATTTCACTTTTATATGTTTCTGGTGGAGGCATGAATTGCGTCAGCTGTGATTTATGCGTGTACCACCTTGGGTTGTTTGTGTTTTTCCGTAGGGTATTCGTCTGCTCCAGAGTGACTGGAACCAGTCCTGTGACCACGAACTGGATTGTGCGAGTTAATGTGAGAACAACAACAACTGAAATATTGCCTGTTTCTTGACCTTTCAGCTGCTTCCTGCAAATTTGGTTTTTCTGCTAACACGATTTTGAACTTATTCGCGATTTTTTCTTTTTTTTGTCTAGTAAGTTGATTTGCCGCTAATTAGCCGCCTCTGCATTAGTTGCGGAACGGTCCAGCTTTAGCTTTTCTTTGATTACCATCATTTGTTTTGTAGTTGGCGAAGCTTCATCGGCTGAGATCTGGGCTTGGCTCATCAGCTCCACACCGCCCAGCACCCCATCGCAGCGCTATAGCTCACAGCAACGAAGCGCCGTGCAGTGCCCTGCGGCTCAGCTCAGCAGCGCACCACAGCGCAGCGCTAGCTCAGCAGAGCGAAGCGCTATGCTTTGCCGTGCTCTGCCGTCGCGATCGTTCGTTGTTCATGATATCTAAAACTCCGCGTAGGCTGATATTTAGGTATCTGGCGCTTTATTCTATATCGCGTCAACCATCGTCATATCAAACAATATGGGGGAGGGAATGTAATCTCTATGCAAAGATCCTGTTTTGTTTTAATCAGTTGTCAGCCGGCCGCCCCGGTGGTCTAGTGGTTTTACCCTCGAATACTACTAACGTTTGGTTGTCCTTGAGTTCGACACCCACCACGATGAAATATGACTTAATTTGCAAAAATGCAATAAAAAATAGATCAACTGCTGAGAGCGCCTGCTAGGTACAATTCGACGCGAGTCGACGAGGGAAGAAAATGCTCGATTCTCCTCGCGGTAAAAATGAAGGCACGTGATGAAGTGGGGAGGGAGGAGGAGGGCCCGCTATGTGACCCCGGATCTGAGTTACTACTGGGAGGGAGAGCGAGAATGGTGCGGGGATAATAAATGGGATGAAGAAAAAAAAATGTTGCAAAGAAAGGTGTACCAGGTATGATTATTACTACCAGCGAGAGCGAGAATGGTGCGGGGATAATAAATGGGATGAAGAAAAAAAAATGTTGCAAAGAAAGGTATACCAGGTATGATTATTACTACCAGTAAATAATATGTCAGTCTCTAGGAAATACGCACGGCACTATCAGCAGTCGTCATGGTAAAGACACTCCGGATATTATGTATTTAGGGGACGCGTCCGATTTCGACAACGTGAAAGCACCCACGAAGAAAAGACAGCAGACACACATATCCCGCCTTCCCGAGAAAAAACAGAGAAGAAGCGCTACGCCAACCTCCCGTACGAGCAAAGCCACCCCCGCACCAATCTTAGACAACGCCGCCTCAACGAGAGATCGCCCTCCTCCTCTACGTTTTCCTCCTCGCCCGCGACCACGCAGACCAATCAATGCGACAGCCTTCACGTAACAAACAAAGCAATCTTCTTCCAAAACCTCGCCGGCTGACATGTCCTCATGTCGACGTTTGATGCAAACCGACTTTGCGTCCTGTCGACTTCGAACCTCCATTGCCACGGGGACAGCAGTGCAGTCTCTTCATTAATGCCAAGGCCTCTTTTGTTTCGCCTAGAGGCGACGCAGGTTCTCAATAATACTCTTTTCGGTATTTTTGTTTGATAGACGCCAACTTTTACTTGACGGCGCATTTAACATAGTTCGTTTCGCCTATCCTTGCCTTCTTTGTGGTATAATATTACGTTTTTTCTTTTGTCAAAGCATGACTTTCACAATCCCATGTTCGTATTAAACTCTTGGCATTACTTTAAAGTTCAATGCATGCCAAATCGGACAGCGACACCTTAAGTTGTCGAAGTGCTGCCCTGCCCTACCCGAAGCATGGGCGCCGGCGAATGCCGGCGCCCATGCGGAGCCGTTGTAAACATATATAAAATCCTTCTTTGGTGTCATGTTTTATTTGGTCAAGAGTTTTTTGTCTCGGCCGAAGTATGCGATTCGCGGAACTGGAACGCTCGATCGAATATAGCTTCGTTCGAGCGCCGCCTTCGGGGGGCGGCTCCAACGCCCCTCGCCCTGCCGTGACCGTTTCGCACATCGACGTGAACGCGGACGGGTGCCGAGCGAGACGAGCGAGAAGTTGCAAAAATACCGCATGTCGAGGAGGAATTTTGGAAAAAATGTTGAATCTTAATGGCTGCAACGCCTGAATGATTTACAAAATTGGAATCATTTATTTCCAAACGGTACGTGATAATGTTTGGAATTTTGCGGTGGCATACTCTCGAGCGTTAGTTTCTTTGCTGTACTTTTTTACTAGTTCGTTTGGTTTCTTGCCCGGCCGTTTTATTGCTTTTCTTTCTGCTCGTTTTGCCAGCTGGAAATTCAATTTTTTAGTGTGGGTTCACCTAAAACGTGACACAACTTACCGACGATATCCAACAACTTCGCGACACAAATTACCGACGGCAAAACGTTTCGTGACAAAATAACTCCCAAACCATGGAATCATGATACTTTCATGTAACAGAATCTCGAGACAAAACCAAGCAGGTAGAGCCGTCTCTTCGGCCTTTGGCCCTGGCTTTAGCATGGCCGCTGACACTCCAGCCAGCCTCTGCTGTAGGCATGAACGCGTGCGGTTGATTCGCAGCGAACTATCCCGCTGTGCTCGCTTCTATGTGGCCATTGTCCACGCCATTTCATGTCACCTTCCTTCTGTTTTGAGCTCGTCGTCGTGCGTCGAGGTACGAGGAAGCCCGTACGTACTGGATGAGAACAGCAGCAGTATGTACGACGAGCATGAACGCCAACTGACGACATTGGCAAACACACAACATCAGGTGCAGCAGCAGTAGCCGAAGGGCGAAACTTCTACCACATACTGCAGCAACTAGTAGCAACCAGAACCACAGCAGATAGCTCAAAGTGCAGTACGAGTGCCGTTGGCAAGTTTAGTCGTACGCGCATCACTCTGTCCAATATATATTATAACAGAATCTCGAGACAAAACCAAGCAGGTAGAAGAGCCGTCTCTTCGGCCTTTGGCCCTGGCTTTAGCACGGCCGCTGACACTCCAGCCAGCCTCTGCTGTAGGCATGAACGAGTGCGGTTGATTCGCAGCGGAACTATCCCGCTGTGCTCGCTTCTATGTGGCCAGTGTCCATGCCATTTCATGTCACCTCCCTTCTGTTTTGAGCTCGTCGTGGTGCCGTCGAGGTACGAGGAAGCCCGTATGTACTGGGTGAGAACAGCAGTATGTACGACGAGCATGAAAGCCAACTGACAACATTGGCAAACACGCAACATCAGGTGCAGCAGCAGCAGCCGAAGGGCGAAACTTCTAGCACATACTGCAGCAACTAGTAGCAACCAGAACCACAGCAGATAGCTCAAAGTGCAGTACGAGTGCCGTTGGCAAGTTTAGTCGTACACGCATCACTCTGTCCAATATATAACAACCGTTTTATGTTCATTGATGGAGAAAAAAATATTACGTTTCGGTGTAAGAATGATACGTCGTACGATCGGACGTTCTGATTCTGGTGTGCTGCTGCCGTGAGACCATCGAGCACACCGCATGTTTTACCCAAACAAGAGCCAACAAGAGGCAGCGCACAGGGGCCCCCAACACAGAGACACGTGACAACCACGGCCAGCTGTCGATCGCGCAATTCGCCGGTAGTCCGTGCTTCCGTGGGTGTATCGGAAGTCGTTCGTAGTGTTGGTGATGGCAGCAGTGTGTATCGGCCGAGCTGCTGTAGATCATCTGATTGGATACTTTGAATATTGAATTGTCAATTGTAGTAAGTTGATGCTGGATATTCTGGGAATACTCTTTGTGGTACTTCGGTAGGTTGTACACAAGTACGAGCTATGCAATGAACCGTAGGTGTGTGTGTCGGTACATTGGTATGTGGTACATTGGACACTTATCCAGTAGGAAGGTGCAGGCATTGTTGCTGTAGGTCTGACTATCTGACTATTGTCATGTTAGGGGTATTGTTTGTGGTACGGGCAACAACCCGAGGGTTTTGTGGCACGTCTGAAAGTACATTAGGCCGTGTTCTGTGTTATGCGTGATCGGGTAGTTGCATAGCGTGATCCCGAGAGTGAGGTTGTTCGCGCCCACGAGCGCCCCCACCCTGCTCACTCCATCTTGCCTACCTGTCTCAGAAGGGCAATTGCTCAATAATACAACATCGTTTCCCCAGAAGCCACGAGTTTACCAACACGCTATAGCGACAAAGTGTCTACTGCTCCGTCGTCCCTTTAGACTACACTAGACTGCTGCACGAGAGAGGCCTGATCAACCTGTCTCATCATGGCTGAACCGGGGACACCTGCGGGTGGCCGAGTTCAGAGTAATCCGCAGGATGTTGGTGAGAGGATGGTTTCCCTAGAGACGCAGTTGTCCCAACTTACGACTCTAGTCACGTCGCTTGTTGATCAACAGAAGAAGCAAGGGGAGTCCTCTGTGTCTGCTGTCGCGCCGGGAGGCGGCGGAACAGAGTATGCTGGTGGTACGCATTCTACCGATGATGCTACTGGCAGGACCGCGGGAGGTACGGGCGGCGATGCCCAAGGCCTTGGCGTGTCCAGCATGGGGGTTGGGAGTAGTAGCCTTGCTGGCTCAGGCTTGAACCCTAATGTATTCGCTGTTAATCGTTCCTCTGCTGGTGCTGCAAGCTTTGGTTCGATTGGGATTGGAAGTGGGGCTGTGGGAAGCCAGTCTTTCGTTCCCGGGACTGTAAGTAGGGCTCTCGGAAGCCAGTCCTCTGTTCGTCCCGAACCTACTCCGTCGAGCAGGTGGTGGGGAAGTGTCGCCAGTGGAAACAATCTGATTCCTGGGGCCGGCATTACTGATACAGGAGAGACGTTGGGTGGGGGTTCTTTCAAAGTTCCCAAGGCTCCTGTTTTCGATGGGACAGACGTGTCTTACCCCTCATGGTCGCAGAATTTTCTGCTAAGTGCCCGGCACAACAATCTGTATGAGGCGTTTGTTTTCGAGACTGAGATTCCGATTGCTGACATTGGTTTCGACTTGACCCCCTGGGTAGAGAAAGGATTCAGTGTGGGTGTGCTGCGTCAGGCTGAGATGGCATGGTGGTTTCTTTTCGGCTGCTTGAAGAAGGATAGTCTGAAAACTATGGTTCGCCACGCTGGTTCTTCCAAAGCAAGGGTTTTCGAGTGCTGAAAGATCATTTTCTGCCGTTGAGCCAGAGTCAGATTCGTGTGCAGGAGGAGAAACTCAAATCACTGCGCATGCGTTCGAATGAGAATCCCTCGATCTTCTCTACATCTGTGAGAGAGACGCTTGGTGTGCTTCAAATGCTGGAAGTCAAGAAAGATTACAGAGAGGTGTGCAACCTGATGCTCGAGGGGCTGTCGCATGAATATAAGACTCTGCGTGAAACTCTGGTGGTGTTCTGCCCGAATGACCCGTCGTTCATAGAGACTAAAGTGCGTGAACGGTACCTCGACTTGCAGACTCAAGGTGGTCCGAAGAAACACAGTGTTGCTCTGATGTCTAGGCCTGAGAAGAAGAGTGCGAAGAAGCAGAACTACAAGTCAAGGTCTAACTCCGAGTCTGATTCATCTAAGAAAACGGCGTTTCAAGAGAAGTGTTTCAAGTGTGGGGAGGTCGGTCACGTGAAGAAGGACTGCCTGGCTCGTGTGATCGCTCATTCCTCCCAGACCCGATCATCCAAGGACGCCAAGAATGAAAACGGTGAGATATCTGAGTTGTTAGTGCTTCTGTCCCAAAAAGCTGACTCGGACCTGAGGGATACCTGGAATGATACCATGGTGTTTCTGTCCCAAAATCTCTCAAACGATTGGAGTGATGACACGTATCTTGCATCGTGGTATGACTCTGTACTGGTGAATTGGGTGAATTCTTATGGTGCTGATATTCCAACGCTGTATAGTGAAGTGGCGGACAGGATAAGGAACTATGTCGGTAGTGATCGTGTTATTCGTGATTCTATTCGTGAATATGCCACTCTCACCAAGAAGAGGTGTTTCGAAGATTGGCATGCAGACACAGGTACCGCTTTCCACATGACAGATTATCTCTCGTGTATGAAGGATGTGAAGCCTTGCCACAAGAATGTAAAGGGAATTGGTGGCGTGACTTGTGAGGTAGCTCTTTCAGGAACTCTGGAATTGGTGTTCGTGTCTGCTGACAACGAGTTTTTGGCAGAGTTGAAGAATGTGCTGTACTGTCCCAAATTGGGGTACAACCTTTTTTCCCCCAGCGCAGAATTTGATGGCGAGTCATGGAATGGTCTTGGTGGTCCTCGTGGTGTGATGACTGATTTCCACGGACATGTGACTTTTGATAATTTCGATGGCATGCTTGTTGCAACTGCGTATCGCGTGGGTGATGACTCTATTGGATCCGTGTTGGCTGCCCTCACTCCTTCAAACCCCAAGCACGAAACGAGTATGGATGTGAATGACTTTCATAACATTTATGCTCACTCATGAAGGATTGCTTCGTACTACTGCAAAGCGACTGGGTATCAAGTTGACTGGTAGCCTAGATGCTTGTACGGGATGTTCGATATCGAAGGCAATTAGAAAAGGGATTGCTCGTCAAACTGAATGTAGATCAGATAAAAAGTTAGGGAGAGTTTATGTTGACCTGGGAGGGAAGAAGGCCGTTGTGTCCATAGGGGGAGAGTATTACCCCATGATTGTGAAGGATGATTTCACAAGGCGTGCATGGATCTATTTCCTGAGAAGTAAATCAGACGCTGCGAGTGCGTTCCGGAGTTTTCTTGCTAGTGTGCGTGCTGATGGAATCCCATCATTGGTTGAGATTGTTAAATCTGACAATGGAGGTGAGTTTTTCGGTGGAGAATTTGCATCTGTGTGCAATGAGCTCTTGATTAAGCAAGAGTTCACCCCAGCTTACAGTCCTCAATACAACGGTGTTGCAGAGCGTGGCTTGGGATTGATAGAGGAGGCCGCAATGGCGGCTCGTGTTCAGGCGAAAGTTCTTTTTGGGCATGTACAGTTACCTAAGACGGACAGACTCTGCGCTGAGGAAATGACCTGGGCTTGCGAGGCACTTAATCACAGAATACTTACGAGGGCTGGGACTATTCAGGGAACGAGGGATGTAACGTGGAAGGCGTTGCCGTCACAACTCCCTCCACCGCAACCTCCGTTGCCGATAGAGATCGCGGAGGAGGGAGGGGAGGAAAGTGACAACGATGTAGAAGCCGAGGTATGGCCGCTTATAGGGAGGAAGGTTGCCCACACACTGTTGCGAAATAACGCGGCAGTGGTCCCTCTGGTGCAGCAACGAACGAGGTAGTGGTACCCCCTGGTGAAGCAGTCGATGTGGTTGAAAGTGTGGACGCAGAGAGTGTAGGTCGATCGCCGTTTGCCCCCTCTGTGCCATCTTCGCCCGTTCCCTCTGTGTCGTCTCCAGCACCTGAGTTCACGAATGGTGAGGGGCAGGGAGGGCAAGATGTGGGGGAACTAGAGTCGGTGGGTCCTGAAGAGCAGGATACAAAGTCTGTAGGGCCGGGAGGGCAGGAGGCAGAGGCAGAGGCATCTCCTCCGGTTGCTCGTCGTCCGCGGCATGTAGCTGAGCTAGCTGATTTCAAGAACCCTGCGCGTGAGAATGATGAAGTAAGAGAAGATAGAACTCGCGCGCAAACCGGTGCAGTTAACCAGCAGAATGTATCAGGCCTTGTGGGCACTCTAGGGCCCGTCTGCGCAACAGAGATAATATATGCGCTGTTGGCGGAGCAGAGAGCAGGTGACGCAGTGGAATTGCCGAAAGAACTAGTGCAGGACATAGAGTCTGAGCCTGATAGCTATCAAGAAGCCCGGCAATCCAAGTACGCCACGATTTGGGATGGAGCTATGTCTGCAGAAGTTGAAGGCTTGATAAGGGCAGGAACGTTCACGTTAGCGGTAAAGATCCCAATAGGCTGTAACGTGATAGATGCTAGATGGGTTTTCAAATGGAAAGCAGACGAAATAGGAAAGATAGTGAAGGCCAAGGCTAGGCTTGTCGCGAAGGGCTTCAGGCAGAAGTATGGTGTAGACTATCTTGAGACTTTCTCGCCTACTGCAAATCCTGCATCAATTCGATTGTTGGTAGCATTGGCGTGCAAGTGTGATTTGGAATTACTCCACTGGGACATTGAGCAGGCGTTTGTTCTCTCGAGTTGGATCACGAGGTGTTCATGAAGTTGCCTCCTGGCTGTGGTTCGATGTCAGGAAAGGTTGTCCGTCTGAACAAGAGTTTGTACGGATTGAAGCAGGCATCTAGAACATTTTACAAGAGGCTAGTATCGGATCTAAATATGATTGGTTTCGAGCAGTCTCTGTGTGACCCCTTTGTGCTGCGTTTCATGATGAGAGACGAGGTGATAGGCATGGTCGCGATTCACGTGGATGACATTCTGTATGCAGGAACTAAGAGTCTTGCCAAGGTGGTTGTAGAAGCTCTAGGCGATTCTCTTCCTACGCGAAGAATTTGGGTGAGGTCAAGTTCTTTCTTGGTTGCGCATTTATTCGCGACCGCGAGGCTGGCACGATTGAGATTTCTCAGGAGAGTTACATCAGGAGTGTGCTTGAGAGATTCAAAATTTGTCGCACCAGCCCGATCCCTGCTTCCCCTGCTAACGATAACAGGTCCGTGATGGAGGATGAGGAGGCAGGAGATGTGCCGTTCCGAGAGGTGGTGGGGTGCCTGATGTGGGTCGCCAATGGGACGAGGCCCGACATCTCGAATGCTGTGCGGGCGGTGGCGAGGCACTCTCATGAGCCGAAGAAGAGAGACTGGAAGGCAGCTCAGAAGATTCTGAACTATCTTCTGGAAACGGCAGATCTAACTCTGAAGTACAAGAGAGACAGTACGGTTGATGACGTAGGCACGTTGGCGTACGTAGATGCAGACTTTGCCAGCAAGGCCACTGACCGTAGATCAGTTTCGGGAGCACTAGTTATTGTGGCTGCCTGTCTTGTAGCTTGGCTTTCTTGGACGCAGAAATGCGTTTCGCAGTCGGCTTCTGAGGCAGAGTACCTTGCGATGGGCGATGGTGTGAAGGAGTCTCTGTTTGTGATCGGAATGCTTCAGTTCTTGAGGCCTAGTGTAGAGCCTCGTAAAATTGACATCTTTGAGGACAACGAGGGAGCGATTGCGCTTGCAGAGAATCCGCTTAGCTCGAGCAGGAGTAAGCATATCGACGTGAGGCACCACTTTCTTAGAACTCTGACCGAGAAGGGTGTGATCGAGATCACGCATGTTCCCAGCGAAAAACAACATGCGGACATCCTCACGAAGGCTCTGCCGAGAAGTATTTTTGAAGTTCACCGTGACTTTGCATTGGGCTCTAGGAAGTAGGAGTTTGAATTATTTTTGTTTGTCATACTGCATGTTGTGGGTCTGGTAGATACAACAGCCCCTAGGGAGGGTGTTGGTGATAGCGGCAGTGTGTATCGGCCGAGCTGTTGTAGATCATCCGATTGGATAGTTTGAATATTGAATTGTCAATTGTAGTAAGTTGATGCTGGATATTCTGGGAATACTCTTTGTGGTACTTCGGTAGGTTGTACACAAGTACGAGCTATACAATGAACCGTAGGTGTGTGTGTCGGTACATTGGTATGTGGTACATTGGACACTTATCCAGTAGGAAGGTGCAGGCATTGTTGCTGTAGGTCTGACTATCTGGCTATTGTCTTGTTAGGGGTATTGTTTGTGGTACGGGCAACAACCCGAGGGTTTTGTGGCACGTCTGAAAGTACATTAGGCCGTGTTCTGTGTTATGCGTGATCGGGTAGTTGCATAGCGTGATCCCGAGGGTGAGGTTGTTCGCGCCCACGAGCGCCCCCACCCTGCTCACTCCACCTTGCCTACCTGTCTCAGAAGGGCAATTGCTCAATAATACAACATCTTTTCCCCAGAAGCCACGAGTTTACCAACACGTAGTACTGCTGTAGATCGTCGAAAAACCGCGTGGCATCCCGTTCTGGTGGTAGACTCGCCAGTAGACCCCCAAAAATGTATTTACCTTTTCTTTTTCTTGGCCCCATGCACCCATTTCTTTTCCTTTCTCTTCTTTGTTTCTTTTTTCCAATTGACTTGCGTCTGTTGTGCGTATGCGTAGTGATAGATACCACGTGTAATATATACGTGGTAGTCTTTCTTGGGTGGCAAGCGGTATACTCGTTTTTTCCAGGCGCGAGTAATGAGACGTATGCACCGGTATGGACCTGGCACATCGTAAACTGACTCCCGATTTCACTTTTATATGTTTCTGGTTGAGGCATGAATTGCGTCAGCTGTGATTTATGCGTGTACCACCTTTGGTTTGTGTTTTTCCCCTAGGGTATTTCTCAGCTCCAGAGTGACTGGAGCCTGTCCTGTGACCACGGACTTGATTATGCGAGTTAATGTCAGAACGACAACAACAACAACTGAAATATTGCCTGTTTCTTGACGTTTCAGCTGCTTCCTGCAAATTTGGTTTTTCTGCCAACACGATTTTGAACTTTTTCGCGATTTTTTCTTCTTTTTTGTCTAGTAAGTTGAACTTCCTACCATTTGCCGCTAATTTGCCGCCTGTGCATTAGTTGCGGAACGGTCCAGCTTTAGCTTTTCTTTGATTCGCACCATTTGTTTTGTATTTGACGCAGCTTCATCGGCTGAGATCTGGGCTTGGCTCATCAGCTCGACACCGCCCAGCACCCCATGGCAGTGCTTTAGCTTACAGCAACGAAGCGCCGTGCGGTGCCCTGCGATGCCCTGTGGCTCAGCTCAGCAGCGCACCGCAGCGCAGCGCTAGCTCAGCAGAGCGAAGCGCTATGCTTTGCCGTGCTCTGCCGTCGCGGCCGTTCGTTATTCATGATATCTAAAACTCCGCGTACGCTGATATTTAGGTATTTGGCGCTTTATTCTATACATATCGCGTCAACCATCGTAATATCATACAATATGGGGGAGGGAATCGATATAGACTATCTCTGAGGGATCGTCAGGCCGGGAGGGGAACGGAGGAAGAATCGGGCGGACTAAGGCCACTGGCCTGGGGTGGCAATGTTGATGAGGATTAAGGTAGACTCCCAGCTATAACATACCAGGTATATATATAGGGAAAGGAAATAGTAGATAAAAGGAGAAGATGTGGGGAAAGGAAATGGGCGAATGGTTGGCGGAAGATACCACTGCATTAGGGTGCGATCATTCGACTTCATATTAGGTGCTACTGCTCCTTGAAGGAAGGATATTCGATCTATATCGGAAAGGCATCTACGCTACATTGTCGGAGGGCAAAAATAATAATAATTATAATATGGGGGAGGGAATGTAATCTCTACTATGCAAAGATCCTGTTCCGTTTTAAGCAATTGTCAGCCGGCCGCCCCGGTGGTCTAGTGGTTTTACCCTCGAATACTACTAACGTTTGGTTGTCCTTGAGTTCGACACCCACCACGATGAGATTTGACTTTATTTGCAAAAATGCAAACAAACAAAAAAAGGGATCAACTGCTGAGAGCGCCTAGCAGCGTTGGTAGGTAATATTCGACGCGAGTCGACGAGGGAAGAAAATGCTGGATTCTCCTCGCGGTAAAAATGAAAGCACGTGCCGAAGTGGGGAGGGAGGAGGAGGGCCCGCTATGTGACCCCGGATCTGAGTTACTACTGGGAGGGAGCGCGAGAGTGGTGCGGGGATAATAAATGGGATGAAAAAAAAAAATGTTGCAAAGGTATATTATTATTACTACCAGTAAATAATATGTCAGTCTCTAGGAAATACGCACGGCACCATCAGCAGTCGTCATGGTGGAGACGCTCAGGATATTATGTATTGAGGGGACGCGTCCGATTTCGACAACGTGAAAGCACCCACGAAGAAAAGACAGCAGACACACATATCCCGCCTTCCCGAGAAAAAAACAGAGAAGAAGCGCTACGCCAACCTCCCGTACGAGCAAAGCCACCCCCGCACCAATCTTAGACAACGCCGCCTCAACGAGAGATCGCCCTCCTCTTCTACGTTTTCCTCCTCGCCCGCGACCACGCAGACCAATCAATGCGACAGCCTTCACGTAACAAACAAAGCAATCTTCTTCCAAAACCTCGCCGGCTGACATGTCCCCATGTCTACGTTTGATGCAGACCGACTTTGCATCCTGTCGACTTCGAACCTCCATTGCCACGGGGACAGCAGTGCAGTCTCTTCATTAATGCCAAGGCCTCTTTTGTTTCGCCTAGAGGCGACGCAGGTTCTCAATAATACTCTTTTCGGTATTTTTGTTAGACGCTAACTTTTACTTGACGGCGCATATAACATAGTTTGCCTATTACGTTTTTTCTTTTGTCAAAACATGACTTTCATAATCCCATGTTCGTATTAAACTCTTGCCATTACTTTAAAGTTCAATGCGTGCCAAATCGGACAGCGACACCTTAAGTTGTCGAAGTGCTGCCCTGCCCTACCCGAAGCATGGGCGCCGGCGAATGCCGGCGCCCATGCGGAGCCGTTGTATTAGACTAAACTTTCGAATTGCTTTTTGGCCACTTGAGCCATGGACACAGCCATGGACACGAGACCACAAGCGCGCCTGCGTCAACAGCAAGCACAATAACACCAGGACCAATCACAGCAGCGTCCAGCCGTCGCCGCTCGCCGTGCGTAGAATCGGCAACACGAGCGCTTTTCGCTTGGCCTAACAATGGCGAATCCCGCCCAGCCCGAGAGCATTGTAACCAATAAATCGGTTCGAGTCAGGTGTATTGCTCTACGTACTGCTGCACTGCTGTACTGCTGTACTGGGTAGGTTCGTGGGTGCATGGTGGGTGGTGGGTGGGTGGTGGACGGCGGCTCGCCCGCTCCCCGAGATGGCCGAGTATCGTCAAAAAATAACCCCCCCCCCGTCTGTTTCCTGTTTCATACAAGGTCCTCAAGAACCAACCAACTAACTGCGCCCCGCGTACTAGGTGTACTGCTGGACGTACTGCTGCACTGCTGTTATTCTGATGTACGTACTGCTGCACTGCTGTACTGCTGCATGTAGTAAAGGTTTGGTGGGTGGGTGGGTGGGTGGGTGTAGGGTACACTGCCTCGTCCGTGGTGGGTGGGTGGGCCGTTCCGTACGTGGAAGTCTTTTTGCGTCCTGTGGGAGATGAACCCTTTTTTTTTCTACAATACCGGCCTCCCACTGACTGGGTGCTTGGGAGTACCACCGTCCCCACTGCTGCACTCCTCTGTCCTTTACTACCGTATGTAGTGCTGCACTGCCGTACTGCTGCCCTGTTATCATTTTTTTTTTGCAAAACTTACAGAGGATGATACCTTTACTACCGTACGTGCTGCTGCGCTGTCGTACTGCCCTGTGATTATTTGGTTATTTTAGTACTTAATACAGAGGATACAGCACCAATTTGTTTTTGTCCGCCATACCGGCCGGCAGCAGGCATATTTCGGGAGCACCACTAGTAGTATAATAATAGTAGTAGTAGTCGTGAGGTCATTTTATTGTAGTGTAGTGGCTTTCACTCCAGCCATCCACTCTTCTTCCGAGATCCTCTGAGCGAGTGTTCTTTTCATTTCAACAGCAGTCGTTAGTATCATGCTGACTGGCCAGGTGGTTCAGTGGTTGGTGTATTAATCGAACATAAAGTCCCTCGCGAGATCCAAGTCCCTCCCAAGTCAGTCGTGTTTCGCATTCGAGAGGTTCTGGGAGAGAAATATAGACTAGTCTAGTCTAATATTATAGGAAAATTAATTGCAGAGAACCACTGTAAACACTCGACCAGAGGGGCGGAGAAGATTCTAGAAGACTTAGTGGAGTGTGAACCATTATAAAACCAAACAACTAGCGACTTGAGAATGGACTACATAGCAAAGATAGACCAGGAGGAGGCGTTGATTACGGGCTTGATCAAGTCCGGAGGATGGGGGCGAATTGGGCTCAGGGGTGTATACCTCTGTTCGTTTGTCAAAGGACAACCAACCAACCACTGACCCACTCAGTCTAGGCAGCGCTCTGACGCAGTGCCTTCATGGTTCATTCAGTGGATTGTTCCTGATAAACGCAAACATCTCTGCGCATTTCCTCCCTGTTTGTGTGCGTTCGTGTGATATCGACCGATATCACACCACACCCGCGCTCTCGGGGTGTTTTCGGCCTGCTACGGGCCCGCGCTGGCTATCTATGTCGGTCGCTTCCGCGAGCGTCTGCGCCGCCTGTGCGTGCCACACAGAAAAAAGTAGCGTCTACCAATCAATATCTACTGCGAGGTCTAGGCTACGATGGACCAGCCAATCAATATTATACCTGATACGCTTGACAGGCAAGATCTGTGAGCGTGCTCTAGACTATGTGTGTTGACTACATGAATAATAATACAATACCCTGGTACATATTACTCAGACCTGTCGCTGCCCCGGGTCCGTCACTGGATTGTTCGTCTCGACGGGAATGACCTTCGTTTCCGAGCAATCGGGACCAAAGTTGGAACCACCTTTCGCCCGAAATCCGGATTGTTGGCCGGATTGTTCTGGTTGATTCCCGATTTTACGGTTACAAATGCAAGTATTAATATTAGTACAAATAGACTATTATATATGGTCGTACTCACAGCTGACTGACGTGTTTCAATTTTTATCTACTATCGGTCGTACTCACAGCTGACGTTTTTCAATTTATTTATAAAAAATATACCAGGTACTATTAAATTAATTATCAATACTACTACACTGCTGTCATTACGTACGGTCGATGGGAAAAACCCCGGGTCACTGCGTTGCTCGTCTCGTAGGGGATGATCTTTTCGTTTCTGAGCAATTGGTACCACACAAACAGTAATTGGAACCACCTTTCGCCCGAAATCGGGATTGTTCCCATTGGTTCCCGGCTTTACGGTTACAAATGCAACTCTAATACACCTATTATTGCTGTCACGTTATGGTCGATGGGAAAATACTTGTAACCAGGAAATATCGATGGGAAAATACTAACCAGGAAATACATAGTCACGGGTACGCGGGAACCCGGGTGAATACGGGTACTTGGGTACCCGCGGGATTACGGATACCCCCCTGTTGTTTCGAGCAGCCGTGCGGTTAATTATTACTTCATGAACATCTATCTCCAGAAAGCCTTTCCAATCACATGATATCGCGACGATATCTACGCTGTACCAGTATTGTCGGAGGGCGCTAAGAATAGTACACGAAACACCCAACAGTCGTATATCCTGACGAAAAGTTCTGGAACAATGAGTCGGGGACGCGCGAAACAAGCGGGTACCTCGATATCCGCGGGTATACCCGGGTACCGCGGTACCCGCGACGTCCTTATACCCGCAGGTTCCGACACCCGCGGGTGTTGAGGTCGGACCCTGCCCACTAGGGCGAGCTATCTAGGGCCTATATCTATCTGCCAAAAGCTGTAGACTATGTCATCCGTCATCCATCTCCCGAACCGCAACATAAGATTGGCCCTAGGCTAGTGTTTGACTATAGACTAGTCTATACTACTATTTATAGCCAAGCTACAGGCCAGGCCACGTCCACACGCGGTGCAACCCGCAAAACGTTCGTTTTTCGGTATCGATTGTTGTGCCACGTAGTAGTGCTTACGTATATGGTATGTATAATATGCACCCACCTCCTCGCTGTAACACAATTAATGCCGCGGGGTATAAAAAGTACGTGTACATACATACTTGTTGCTAGTGTTCTAGACTAAATGAACATGTCAGCAGCCAATCCTGATATCTCCCGCAGCCCGAACAGCGAAAATCTGCAGTACGTGGCACGTACAATAATGCCGTCAGCGTTCCGTGTGCGTGGCATGCGTCGAGAGTCTGGACGTTGCGATCCACGTCATCACCTGAGACACCTTCCGTGCCAATGCCCTGCTAAGCCCGCCGTTTATTCCTTTCCTGCACTGCTACGACTGCTGGCTTGCCGAGAGGGGGCCTTCAGCAACCAACAACAACCGGTACAAGTAGTAGTGTCTCAATCCCATACAGGGGGGTTTGATCGTGACATGGGTTCTCGCAGTCCTCGTAGAGTGTCTTTGCAGTTGCCCCCTGAGCTCGAGAGCAGCTGGCCAACACCAGAGCGCGGTCCGTCATCCATGCTGCCAAAGTTGCTACCTCGGGCGCTGGAAAAGCTAGGCAAGCTGGGGTCAGTGCCAACGTTGAAGCTCAGGAATGTCGTTGGGAAAGGTGAGGGGGGCGGCACACTGCCTCCGCCGCTGGAACTTGGTTTGGCCACTACGACTATTATTTTACTGTAGTAATAGTACTTTGGTAATGAATATAATAGTAGACTATATAAACGTATTGTAGTCTGACGTCGTACTTCAAAACACAAGTTTGTTCCAATAATAGTTCGCCCCTATCTATGTTGCCAGAGCAGGCGTTGGATACTTGATACCACTGGGCAAACTACCGATATATCGTTGAAAGGCGGCGTATAGGGTTGACCACTTGGAACATTTGGTGAAGGGTCAGCTTATCGTAGGAAGCGTCGAGTAGTTTAGAGCACACATTGCTGCTATTCTGGTAAAAAAGGAGTAAAGCGTTAGAATGCCAGGTACGTGATAAGTAATTGACACGTCCACCGGAGACGATTTCTATAAATACACCGCTTTGGGCCCAGTATTGAAGGGGGTGTGGCAATCAAAACTACAGCAATTCACACCTGGTAATTCTAGACATTAACCAATTTCCGTGTTTTCGACGAAGACAAGATATGTAAAGCATAAAATTACACCTGGTATACCAGGTACATCAGTGTGTGGGGGTGAACTGATACCTACTATATTTGCACATCCTTGAAATGTTGGGCATCTGTGCAAGCATTTCGCACGCAGTGGGAATATTTTGCTCGCATCCACCTCCGTTTCTCCCCCCCCTCCGACCACACGCACCCCTCGCCGACCGCCCCACCAACCCCCCCCCCCCCCCCGCCCTCCCCTGTTGCCCCACCTAAACTCATAATCCGCCAGAACAATACACACTATCCGCCCCACCTAAAATCAAAATCCTCCAGGATAATAAACACTCCCCAACAGATGATATCACCTCTTTACCTTTCGAGCCATCCATGCAGTACATAGCTCCAGGTAGATTATGAATATGGTCTTCGAGCTCAAATTCCCCATTCACCCCACCCCCTTCTTCCCCGCGCCACCCCGACCATTGCATTGACCTATCATCACGCCTACACAGTAAAATCTTCTATATATATTCATGACACCTAAAAATGATGGAACGCCCCCCGCCCCGCCCCCTTTAAAACACAACCCTCCCCCCCACCGGTTATACGACTTACAGGATTTACGTGATAAACTGATGCATTCCACCGCCGACAGATAGATGTTGTCCCCCATGAACGAGTGTTATAGTGTCCGTGCACAGATTGATTAACGTCGCCCCGTTGACCCTGGTACCAGCTAGTCCTAAGAGGTGTCGCCGACCTGTATCCTTGATGAGGACACACACCAAGTAATACGCGCATACACCGTGAATGCTACTGGCGCAAAGGAGAGCTTGGAGCGCGGCTGCCGTCGTACCGCTGCTGCTGTACTGCTGGTGTACTGTTGTATATTGCGTGTGTGTCTGCGAACCTGAGCGGCTGCTTTCGCAAAAAATTGTTAAGCTGTGTATTAGCATCCAGGTTTATTTCACAAACACCCTAGTTTATTGTATCATAAATGAAACACAGATCAAATAGTAATGTACCACACAGGTTGCAAAGTTGAGTTTCAAACATCGGTCGTACTCACATCTGACGTTTTTTAATTTAAATATATATATATCGCTATTCTTGATCGTTTTCTGTGCCTGTATGGTAAAACACACCCCACCCACACATGCACAGAAGCGCACACGCATACACACAGAAGCACAGCACGTACGTGGCTGTCACAAACGAGTGCTGCTGCTGATGCTGCTGCTGATGCTGCTGCGTCGTAGCAGACAACAGAGATAAACTGATTGAACAGGTGATGATGCTGTCAGAAGGGCGGGAAAGCGGAGCGAACGAAAAACCATGCGAAAGGGGCGCGGGCTATCAAAAAAATGTGCGGTCTCCATGTACTTACTCGACTTGATTGAGCAGTGAGGCACAGAATGCAACCTCATGAAAAAAGCCAGATGAGCGACGTTGGAGTTTCAGAGCACCGCCACGGAGTTCGGCCGGGACCGAGGCGTGCGTCGTAATGCACCGATGGGCGCGCCTTGCCTGCTCCGCAACCGAAAGCAAAACTCTCGGCCGCCGGAGAATTGCAAGCGAAAAAAAAAAGCCTGTTCCTTTAGTCTATATAAATATATACCAAAAAGTACGAGTGCTTATATTCTTTGTAAAACTAGACTAATACCCGACGCTGCCAACCATGCGAGTTTGTCCCGACTAACATGACATATGTGTCCTTGGTATTCAATTTAACGCGCAAATTGTTTCAGTCTTGCCACGATAGATTGAGTCTAGATGAAACCCACAACTGAGACGGCGGAGACCCCACAAACACCGGCCGACATGACATGCAACCGTAAATGAAGGGCTAAATAGTCACCAACTCTCCAAACCTTTTCAGCAAGGTGCAAGAACAACCTCATCTCAACTCCAACTCTCTGCACCCCCTCCCCACACCTCACCATAACCGCCTCACCACCATCACCACCACCACCACCACCACCATCCCATATTTCATCAAGCGTTGCCTTTTCTATTACGAACACAGGAGGGACTTCATGCGTGCGTTTGTTGAAGAGACAGGGAACGCAAGAAGTCTACGTGGCCAAGGTGTTCAACACGCTCCATCCCGAGCAGTCCGACCTTCTTTCTGCGGAACTGCAGGCTCTCATGGTCATCGACTGCCCGTGTGTGGTTGGATTTCACGGGGTAAGTGGCGTATTGTTCGTTGAATTATACTTCGAAGTATCGAATTTTCAGGGAAAGACACATCTACTACAGTGTTAGCATTATCATTGAGTTGGTGTTGAAGCATGTATATTATAAGTTAATTGAAGACCAGCGTACACCAATATACGATGGTGTCACCTGAGATTTAGACAATGATTGGGGATCTTAGCTATTAGCTAATTGGGTACACCTACGGTGGAATCGAACAACTATACCTGGCCATGTATAATCGAACAACATGCCTGGCTATGTGATAAGCAGCTTCTAATAGAAGATAGCCATTTAGAACGATCGTATATAGGTACACGAATTATTGCCACACAGGGAAAAGGTAGTTGGCCACGGCCGTACGTATGATCTAACAATCGACACAGCACTACCAGCTATCCAACACTACGACGATTGTACAGTGACTCATGTGAGTGTCGGAATGTCCACCGGGATAATACAATATGACGGATCAACCACTTTGAGATAGATCGGTTGCCAAATTGTAAACGAGATATTATTAATACAGTATTTAACAGTGCGTGCCAAATAGGATAACTACTAGTAAACGGGTGTCCTGTGTGTTTTTTTGACGTTCAACTGATCTTTCCACCCGTCTACATCCAGAACAAACTGTGTCCGTGCCGGCGCCTCGTATTAACTCAGCGACGAGTTCTTACGTCACAAAGTATGAGACGGAGACACGCATTGCTATATGTGAACTTCCTTGACGGCCACCGACGGTCACTCACCTGTACACCCGGGATATATAGTCTATATGAACGTAACGAAAACAGTACAAGTGTTGTTCTCATTTCGTCAGGACCTCAACATCAGTAGACTACCAGTATAGCATCCTAACCCCCTGCGATGCGGGCTATCAACATCGTGTTTATACACGCGACTTTACCTACAGCATCGTGTACTGACTTCTCCTCGTTTCTAATCTCATATCATATGCAGGCCTGGAAGCAGAACGATGTGGTATATGTTGTTCTGGAGGCCATGCGGCTTGGATCTCTGCTAGACGTTATGCGCAACGCGGGAAACCCTCTCTTCTTCGACCGGGGCTGTGCTTGCTGTGAGGATAGGAATCAGAATAAGGCAATAAGGCATCAGCACGACAACGACAACGTCAAGCGAAACGACAACGACAAGCATAACGACAAAGGCCAACGTGTATATAACGACAACGGCAAGCAATATAACAACAACGACAACGGCATCCACGATGCCAATAACGAGAGAGTGATGCTGGCGATCTCCTTCCAGCTCCTGTGGGGTCTCAAGTGAGTCACGAAGTTGGCGCAGATATATTTCACGAAGCCGTATTTAAAATTATTGCTACAGCATGATAGTGGTCGTTGTACGGTGCCGGCATGTCCAAGCCGGAACCAACAGCACTACAAATGATACCGCCAATACTCCGCATGCTGCCACTACTGGTTGTTTCTATTTGTGTCGAGCGATTTCACAGGCCCTACAGCGGGCGACCGGCACTATTGAAGGGCCTCTAACTGCACATTTAAAACCCTGGGGCAGATATTTATTGGATACTGCTTTTTATTCGACAACCCTACCACCGATACAGGCCTGTTACAACTACGTACAACTACGGGATCCTTTCATAGGCAGAATCGGACGAAATCAGTGTGAGTGCGAACACGGACCGTGTAACCGTGAATGTTGCGGTGTTGAGCCCAAACCATGTTTCGCTGACCCGGTTCCTGGACACTACTGGAGCGACACGCCAAACCCAATTGGATCCGATGATGTGAATTTTATCCATGTTTTCGTCAAACGCCTAACCAAGCTACTGTATTTCAAGTACTACAGTTATCCACGGGGAGATTGTTCATCGTGCTGCACATTTCGTTTTTATTCCTCAAAACCAGACTTTGTGCAAGAGGTTTAGGGCTCCTGAACGAAGGGGTCGCAGAAAACGTGGGCTCTACCGCTACTAACTTGTGCCCAATTCCCCACCTGTCCATCACCCCGATCGTGCACGCCCCTTCCCCCGACAGTTATATACACTCCATCGGCCTGGTACACGGTGATGTAAAACCGTCGAACGTGCTAGTAGGTTCCCGCGGTTCGGTGAAGCTCGCGGATTTTGGTACATCTACGTTCGACCCAGGCTCTGGCAACAGTGCCGCGGGCACTTTCCGGTAAGGACCGCGTTCGTTGGAGGAAAGAACAACCTTGGGGAAATCCATTGGAATTCCCGACGATGTGTACAATGTGGTGTGTGCAAGTTCGTGCATTCGGCATTCTATCTGGACTTGGAAATATTCCCGGCAGGGGGGACTTCCTGAGCATTGAGCTCTCCAGGCACAAGCCATGAATAGCCTCTTCCGCACGATGTCCGATAGTCGCGTCCCCGATTTTATAACATAACGGTCAGGAACTGGTTAATCATTTTTGGTGTACCTTTTTCATACATACGAAGTATTACTATAGTGTAGATGCGTAGAGCCGGTTGCCCTCTATAGCAGTGGCATTGAAGTCACTTGACACATACATGCGAGGATGAGGCCCATCAACAGAGGCAGCACGAGGAGTAGAGGCGGTTGCCGCTGTTGCAGCTAGTGCCGTTATTGCCGGCTGGCATATACCGGTGCTAAAGAGGGAACACTACTATTGCATAGCGTGGTATGTTGTTGTCGACGATATCGAAGGCACGAGAATTAATGAATGACGACCCGTTTGGGATTAGACACAAAAACACAGGGCTGACATATTTCGCAATCGGTCAAAGGAATTTATTGAAGGCGAGGTGACAGACGAAGTCAGCCACCGCGTCCGACAAGGCTGGACTCCAGACATGATGCGCACCCAAAAACAAATATTCCCAGATCTCGGACAGATCACGATGTATGTAGATAATCTATAGATCCTGTTATATATCTGTCTTTATGATATAGTACTCGTATATTGTGCAAGATCTGTGTGGTTCAGGTCCAACCCAGAAAACACGTGCCAGATCGACCAGATCATCCTGCCTTCACCCCGCAGCATGACTTATGGGCCCCGCGCAGATGATCATATGCACCAGGGACTTACTGCCCTGAATGATGTCACACAGTCAGGTTATCAAATGAGATGTATTCTGTCCCGTGCGTGAAAGATTCGTCTCAGTCATCAGCGGCCAATGATTGCGGACGAGCGGTCTTTCTTACGATGTGTCTGGAAATTGCTTATTTCAGGTATATGCCGCCAGAGCGCATGACCCAGGGCAAGCTCGGTCCTGAGGGAGATCTCTGGGCGGCTGGAATGGTGGTGGCGGAATTATTAACCCAGCGGGTACCCTTCGCGTCATGCGACACCCATGTGAGTGTAGGCTACAGACACCATACAAGTTTGTATGGTATGGTATGACATGGCATGGTATGGTACTATACGGTATGGTATGGTATGTATGGTACAATATGATATGAGATGGTATGGTATCTTGCGATGTGGTGTGGGATATTAAGGTAGTAGAAAACAAACATGTACCAGTACGTCTTGCTTGCGTGTACGCTACAAGGCGCGGGCATTCTGGCTCGCTATACGTCTCGCGGCGGCATGCATGCCTTCTTGTGCTTTGCCCATGGAGGCTTTCCACTACACGAGGGAATGCGACTTAAGCTTGATTCAAGAGAAGCATCGATTGAGGAGAGATCAAGTGACTTGATCTCTGCGTCGTATACTTAGTCTGAATCGGGAAAAGGACCGGCTTAAGAGAGATCCACTTGGCCGAACAAACCTCTTACGTCAACCCCCCCACCCCCCCCGTACACCATCCTAAGGTTGAGATGGTGCAACAGCTGCTCGCTAGCGATGACGACGAGGTGGTGGAGCACATTCTGTCTCAAAGCAAAGGGGTGCCAGAGTCAATTGTAAAGTTGGTGAGTGAGTGAGTGAGTGCAGGTGCTGCGATAAAGAGAGTACGACCCTCGGGCGTTATGTAAACAAAGACGTGCGAGCATGGTTGCGCAGATCACCCCTCAGTGTTCTGCACAGTCGAAGAATGCTTCGAGTGTTTAAATCGTTTGATAACGCAAGGATTCGAAAATTAGGGTTGCCAGCGTGCTGGCGGCCGAAACACTGCCAGCACTGGCATCGCTGACGGTTGAAAGACTTCCGAGTACGAGTATATACAGGCTTTACGTACACGAAACTGGGAGAACGCGGAGACGAGTATCCGCAGTGCAGAAATCCGAAATGCTGAGAGCACTCTCAGTGTATAGACTACTCCCGCAATACTGCCAACATTCTAAGTGCTCCAGCTGCTTATCGAAACGGTGCATATAGTTGGTCGAGGTTCTTGTCATGCTCCCGATGATACCCCCGCACTTTGCCTGTATTTTAGCACTGCAAGTGCTCATGGTACTCGCAGTAATAGAAGAACGGATGGCATGCTGCCACTGCTGGAAGTAACCGCAGAGTAGAACATTGAGATAGTTGAAGAAATTGGCGAGGAGTAGCTACAGCATCGAGCGCCGAAATGCTGAGAACCTGGAAGTATCTGCAGTACTGCACCTCCAAATACGGCCAGTACTCCCAGTATCAGCAGTATATTATACACCAGAAATGCTTACACAAAGTACCTGCGCTGCAGCATGTTTGGAAACGTGCTTTGCTCTCAGGTACTGGAACGTCTGTGCATGATTGTTGTTCCGTACACGTTGGCTTGTCTGGGTAGATTGGACGCTCGCGTATCGCATGCTATGTGCGTACTGCAAGAAGTAGCTGACAGCTGTGGCGGTCTTGCTCGCTCTTGCTCTTGCTCCCGTCTTAAACCTGGTCATATAGTCTATGGTTTAGCTGTGCTGTCTATGCCGCACTATGTTGTTCGCTCGTTTCGCTGAATACGAATTGTTTGATTTGTTTTTACAACAATACATGACGCCGCTGTTCTGAAAATGGCAGGTGAGGGGGTGTTTGACGATGGATCCCGCCGTGCGTCCAACCGCTAAGGAGCTGCTGCTGTCCCCAGCCTTTGCTGCGCAAGGATTGCGCCATCCAGAAGACGCGCAAAGGGTCAGTCGCAATAGATGTTGTTTCTTCTTTTTACCGTACGGCAAGGTGCAGCATGAGCTTCAACGTCGTCGGTAACTCACACACATTCCCAGAAAAAGAACACCAAAAAGGGGTAACCGGAAACGGAAACCCGTGCACGAACTCATCCACAGTTTTACGCATTATGTCGGGGCATAGCATCTCGGTTTGCTTGAATCCAACGCCTGAAGGATCCAAGGGCGACATGGAAGCAATTGTCAAACATCCCGTACCTCCTGGTAATAGGTGATAAGGATGGTGGAAGCACCTCCCCCAGGGTCGGCGCTCCCACCCCGTCGGCAAAACAAGCCCCCGAGTGTCGCCAGTTTTGATGTGCCAACCCCATCACTCGCGATGCTTTCCTCCGCCGAATAAAAGAAGAACCGCGTCGCCTGTACGTATTATACATGTGTCTACGAGGTTCCACGCCCTGCGGTCTGAGCATTCCTCAGCTTTTCTTAGGCGTACCTGGTGTATTTATTTGGCAATTTGCGTCTTTCCGCCTGTCGTTTATATCATGCTCACCACGGTGCAGATATTGGAGCAATGGATGCGGGGTGACCAAAACGATCGGCAAGAGGCACTCTTCTGCGAAGATGACGACTTCGATGACGTTGAGGAAGTCGATGGCGATATGGATTTTGACGACGACGAGTACGATGACGTTGACCTGTTTGACGACATCAATGGCGACTACCAGTCAGACGCGCATGAGCTCTTCCGTCGCAGAGGCTACGGCAGTACCGACTCCACCGCGAGTTTTCTTCGTAGCGCATCCCTCCTGGCCATGCCTACCTTCCGAAGGGGCGTCTTTGGGAGGTGAGCTCGCTCGACGCATGCCGCCATACGCCCATACTGCCACAGTAGGGCTATCACTTTTTGGTCGTTTCCGATTGACGGGGCTCCTCGACAGAGCAGCTATACACCCGATACCAGGCTTTGCATATATACTTTGCACTATTGCGGGGTATTTATTTGAGCCATTGTGTTGTTAATGGCGTTGCCCTTTCATCTGCTCACGGTCGGTTTTTGTACTAGGTTTGAAAAACCGCTAAAACGAACAATATCTCAGAAATAAAGGCCATCCCTACCGTACTACTACTAGGAGTGCTATTATTAATAGTAGCAGGCGTCTCGCCAAGGCACGTCGGAAGAACGTACTCCGTACAATGACCGATTTCCTGAGGGTGGGGGATACCAATAACAGACGTTGGAGGGCACCTCAGCAAGATTGCACCATAGTCTGTGATATCGGCGGGACCCAGAGAGCGAGGTCGGTTGCCTCCGTTATTTATGTGGCGCCTCACGTCAGGTCAAGAAGTAAATGCTGTTGGCTCGCACAATTCACTCAACTGTTGCTATTCCAAGATGAGACCACCACCAGCCGTTCTCCAGTTAGTTGTAGTATTGTCGTTGCATTGAAGATGGCCGTAGGAACCATAACCCACGTTACAGTGTATAGGATGCACATAAACCTAAATAGCATGCCCTCATTTTTACCAAAAGTACATCTTGGGTAATGGTTGCTGTGTTCCCACGTAATAATTGGTTGTGGGGAAACCGTGACACAACAGCAGCAGTGGTAGGGGTTGTTTTTCTGGTCCACACTTTTTTCGCTGACCGGGCTTGCTAACTGAAGATACATCCAACGTATTTTGGCTCGATGCGAAATAGGCACGTGCGATTCCTCGGATAATCCGGCCCATGGGATTGCGCGTATCGACTATATTTAGCTAACGTTTTATCTCAGCGTTGGCCGTGTAGGGTCAAATAAGGATCATACAGAATACCCCAAGGAAGGCGCAGACTTCTGCTGGGGTGGGCATGTCACTCCACGCACTACCTCGCAAGCCCCAAAACATTAATCATCGCCCTTAGGCCGTCCCCACCAATATGTAAGCTCATCTAGTCTGCATCGTGTCGATTTATCAAACGCAATGTCACGTGATGCAATACAAAAACAAAGAATACTCGACGCCCTCATCAGTACAAGACCCTTGTCATATGATGGTCATGATTGACCTTTTTTTGTTGTCCACCCTGGGATAATCACCTGATATCCCACCCCCCAATGCCTGCCTCTTTAATGCCCCCAGTCCAACGTGTGGAGACGATGCGCATCAGTGGTGGACGCACAAGGAGCTGGAAAAGGTACGCTGAGGGTCTGCCCGCACTTATTTCGACGCGATGGAACGGCTGGAACAGGAACGAGATTGGTTCGATGCCGTTCGTTCTTTTGCAAGTTCGTCGGATCCGATGTGAATTGGTGGCAACCAACCAGAAATGTTCATGTTTGACCGACTTATTAGGCGGGACCGTGTAGCTCGACTCCAGAACAAGGATGCCACCACGGGAGCAAGGAGTACTCCTGACACAGAGTAAATGATATTTGACGTAGGGATACCGCAAGCCAAGCCACTTCCAAAACGGCACTAGCCATCCAAGTGGTATCCACGGGGAAAATCTAGAAGCTGTGGCATGGGCCGTCGCTGTTCGGCGAAGGCTCCTGAAATCTCAATAAATGAAATCGGTTATATATTTTTGCCAGAATCGCATCGCCAGAGTCTCACTCACCAAGTCGTTTCCCTAGTGAACTTCCTCTTAAGTGAATGGCCGTATCGCACGGTTCCTACCACGAGCGAGTCCTGTGACATCTACATTCGCCCCACCCCGTGCGTGCAATATCATCTCATGTACACTCATGTGTCAACACGTCAACATTCCCATCACCAACCTTCCCAAAAGCAGAGTAGGGGAAGGAACGCTTCGAATGAATTCGACTTGATGCCAACTAGCAGCATTCATTGGGGCAACTACTGTAGCCCTGTTCAGGTTGGGCCGTTCGATTCTGGTTATCAAGATTATCTGCTCTACTAGCGCTTCTTCTCCCTCTTCCTAAAAAAAGCAGTGTAGACAGTGCTGTTGGGGAATAAACGCTTTGGAATAAGTTCGACTTGATAACCAACCAGCCGCAATCATTGGGGCAACTGGTACTATTCAGTTTGTTGCTTGAAGCGCTGCGACATTTGTTGGGGGCAATTACCCCAGCTCCTGGCCACAGCAGTTTGCAGGGAGACCTGACATTCGCGCTCGGAGTGAAAACGCACCGCACATTGCGACACATTTCAAGTGACAAACGCCAGATCATCATTTTCGTTTGATGACGATGGCTATGGTGATGATAACAACGGTAACGCTGACGACGATGAAGACGACGACGACGATGATGACCCTAACCCCAGCCGTAACCGTAGTGAAATCTGTACCTGGTATGCTTAAAGGCATCGGATTTTGTGACCATGTGGCATAGGCATTGGCTCAACGCACGCCTCACTCTTCCGCCGCTTCGTGTCCCCCCTTCCGCCGCCCCTGTACTGCAGCATGGAAACAACTCCGGCTTTCTCACCGCGCAGGGGATGAGAACCCTGTCCATGTCGGCTCTCCCCTTCCTAGGAGAGAGAAAACGTTCCCCGAGCACCACAGGCAACACGAGCGAGACATCCACCTGCTCATCAGAAGTATCAGAAGAATCGCTTCGGACATCCTTATCTCCTTAGCATCACGTCAACACTTTAACAGCGCGGAAATGATCAGATTGATAAGTCAACAGCGGTGAAACATTCTGCCGACGCTGACGCCCAGTTCGTAGGTTCACCAGCCCTTGGAATGAGGAGTCGATGACAGGAGGGTCGGAACTATTCGCACCGTAGAATGTTCCCGGGCTTCGGCTTTGGGTGGGGTTCTGGACCGGGCAAGGTTGCGGGTCTGGCGTAATCCCCGACTTGGATATGGTGGAGGTCTGAGGTCAATCCTGATTCGAGAGCGAAACCCCTTCGACAAGTCGTGGTGTGGTCGGTGCAGATTGTGTTGCAAAGCCGTTCGTTAAGGTGTTTGTATAGAGAAATGATACAATAATCAGGGGGGCGTGTTTGTCGGGGCGATGTACGTTTAGCTCGATCTCATAGAGTGGACCGACCAAGAACGACAATTCGGCATTGGGTTAAGGCTAGGCTGGGTAGCACATGCCCGATGGAAGAGGTCATGTATAGGTGTGTATCCTTTTCCCCGTGGAATGAGGTCGATTTAGGCCATTTAGGTCCTTTGGGCGATTAATTTTAGGCCATTTAGGCCATTTAGGTCATTTAGGCGATTAATTTTAGGCCATTTAGGCCATTTATTTTAGGCCAATTGGGCCATTTAACTAGTTGACGTGAAGTAGTGGTGTCGTGAAGTAAATCACCAGCGCATGACGTTAGAGCACGAGTGTCGTCATATCCTTACACCTGTGTTGCCAGCGTATATATGTATATAGTTTAACATTCTTGGGGGTGAGATGGGGCCGAGTTGTGGAGTTCGGGTCGCGTTGGGTGGTATGGCTCCGCTGTGTAGTTACTGGCGACGGCGGGCTATCCCATTGGCCTTTCCCTGATCGGGAGGCTTCCTTCGCAGTTTGGGGTTCAGTAGCGATTTCCGAGCTCTTGTGCAGAAGCATGGCCGACGAGTGTTCGAGATCTGAAACAAGGGAGCCGTCCTAGCGGGAGCAAGCTTAGCATGTTACAGCTCGGGATGTGGTACGAGATCGAGAGGAAGGTCTCTGGAGCACAATTAAATATTGCCTACATAGTTTTGGGTTCATTATATACCCACCTAGAGTGTATGTATGAATCAGTTTATGCTTGTGCCTTCGCCCTTCTGGCCAAGAAGCGCGAATGGTACTATTAATCTATGGATACTATTAATACTATCAATAGTATTAATACAGTACATCCCTTACCAAGGCTAAGGTAGAGTGTGTGTGTGCTCACTTCATGCATAGCCGTGGTCTTGAGCTTAGACCTTTCAATACGGCAGGGGGGGGGTCTTTGTGGTTGCTTAATTTAACGGCTCAGGACCCCCGACGCAAGCGCCGAACCTATTAGTTACTACCTCTCTCAGCCTGGAGTTTCCCAGGCGGGAAATATGTTTGTGTTCCCCGACGAGGCACATCAAGAGCAGCATTACAGACTTATGTGTATTTATTGTTCTACTGTTAGAGTAGTCAACGTGACCCAGAGAACTACTCGTTTATAGTGTGTACTACCACTGTAGAGCGGGGCAAGGCTACCGTAGGGGGGGGCGCTCTTAGAAGACTTAGGGTTTCCTGTATCAACGGCTCAGGTGTTGCACGCGAGTACCTAACCTATAAATTAGTACTTTTGCGAGTCGTGAACTATTGTGTGTGGTGCTTTGTGTTTCATGGTATAACCCGCCATGTAGTCAGTTGTTCGGATGGCGCTCTTGAGCGAGGTGCAGAACCGTTTGCGCTACCAGCCGATGGTAGCGTTGGGGTAACCCCCCTCATTCTTTAGCTGAGGTCAGTGGGAGGGTGGCCTTCTGCCGCCATTGTGGTAGGGTAGTTCTATGTACAGAGCTACACAGAGAAGGGAGGCGCTCTTCAAGCCCACCTCCGATCTCACTTGAAAAAACGAGTCGTGGTCGTAATCGGCAGTTGTGTGTTTTCATAATCTTCTGTTGATGGCGTTTCGCGCCGATTCTCCGGCAGATTTAACTTAGCAGTAGATAGATGCTGCACTACTAATAATACGATAATTTCTAATTTTTGTGATTCTCCACCGTCGACGTTACACTGGAAACGCGGTTTGAATGAACATGGACTAGGGGTTTGAACCGACCGCTCCGCCACAATGGCGGAGCGGCCAAAATTTAAGTTAAACATTTCGTTCCGACGAAACATGAAACGTATGAGGTGCAGCAATGGGATGTACGCGATTGCGCAAACACGACCTTAGCCGGCGATAGGCTAGTATGTTGTATTTGCTTAGTTTATGCGGCCACTTAGATCCCTCATACATACAAGCCCTTGGTTTTTGCTCTCTTTTGGTGTTGCGGTTTTCGATTATCTCCAGACAAATAAACTGTAGACCGAAAATTGATTAATAATACTCGTTAAAATCAACATATGGGTGGGCTCACGTCAGTAACACCAGCAAATAGACGCCAACATACTTTGAAACACGTACCCGGCGCAATGAAAAATGTAACAGCGCATCACATAACGTTTTCAAAGTTTACCGGGGATGGTAGCTTTTTTTGCTGAATTATGTACGATTCGTGGCAAAACAAGACGAGACCACCACGAATCAAATATGTATACGATATTTCGAGTGACTACACACGCCTCCGACGTTAATGTTATATTAATATAAACAATTAAAATGCACTCCCCAGCAGTGAGATGATTGAAGATTTCATCTTTGCAATCTGTGTGTGATATTCCGATCGCGCGGAATTTCGGATGTGTCCCCATTAAGGACATACAGTAGGTCGGAGACTCCCCTTAGAACTAGCTTGTACCACGGTCTACAGGGTGATGTTAATCAACCTGTGCGCATGAATTATATCACCCGTTTTTGAGGGGACAAAATCTGACGGCTGTGGAATGAACCAGTGAGATATGTATATCCTGTAATTGTACGACCGGTGAGGGGAGGAGGCGGGCAAAGGGGGGATAGATGACATACATTAATAGGAACTTACTGCACGCGTAATGCTAAGAGGTGATGGTGGGGGTGGCGGGGAGGGGGGAGGGGGGGGGGGGTTACTGAAACCTGAACACCGTATATACATGAAATGGAGCTACTCCATATACATTATAAAACAAAAATACACTCCAGCTGTGAGATCGAAGATTTTATCGAAACTATTATTTACAAGCTGTGTGTGATACTCCGATCGCACGTATTACTGGGTGTGTGTGTCCTCATTAAGGATACAGGTCGGCGACTCCCCTTGGAACTACAGTGTAGCTTGCACCAGGGTCAACAGGGTGATGTTAGTCAGTCTGTGCATGAAAACTATAAAGCCCGTTTTTGAGGGGGGCAAAATCTGCCAGCTGTGGAAGGGAATGCATCAGTTTGTCAAGTGCGTATATATTATGTTAGACGGCTGACAACGTGCGGGTTGAGCCACAACACCAACCACCCCGAAAACATCCCCATCAACAATAAAAAAGAACGGATTGCCGTAAAAAAGGGAAACCACATACCCGAAACTACTTCATTTGCCTATCTCCGTCTTATTAATAGCATCGATCGATATAATCCACCTGGTGCCCTTGCGTTGCCCTTCGTCCTCGTGAAACTTGCTCAGCTACGTTCCACCATTCGATATTGCAACCCCGTGCGTTGTTCAGGAAAATATTAATCTTACTGCAGTGAAGCATACAAAGAAAAGATCGCTGCGGCAGCACACTAGTCTACCCGGAGCTCCCATGATGATTCTTCATGGCCATGGGCACGTACGAATGAACGCGTCTACAACATCTCCACCTGATTCTACACAGGTCGACCCTGCACGACAATGACATGACCAACACCACGATTACCACGGCAAAAGCGCTCTTCCGAACGATGCGCATCTGCGTGTGACATCTCTCGACCCATAGTTTATACTTCAGTACCAGGTACTAGACTATACTTTACTGTTTCGGCACACCTGTCACCAGGCAAAATCTAATACACGGTTGTGCAACCCGCGACGTCAAACCGGTCGAACAGAAACGGAGATATCTAAAAGAATGTCCCCCTGAAGAAAGATTTGATCTACATACACGACCAGAGAGGCTCAAAGGGAGCACGTGACCGCCCACGCTATAAACAGACCCAGAAATAGCGCCACAAGACTGTCGTTGCAACAAGAAGAAAGAGTAAAACGAGCTTTTTTCATATTTCGACGAACACGGCAGCAACACAATCGCGACCATACGCGTCAACGCGTTTTTACTGGACTCGTAAACGATCTACCACGATGACCGCACGTACTGGTAAATCAAAAAGGAAAATAGCTTCCCACGGTAACCGTTTTATTTCTTTTTTTTCTGCGGTTGATCACAGCTGGCGGCCGAGTGAGATCCTTTGTGCGGGTTGGAGAACTTTTACTTCTCACAAGGGGGATGATCGCGTCAGGTAGTGCTCATGGTACGGCACCTACGAGGCAGTTACATAGTACTCCCATTGCTGGCTCTGGAAGTAGCCATACCGGAAATTACATTACCTCATTGAAGCTGCCATCCATATGCAAGTCCGCCTCACAAGCAGTTCTTAGTAGCATGCAGCTCACCCTTCATGCGACTCGCGCACCTCACGGCGCTTCGCACTTGGTGCAAGCAATGTCTGCCTGGTCGATGAAAACGCGACATGCTCCGTCCCGGCATAGTAGGGATATGAGGGACCAATAGCTATGGTCAAAACGGCCATGCAACTATATGGAGTACACCCCCCCGCCTAAGGCCGCTAGGCTGCACTACGGGTCCTCCACGATCCTGTCTCAGGCGGCGGCGGCGGCGGCGTTTTTCTGTCGCGAGCGGTGGTGTTGTTGCTCGTGTTGGCTTAGCCGGTCGGAACCCCTGGATATTTCCCATGAGCGAGTGGGGCGCAGGGTCGTGTTAACTACCGGGAGGAGCGTGAATTGGGATGAATGGTACCTGGTACGGTAAATCAGGATGTTGTCACTAGGAAAAATAAATCGTCACCAGCGCGGGTGCTTCCTGCGCGCCTTCGTAGAACACACGCTGCAAATACGCTAGGGGTTCGCCTGTTTTCCCTGGTGCTTCACTCCTCACTAAACACAATATTTTGATGAATAGAAAAGTGCAAAACGATAAACAAAACATGGCTTCTTCTCTTAGCTCACAATAGTGCAAAGCGTGCGGTGCGGTACGGTGCGGTCGGTACGGTGCGGTGCGGCACGGTACGGTGGCGTGCGGTGCGGTACGGATCGTACCGCACCGCACCGCACCGCACCGTACCGTATCATATCATATTAAGTTGTACGGTGTCTGTAGCACACACTCACATGGGTGCATGACGCGAAGGGCACCCGCTGGGTTCATAATTCCGCCACCACAATTTCCAACCGCCCAGAGATCGCCCTCGAGACTGAGCTTGCCCTGAGTCATGCGCTCTGGCGGCATATACCTGGAATAACCATTTTCCGGATACATCGTACAAATTGAGGTCCGCCCGCAGTCATTGGCACCTGATGACTGAGACGAACCTTTCACGCATGGGGCAGATGAAACATAATTTGATAACCTGGCTGCGTCTTTCAGGGCATGTGATGGTAAGGTGGTGTATCAAACACTCCTCCCTCGGTAGGTGTTGCATTTGTTAGACTAACTAACAACTATTGCCATACTTGAAGTGTGCTGTTTGCTAGCTGTGTCCTAATATTGGCGACCTCCTCAAATGAAGAACTAGCGGTTATCATGTAGCATCATAGCATCATTGCATCATAAGTCAAGTCATTTCACGAGTGAGTATATATGGTTTTGGGACTGAGGCGTAAACGCTTGGCCGGGTTGTGCGAACCAATGCCTCCGAAGTCATGTTTCGGGTGACGATATAGATGATGATAAACGATGACGATGGATGATGATGGTGATAGATGATGAGCTATTGAGCTCCTCATGTTAGGAGCTATGAAAAAAAATAGAATCGGCTGCACCCCTACCTAGCGTGGGGTGGCTCCGAAGTATGACGATCTGTGCGGTCTATAGACGACGTTGCAAGCTGGCTGCCGGATGATCTGTTTGATCTGGTGCATGTTTCCTGGGTTACACACTGAACCACACAAGACCAAGGCTGTAGTAGGGAGGATGTTAATACATGTTAGTACATGATAATACCAGGTACATGTTAATACATGTTAATACCCCCCATTTTCGCTGCAGGATCTGAGTTATCATACTATCATATCGCACATACTATCATACTATCATGTCACACATACTATCATACTATCATACCGCACATACTATCATACTATCATATCACACATACTATCATACTATCATACTATCATACCATCATGTCACAATACTATTATACTATCATGTCGCACAAACTATCATACTATCACACCATCATACTATCATACTATTATACTATCATACTATCATACTATCATACCATCATACCATCATACTCTCACCACCGACTCTGTACTGACTCTGTACCTTTCTGACAGTAAAACTTTATGGGATGGTTTTGGCTCAACGTATTAATACTTGGCACTTCCATTCCGGATTAACATCGCCAATTGTTAACCGCACGTAAGCTTAATACCGCTACGGAACAGGGGGTGGGACCACTCGCTCGAGTGGTCCCGAGCCACCGCATATATAACCCCCCAAAGGGACCTGACACCCCTGCCATAGCCTGAGTCATAGATCACACAGATCGCATAGATCACACAGATCACACAGATCCTCTTTAATTCACATTATACCATCATAACGACAGATATATAACATGATCTATAGATGATCTACATCGGGATCTGTTCGAGATCTGGAATATTTGTTTTTGGGAGCGCATCATGCCTGGAGTCTAGCCTTGTCGGGCGCGGTGTCTGACTTATTTTATCTCCTCGCCCTTTCATTAAATTTCATTTGCCGGACATGATTGGGACATATATCAGCGCGGTGTGTTTCTGTGCCGAATCTCAAACGGGTCACCATTCATTGATTGTAGTGCCTTCGATGCCGTCGCGAACAACATATCATACCAGGGTATGCAGTAGCGTTTCCTGTATAGCACCAGTATGTGCCAGCCGGCAATACCAGCACTAACTACAACAGCGGCAACCGTCTCTACTCCGCATGCTGCCACTGCTGGTGGGCCTCACCCCAGTATGTGCCAGGGTGATTTACAAGCGCTGATATAGAGGGCAGCCGACTCTACGCATCAACCAGCGCTTGAGACGAGCCTCTACAGGAATAGTCGTATGTACGAACCGGGGTATATGTCAATCAATTAAAGACGTTCGACACTCGGGGACGGGATTATGGGAGATCGTGCATCCGCATGCGGAAGAGGCTTTCATGGCTTGTGTCGGGAACCTTGTTATTTTGTTAGTGCCCGTCAAGTCGTTACTCACGAGAATTGTTTGTTAAAACCGGATTGAATGCCGAATTCACAATATTGCGCAGATTCTACTGCTGCTGTATAGTCTACACACTGTCAGAAATTCCGATGTATACGATCGTACCTACCTAAAGTTTCTCGATTGTAGGAACGAACGCGGTTCGTACCGGGAAATACCTGCGACGCACAATTAGGATATATTTTACTCTTCCAGAAGTAAGAGGAGGAACACGGCTTTGTTTGGTGGGATTTGGATCCTCGGAGTCATTTCGTTTTTTTATATGGAATACCCCACTGAATAACTTCGTCGGGGCATTGTATAACCACCACTGTAAAACACTAAACCATAGGGTCGGAAATCTAAAATAGAGCTCACTACGACGTACTACGAGCAGGAAAAATAATCATGTATACAGGATGAACAGGCAAACAGGCGTGATCAACCCCGGAGGTTGTTGCCGGTGAGAGGGCGAATCGATCCCAAACGTACTTCTTGTGCTCGCACCGATGAACAAAGTACGCGAAAGAAAATGTGCTGGTCCACACTACTCCTGAAGGGTCGACTTTGGTTTTCGCCAAATAAATGGCTACATATACGAGCTTCTACAGGTTTGCACTAACAAATACCAGGCTAATGTGGTGCACGCCCGGGCCAGACATGTCCAGATGTAATATGCACGAGAAGCGTGATACGACGAAGCCTATCTGCACGTCTCCGAGCACCAATGCCAGCTGAGTTGAGGTATGCGACCTTCGAGAGGCTGACATGTAACAATATTGTCGACATTTCGGTAGGGGGGATATTACTACCACCAGCTAGTACCCCTTGTTTTCACTACCACCGGGTTTTGACGTTTGCACCACTCGCACGAGTAACTGTGTACCTTGCTGAAAAACCTGCTTACGGTGATTGTTTTGGGGCATCATTGTAGAACCCCCATTCCATGGTGTGGATACATTGTGCAAAATTGAAACAGCGCCATGGATTTAGGCCGCGAACGCACAGGAGAGGCGAGTAACCCCGCGGCGCTACAAAAATAATTCGATAAAAGTGACCGCCTTACCGTGCGAGTAGCCTTGGGTAGGAATCACGAGGCGGTTCGTGGGGGAGGGGATGAGTTGGGGAGGGGATGAGAACATCAACTGTTCCCTACACGGTGAACCAATTGGTTTTAGCGTAGCTTACACCGCCCTCTAACCCGGAGATTTTAGCTGGAGGAATGGGAGGTTGTGGGTTTGTTTGGATCATGGATTGTTTACCTCCCACCACTAGACGCCCTCGGAGTGTACATAAAAAGTAGTTTTCCGCAGGGATGCAGGAGTTCTCGAGGCGTTTTTCACTACAAAGAGTAAAGGTTGAGGTAACCGAGCTAGAAACAGATTCGCATTAACGACGTGATATTCTTAGCACGGTGCACCCGACTGCCCTATACGCAACACGTGACAGAGAGGGGATCCACGAGAGTGTCGTGCTATAGAAGTAGATAAAGAATGGATGGGGGCTGCTACCTCAGCCACCGCTTGCCTGGGGACGAAGACCTTCAATACAGCAATAGCGCACTTCAAGATAATATGCCAATGCATGCTCTGCCTGGTAGATGCCAGGTCGGAGTAAGTTCACAGAAGTGCACTCATTATGTACATGTATAGGAAGAGATATGAGAAGTAGGCATGCCTATTTCGGGGCCTGGGGTGTTTAGAAAAATGAAAAAAAACTCAAATCACTGAAACAATACTCAGATTCCAGGTACCAAGGTAAAACTAGCTAAAATGTAGAAACACAACAACATATGTAAAGCACCGTAGTCTACCGAAGAATTCCACTCAAAAATCAATCTCTTACTCTTAAATCAACTTATATTCACGGCAAAATTCCGTTGAAAACGGAACGAATCCTTGCTAACGAGTTTCGTCAAGAAATCGGTGTGCTGGAATTTCGACTGCTCATGAGAGATGTTAAACTCTCCCTTCTCGGCAAGATCTTGCAGGAAGCGCTGACGTAAGTCGATGGGCTTTGAGTTAAAGTTGCTTCCCGTCTGAATCGCACCACTGTTATCCTCAAAAACCTGGGTGCATACGGGTCCCAAAATTGGGCACGAGAAAGCGCTATACGGGTGCAGGAAAATTGCCCATTAAAAACCCTCCGCCGTCGCAACATAGCCCGCCTCACTCGAGGAGAGTGCGGTGCACTTCTATGCCCTAGAAATCCATTGCATGGCCGCACCCCCGCATATCACGGCTCCACCCGAAACAGAGAGTTCCGCTTAGTTCTTGTGGGATCATAGGCTGCATCCGCATAAACAATCAGTTCTAGACCACTACCCCTCTGGAGCGTAACACCGTAGCTATGCTCGAGGCATTAAATTACTCTAAAATCCCTCTCCCGGCCTTCCAGTGTTTCTGCTTGGGAACATGAGCAAACTTCGCCACCGCCCGGGATGTCGGGTTTCGTCTTGTTAGCAAAAGATACATCAAAGTCCCTACCAGTTCGCGGAATGGCCACACCCCATCAGGCTCACCCTCGTCAACGACCTCAAGAATAAAGTCAATCGGAAGTGGGGTCTTCCTACCTGCTGGTACGCCAAATCGCCTGACCGTCTTCTCCGTAAACACTTGCGCGAGGTCGTCTTCTCCGCACGACCTTGCCTCGGGAATAGCGGCAACCAGCATGCCATCGTAGCTCGCCAAGATCAATGATGGGGACAAGGTGGTCCAATTCCTCGCTAAACCAGTCGCGTCCCTCTTTACGGCCTGCCGCACCTTTGTCATCCACGTGCGCCTCTGCATTAACGGAAACAGACCCTGCCTCGATCAATCTAAAACCATAGGGATCCGCAAGGCTCTGCTCAAAACCAAGACTCTTCAGATGCGTGACTAGATGTTCGTGCCAAGACCTCGACGCTTGCTTCAGACTGTACATTACTGCAATTAATGCGTGCTACTTTGCCAGATAAAGTTCCACGAGCTCTGAGCATACTAATTCAAACCACCTATTTCAGCTTGGCCTGGAAAGACGCCTGTTGTGCATCAAAATGGCATATACCTAACGGTAACTCGCATGCGGTAGCAGCCGTCAAACGAATGCGAGGCACGGCGGGGTTAGGGAAAAATTCATGTTGCAGCCACAACTCCGGGGCGTTTTAATCCTCTAGCCACCAGTCGCGCATTCGCCTTCACTACCTCACCGGTTTCATCTGACCTCCACGTGAATGCTCACTTGGCCTATGCCACGTTCCCGTCTTTTGGCTGCTCTGCTACTCTAACGCTCCTGCCCACTGGAGCCCAGAGAGCTCCTGATCCATCGAATACGACCAATTTGGCTGTACTCCGATTCCATAGCCTCTTAGTTCGTCGCGAGCTCCGAAAGCTCGCTCGCATGGCATGTTGGCAGGTGCTGGGTGGATTCTGGTCAGCTGACCCCGCAGCAGTCGTCGCCTGGTGGTACGCGCTTGTTCTCGTACGTGTCCGTGCCGGTTACAAGAGCTCATTGTCTAGGGAAACCTCGTCGACCTGAAGTTTTTCGGTCCATAGTGGGGATGACGGTGACATCACCTCCGGCGGCGGCGACACCATCGGGTGCACCGGCGTCATTATCGGCGTCATCATATATCGCACCGTTGCCATAACCCGTGTTGCCGGCAGCACCGGTGGCACCGGCGGCACCAGCCGCACATATCTCACGTGCAAATCGGCGTTCCACGCCGCTGATACGGTGGCCGTCCCAGTATCTTGCGCAGCCGCGATTATCGGCACGCGCTCCACCCCGCAGGTGACGTCACGCGTGTCGCTCGTTGGGCCAGCCGACGTGAGGGCCTTGACGCAGTACTACGGGTGGTTCTGCCCCTTGTGGAGGTATGACCACCGCTCGGCCTTGGAATCCGACTTGTTGGTGCATTGTACACGGCGAAATTCGCGAACCACCGCTCGGCCTTGGAGTCCGACTTGTTGGTGCATTGTACGCGGCGAAATTCGGGTTGCATGAAAGAGAGGATGTTGGCAGGTGGCAGTCTCTCAAAATAAAGATCGTACGGCGACTTCTTACCTAGTGTGTTGGCCGTGGTTGCCGTGGTTTTCATGCAAGCACTTATACAAACGGCCGCTTCCACCCTAAATCGGTCAAGTTCCGGGAGTTTCCCGGGCAACAGCCGGGAGCTTCAAGGCTAAAAGCCATGGCGCCTTCCTGGATCAGGCCGAGCCCGCGCTCGACGACGCCATTGTGCTTCGGCCCGTCGACAGTCGTGTTTATGGCAGACGGTCTTCTCTCTACAAACCCTCGCAAACTTCTTGTTTACGAACTCGATGTCTTTGTCGTTTGGAAGCATTTGACGGCGTCACCGACTCGGTCAGAAATTTCGTCGTTGCCTCTGCCTCGTCTACTGCAATCGTGCTCGTGAGAGGGTAGATCCATATGCGCGTCGTGCCATCCTTCAACAAGATCAGGTACAGAGCCCCCCCGAGCAGAAGCTATTTTCCGGGGCCGGCAAGGTCATCGAACACACGCTACATAAGTTGGGCCATCCTGGAGAAGGTCGATATCCTCACCGACGCGCTACTCTTCGCCTACAAGCACCCACTGTAAGCGAGCAGGGTCCTAGTCAGCTTCACGTGGTGCCGCACGGCCGCCTCGTTTAGACGGCCCTCGTTGGCGTGGACGTTGCGCTAGTGAAAAACGTTGATGCCCAGCTCCTTAAAATGTCGAGTGTAACGCGGGGGCAGGAGGGTGTGGAGCTCTATCGGGGGATTAGTCCGCCACGGTGCTGAGGCATTATGCACCTACGGTGGGAAAATGGGGGGGGGGGAACCCGACCACTACTGCAGGATCCATTGCTGCCCCCCCCCCCCGGCATCGGTGGCATGGGTATTAGCGCTGGCGTCCTCACCGGCGACACCACCCCGGGCACCGGCGCAGGGGGGTTCAATGGGGGCTACTCTACCGTTACTGAGCGGCCTACCGCTAACATGACCACCGGTGGCGGTGGCACGGGTAGTAGCGCCGGCGGCATCACAGGCGGCAACACCACGAGCACCAGCGCACGGGGGGGAGGGTGGCGGGGCTTCGACGCGGGAAAAGGAGGGGGGGGAGATGATACTGCTCCTGCAGTGTCTATTGCTGCCCTCACCCCTGGCGACGGTGGCACGGGTATTAGCGCCGGCGTCCTCACCGGTTGCTCAACCACAGTCACCGGCTAACAGGGAGAAACAGGGGGTGGTACATGCATTTACGCGGGGGAAAACGCGGGGAATTTCTCTACTGCTCCTGCAGTGTCTATTGCTGCTCCCACCCCAGGCGACGGGGGCAAGGGTGGTAGCGCCGGTGTCCTCACCTGCGGCATCACCTTAGAAACCGGTGCACGCGTGTTACATGGGGGGTGCGCTACCGCTCAGTCAGTTCTACCGTTATGTTGACCCCCGGCGACGGAAACATGGCTTGCAACGCCGGCGTCCTTACCATCGGCGTCACCATAGGCACCGTCGCACGGGGGATGGGGGGGGGGGGTAGCTGGGCCGTCAACGCCTGCGCGCCAAGTATATGATAATGGGTCGGGGGGGTGAGGTGCGTTTCTTCTCGTCTGGAGTCTGCTCTGTCCATAGGGAACGTTCGGCGCCCACCCAACAGATGGGAACCTGTTGCATCGAGGGTGGTTGTGTATCGTTCGCCTGGACAGTATGCAGCGAAAGCAAGTTAACCGGCATGGCAGTAACGAACGATACACTCTCTAGGGTCACAAGTGCGTCTTGTTTGCCGTGAAACGTCAAGTTCAAACTCCCTACGTACTCTGCTGCTAGGGGGATACCATCGCCATCGTAGAAAATGGCATTCATGGGGGAAGGAGGGCGCAGGTTGTACAGACCATGCTTGGTCGAGGTCATATGGTTTGTCGCCCCATTATAGGATATCCAACTATCACTATCTCTACCCAACACACTACTCTGACCACGTACCACTAACACACGACCCATACAAAATTGCGCGGTCAAGTCATGCGACGGCTCGTCGGAGAATGGGTACTGCCGTGGCTACTGCTGTTGCTGTTGCTTCTCATAGTGTTGTGGTAGTTGCTGTTGGTACTGCTGTATCTCGTACTCATACTGCTACGGCCTCTGCTGCTGGTTCTGTTGTACCTCGTTCTGCTGCAGCCGCTGCTGCTCAAGATGCTGCCCCTCCTCGAGGGATTTGTTTACGGTTGCTGTTGGTACTGCTGTATCTTGTACTGCTGTAGCCGTTGCTGCTCAGGTTGCTGATGTTGCTCGTGGTAATGCTACTGCTGCTCTGTTGCGCCCTCTGTTGGGGAGGGGGGGCGGGGCTTGTGAGTACAGGAGTGACAAAGCGTGAAGGTGGCGCTTACTCGAAATGCGCTCCACTCCAGAACTGGCTATCTTCTGAGCATTTCTACGGAACGCCGAACGAACGTTCTCATAGCTGAATAACTATTTTTCTTATACATACAAGGGACGCTTGAGTCTATGAGCTACCTAGGTCAGGGGAACCTTGCCTTACCGGGAAGGTTTCTTGAGCAAAAACTATCTTGGTTCTAGGGGTTATCTTCTCTTCTCAGAATGTTCTTTTCAGGATAATATTCTTGTGACCGCGAGACCGAAAACCTGCGGGCTATCTTACCGAATATATAGCCCGCTATTCTGAACATCCATTATGTTAGCCCACCCACCCGGAGTATTCGCATAGGCAGGCCACAAGACGGTTGATGGGTGAAGGAAAAGTTCATCCTTAAAGACCGGGAAAGGGTGGACGAGGATGCGGTTATTCAAAACAAAAATATGAGAGGTTAGACTATAGATTACCCCGCACCTCGTAATGATACCTAAGATCCACGAATAGGGTCATTCACTAGAGCAAAGCGCAGAAAGAAAGATCAAGACAGTGATAGAAAAAGACAGAAAGCCCAAAAAGGAGGAAATCGAAGGAGAGAGTAGCCGAAGCTGGGATGAAAGAGGAAGCCAGAAAATGAAGCGAAGGAAGAAGAGACGGACAGAAACCGCAGCGAAGACAAAAGAGAAAGGCAAAAGGTTTTTACCGAGGCGATTTCTGTGGGACCAGGGAGTTGCGAACGAGGGGTCGTTTGCTGAATCGAGCCGGGCACTAGAAGGCTAGAAAAGGGAATGGTACTCAAAATTCGAAGGTAAGATGACCGGTAGGTATCATGTGTAACCTGTGGCTAAGGTCTGAAGAAAAAGGATAATAGCACGTAAAATGAAGAGGACGCGCAGCTAGATTGCCGCGAGGGTTGCAAAAACAAAGAGCTGCTAGAAATGTTTGGTGGACCGAACAACGTGGCGCTTTGGGAGGCCTGTTTGCGGTGGGAATACTACTGGGAAATGTAGCAAGATAACTGAACCAATACAAACAGGAAAATAAGTCAGGGTCGTCAAAACGGTACGCGAGTAGATTGACCAAATTCGTCCAATTCAACTTAGGTCAGTTCAGCTTGGGATCATACAGTTAGCATGCCAATTATTGCCTGCAGGGGGCAAAAGGGCGCGTCGTACACCGAAGAAGAACCACAAAAAACACACACAAACACGAAAACCATGTATAAAGGGCGAGCATAATTACCACCGTGATCGGCAAGTTGACGGGAACCTGAGCTCACAGCTCTCCAGGGAATCAACCCTGGCAGGAACATCATGACTGACAATCTGGCGGCCTTGAGAGGTGGTAAAGGCTACCGGGACCCCAACACGAAGAAAACGAAAAACGTCTCGGTGAGCTTGCGAGTGTGCAAGGCTACCGGGACATTGCATGGAAAAAGATGGAGGAAACACGAATGAGCCTAAACCTCGTCAACCCCACCAGGACTAAGCGGCACTGGCGGCGGTCAGAAAGAAAAACAAGACCGAGCGTAATACACCCTTAGGCCCAGTATCACCGAGAATCGGTGGAGGGGTTGTGAAGTGCGAACACAAGTATCATCGCCATGTCACCACCACGGTTCGATAGCCTGAACGAAAGGAGGCAAGCGGAGTCCGAGGTGGTAGGCAGAAAGCAAAAAATTAAACATAAAGAGAGGGTCAAAATATATCAAACACACTCAAGGTACGGCACGAGCTCGGCTCAGTAGCCGCCACAGAGTGGGGCAAAGGGAACTGGTGGCGTTCGATAGACATACTCAAAATATTTCAAATCCAATACCTGATACGACCGCGGTTCGTTTGCCGTCAGGGGGGGGGCAAGTGGATCCGATGGCGGCTAATGAACACACTCAAGAAAAATATATCACGCTGTACCACCACGAGTTGTCAGCCGCCACGAAGTCGGGCAGGTGGGATCGACGGTGGCGAGGAAAACGATACAAACGCTGGTATGAAAAATGAAGTCGAACGCGGAGATAATACGAGGATCACCTCTCTGCAATCCTAAGTACAGCTTTGACGGGAGCTGGCCTCGGCCAGCGCGTCCGATCTACCGTTGCCATCGATTTTTGCAGAAAACTTTGCCGTCGGTGCGCGGAAGTAAGGCCGATAAAAGTAAGGTATGTTTGGATGAGGTGGCTCCACGGTGGTCAACACGGGCGTAAGAAGTCTGGGTGAGACCACCGGCGGGCGCAGGAGGTCTATCATCCGATCAAATACTTACATTAAGTGATGCGTCACGGAGAGAAAGAAGAATGCAGTCATATCGTCATCCAATCAGATGAATCTAAACAGTGGAACAAAGGTTGGAGCCACACCGTTGTTGAGATATACTTAAAAACTGTATCGAGTGCGGTCACTCGTTCCGCGGCCCCCGCAAAACCTCGGCAAGACATGAGGAAATAGGATAATTGCTTGAGACCGTCCCACCCACCCTATAGTATTCTTCTACAAGTTTCGATCATTTTCCGGAATGCTTCAGTGTTGAAGGTATCTCAGCCGAGGACACCCTCAGCGCGCGTGGTATGTTAACGAGTGAGGACCTCCTGCCGGCGCAGGAGGCCTGATCAAATCCAATACGCACATAAAGTGATAGGTAACGGAGAGAAATATTGCTGCAGAGGGGAAATCCTACGCAATTTCGGTGAAAGTTGAAAGAATAACATAATAATAGTGGAAGGACCACTTCGATATTGGGCCACCTAAAACAAAAAGGCGCCCAGTTTCAACGAGCCGGTATGCGTTTTCAGCTCAAAGCCACATAACGGCCGCAATGCAACGATACGTAGGCGAACGCACGACAGCTAAACCATATACGCCCTCGTCATGTTGTGTTTTACTTTGATGTTGTTTACGATTGTTCGCAACATGGCTCCAACAGCTGTAGTCGGGAAGGAAACGGTGTTGCCGCAGAACATCGCAAGAGACTATCTAGAGCTTACTCGTGGAATAGATATAATGATGGAACGCTATATCAGCATGAGACCTCCCCGTGCATCACCGTCTTAACGATAGAGTGGCATGGTACACCCGCCTTTCGTCCGTCATTTAGAAATCGGCTTGACCTCCTGATTCCTATATATTCTACCGTTCGGCAGACGGTTTGAACCATCGAAAAAACTCAATGTGGGGTAAATTTAACCTGTGTCCCGTCTCTCAGTTAGTTGCAGAATGTACGGGGTACCCTGTCCTCCTCCCGAATAGATTGGTGGGGTGTCGTGCTTTACTCAAAGATTGCTGTAATAAACCCGGTATTTCTTGAAAACCGGGGCGCCTCAAGCAAGTGTCTCGGTTTCCAGGACATTTCCCCCAACGTTGCCGAATCACCGCTTCGCACAGGTTGTGTCTGAGTTTCCGCGAACGCTCGACGTCCAATTCTCCGTCGAAGTTATTCCCCAGACCACAGCCGAATACTTGAATCGACGATCGAATTGTATGAAACGTTTTACCGCGAACAGACCAGGGCTACGGTGGGGGGGTCACTTGTGGGGACTCGTTTTACCGCGAGCAGACCAGGGCTACGGTGGGGGGGGTCACTTATGGGGACTCGTTTCACCGCGAACAGACCAGGGCTTCTGTGGGGGGGGTCACTTATGGGGACTATTCTTATTAATAGTCCAAGGATACTGCAGTTGCTCGGGGTCACCCACGCGAGTAGCCCCCCCTGTCCCTTTGCGGTCTTACGCTTTGGTGCCGTTTAAGTTTAAGTTTCACGAAATGGATCCGGAATGAATCCGCGTTAGAATAGTCAGCCGGGATTCGCTTAACAATCGCCCACAGTCGTTTTGATCCGCGAGCGAGCAACGGAGTCAGGTGATAACCTGGCAATGAAAAGCGGGATACCTCCCCCGCCGTCCATAGCCTTGGGGTACATTGTATATACTATGTAGTATGTACAGTATATACTATATACTATATACTATATATTAATATAGTATGTATTGCTGTTCTTCCGCCTTGTACACGTCGTCGGGCAAGTATGGATGGTTCCTTTCAAACAAATCCACCAAGAAAATCTCCCCATCCATTGTAATATACTGCCGCATTTCCGCAGTATGGCTTCGTCGGCCCCATAAAACAGCACGCGATATACAAACCCTAAAGAGTACAAATCGAAAGAAGTATAATTATAGCGCGGGCAATTAGCCCTCCCTCCCCATGCGAACGCCCGAATAGATACGCTAACTGTTATGTAGAGCCTAGTATTAAACCTCGAGCGCAAACCAGTCAGTCTCTTCGGCGCACCGTATGACGCTACTCATCGACCGACCGCCCGACCGTAAGGCAGACACATTCTTTCTAATAGACCCACGCCCATAGCCGACACCCGTCGTCGACATTGCCGCGGATTTTGGACCAGTCTTCGAGTCTGGGCACATCGCCGTCCATCACCGGTTCGGCGCGGGCGGTGTCCGATGCGGGTGCTGGTGCGTCGAATTTCGATGGTGAGATGATTCCGGTGATCATCTTTACGTTGTCGGAAGCATTGCCCGAGCTCGAGGAGACACAAACCACGAATTTTGTCCCGGGTCCATGTTTTTTATCAACCTGGAGTGTTCAGAGTTAATATTGCACGAATCACAACGGAAACGAAAAAACGGCCGAATTGTTGTGGCGCGCGCTTAGAAAGGCGAGAACTTATTATTGTAATGATGAAGTGGTATTTTAGAGTGGTGGGAGAAACGGGGAGGGTGCGATGCGATAGGGAACCACATCTACACATATCCGAGTTAAAAGTGAATGCACGACAATAACTTAAAAGTGTGGTGAGCTTAAACTTTTTAGCGCTGGAAAAAATGAACGTACACTTTAATATTTCCACGTAGTATATACCCAAAAACGTAGGTGAGGATTACACACTATAAAATTGCGCCCCCCGTTTCGGTATCAAATCGTCTGGAAATTGCGCTTCACATGTGTCCACGTACAGTGCAGTAACAAACAAGTTAGAAATCACCTCCCAAAAGAACGAAATTCATACAACTAAAATAACAAAATCATGGCGGCCTTCATTATTATTTGATTAGCTGTGATTGGAATAATCACGCAACGTAACTAAATAAACTGTTGCATATTTTGGTTGAATGTCAGGACTAATTGTGTTTGGTTGTGTCAAGGGGTTGGAGAAAACGGTTGTTGTTCACATAGCCCATGCGCTAATGTCCACGTCCTATCATAACACAACAATAACTAGAGTGAAACCTACACCATCCGTGTTTCCTTCGCAAATCCTGCAGCCAACAAACGACCACCGCGAAAATTGCCTCATAATATGGGCGAGGGGGAAAACCAGATACTCAGGTTTTGCTACTGGAACTATGGTATGTCGAGTCCTGACCATAGAACATACCTTGCTTTTAAAGCACGGCATGCGTTCCTATCGACCGTATGTGCGTATGATATCATACTTAAACTCACCCCACGCAGCAGGCGGCGAACCCCGTTACCCGTCTTGTACAGTGGAACCCCATATTGAGGCCCCACGAAGACCAGTCCATCGTGCCGCTGCTTGAGTTCCCTCCTCGCCTTAACGGTCTTCAGCCCCCTTACAATCCACTCCATGTCTTCGCCGCAAATGCACCCGCTTTCCAGCTCCGCCAATACCCTCACGGCTTTCTTGCGGTCGTTCATCACCCTCTTTGAGCAGAGGATGTCTGTGATGACGGCAGTGACGCGGGGCTGGTCCAAAGGGGGGAAGAACATGCCTCCCAGCGGGTTGGCCGAGAAGGTGTTCGGAGACGGCGGCGTCGGCGGTGGTACTAGCGGCGGCGGTGCTAGCCGCGACGCTGTGGGTGGCATAGACGTCGGTACTGCGAGCGAGAGTGGTTCGATATCCGGTGATTGAAGAGCCTTGCCCATGGAAAAAGTCGATGGCGATGAGAGCGGCTGAGTGGACAGTGCCGGAGGCCCCTTTCCACTTGAAGATGGAATGGCCAGGGGTTTGTAGGACGTGGAGGCGTCTTCAACGAAGGAGTCGCCGTCCTCGCTTCTGCTGTCAATAGCGCCATCCACCACGACCTCATCGACGATTGCTGGTGGCAGCAGTACTAACGGGGTCGGCTCAGGGGGCCATGGAAGTTGCGAGTCGTCCATGAAGGCAGAAGCCGGCGGTGGTGAAAGCGGCGGTGTGGGCGGTGGCATGGATCCCTCTTCGTTCGAGAAAGAAAGGGGCGGGGGCTTAGAAGGGCCCGAACAGATGTGGTCATGTCTGCCAAGAGCATCTGCGATGAACTCCCCGGTGACGGTGGCCAGCTCGACCTGGCCGCTAGACGACGGCGGTGCTCGGTCGCCTGTTTGTGTGCCGCTCTGGCTGCTGCCGGGCAACGGCGACGCTGAGGCGATTGCTTCGTTGTCGGCCTGATCGCTTGGCGACGGCAATGTGGAGACGATCGGCTCGGCGACGATGGTGTCATCGGATCTGTCGAAATCGAAAACGGTAGACGTGGGGAGCGGTAGCTCGATGGTCATGCCTCCCACCTGAGTTGTCAGTGCAGTTGAAGTAGACACGGGAGCGACGCGGGAGGGAGGTATTCAAACGGAGAGCGGGAAAGATAGGCGTTGTTGTGTTGTGGCGCGAATACCTTGCAAATGCATACCAGGTATATCCAGCCGGTGCAGTGGAGAGAGTTACGGTACTCCGTCCCGAAAACAAGGCTAAGGACTTTTACCCTGCACCACCTGCTTACCCTTCTTTCCACCGTCACATCACCACCCACGCGCCATGCCACTCTCTATACAGGTGCTACAAGTCGGCCTCTATAGTCTGCTTGAAACCGGATGCAACGATAACGAACAGGCGCACACGGTGAGTTAGTGGGTTAGCGAGTGAATGAGTAATGAGTGACTGAAGGATTGAATTGGTGAGTCAGAGGGTGTAGTGCAGCTGTACCATACCATCTGACTCACTAATTCAATCCTTTAGTTACCCATTACTCATTCACTCGATAACTCACTAACTCACCGTTTGGGTCTGTTCGTTATCGTTGCATCCGGTTCCAGGCAGACTGTGGAGATCGGCTTGTTGCCTGCATGGGGAGTGGCATGGCGCGTGGGTGTTGGTGTGACGGTGGAGAGAAGGGAAAGCAAGTGGCGCCGTGTGAAACTCCTTAGCCTTGTTTTCGGGATGTTTTGATACCAACGTACCAAATTATCTAAAGTTTGCTATTTACTACCGGTATAGACTATGCTATCAAGTTTACCTGCCGATACTACTTATCGTAGCGTCAGGTACCTGGTACAATCTCGTCAAGGCTTATCGCAGCGACAAAGGATCCTGACGAGACGAGACTGTTTTCACTTGTTTTGTGCGGGGGGGATTTGAAAAACGAACAGGACGGGATAGCGAGAAAACAAAGAGTTGTCTGGGTAGGACGGGATGGGACCATAGGTCTACAATGAGTCGATGGGACCGAACGGTAACTGTCTCCAAGACATACCTGTTTTTGCGTACAAGTAGGACATGACGATGACCCACCGCAACCATGAGAAACATATCAAAACACAACCAACACGCAGCAAATGAATGCGGTCACCTGCTGAGCCACATTGTCCTTGTTGTCATGTACAACGTAGCGGACGATCACTCCCCCCAGCTTGCTCACGACGGAGTCCGTGTTAGCCAGCTCTCTGGCGTCGTCGGTCGACATCCCCGGCTTGTCCCGGACGGACCACGTCCTGGTGAACCTCTCGATTTCCACAGGAACATCCTTGGCCGCATCGGCCAGGGCGGCCCTACTCTCCCTCCTCATGTCCTGCTTCCTGAACAGGATAGGCGATTGCATGGGAAATACCAAGTCCTTCGCAAAGAACCCCACATGCATGTTCAAGGCTTCATCTAGGGCTGCCATCGCCTGGGCAAAGGAGTGTTGGTGATAAAGCATCAGCTTCTCCACGGCGTCTTTGGAGGTGTCGAAAATGACCTTGCTGGAGTCGGTGTCGGAGGATCGCTGGCGCTGCCTCTCACGCGGCTGCCGCTGCGTGAGGTTGAAGCCCGTATCATGTATACCGTAGCGCACAAGGCAGGAGGGAGGGGCACAACCATACAGCGTATAGCATAATGGGGCAGCGGTTTTGGTCGCGGGTTATCGTTTCCGCTTGCAAGTACGTGCTGGCATATGCTATTGCAATCAGTACGCGATAGATTGTCTAATTCCCATTTTTGCTGGCTTAGATCGGACGCGTGTGTTTGTTGTTGTTTTGGTAGCGCTGTGTAGCTTACCTTTGCCTCGCTACACCCCCCCTGCTGGCGACTTACGTCATTTATTAGGTACGTATATTTTTTCATTTCTTCGTTTTCTGTTTGTCTCGTTTTTTTTCCCCTTCTTCCTTGTTAATGGCTGTAGTTATTTTTCTCCTCGGATCGGTGCATTGGTTTGGCTTCCTGGGTAGTACCCGGTGTAGTCGGTTTTAGCTGCGAGTCTTAAAATGTTTGTACCAGTACGGGTCTGGCACGTACGTACGTATGTATGCTGATTTCCGATTCAATTCACATGTTTTTTCCAGATGCATGACTTGCTTCAGCTATGGGATTAGGTAAGTGTACCACATCTGATGTATTCACTGTCCCTGGGGTATGCTTCCACTCAAGAGTTACTGGAGCCTGTCCTGTGACCACGGACTTGACTATGCGAATTAATGTGACAACAACAACACCATCAACCGTACTACGATAGAGGTACACCACTGTTTTTCCTTTGAGGCTCCTCAATTTGGGAGCTCAAGACATGATCCTCCCAAAACACTGATGATTAGAAAAAAAAAACTGCTACTACCCTGGATGAAAAATCCCATGGGGTAGGTTACACAACGAGAAGCACGCAAAAAAATGACGATTTTACGACGATTTTGGGTTAAGGAGCCCCGCCATTCAGAAAACAATAATCCACACGAAACGTGCTACCTCTGTCGTAGCATGCGTCACAGGAGACAAACAGGAGACAAATAATAGGAGACAAACTGGAGACGGACAGGATGCTTGCTCCGACAAACTATTGTTTCGCGGCAACTACAGTAACCTGGTTATCTTCTAAACAAAAACGTCGACCCTGGTAGCATCTAGAAGAGGAGAAGGTCATCACCGACCTACCTGTCCACATCTATATCTGGTGTATGTATCGTGCGTGGGATGGGGGAAGGAAGAGGGAAAACGAGCACTAATCACCGTTGTAATCATCACCAACCCCGCGCGGTCATACATAACATAAAACGTTGCACAAACAAACGAATCTCTCGCGATAACTTCTGAGAAGAACAGCGAGCGGCGATACTCAACAACATCTTGCGTTCGAATCGTACGGTATCATATAATATATGCGCACGAGCTTTTTTGCGAATTGCTTTCTATCTTAAGGCAGGGAGAAGCGGGCAGCATTTCGTTTCGTTTCGCTGTTTCGTTTGATAATCGGTTGATTGGTTGCCTTTGTGGCCCAAAAGATTTGCTATTTTTTATTGTTGAACTAGTTGACCCTGCACTCCAGATAATGAGAGAACAAAACTTTGGGACTTGGAGTAAGAATACAATTGTAGCATGTTGCAAAGGGTTCAGGCGCTGACCTTTAACTGAGCCACCAACTGCGAGCGGCGGCAACAGCGACGGTTTACAGCATACGCAGTAGGTGCCCCCTGCTACGACTGCAAGCAAAACCTCACACTATTTGCAAGTGGTTCGCCCTCAAAAACCTGGGTACACGACACTCTGAACGGGTTAAAATATCAATTACAAGGACTCCGTATGGGTAGGCTAAAACCCCTGTGCCATTGGTTTGTCTCATCATGTTATGGCAGATGTTTATACAGGATCAGGTATATATCAAACATGTTCATGGTAAGTGTTTCGCATGCCAAGGGTTGCAGCAGGATGAAGAGGTTCAATTGCCATACTGGTATATTACAGGGCAGCGCCAGGTACCTGGTGTTAGAAGGGGCGAAAAAAGAAATATTCACATAGAATGAAAAAAGTGGAACGTATGCGTGATCGGGATGACATACTCAGTCTCACTCACCAGTTCTCACGCTCGTTGCTGAGACTTGTTTTTCCATCAGTCTCAACTCTCAGACTCGTTACGTTTGCCAGTCTCACGAACTACTGTAGTCCACTTACTCACTCTCGCTCATTTCTGATATTCAGATGTCAGTCTCAACTCTCAGATAATGATCAGTCTTATTCCTTTGACGCTTTATCGGTCTCGTGTCTGACGTTCCGTTATCGATACGAGTTCGAGGGCTCATTTCTGAAGTTTTTATATCAATCTAATTTGTGTGCAGAATGTGCTCAAGTTTCTTAGACTCGACAGATTGCTTTAACAATCCATTGGGAGGGAGGGGGGGCGAGTGGTGGCGTGGAGGGCGGGTCAGCGGGGGGGGGAGGGGAGGGGGGGGGGAGAGCTTGGCCGATTGAGGGTGGTAGAGCTTTTCAGAAAATCGATCAGACAAAACATCGACGCTCCCCTGGCTGAAACGACCTTCTAATTGAAATACAAGTTTGTGTTGTGAAGACGTTAGAAGGCATCAGGGCATAACATACACACCCACAGATCGGCCTCCCCGGTGCTCTCGATTTCGCGAGTGCAAGTCCCCCAAGGGGTGTTTTCTCTGGCTGCAGATATGAAGCGCCGAGCGTGTTTTCATACACAATTCGATGCGAATCGAAGAGGGAAGAATATTATGCTGAACCCATCTCGCGATGTAAATGAGCAAATGAACGCAAGCGCCGTAGTGGGGGTGGGGAGGAGCACCTGTTGATATGTGACCCCAGAACTGAGTTACGAAAAGGGAGCGAGCTTGAAAAAAAGTGCGAAGATATAGACTAGACTAGATGGAATCGAAAAAAAAATGTTAACCCTCTCTGATGTAATACAGCGTCCAGAGCGGAGGAGGGAAGAGTTAGGAGGAGGGAAGAGTTATCACCCCATCGCCGGCCTAAAATATCTGCGTATGGTATATCGTCGCAACGGTGAATGCAGGAAGCGCACGATCGATGAACCACGCGGCTTGCAAAGATGAGCATCGACCTATATCTATGATGTGAATATCTAGCGGGAGAACTCAATACTGACGATTCGCTTGCTGCTTCATAAATGGATACACCGCTCAGATCTAGATCTGGTTAGATTGCAAAACCGATGTACCTGGTATGTAAGTCGTAACATAATATGTGTGTTTGTTGCGTGTTCCCTACCCGTCGTGCACGAATACCTTCATGAACCTCAGCCGAACCATTGGTAGCTCAAATTCCGAATCGACCTCGTTTGTTTGTCAACGGAAAAAAACACCAGACGATCCGGGTGGGCGGAGAGGCTGGCTATCGTGCTGTCATACGTGCTCGACGGGGTTCGAACGTCCTCTGTTCGCACGTGGGGGCTAGCCGGAACAACGGGAAGAGGACGCCATTATCACTTATTAATATCACTATTAATATCACTAGCATCATCAGCTGCGTGCGGTCAACAAACGAACAGAACTTGCGCAATAAATTCAGGAAAACACAGCGAGCGGCGATATTATCAGCCTCGCAGGATGGCAGACATTCGCAATTTCTGTGACTACCGTAGTATCACTACACCAGACTACTACCTTTAGCTAACAGTGCATGAGATGGATATGCATTTCGCCGGTCTTTGTTTCATTGCTTGCTGCAGGTCTCTCTGTGATGCTAACCGTGTCATCGAGTTCTATTAATAGCATCAAGCCAGCACGGTGGGCGAGGAGCATACACAACTTCGCATCGGTACAATATACGACTACGCTGCCACGACAAACATAGCGAGAACGGTACGAGTGAGACGGGTCTCATATAATACTGCTATACCATATGACGCGCAACAAAAGCACAAACCCTTCGTACGATTTTCGAAGCTGGTTTTCTCGACAAGAGGGAGAGTACAAACTCAGAGCGATGCGTGTATGGAAAGACTTTGACGAGATATTTCGACAGCCACCATTGTCGTCGTTGTGTATGCCCACGTTGTTTTCGAGAAAAAAAAGTATTGCCAGAGATAAAGCACCCCACTCGCTCACCGTCAATGCCCTTTCTTGCCCGCCGCCGCCGTTTTTTTTTTTGTCGTTGCTTGCCACTGTCGCCATGTTGTGTCTTGCTTCTTGTTGTGCGCTTCGATGGAAGACAGGTCTCCGGGGACGATCGAAAGCCAGAATGCCCCTAGGGGGGCGGCTCCGCATGGTACATGGCTTATCAGCAATGACATTCTTTACAGTCTCGTGAAATCCTTCCGTGATTCTTAAGCCATCCTATTGAGCCTATAGCTAGTTGAGCCAGGCCTTTTCGTCGTGGACGAACCGTCCGTTTCCGTAGGCGGCCCGTATCCGCCACCAGGAGGTGTTTTCCGACGCGCAGCATCGAAGGACGGGATGATGCGATGGTGATGGGATTCCACCTGCTACGGAAGCTATAATATTTATTGGCTGAGTACCCTGACATAGATAGGCGCACTGAGAGCACAAGAGCACTGCATGTGCGGAAGGTACAGTGGACAGCAGCAGCACACAGCAGTCGTGCGCAGCAGTGTCGCAACATCGCAATGAGGGCACGAAAACATGCGATCAAAAATGCGGAGGGATGCTTCTGTCGAAGCCCCGTTTCGAAACCACCTGATCATAATTTTGAAAAAAACATGTTTGGTTTTTTTTTTGTAGTCGGCGCGTCGGCGCGTCGGCGCTGTCTGCTGTTGCCTGTCCGCTGTCGGTGTGGTTAGGGTTAGGGGGGTGCGTCTTCAGTCATGCCTTATAGCATCGCCATCGTCTCCGTTAGCTAGGTAGCTGTGTTCTGCTGGAGCAAGTAACAGAGCTACTCGAATCTCAGTCACCACGACTAGTATAAGGCCAGACCGCTATTCGCTCGCACGAGCTATACGAGTGCATTGCTGAGCTGGTATAGCGTGGGCGTGCCTCCGTCGACACCGTCCATGTGGTTGACGAGAGTGCGTCTTTCTGCAGTCATGCCTTACCGCATCGTCGTCTCCGTTGGGCAGGTAGCTGTATACTGCTAATGCAAGAAACGTGGCCACTAAAGCAACGACTACCGTATACCAAGGTACCAGGTACCACATTTGTTATTTAGACTATAGAAGCCACACCCCGGTGATAAGATTTTCGGTTTTAAAATATTTATCACCGGGTGTGGTAACCTGTGGGGGGTATTGTATCTTATGTAACCCGGGTGAAAAAGTGCCGCTCGCAGGGGCCATGAAGGGAGTGTGATAAACCACGGGGTGTGATAGCACTTCCGCACACCCACAGGAGGGCGTAGGGGGTGTGATAACACTGCCTGTAGTAACGAATCGTACTGCTTACGCACATTTTTGAAGGGTGTGGTAGAGTATTGCGTGGGGGTGATAGCAATGCCTTCACGGAATGGTACATATTGGCGTCTGTTGCTGTGCCAGCTGCTGCTGCTGTCGATTCAACAGCAGGAGCAGCAGGAGGAGCCACAGGTGTAAAAGTAGTTTGCTCGGTTCAAAAGAAGGAGGTGATATGTCTCGCCTGCACTGCTGCGGTCGCAGCAGTTAGTTGTCGAAAAGGATAGTGGAGGTGAAAGGATAGTGGAGGTGCTGGCGGCGGCATTCTATTCTCCCTCCACGTTCGTGTTGTTGGAGGTCTCCATATCATACGGGGTGTTTCCCCGCACCCAGAGTGTGTGTGTTATATGTGATTCCCAGGCAAATGCCGTATCACCCCGGTGATAGGAGGAGGGGCCCCGTGAATGTATGCGGCGTAACCTCAGGGGGGGCGTTATCTTATGTATCCCGGGTGATAATTCGCCTCCTCGTTTGAAATGCCAAAAAATATCACCGGGGTGTGGTTTTTATGTGGTGGTTATTGTTTCTTAGGTAGGTGTCGTGTCTTATGGTAGATTATTAAATGGCCATACTGCTATTCGCCACGGATGCCCATGGGAACCCGCGGGCTGCGTCTGGATGGATGTTTGCGATCCCGCGAGTTCCCACGGGCACCTGTGGGCTCCCAAAATTATTCCCACGGTATCCCGCGGATGCTCCTTCCATGGTACCTTCCCGTATACATTCCTGTGCGAATTCGCACGATATCTCCCATGGGACACCACACGACTGCCCGGAGTTCTTACTGACATGAGATCGCGGGCATTCACGAATGCGCTCGCACGCAGAACCCCGCCATCAACACTCGCAAAACCACTCGAAAGCGCACGCAAAACTACTTGAGGGCGCTCGCGAGTGTTTTCGCGGGAGCTCGCGGGTGATCGCTAGCGCCCGCGTGCTCTCGGGGGCGTTCGCGGGAAACCGCGTGGACGATCGCGCACGATCGCAGACAATCGCGGAAACAATCGCAGAAACACTCGCGGAAACACTCGCGGAAGCACCCGCGGACACCCGTACCGGCACTCCCAGGACGTCGCGCAGGCGCCCGCGGTGATTGTGGTGGGACACATTCGTCGATAACATGAGGCATTCTCGGTCGTCAATAAATTCAACAGTGGTTTAAGAAATGCACTTCTGATGGTGTATTTAGTTGTAGATATTTCGGGCTAAACTTACCACCATGGTCGCCCGCGCCTACAGAAATGTGCGCGAGAGACAACATGGAGTATCTCCGGTTCCCGCGGCATCCAATCTCAGGATTTGCGGGCGCCCGCGTAACATTAAGGTATACCGAAGGAGCTCCCGTGGGAAACCGCATGGGATGTCGCGAGAAACGACGGTCCAGGCCGCGGCCGTTCATCTGAAAATAAAACATGAGCCGGGCCAGGCCGCGGCCCATGGGATGAAAAATCGATGGGTGGGTCGGGCTTTATACTGGCCACTCTGCCCAGCCCATGAGGAGGCCCACTTGTTTTCATGGCGCCAGCACTCGCGACAGCATCGATGAGGTATCCGCGCTCCACGTGACCGTTCTCATGGGGCACCTGGAAATAGCGAGAGCCATCCTCGAGCACGGACGGGGTGCACGTGAATGGTGCCAACCTCCTCGGCGAGACGGTATTGCACTTGCCGTTTTCTACTACTGTACAACCGGGCACGCGTAGACATCGTCGACTTCCTCCTGTTTGCCGGGGCGAACATCGACGTCTGAGGTTATCAGGAATCGACGGCCCTCAATTTGCCGGCACAGGAATCGACGGCCCTCAATTTGGCGGCACAGGGGTTGGACAAGGTGTGCAGCGGCATCGTAACCACCCTCCTGCACCACGGAGCGCGATGAACGCCAACGGCTGCTCGTCCCTGCACTTGGCCCTGTACGGTAACCTTACCGCGAATCGCGCCTTGTTTGGACGTAAAACGACAGCTCAGCGGTCACAGTATTCGCAGTGGCCAAGGCATCAGCAGCACGATCGCTATTAGAACGTTCACTGTATACCGGAAACAATGCTCACGCGAGTTGTGTTGGTATTAATCTGTTGTTTTGTCTTGTACTGCGTTTGAATAACGCTGCCGCCAATCTACCCTTCCTTCTGGACCCAATAAAGGGGCATCTCTGCACTCGACTCTGTATACAACGCGTTCGTAAGACGAATACAGAAAACGGAAAAGGGGGAAGGGTGACCAGCGCAAATCGTAGACAGAGACACTACTGCTTTACGGAAGGATACTCAATTTCTATCTAACCGACATGGCATTGTAAGCTACCTTGTCGGACGTAAAAACAACGATAATAGTAGATGCGCACCCATCTATGAGGAGAGCGAGTCCTGCCCTACCAGGGTACTTTTCTAAGATAGGCGGCACGACCGCGTCCGTTTCAAACCCTCTCCCATCGTACACGTAGTAAGCCTACGACATCCTAATTACCATTCGAACGGCATCCCAATCCCCATTTGCTAACCGACGTATCCTCCCACCGAGCACGGCCGCTCCTCATCCTAACACGCAAAGTGTCCATCGGACAAGTACTATCGCAGGGCTCTAGAAACAATTTAATAGACCTCAACCCATCCTCGTTCTCCATGACCCTGCGGCAATACTTGTACCAGGTATAAATCTTTGCCCTTCGGTAACCAGAGGCGCAAAAAACACAACACCTCGCTCTTAACGGTCAACTCTCGACTCATCACTCATCCTAATCAGCATCTCTGTCTAAAGGGGAGGCGACTCAGATATAATTTCAATGCCCCCCACGTCATCTCCCTGGGCAAACTTATAACATTGCCCGAACGACAGATAAAAAACAGCAATATACCAAGTACGAATTAATGTGAAAATGTTTAACCGCGGCGCCACAGAAGCCACAAAAAACTAAACGGTTACACTCCACTTCACCTCCAAGGCTCGGAGCGGCAGCTGCCACCAGATACTCCTCTACTTGCTCGACGTCGCCGTCTAACCAAAATTATAAATCCCGAACCCCCCCCCCCCGAAGCACGAGCCAAACATAGTTCGCCCCTCCCGCAAATCACCCCGGGATCTAGCCACCCCTAAACAGCCGCCTCCTCTCCGTGTACAGTTTTGGGAGGCAATGAGACCACCGCGTGATCAAACCCTATGGAGGCAAGCACCGCCTCTTTCTGAAAAAATATCGCGATTGCGCCCGACTTCCATACATAGCGGCCCCACAAAGCGTGACCCACCCACCCGCCCCGCCCTCTCCCTCAGTGCGCGTACATAACAAATATACCTATTAATAGTACCACTCTGTCCGGAAAAGTAACGACCGCTCGAGTATTAAACAATGAATACCAAACGGTCCTTACATTACCGGGAAGACTGGTAGATACCATAGCTTTCACCCACACAACAAAAAAAAAAAACACAAAAAACACAAAAACGCACCAACCAATTCCGTGGCATAACGTAGACCTCTCTCGCCTAAAAAACAAAAACAAAATAAACGAAACGAAACGAAACGAAACAAAGAATATGGACCAATCAACGCTGAGGTAGCGAGCGGCGGTTTGGTCCGGTCGGTATAACCGGCGGTCCTAGGTCCGTGTCCCCCCTAGTTTCGTCCCCGCCTACCGGGTGAGCAGGTGCTGCAACTCCCTGGGAGGATGTGGGCGTCACCGTGACCCCGCCACCACCATTTTCGTCGGGAGACATGTCGAGCCTTAGCTCCCCCCTCTGCACCGAGTCCTTCAAAGCTTGCCCGAAGTTCCTTAGCACGTCTTCCGTTAACTACGGCGCGAACGACGTTCCAAATGCACAGGTAAGGGGGGCGGTGAGTAGGACGGGGTGCGAGGCCCTATATATATATATTCCTCAGCACTATTTTCATAAAAAACAAAAAGACACCAACTGAGAATTTCGTCGAAACTCGCAGTTTCAAGCTGCGTGTCATGCTTCGATCGCGCGTGCTACGGGATGAAACATATCTTATGAAGGGCAAAGTTTGGTGCCCCCCCCCCCGGGTGATCATACCAGGGTCAACAGGACGGTCAACGTACACTCGTTGCTTTTGGATGTTCAGAAGCCAGCGAGTATACGACGCGTTCTTGGAGGCGGCTGTGACACTTCTGGCTTTCCGGAGCCAGACATTATCATACTTCGAAGTATGGCATGGTACGGTACGGTATGACATTGCAAGGTACTTCAGTATATGGTATCGTATGGTATGGTTGGTATGGTATAGTATGGTGTGCGATGGTATGATTTCGTACGGTATGTGATCCGACGCTTGAGAGGGAAACAAGCTCGTCTTCCGCACCAGTTATCTCCCTTTCCTTTCGGCGCATGACGCAAGACGGCCGCGTCCAACACAGCGGCGACCTGAGCTCGGCAACTCTACGAGAGCCGCGAAAGATGCGGCAGAAGAAACTATGCGATGACACATCATCGTATCATAGTAAGACACGAACACCAAGAAAATTACAACAAGCGCCGACAAACCCGAGCAACAATTTACCCTCCAAAAAACACACACGAAGTACATGATACATGGTTTGTGGCGTTACCTTAGCGTCTGCCGGAGTAATAATCCGGCTGTACATGTCCTTGTTCTGCACCAGCTCTAACGCCACCTGGAACTGGGGATCCTTCTCCAGCTGCTTCCTCAGGACCATGCTCTCCGGGAGGAATCTGATGCCATGAGAGAAGCAAAGGCCGAAACAAAATGCAACACGCGAGAGCAAAAGCAAAAAGCGAAAAGCGAAAGGTCAACTCATGCCAAGTTGAGTCATGTCAAGTCATGTTACTTCAAGTCGCGTTACGCCACGTCAGGCCAAGCCAAGCCAAGCCAAGCCAAGCCAAGCCAAGCCAAGCCAAGCCAAGCCAAGCCAAGCCAAGCCAAGCCAAGCCAAGCCAAGCCAAGCCAAGCCAAGCCAAGCCAAGTCACGTCAAGCCCAGTCAAGTACCTGGAGAGGATGGACTCCTCGAGAGCCGAGCGTATCTGCTCCTGATGAGAATCGAAGGCCATCAACATCTCCTGAGTGAGTCTCTTCGGCAAAGGCTCCACCAGGCGGTCAATGTGGCTGAGGTTCGAGTCCTCGAGGATAGACTCCAACGACCTCAGCTGCGGCCCGTAAATTCCTGCGAGGTCATACGTGCCCTGAAGGGAAAAACACACACAGCGAGAGAAGGATCGGTGTGTACGGCGGGATGTACATGAGCGCGGCAGGCAACCGGAAGCAGAAATGCCATTATACCATAGGAAACCGCGGTTGACCCTTTGACTGACCCCCCCGCTACATGTATTCTATATACCTGGTGATAGAGTAAGGCCTAAATAGCAGGGTTACTCACGGAGCGGTTTTTTTCCACGGAGCGGAGCGGTTTAAACCGCTCCGCACCGCTCCGTGAGGTTTTCCCTTGAGAAAAAACCGCTCCGCTCCGCTCCGTGACATGAACAAAAAAACCGCTCCGCTCCGTGAGACATCTGCGCTCGGATAAACCGCTCCGCTCCGCTCCGTGGGGCTTCCCAACAATCCGTACAAGCGGTTTTTTCACGGAGCGGTTTGCCCTACTCCGTCACACAAGCACGGATAAAACCGCAGTACAGCCGCGGTTTTACCACGGAGTACCGGTTCTTTTCCTACGGAGTCACGATATTTTTTCATTTTCCAGCAGCCACACAGACACACACCACGTGTGCAGTCACGATATTTGATACTCGGAGTATTTGATATTTGATATTTGATATTTTTTCATTTTACAGCAGCCCCCGTCTCGACGCCCACGGCAACGTTGTTTCTGCAGCGCAGTTCCCCATCTTGTCCATGCTTGCTCGCGTATACCTTTGCATTGACAGCACTAGTTGCCAATCAGAGAGGGACTTTTCGGGGCTGGGATTCATTTACAACAACCTTCGGCAGGCGATGATGCCCGACCGTGTCGAGATGGTCATGTTCCTCCGGTCTAACCCCCATCTTATTCCCGAGATAATGAAGTTGGACAATGAGTTGGGGAAGCTGCTTGCAGCGCAGCATGTTGGGAAGGCTAAAGCTGCATCTGTTCAAGCCGCTTGTGCGGGAAAGCAGGTGGTTGTCGAGGTCGAATCTGACTGAGCGACATAGCGGCGTATGTTTTGGATGAACACACAAGAGGTCTGGTGTTACCCATGTGCTGGTACTGGCAAGTTTCAACGAGAGGCAAATGAGGAATTAGCTGCTGTTGTACGTGTTGCAGGAACGTATGAGTCGGGAGGTATTAGTACTGGCAAGTTTTAACGTTTTAACGAGAGGCAAGTGAGGATTTGTCTGCTGTTGTACGTTTGCAGGAACGTAGGAGTCGAGGAGGTATCGATGTGGGGAACGGTTCCTTTCTGAATAATTGGTTAGTTGACAGCTTTTTGGTCTGTTTGGGCTGTCCTAGCGACGAGGACGCATACGGTGTCACCGGCGGCCTCCAAACACTACACACCGTGTGGAAAAGTCGGTTTTCGGTGAACGAAACCCGACGTTTTTGAAGAAATTGCAGGTACTCCGTCGATTTTGAACGGATATCCGTGCGTTTTTTACGGTTTTTTCTTACGGATAACCGTCCTCAAGGCCACGGTTTTACTCGGTTTATGCTACGGAGTATACAAAACCGCTCCGTGAAAAAAACCGCACTACGGATTAACCGCTCCACACCGCTCCGTGACATCAGAAAAAAAAACGCTCCGCTCCGTGAGACTAATGCCCTCGGATAAACCGCTCCGCACCGCTCCGTGATATTATCAAATATAAAAAACCGCTCCGCACCGCTCCGTAGAACTAAAAAAAAAAAAAAAACGCTCCGCGGAGCGGTTCTACTCCGTGAGTAACCCTGCTAAATAGGCATCGGTACGCCCAAACACACGGGTGCAACGGAGCATGGAGGGAAATATGCTGTGGAACACCGCGGTTGGACCGCTTGACAGACCGCCCCTTGCACAATAATGACCAGGTAGTATATTAAGGCCGAAACAGGCCTTGGCGCGCCCAGAAAGACCGACCTCCGGCAACTGCAGGTGCGGAGGGGGTATAAGTGAGCGTAGTAGGCTACCGGGGGCCTTGTTAACATCATTCGGGAAGGAAAAATAAAAAAATGATACTAAATACATTAACATTAACTTCCATGCTACCTAAAACGTCAATGTCTTCATCAGGGTTGACTGCAGAATGAATGTCCATCATACCAGGTAGCAGTTATTAGATTTTGACTCATGACAAACTTACAAAAAACAAGCTACCGGTGTATTACGCAGCTTGGAAAGATGGGCATCGACTCTAAATTTTATCGAACTCACAGCTGACGCTGTTAGAATAATTTTTATAAAATGTTTTTGTTGTTGGGGAGGCCAGAAAAAAAAAAGAAAAAAGGCATAACAATCTCACCAGCTCACAGCACAGGGTATTGTATTGCCAAACTAAAGGTACCTAAACATGTCTTACCAAGTAAAGAATTGATTGCACTAGACTAATCATGCGCAATACTAAATAGTGAAAAAAAAATGTATTCATAAAAAAAACATACAAGTACTAAGAATGTCACCTCTTTCTGTCGTCGGAGGACGAAATTCTTGAAGTCTCTCAACACGGCGTCAGTGACCACATCCCCTGTCGCCGTCCCCTTGAACGTATGGGTCTGCGTCCACTGCCCGGCGAAGTCGAAGTACGCGCCTTGAATCTGAGACCGACCATAAAAAAAAAAAAAAAACGGCGGGCAGGCGGGCGGGCGGAATTGCAACCCCACGCTCAATAACGTCTCCTGAAAAACAGCAGTTAAGTGAGTGAAGAAATACTTCGATTATTGTTGTAGTACCCGTCATGATAGCCGTAAAATACGCGTAATGCACTCGATCGAAGATGCTTGGATTGAGCGCGGAATGTTCGAGAATGCACTCGCTCTATATGTGTATGACGTCTATGTCGGATGGGTAACATCTCCATGTCATTGGATTCTGGATTTCCTTTGTATGTTCTTGACTGCATGACTGGAACAAGCGCTGCACATTATCAGAGGGCAAATGGCATAATGTTCTTCAAAAACGCGCGGCCGCAGTATCACGCGGCTTGCAATCGAGTATTGACCCTTAAATTGATCGAACTCAAAGCCATGTATTCGATTTATTTTTCATTAAATACCGTTTCGTTTGAGTGCGGTCTTGTTGAGAATGCAGTCACTCAGAGGTGAGTCGCTTCACCGCGATATCGTTGAGAATGCATTCCTGCGGAAATCACATTAATCTCAGCAGCGTTTCTCCCGCCCTCTACTGTCCATACGCGCCGAGATATAAACCAGACAATCAACATCATCAACATGAATGCTCTTACGTATGAAAACGTGCGTTAACACAACCTCCGTGCAACCACATTGAACAACCCGGTTTTACCATAGCCTCATCCGCACACCTGCAAGCATAGCCCGGCCGGCCGGTGAAATTGACCGAAGATGACCAAAATATGCTGCGTGTCGCTAGTGCCATGGCGCGACTTGTTCCAAAAACAAAGGAGGCTAAACTCAAGGTGGCTAAAGTGAATTGGTTCCTGGAATATACTGCAGTCGATACGTAAACATTACTTGCAATAAAGTGAAGTAGGCTATCCATTGAGGGAGAGAAAAAACATCAGGTGGCGATGCGTCCTCTCCGACGCGGGCTACGATATACGACAGAGGTACTTGGCACTTCTACTCGCAGCTCAAAACATGTACCTGGTATGGCCGACGGGGTTTCTCGACCAAGGACATACCTGTACTCAATACCACTCAATACATTCCTTGAAATACCCACTTCGTTTCAAAATATTACGAGAATATCCTTGGAATACCGATTTCGTTTTGGAATATTATTAGTAAGAGTATTTTTCGTTACATACCTAGGCCATGAGATGGTTCATCGGATCGTACAATCCCATTTATTATCGAGGGCCACCTTTGGGCCATGTATCGAACTCGTCAAGAGTTCGTCACGCCAAATTCTCAGAAGAATTAGGCGCACCTCTCCCTCCCTCCCTCCCTCCCTCCCTCCCTCCCTCCCTCCCTCCCTCCTTTCCCCTCCCGCCCCCCCTTCCCACCGTTCCGCCTCGGCATTGTAGCGATGCGAGGGTTAACGGTATTAAGATTATAGCTATGCGCGAAAACGAGCACACAGACACCGCCCCCCTTCTCTCCCCCAAATTCACCTGCAGCGCAATCTCCAGCGCGGAGGGCTTGGGTAGTTTGACCTTTACGTCCGCCTCAACGCCTCCCCCGTCAAACACCACCCGGCCGTGCTAAAAAACGTAAGAACAAAGCGCACAAACGCGAGACAGTGTCGAGTACCGAGTACCGAGTAAGGAACAAGGCGACGGGTAAGGAATCGGCGGCAGTGAGTAGTGACTACCTGGTAAAGGATCAAGACTAACGAGTTACGGAGTAAGGTGCAAGGAGTATGGAGTAACGAGTTATGGAGTACGGAGTAAGGGGTGAGGAATAAGGGCTACTGAGTAAGGGGTAAGCACAACCGAGCGAGGAGCCAGGAGTGAAGCGTAAGGAACGAGGACGAACCTTTCTGGGACTCAAAAGGGGGAAAAGCGATTGCTGTATACTCCGGAGTACAAGGTAGATACTAACAACGCAAATGATTCCCACAGCATCACCCAAAAATATTATCAACCCAAGAAAAAAAACGACACGTTCTACGGTGAAAGTGCTCCATCGCTTTTTCCCAGGCTCATAACCTGATGAGGAGGTCTACCATATCATAGCTGCCTTCTCAGGCAAACGCTTATTTTGAGTCAAGACACACATGCCACGATAGGGTTAGCACTTTTCGTCCGACATGGTTTCTAAATGTTGGAGCTCCTCAACCCAAAATCGTAGGGAACAGGTCATTTTTTTCATCAATATCACGATTCTCGCTGTGTGCCCGAGGCCATGGGATTTTTCATCCGGGATCATAGCAGTTTTAGTTTTTCGCCAAATCTGTTCTTGGGAGGATCATGTCTTAAAGCTCCCAAATTGAGGGGTAGCATTGACAAAAAAACAGCAAGGGTTGGTGTGCAGGACCTTTGTCGTGCCCCGTGTCTGATCAAACACGATGAACACGCCCATGCCATGCATAGCCGAGGTATACAAACACACACCAATAATAACATTTGCAAAACAAGAATGACAACCTGACAATTTTGGGGGTAAGGGGCCGCGCGCGCCAGTGTACCACCGTACCAAGGTATGCACTTCTCTATGTTTCTATTTTATTTTTGGTGCAATTAATATTTCCGCAGCAGGTATACTATTTCCAGTACAATAGTGCCCTATGAAAGGCTTTTCACGAGACGATTCACACACCCTGAACCACAGCTGGCACATCTGCTTTGACGATAGTGAAGAAAGCTTGCGTTCAGCCCAATATCTTTTAAATAACAGCGTATCACTAAAACGTACGCCTTGCTGTGTTTGCTTCCCGCAAATGTATGCCTGAATTTCAGTTATTCTGCAACCCTTAACCCGTACAACCACATTGTAGCGCCTGTGCTGCAAGGAACGCGGGGTGCCATTAGCGGCTGACATCGGTCGGCATGCCAGCGATTGGCGTTGTCGCCGAACTTCAACGTTGAGCAGCATCGCTGGCGCGAGAACTCGTACGTTTTTCAGGGTAACCAATATAATGGCAGAGTGCCATTCACAGCGTTAGCGAAAGGATTTATCGAAAAGTGGAAAAACTCTACTGCCGACCTGATCCCGCCTGGGCTTGAGCCCTCCAAACTGACCCCGGGCATACAATTAACCGCCGGCAGGGCCCACCAAACATACTGATCACACGGCGGTCAGATCACCCACTCAAAGTCAAGGGATTCACACGTCGGACAGATTATATGATCTATAGATGATCTATACCCCCACTTGATAATCTTGATGATCTAGATATTTCAGGGAAGATCTGTACGTCCCAGTTCATGTTTCCGGGCAGGGGAGCCGTGCGATCTGCATGATCTAGCAAGTTTTTGCAGCAGGGTTGGATCTGTACTCTAAAAGCAGATCCCGCACAAAATCACATAACGACATATACAAGATCTACTTACAAGGTGATCTAAATGATCTATAGATATGTCTGATCTATATGATCGATAGATATGTATGATCTATATGATCTACATGATCTATATGATAAATATGATATATATGATATATATGATCTATATTATATACTTCGAAGTATATATCGTCATCTGTCCGAGGTGTGAAAGGTTTCCACCAAACGGCCACAGCAAACAGTACAATACACTAAAAAACAATACGCAGCAAAAGGGTGTGCAATGGTTTGTCTGCATACCCCATGTGCAGTTAGCGTTCCGCGATGCTAAAGGGTTAAAAATCCCCCTGGAAAGCGATACAGCGGAAATTGCTGGTACAAGTAATTTACCTGCGTCACAAACTCTTTCCGCTCCAGCTCCGGGACCTCGTTCGCCTCGAAGCCGAAGCCGTTACCTCCCACCCCGGGGATGGCCGGTTGATCTCCCATGGCCACACCCCCCTCCTTATAGTTCACGCTTTGGATGCACCTGGCCGTCAACGGAGGAGGGGAGGGGAGGGGAGGGGGCAACGCCTTTGGATTTGGTATAGAGATTTACCGTAGGTATGAAACGCTTTCACCCGCGTGTGGATTTTAATGTAAGCGAATCTAACTTTCCCATGGGGATATTCTTTTATTACTATTATTACTATTATGATTGTGATTTTAACTAAAATTATACTTACAGTTATAATTATGATAATGATTATGAATATGATTATGATTATTATTATTATTATTATTGTTACTATTATTATTATTATTGTGGTTGGAATAATTTTCGTATGACTGTTGTTGAAATTATTACTGTTATCATCACTACTGTGTGATTTGCCATCCGACAACGATATGCAGCATGAGTGTCAGAAATTAAAAACACGATGAAAGGACATAAAAAACACGAAACAGTGAACGCTAAACCATGCATCCAACCTTGCTCATGGGCCTCATTGCATTGTACTACACGGTGAAAGGACAGAAAACTCAGACAGCGAACATTGAACACTAAACAATGCATCCAACCTTATTCATGGGCCTATACCTCACTGCATTGTACTACTGCTGTATTGCTCTGTATTGTACTACAGTATAGTTCGTGTGCGCCATGCAAGCGTAAGGCTGCCCCTCACCTGCCGCTGGGCGTGTAGTACTTCGCAACGGTGTACTTCAGGGCGTTGTTGTACGGGAGCTCGGCGACGTTCTGCACCAGCCCCTTCCCGTACGTGCGGCCGTCTCCCACGCCTACGATCACACCCGCATCCAGGTCCTACACGCAACAAAACAAACAGCACAGAAAAAGGGCAACAAGGATACATACAGCAAGAGATCACGCATCATAAATACTAGGTACATATCCAACTAAATTCCATGGTCAACAATGTTCAGGGCAGGCACATCCCTAATGGATATGATTCGATCCCCGCATCCCGGTTATGCACAACGACTAAAACAAACAAGAGCAGGGCGAAAGGGCGACAAGGATACATACCCGAGGTCAAGCATCGGAGAGGCCGTATCTCAATTTCACGAGGCAATACGGATACAATGTACAAGGGCACACGCATTGGACAGAACAGATCTCTAACTTCATTTTCACGGTCAATATCCATCAGTGCAAATGGATACGTCATAGACATCATCCGATCACACCTTCATCCAGGTTCTACACCACAAAAAACCGCAAACACAGCACGGCACCGCAACAAGGATGCATTCAAGAGATCACACACTGGACAGACCATATCTGCAGCTCACCCGGCAGCAAGGATACCAGGGATCACGCATGGAACAGATAATCTTTCCATTTCAATTTCATAATGTAGCTCTCAAGGCAAACAGATCCCTGTTCTTGCTATCATACCCATGCAGAATGATTAGATTGTAGACCGAGATCGCCCTTGACAAAATACACGGGCCTCATGCATCTCAAAAAGTAGAAACGAGCGACCGGAGTATCAGGCAGCTTGCGAAGATGAGTATCGACCTTTAAACTGATCGAACTCACAGCTATCGTAATCGAAACATAGCAAAAAAAATATCAGCACCGCAACAAGGGTACAAGGGATACACATCACACAGATCAGTCAGATCTTCATTTCGCAGTTTCATCATCTATATATTTCAGGACAAGACAGGTCCCTACTCTTCCTACCGTTCACACCCAAAAAGCAAAAACCAGCGCCGCAAGGACGATACAAGGGATTGCGCATCGGCCAAATCATACCATCTTCATGACCTGTGTATTTCAAGGCAGATATCCTAGATCCTTGATTTTCCTATTCAGCCGACAACACAAACAACGGCATGGCAAGCCAACAGGCATACGAGGGGTCACGCATCGCACATATCATATCTATCTCCATTTCAACCTCATACTCTACAACATAGCATATATGTATCTCCATTTCACCCTCATACCTATCTATCTCCATTTCAGCCTCATACTCGATAACAGATAATGTTTACCTCCATTTCAACCTCATACTCTATACCATACTATCTCCGTTTCAGCCTAATACTCTATACAAGGCATACTTGAGGCAAAATATAGATCCCCGATTTTCCCACACAACCATAAAAGCAAACAGGCAAAACAACAAAGATACAAGGGGTCACGCAATGGGCATATCATATCTCCATTTCACCAACGCATTCTCTAGCGATTTCAGGGCAGACAGATCCCTTATCTATACGATCTGTATTCTATGCATAGATCATCTCGCTGGGTGGGAGCCGCAATTTCAGAACGATCTGCTAACAGTTAAAAAACAGACGTTTGCCTACACAGTTAACTGGCGTAGAAACCACCGGTATACCGATCTATGTTTTTTTAGCCATTTAGTCAGACAGTCAGACGGTCAAACAGCTTGGAGGTTTAGCTCAGAGAACCTCAGTAAATTGAGGCATAGCACATGTTTGTAGGCGTTACGGAGCAAACACAAATGTCGGTACTGCTAACCTGGACGGCCCCGGAGACAATTTCCGCCGCACTGGCCGTTCCCCCGTTGATGAGGACCACCAGGGGCGTCAACGCTGGCCGCACGGGGGCCTGAGAGCTGCCGTAGGTGATGTCGTTAAAGTTTCTGCCCTTAATGGAGACAATGCTGCTCCCTTCGGGGACGAACATCGCCGCGACATCCACTGCTGATTCCAGCAGGCCACCTGTTTGTTTTTTCGTTTTTTTGTAGCAAAAAAACGCATAGAAACAAAGCGTACACATTATATGCGGGCATATTGTTGTCGCTTTTGTTGTTGTTGTTTTTGTTGTTATTGTTGTTCTCACACAAACTCGCATAATCAAGTCCGTGGTCACAGGAGAGGCTCCAGTTAATCTGGATAGAAAAACACAAGCAAGCCAAAAGTAGTACACGCATATATCGCAGCTGAAGCAATTCATGCATCCGCCAAAAAGTATAAACAAATGAAATCGGGAGTCAGCCTGTGTACGTGCCAGGCCCATATTGGTACATACGTCTCGATTATTGCATCCGGAAACCGACTACACCGCATGCCACCCAGGGAACAAAACCAAAGTACACACCCGAGGAGAAATAGGCAACAAATGATAAGGAAGAAAAGAAAGAACGAGAGAAGTAGAAAACGAACCAAGGAAAATAATGCGGACGTAATAACTTACGTAGGCTCGCCACCAGGGGAGTGTAGCGAGGTAAGACCAGCTACATATCGCTCCGAAAATAAACCAACAAGAAAAAATGCGCATATATAAGCATACCTCGTTTTATACATATCATAGGTACATAGATGATTTCCGCCGTCAAATTGTCATGCTCAACTCTAACGTAACATGAGCGAGGAAACAAGAGTGAGTGCTACGATCCTCAGGCCTTTGACTTGCACCATTTAAAAATTGACTCTCGTGTTGGAATTAAAAAGTGAATTCTAGTTTTATACTGATACTGAACGAAAAGCTTACCCCCTCTTTGGGGGTGCAAACTACGTGGAGTTAGTATGGGATAAGTTTTGCAGCGCAAAATGATTATAAGCTTCCATGTATCAAACGTCGAAATCACATCCATTTTTTGTACATCCGCATCAAATTGAACATCGAAATCGTACCGATTATATTTTTATCTGTCGGTATCTCACACCTAAATCCCACTCCGCTGGGTTGTTTTTCATTCTGACCTGCAGACAAGAGAGGGGAGCGTGGTGTCCTTTCCTCTTTTTTCGCATGCCAGCCACCTGGGCCTCAAAACGGGCACAAGTAACACTACTACATACAATCAATGATTATCAAATCGCTCGACATGATTGAAACATTTTCACATACACACACAAACTTCGACCACATTACTGACCGGGATTGCATCACCATGAAACTGCACCATTTCCGATCAAGCCACTCACCGGGTTCCCCCTCATGTCCAAGATAACACCCCTAAGACCACCCTAACCCTACTCCAAACACCAACTCACTTACCGGCATTACAACATTAAAAAATGACACAACCCGACCGAATCGCTCACCGGGAACGAAACGTCATCACTTACGTGATGAACACAACTGCGGACCAAATCACTCACCAGGATTGCAACACTATGGAATCGCACCACTTCCGATCAAATAGCTCAACGGGGTTCCCCCTGACGTCCAGAACCACGCCTCTAAGACCGACCAAACTAACGCAACATCCCTCACTGAGATTCCCGCATATACAACATGGAACAAGCTTGAGACCACCGTGACAACTCACTCACCGGGATCCCCCCCCTCACACGAGATAACGCCTGTAAGACCATCCAAACCAATTTAAATTACTCACCGGAATTCCCCATCATACACAAGACAACGCCCCTGAGACCATCCAAAATAAAACAAAATCACTCTCCAGGATTCCCCATCAAGCACAAGATAACGCCCCTAAGACCATCCAAAACAACATAAAATCACTCACCGGAATTCCCCACCAAGCACAAGAAACCGCCCTTAAGACCATCCACACAAAAATAAAATCACTCAGGATTCCCCATCAAGCACAACGTAAAGCCACAAAGATCGTCCAATAAAAAAAAAAAAACTCAGGATTCCCCATCAAGCACAAGATAACGCCCTTGAGACCATCCACACAAAAATAAAATCACTCAGGATTCCCCATCAAGCACAACGTAAAGCCACTAAGACCGTCCAATGAAAAAAAAAAAAAAAACTCAGGATTCCCCATCAAGCACAAGATAACGCCCCTAAGACCATCCACAGTGGGGCTCCCCCTCATACACAAGATGACGCCCCCAAAACCATTAAAACTAACGTTAAATCGCTCATCGGGACTTCCCCTAACTCACAACATCACGCCCCTAAGACCACCCTAACAAAACACAAATCACTCACTTGGACTTATCTCTGCTCATATACCGACCATAACTCCCCGAAGACCACCCGAAAAAATAAAATCACCCGCCGGGACCCCCCCTCGTATACAAGAAAACGCCCCGAGATCCCTCTGACCCTAACCCTAGCCCAAATATCAAATCGCTCACCAGGATTCCCCCTCATGTCCAAGATGACGCCCCTGAGACCACCCTTCGCTGCCTGGTCAAGGTAGCGGTAAGCCTGCCGAAGCTCCTTCGCCGCCCCCTGGCTGAACCCGGAGAGTTCTAGATACCCCACGGGGGCGTTCTGTACGTCCCCCACCAGGGTCGCCAGCTTCACGTCTCGCAGTTTCACCAGCCGCCGAGTCAGCGTTACTTCCTGAAGTGTAGAGTATTAATAAGCATTTTGGTGAGGGGTGGGTGGGGGGGTTATTTCCTGAAGGACGCAGCAGGGGTTTTGGTAGGGGTGGAGGGGGGCTGTGTTATGGAGGGTATGGTAGGGATTTTGGTATGGGGGGCGGGGAGGGGGGGGGGGTGTACTCATTTCATGCATGGCCGTAGTCGTATAACCGGGGATAAGGGGGGGAGGACTACTTCCTGAAGGGTGTAGTAGGCATTTTGAGGGGGGGGGGGCGGTGCTTCCTGAAGGGTATGGTTGCCTTTTTGGTAGAGGGGGCGGCGGGAGAGGGTTACTTCCTCAACGATCTAGTAGGCATTGTGAGGGGAGGGGTGGCGCAGGATATTTCCTCGAGGGTATGCTAGGCATTTTGGTGGGGGAAGGGGGGATTCTGCCTGAAGGGTGTAGTAGGCATTTTGGTGGGGGGACGGGGTACTTCCTGAAGGACAAGAGTAGAGGTAATGGTAAGACAAGGGCGAGGGCAAAGGTAAAGCTAAGGGTAATGATCAAGGCGAGCTCGGATGCCGCCGAGTGCCATACCTGCTCCTTTGGGTTGCCGCCATCCCTAATGAAGGAGATGCTGACCGTAGACTCGGGCTCCCCTCTCAGCAGATCGCGCGCCTGTCGATACCGGCACAGCAGGAGAAGGGGCAAAGCTCATACAAACACACTACAGCGCATATAAACACATACAACGCATACAACACACGAGACCCGACACAAAGATACAAAGAATGCAACACTTACCAGGTACAACACACAACATGTGTAATACATACAACACATAATGCAACACACAGCACACCAGTTTCGACGCGGACAACACACAATGCACAGCAACAATGAAAACCACACACAGCACACATAGTAACACCCCACGCCACCCCATATCATCCCATCCATGCCCGCCCCATCTCGCCCCACTCCAACTCACCCCACCCTACCCCACCCCATCGAATGTTACGCCGTCCCATCCCACACCAATCCCACACCATCCCACTCTAGCCCACCCCAGCCCACCGCATCCCGTATCATCCCATCCCATCCCATCCCACCTTATCCACCGACGCCCCCGAGACAGGCTGTCCGTTAATTGCGGTGATGCGATCCCCCGGCCGCACCCCAGCGTCAAAGGCATACCCCTCAAATGCGGACACTACGGTGATGCTTTCGCGCGCCGCGGCTTGCTCCCCCCCCTTTCCCCCCCCTCCATTCTTCCCTTCTCCCAGCGGAACTCCCTTATTCGACGGTCCGTTCTCATTCTTCTGCTGCTTGGGGTCTCCCTTGGGCTGTGTGGTCTCCTTTGGAGTAGGGAGGGCGTCAGTGTCGGTTTGCCCTGCAGGGGCTGGTGGTTCTGCATTCGGAATCGCCAGACAAGGATAAACGGTAACGGTAACGGTAACAGTAAAGGGTAGAGGTCATGGTACGAAAGGGGTATGAGTGAGGATAAGAGCAATAAAAAGGGTAAGCGTAAGGGCAACGGTACGGGCGAGGGGTAGGGGGAAGAGTATGGATAAGGTTAAGGGTGAGGCTGAGGGTAAGGTGTGAGGGGAAGGGGAAGGGGAAGGGGAAGGAGAAGGGAAAGAGGAAGGGATTGGCGAGGGGTAGGGGAAGGAGAAGGGGAAGGGAAAGGGGAAGGGATTGGCGAGGGGTAGGGGAAAGAGTACGAAAAAGGGTGAGGGTGAGCGTGAGGGTGAGGGTAAGGTGTAAGGGTAAGGTGTAAGGGTAGGGGTAAGGGTAAGAGTAAGGGTAAGGGTAAGGTGAGAGTGAGGGGTAGGAGAAAAAGTGTGGGCAAAGGAAAGGGTGTGGGTAAGGCGTAAGGGGAAGGGGGAGGGGAAGGGGAAAGGCGAGGGGTAGGGGCAAGAGTTTGGGTAAGGGAAAGGGTGAGGGTAACCCGTGTGGGGAAGGGTATGGGTAATGGTAAGTGTAAGCGAGGGCAAGGGTGAAGGTAAGGAGCAAGGGCGAGGGCAAAGACAGCGAAAAGGACAAGGACACGGTGACAACGACGGTGGCAACAGTTGGAGAAAGTGGAAGAGCGAAGGCACGTGCGTTACGCGCGGAGTCTTGCAGCTCAGCGGGTAGCGATGAGGGTGTGGGGGAGGAAGAGAGGGGGGGAGGGAGGGTCAGATACGTGTGGTACTGGAGCTTCGTGGCATATCGTGCCTCTGCAACGGCATCTGGCGTTCTACGTCAACGCGTTATTAGAGGTTTGAGGCAACGGGGTGACGTGGACGCGGGGGGGGTCGAACAGTCGTCGAGAAAAAGCGGATGGCGCATCGATTACTATGTTGGGATGTCTGCGCGACGAGGAGTAGAGCACGTACAATCAAAGCCAACGCGCCATTGTACCTCACACATCGTCATCCTACGCTATCGCACCACATTGCACTACATCACATTCCAACTACACTCTACTCAACCCCACTCCCACTCCCACCCCACTCCCACCATACCCTACTGCAGCACAAAGTCGTCAAACAGCCACACCATTTTCCACTCCGCTCCACTCCTACCCCACCTTACCCTAGCGCAGAGTCGTTAAACAGCCCCGAAGGCGCCTTCCACCGAATTTCCCGAACACGACACACACAGCTATCACGACGATCACCACCACCACACCACAAGCGCCCCGACACCAACTCCCAACACCATCAACACCCTCATCAACTGACCATCACCACACCACCATCACACATCATCACGAGACCAACGACAGCCTGACCATCTGACCATCAGCACCACCACCACACAAAACAACACAATCAACACCCTCACCGCCTGACCACCACCACACCAACACCCATATCCTCACCAACAAACCATCACCGCCACCTCCACCCCACCTCACCCACCGCCACCACCACCACTACCACCACCACCACCATCACCACCATCACCACACGCCCACACCCCCACCCCTGCCTCATCCCCACCACCACTACCACCACCATCACTCCCCGTCCCCCGGGACCACCACCAGGACCACCACCAAGCACGCCTTCGGACGTGCCGCAAACCCAACTCACCGGGTCCCGCCTTATCGGTCTGCTTCTTCTGCTGCTTTCCCCCCGAAATAACCAAACCCACCCCCCCGTACCTCCCCGACACAGACTCCTTCAGGTCTGCAGCAGCTTGATTATTCTGGACAAGGGGAAGGGAGTTCCGGAGCGAAATAATGGCGTCATTGCGAAGGGGACGTAGCGGGAAAAGATACCGTCATTACGGAAGAGGCCGGGAAGGGCGGGGAAGTAACTGGAAAAATAGAATCGTTACGGAGGAGGCGGGGCGGAGGGGGGGGGGGGGTAGCGTCATTACGGAGGTGGGACGGGGGGAGGGGGGTGGAGGGGTGGGGGGTAATCATTGCCATGCATGGCCGTAATCTGCCAGACCATAGACCCTTGCATCCCTACCATGCCATGACGGAACACGTCAGGTTTTCATCGACCAGGCAGACATGGACGCGGAGGGGGGGGGGGGGCATTCAGCGGTAGACTAGCGTAATCCGACAGTCAGGGCGCGCTAAGTCTTCCTTTAACATTTGTGTTGCTACTAAATGTGACCTCACCCTGATTTCAAGAAGCGCATTTGCCCAAAAATGGTATACAATTCTAACAAGGTAAAATATAAGTTAACAATGACAGTAGCATGATAAAATAAAATAAATACCTGGTACCGGTCATAAAACTAGAGCGAAAACATGAATGTGATATATTCATTTTTTTGTTTCGTCAATAAGTATATCTCGTTGATCTCACCAACCACGTTACCTTGCTATCTCATGGAGCTGATAGTCTCAAGGGGTAACCTGATACTCCGCGAAGGGGTCGAACGTCTGTTTCGTGCGTATCGGTATCTCGCTATCTCGTGAATTTGGCAGACCAGAGGGGTCACCTGATGCTCTGCGCAAGGTCGAGCGTCGGTTTAGCGCATCTCGCTATTTAATCTCGTGTGACATCTAGCTAAATATGTCGCGTTGCTTTGGTTGTGTCGAGGGATCACCTGATATTCTGTGTAAGGGTCCAGCGTTCTGAGCATCGACACCACGGCGGTCTCCAGCAGCCGCTCAGGGTTAACCTCTTCCACGTATCCCTGTTCTCGGGGCAAGGGTGCGCCAGGTAACAGACAGAAAGGCAGAAATAAACATATACAGATGACCAGACAGACATACAAAACGACGGGCAGACAGACAGGGAGAGGGAGGGACGGAGGAAAGCAGTCAAGCACGCATACAGCAGATGGGCAGACAGCGGTAGGGAGGAAGGGAGAGCGGGAGAGAGAGTCCGAGCCGGGTCAATCACGCTCCTCGCCAAAACCTTCAAAAATGCCACATATGTTTGCCAATGAGTCAAAGAGGGTGAGGGTGAGCCTTCCAGTAGGATAAGAGCGTCTACAAACGTCTGGCCGCCATCCGAACGGGGTCGAAACCGACGCTAACGATACCAGCGTGTCTACCGCTACGTATTATGAGCTACAAGACCGCGGTTTGACCCCTACACCGACCGCCCCCCTCTGCTAAAACTACCATGCTAGGCCAAAGAGGCCTTCACGCGAGCAAAAGACCGATCTCATTTTATAGCAAATTGTGCACAAGATAGAGTGGTTCTACCTAGGAACTCGCGCTGGCGGCAATTTGTACATGTCGCCAACTGTCTGCGATGGTGGCTGGCAACACGCATAGAACCCCCGCCCTCCGGAGATTTTGGGCCGAACGTCGTGGATATCCAGCTTCATCCAGCTAAAATGGAGCCCCGAGATTGTTGGCGGCAGTGAAAAGCAATCGCTTCGCTCGCAATAAAAGGCAAAACTTCGGTATATGTATATATACAAGGGGGCTTCGCCGGCGGCCTGAACGGCCGCCGGTCATAGACTGGAGTGATGCCCAGAATATTAGTAGCAGCGGTGGATGTGGTGAAAGATGGAGGTCACACTTAATGCCAAGAGTTAAGAGTGCTCTCTATAGGTGGCGACTTCGTTTGGTAGACCGCCAGAAATTGTAGATCGCCATCTGAAAAACTACACACTCCGTAGTACGCGCGATCGAGATATCACACACAGGTTGCAAAGGTGAGTTTCAGGAAAGAAATTACGCTCACAGCTGATGATGTTGTCCACGACCTCGGCTGTCTTCGATCTCTTGGCCGGAGACCGACTCAGCGGGTCCATAAGGAAAGCTTGGTAGTTGAAAGATGCGAGAGAGTGGGAGAGTGCTGCTGCTGTAGTGCGCAGCGTGCTGGCGGTGGTTGTGGCAGCTGGTGGGCAACAACATCGCAAAAAAAGTGCCGCTATGTCCCGCACCGCGAAGCACAGCAGCATAGCTGACGTTTTTTTACCAACAGGTACGCATATTGAGGTGTGAAAGAACACACGATACGTACGCGTGAACCACCCCATTCAGAACAACCTGGCCACCTAGCACGCACCACACAACCAGCAACAACACACATACCCGCATAAAAAAACAATTATTTCTGCTGAAACCCCATCTTACTCGATTGACTGGATTGTCGATCGACTGATGCGGAGTGAAACACAGCAGCACAGCAGCTGTGTGAAAAGGGGTGTTGTGCTTGCACCCATGCAGATGCTCAGGATCTCAGGCGCCATGTATCATGCTTCGACATCCCCGTTGGTATTAGCCGCTGTAGTGGCCCATGCCCCCAGCGCTCGTCACGGTTGTCGTGGGTTGCAGTCCATACACCTCGTCCAAACAAAGGACCCTTACCGAGGTCTCCCATGCTTTCCGGCATATAAGAGTATACCCTCGGATGTATGCATGTATATGCGAGACATAGCGCCCGCTACGTTCCGCACCGCGAAGCACGGCAGCACAGCTGACATTTTATTACCAACAGGCACACATATTGAGGCGTGAAAGGACACACGATACGTACGCGTGAACCACTCTATTTAGGGCAACCTGCACGCACCAAGCAAACAGCAACAAACAGCAACAAGAAACAACCCCGCATACAAAAATATGATTTCTGGGTAAACCTCATATTCTCGATTGACCGTGGATTGTCGACCGTCGATCGACTGATGCCTGGAACACAGCACAGCAGTTGCTGTGAAAAGGGACGTTGTGCTTGCACCCGTGCAGATGTCTAGCAGGATCTTAGGCGCCATGTACCATGCCTCAACATCCCCGTTCGTATTACCCGCTGTAGTGGCCCATGCCCCGAGCCCTCGTCCCAGTTGTAGCAAGTTGCAGGCTATACGCCTTGTCCAAAAAAACAAAAAAAGGGGTCTCGCCGAGGTCTCCCATGTTTGCTGATATAGCATGGCATCACTACATATCATCGCCACGAAACATGGACGGCGTATTTGTGCCGGGTGGGCAAAGCATGTCGTTGATCTCGACCTTGCCGTCGCCCGCACAAGTCCCCACGAGGTCGCCGCCAGCAGGGCGGCCGGCTCTCCCGGGGGACCAGAGGTCGGAGAGCACGACCCCGAAGAAATCGCGACAAAATACAGTTTTTGCGACGAGCGGTCTGGGTCAAAACGCTGAGCACGAGGCTAAGAAAAGAGATCTATAACTACATTTACATTCGAAGCATATATTATCAATGATAACATAAATTGTTACATCTGCTGGCATTTTACACATCAGAACGGCTTGCCTCGATAGTCTCGCTTCAACATGGCACTCCTCCCTCCCTCCCATCGCAACCACAACCCCACCCACCTGGTCAATATCGACGAGCACGTTCTCGAACAAGGTAAGGCTCTTCCTCAGGCCGGGCGAGCCGAGGTCGGCGTACGGCACCGTCAGCAGCCCCACCGCGATCGCCAAGCCACTCAACACGCCCCCCCCGTAGACCCCCAACCCCTTCCACGGAATCGAAACGTTCGACATCGCGCCGCCTCCGAACACGAACGTCACGTTCTGAGACTCCTGTAAGAACCGCTCCTGAAACGCGTTGGCCCCCGCGGCGAAGCTATCACGCAGCACCTGCAGCGCCCCCCTCTCCGCCCCCGTTTCCTCTTCTGGGGGATACTTACCTTTAACATTTCCCCCGCGCCCCACCTTGCCCGCGCGACCTCCCGCGGAGGGCAAGCGAGGCGGCCTCATTCCCTTTTGCCCGCTACTGCTATCCCTGCCGCTACCGGTACCACTATCACTATCGCTAAGGCTGCCGCCCCCTCCTCCGAATATCGAAAAAAAGCCCGGCGACGAGCCACGTCCGCCGTCGCCGCCTCTTCTCTTATCCTTGCCGCTCGACGAACTCGGCCCACCCCTCTTTGGCGCCTTCCCCCCCCCCGCCCCCCCGCCCCCGCTCCCGCCCCCACTGCCGCTGGACTCCCCCTTGTCTTCTTTCGATCCCCGCCCCTCCCCCCCTAACCCGTCGAACCACCCCTGTAGTGCCGTTAACGGTAAGGTGCGGTGAGGACCACTACCACCGCCACCGGTAACGATGTGGGGGGAGCGGGTGAGGCGGGGGCGTCTGCCGGTCCGTGAAGCGGGTTTTCTAGAGGACACGAGAGGCGTTCTTGGTGCCGCCCTGGACGCCGAGGTTGGGGATGCTTGGACGCGCGGACGTCGTTGTCTGAGCGAGCGTAGGAGGGGGTGGGGGCGGGGGCGGGGGCGGGGGCGGGTTGGAGGGGTCGGGCGGAGAGCAGCGGCGTGGGTGGTGGTCAACTTTTTACTATAGGCAGCTGGTCGAAATATGAATATAAGATATGGGTCTCTAGTCCAGCATAAGTCAGTACTAACATATGTTCAGGTGGTACGAGTATAAATATGTCTACAAACAGCTGTGCACCTCAGTACCACATATAGCCCTGGGTAGAGGTCAATAACAGTGCTTAGCCTTGAACGTGTAACAGAAGGAGCTGTGGGCTGGTTGACGATAGTAATAATACGTCGCCGACTACTTTTTAGTTGGCTATATACAACGTAGGAGCTTGTGGAAAGTCGGCTAGTTGGCCTACTTTGCCACCCAACTAATAACTAGCCGTGAAGACTATATAACCAACTCACACATGGCCAAGGTATACTTCGAATTATACCTGGCATGTACGAAAGAGTACGTGCAGCACAGCACGCAGCACAGCAGAGCACGGCACAGCACCGCACATTGCCGCACCACACGGCAGGGCACGGCATCGCACAGCGCCGCACAGCACTGCGCTGCTAAGCTGGGCTGGGCTGATTACCCAAGCTGAGCTCAGCTGCGACCTGGTATGATCATACTTCGTTTTGAACTACCACAAACAAAAAAAACGAAGAAGATGAAGAGTTAAGAAAAAACGAAAAAGAAACAAGCGCGAGTTGGCGGCAACCGAATTTGAAGGAAACAGTTGAAAAATAAAGAAACTACCGGTATTCAACTTCCGCAAAAAACGAAGAAAAAAAATCAAGATAGAGAGCATTGAAAAAAAAAAGGCAGAAACCATACTTGAAGGAATTAGTTGACAAATCAAGAAACAGAAAAAACGGAAAACAAAACAAAGGTCACGGAAGAAACCAAAGAAAAGCTGGACCGTTCCGTGAGTGATGGAAGGAGGTGGTGTTCAAGTCGGAGGTCTGCGAGGCCAGGTACGTACCAGGGCATTTCGTAGTATTGGGGCCTAAAAACTCGTCACATTCCACCAAGCACGATCACCAAAAACTGTCAAAAGCGTCACGCGATTGGCTCTGATTGGATGAGTAAAGTTTGACACGTACGGTTCAAAGATGTCGGGAGAGAGCACTTTCATCCCTTGATAGACGTCGTCAAGACAATTACTTGCCTTGACAGACAGCCTTGACAGCAAAAACAGGGGACGCGATCGAAAAATCCCCGTTTTTTTATAAACGCCTGACCATATTATTGAAAATTCTGTTTTGTGCAGAGAAAAATGCAGTCTTGATTTTTTTTTTAATGCGTTCAAATCTGCAGCAGTAGTACATATCGCAATTGAGCTACCCACATCTGCAGCACAAGCGCAGGGAGGAGGAAGTAGGGCAGTACATAGCAGCAATAGTAGCGTACGCATGGAGACATTGATAACAGACAAGAGACGGCCATGAAACGTTTAGTTCCACGTGTTTTGTACAGGTTCTCCCTGACATTAGAAGAAAAAAAAACTCAAAAGCGAACAAGCAGCAGCAATAACACATTCGAAGTAGTGGGCACACATGCGGTCCTGCCGCAGGGTGATCCGGTGCTGGCAAGTCTTGCGCTTCCCTTTGAGAGCGCCGGCAGGCTTGCCGCGATCTAGAGTTGCATCAAAGAAACTGCGCAGAACATCGGTGGAAGACGGGAGAGAACGTTTCTCCAGCTCCAGAAAGAAAAGCATCCACGTTGGTCTGTTGCTGGTGCCAACCGCTGACTGCTGACTGCTGGCTGCCGGATCCTCATGTCCGGTGCGGCCTATTGCTGCGGCCGGTGCGGCTGTGGTGCTGCTCGGCATGGCAGCACGCAGCACCCAACTAACAAATAGCAAAAAACATGTCTGACTCATGAAACTTACTAAAAACGGGAGATCGATGTAGTACGCATCTTGCAAAGATGAGTATCGGCCCTAAATTCGTCGAACTAACAACTGACGTCGTTAGAATAATTTCATAAAATAACAAAATAGGGGTTTCCGTACAGATAATGAGGCGGTTCTCTATTGGAGATAGGAGTCATATGTCTAAAGGCATGGAGATTTGCCTTGACAGACAGAGCACAGACAGACAGCTTGACCGTCTCCCGACATATTTACGTACGGTAATGTGATGGCAGCTGGGTTCTTCATATCTACACCACCAAGCCCCTTATACTTACGCCAAGAGCGGTTCGTCTGTTTGACCGCTGCGGCAATGCAGCAGCAGCAGCGCAGCAGCAGCCCTCGAGGTCAGTAGTACGAGTTACGAGTAGCGCCATGTCGCGCGCTCACAAAATGCTGGATGTAATCATGAGGCGTTGCCTGACGACTCCGAGGCCGGGAACAATTATCATTTTGTAGTAGCAGCTGGGCCGCAGAGGCAGATGCTTTCATCGGGACGACGACGTAGCACGTCGTGCGCGCGCATCAACGTTCGGCCTCATGGCAGGCTGGTTTCGGCCCCTTTCGTTAAAATCTCAAACGCAACAACGAACTGAGTTGATCTCAAAAATACCTGCGATAGCTCTTGACAAAAGCATTCGAAGTGGTCTGTTTACACGGCGTGGTTCCAACTGTATCGCTCGCAGTGGCGCCGCAGCAGAGGGCACTCCGTGGAGCAAACATGGTGCAAATATCGATGGCCGACCTTGACCCGCATCGAAAATGTCTGCCCAAGCCTTGGAAATTTCCATCGTTCTTTTTCGTTTGTTTTCCCCCTCCTATTGAAAAATTGCCATGTACCAACCGAGCCCGCTCACGAAAAAGACAAAAGACAATTACGTTTGTTTTGTCAAGAAGGCGCGACTAAGTCTTAGGCGTTTCGCTAAAACTGCAAACGACATGGAGACTCAAGAGATTTACAAGCACTATTCTCGGATAAAAAAATCTGATGAAAAAAATGAAGAACTCAGAGCTTATACGCCCTTTTTCCCCTTTTTTCTAGCGCCTACCCCAAACGGTGACGAATTCTCCATGTCCGCACTTTTTCGGGTGCGAGCGCATAGTGCTTCACAATGTTCGCGAAAACCGCAAGCTTGCTGCAGCCATCGTATTATAATTATTAGTACATACAAATCGCACACGTATCAAATCGTGGGTTTCGGAGCAAATTCTCGATTGTTTGATGATGCTGGCTGGCAACTTTGACTTCGCGAAATCACCTCGAAAGTAATTTCTGGCTGCCTACGACCGCTGCCTGCTGCATCCAACGTCCTCACGCACCTCATAGTGAGCATGTCTCAGCTTGGCGGGATGCGGTTTCTTGCGAGATTATGTAGCTGTCAAGTGAAGTGTCAAGTGAAGCGCAAGCGTTCAATTGGGGGTTGTTTTTTTTGTCTCAAGTTAGTGTCTACTGAAGTTCAACGATTTTAGACCACTGCAGCACCCAGAGTCGAGGTGTACACCTCCGTTGAAAAAGTGTGGACAGCCAATCTGCATAGAACCACGAGCTGCTGTAGATGCAACACTATCGCAAAGACCCGTGTCTGCCGGGGCACCCTGTGGTTGGAGGGCGGAATGCGGCGTGTTACAGATGCGGCGTAATTGGCTGCACTAAACAATATCTAGAACCGGAAACCCGGGGACGGGGGGTTAGAGATAAAGGCAACCCATGGTCACTGCTCTTCGCTCCGGACAAGGCCACATGGGTGTAGGTGACAGCGCTGAAGAGTTCATATCGATCCATGCCCTAGGGCGTGAGGGGTTGCTTGTGTTGTCCTGTGTACCTTCCGTCACATCCTCTCTGGAATTCTGTTTTTCGCCCGTTGAGAGACGAAAGAGTTATTGTCTCAGTTTTCTACACACCAGCCGCCAAATGTGTTTTCAACAGAAAAGCCTGATCGGCGCCCGCCACAAATCACCGACTGTAGAGTGAGCGCTGTACACCAAGGGGGGGTCGGAGGGCTAACAAGCTCGCCACATTCAGAGTTCACGACGCTGTCGTTGATTTCGTCGAACGAAGTGTGTGGAGAACACGAAATTACGCCGCGTCTAATCCAAGATTTGCTTGAGAATTTCTCGAGCAGATGTTGTCCAAGATCGCCGCGAGAAATCCTTTTTTTCCCGGAATTCTGGAAAGTTTCGAAAAACAAAATCTACAAAATTGGACTCATAGGCGACCGTCCAGGCACAGTTTGGCTGGGTTCAAACTTTTGGCCCTCCATTGTCACCGGTCTACTACGAGCGTCCACAATAATAAAAAAAAAACATGCCGCGTCTTGTAACGCCTGTCACGCCTTGTGACACCTACGAAGCGCTAAAATTTAACTGGTACCAGTACAAGAGTGTGACGCCCACGCTAAAACCTACCTGGTACCAGGTACCAGGTATCATACCAGGTTAATGATAAATACTTGTACCAGTGCTACTACCTGTATGAGCCAAGAGCGGGACGGATAAAAGAGCGGTAATGTAGGCCTGTTCCAAGGGGCTCTTATTTCGGGTACCCCACTGTGTTTGTTTATTTAGTCTAATCCAACTCCACCGCTGCTGCTGCCGTATTATACCCAGAAGGGCAAGCCTGCCGTGCGGGGGGATGACGCAGGGGGAGAGTGTCTCCGCGCGCAGGGAAGCACACTCTTGTGGGTCGGGTATTGCTCGAAATCACCCCGATCGCAGCTGTAGATTTTGCACCGTCTGCGTGTATACGGGTCTACTTCTCGCGGTGGGGATATGTGCAGCAGCGATCGATGCAATACCTGGTGTTTCGTGATAATTGTTGTGAAGCAGTATAATATCATGATCTCGATACCAGGAAGGTGTTCAAGATCATGGATACAACCGCCGTGTACTCTTCTGAAGTGATGTTGCATGACACCCCCCCTCCTCGGACGTGAAGGCTCGAAAAAGAGACCTGCTGGCACCTGGTACTTGGTACACATGATTACGGAGAGCACGCAAGCTTGTACCCGAGTCTTACTCTATATTTCATGCGGCAGATGATGCACAACAGCGCTACTAATGCTAGGAGTATCATCGAACATTAGAAGCGCTTCTAAGCTGCCATCAGTCCTGGAGCGCACAGCTGGAGTGAGGCAAAGGGAACACCAAGAGTACTATGCTCATCCTTTGACTCTTTACGCGAGACAGAGAGAGGGGCCTCGCCGTGAAGGAATCTTACTTCGAGTAATAATCATTTCGCATGTGTCATACAGAGGTGGGTACCTGTACGATTTTTTGTTCGTCGAAAAGGAAAAGCGCGGACTTACCCTGGAGATGGGCCTGAGAACGCCGCCACATGTGCCTGTAAGAGGAGAAGGACGAGGGCCCGCCTCGCGCAGGAGGACTTCATCCCCTCGGCCCCCAAAGGCGACCCCTGGAGCTCTCTCGGTGCCGCAGGACTAACCGACTAAGGGATACTCTGTTTGTAGTGTTCTCCTGACGTTGGCGTGCCAGACTGAGTTGATGCTGCGCGCAACAACTGAGCATATAAAATGAGCGAGAAGATTGATTGACTGCACTGAGCCAAAGGCTGCTGCCTTCGCAATTGCTGCCGTTCCACCTTCCTTTCCCCCAAGAAGACTGTGCTGGGGGGCTCTTTGTCGTGGGTGACCGGTCGAGTGGAGCTCACCAACGCAACTCTGACGCAATCTCGGACGCAACAACCAGCAGGAAATCAAACGCACCCAAAGATAATCAGAATAAGAAAATGCCTCCCGACCCTTTACAAACTCCTTTTCTAAAAGTTTCTGCGGCTTCTTCCGAGGGGCAGGCAAGGGCTCGTCGCGACTCGCCTCTCCGTAGCGTCTCAGATCGTGTTCTTAGAGGCCGGAGGGGGAGGGTGCTCATGGCGGAACATCTTCCTTTTGCTTCGGCGTCGACGAAGGCAGAACCTAGCGCTCTGATGCAGCAGCCGGGTCTCAATTTGATTCTCGGGAGGGGAGAGGGAGGTGACATGGATTTCGCTCGAGATGGACAAGCAAGCGCTGTAGTTCAGGTAGGCCTTTGCCTCAAAAGCGAAGCAGCAGCGAGTAGAGAGCGTGATCGGGTGGGCTGAATCGAGTTGGTCTCGCTGAGTGTCTGAGCGTGGCGGCGACGTGGCCGGTGTTGAGGGTATGACGAAGAAGGCTTCCAGACCCAACATCAACTTCCGAAAGAAAGTTGAATATTGAACTGCCACCGCCTACCGGACGCATTCGTAGCAGACAGCAACAGCAAATACGAAGCCCCTATTGGGTGTTCTCTAAGCTGCAGCGGCACCAGCAGCGCACTAAAGGACCAGCACCAGCACCAGCGCTGCAGCAAGCTAGGGGACTGCTGCTGAAGCTAGCTGTACGGGCCAGAGGGATGGTCTTGATTGCTAATGCTTGTCAAATTGCGTGGCTTTCAAGAGTTCTCGTGAGTTCGGTGAGGGTGCAAAGCTACAAGCACTACTACTACTGCTGCAGCTGCTGCAGCTGTAGTACCTCTTGTGTGGGTCATAGCAGGTACCAGGTACCTGGTAGAAAACGATTTATTAATATTAATATTAATAGTAGCTGCTCTGCCTCTGTACGGTATGATGGGCGATACCCGCTTCTTTGGACTACGTACGAATACTTTTGTGGAGGAGACACGATCTGAACTTGTACAGGTAACTTGTATCATAGCTCTTCGATATCGTTTGCCCCGAGTGTAGGCGTCAAGTGATGTCTTGAATTTCATCAGTACCTGGTATGCATTGCCTACCACTCACGCCCCACCCCCCCACCACCCCACCACCCCCCAACCTCGCCCCCTCACCCCGCACCTCCCACACCCCACCGCCCAACCCAACCGCCTAACCCCCACCCTCACCCCCCATCCCCCACTCCCCGTCCCCCACCGCCCACCCCCCACCCCCCATCCACCCGTCTATCCTGGAAGGCGCATCGCTGCGCGCTCGGAGCCGAAGACTCCTCGCGAAAAGGGGACCACGCTACCGCGACCGACCTACACCTAGATGCTGCCAGGGGTTTCCTTCGAGCCGCCGAGCAGGTGAGGGGTAGGGTGGAGGGGGACTCGAGCCGGGCCAAGCGTAGGGCCTGCGTGTCGGTGCGGTAACGTGAAAGGTACAGTGACGTTAGCGTTGTGCATAAGTGATCCCTCTATGGTGTCGGTATTCAGCATTACAACCCGGAATTAACGGCACTATGACGGCAAACGGCACTACTCCGCAGGCTGCCACAACTGGTTGCTCTCATCTGTACCAAGCGATATTCACAGGCGCGGCAACGTGAACGGTGTTTTTATGTGGCGTTTAATATACGGCAACGCTAACGGTGTCGACATGTTAACGGTCAATTAAGTACGTTAACGGCGAAGCGGTGTTTACGGTGCAGTATTGTCAACGGTGCTGTTGGGTGGGGTAGGGTGGGGTTGGGGAGGTCAAAGTAAGGTAGGGTAGGGTAGGGTAGGGTAGGGTAGGGTAGAACAGGGTACATGGGGATAGGAGGAGGCCTAGCTTGTGAGATAGAGTCACGGCCAGTCCAGATAAGGGCAATAGACTGGAAGAGAAACAATCGAAACCACAATTTCCCTGGTAAAGACGTTAAGAACCGTCGGTATTCAGTCGCGGTCGTGTTTCGGCACGCATGACCACCCTCGCCCCCCCCCCCCCCCCCCCCCGCCCCATCCCTTCCTAACCTGCTTAACCCGCGGTTACCGAGCGCAGGTCCAAGAGCACGGCGTACTGGCGTCGTCGCTGCTCCTGCTGGCGGATTCCCACGCCGCCCGTGCTGAGAAGGGGGCGTTACGGCTACGGTGAGAATGTTTTTTTCGCGCAAAAACTGTTGTTCAATGCACTAAACACTTCGGACGAATCCTTCGAGATTCATCGAACACACGAAGCATGGGTGAATGGGAAACACTTTACTGTAGGCCCTCAGCGCCACCATCAAAGCGCGACCCGTCTATCAATTCCGACACAGGTATAGTTTCCTCGACACAGCAACCTTGCGAGTACTCCTCCTCCCCCTCCCCCATCCCCCACCCGACCCCGCCCGCCCCCTCCCCCCTCCCACTACCGCCCCCCCTCTACCAATCCAGACGCAGTTAGTTTTTCCATGACCCAGCAACCTCGCGGCTTCTCCCCCCCCCTCGCTCTCCCCCCCCCGCCCCCCTCCTCCTCCCTCTCCTCCCCTCCCACCACGGCCCCCGCTCCTTCCCCCTTCCCTATCTCCCGTCCCACCACCCTCCCCTTCCCCGCTCCTGCTCCCACGCGCACCCCCGCCCTATTCACGCGGTTCGGCAGACTCACGAGGAACGATTCGCGCGGGGGAGCTTCTTCGAAAGATTTGACACCAGCAGAGGCATACCGAGCGGCGGTAAGCGGTGTTAACGCCACCACCGCCACCACTGCTGTTGCTGCTGGAGGAGGGGTGGTGGGGACTGGGAAAGGGTCCGCCCAGCCGGGGACGGGGACCGATCGGCACTTACGTTTCGCCGCCAATGTTCCCGACATGGACGACAGTATCATGAGGGGGCCTGGGGCGCGAAAGGCGGTGACGGTGGGGGGGGTAGAGGGGGCGGGGGGGGAAGATGCTGCCGCTGAGCTGGCGAAGAAATTCAGGTGTGTGCGTGTGTGTGTTTTTGTGCACACGTACGGTAAACAAGTTCAGGTGTGTGTGTGTGTTTTTTTTTTCGAGCACGCCACAGCAAATTTGTTTTTGCGCGGGTGTGATAAGATGTTGCGACCGCGTGGGATCTTAAGCCACCCCCCATCCCCGGGTTTCCGGTTCACTCACCTTAAGATACTGTTTTAGTGCAGCCAATTACGCCGCATTTATGACACGCTGCATTCCGACCTTCAGCCACCGGGTTCCTCGGCAGACACAGGTCTTTTCGCATATTATAGTATAGCATCCAAATCAGCTCGCGATTCTATCAGATTCGCTGTCCGCGCTTTTTCAACGGAGGTCTGACTTGACTTTGGGGTGCTGCGGTGGTCAAAAGTCGGCGAAATTTAGAAGACACAAGATATGACAAGAAAAAACAAACCTACTGAACGTCTGCATTTCGCTTGAGGACAGCTACATCTCCTCGCAAGAACCTCACAAGAAACCACAGGCCGCCAAATTGAGACACGCTCACTATGAGGTGCGTGAGGACGTCGGGTGCGGCGGGCAGCAGTCGTAGGCAACCGGAAATCACGCACGATGTGGTTTCGTGAAGTCAAAGTTGCCAGCCAGCATCACCAAAAAACAATAACTTTCTCCCGAATCCACGATTTGATATTATACATTTGCGAGTTAGTACACAGTATGTACTGCGATGGCCACAGTACGTGTGAAGAGACGGCTTTCACCCAGAGTTACCTATGGTTTTCGCGGGTATTTTAAAACACTATGCACTCGTAGCCGAAAGAAATGCGGACGGGGAAATTTCGTCGCCGTTTAAGGTAGTCAAGTATTGGGCTAAATAAAGGGCAAAAAAGGGCGAAAAAACTCGGATTTCTTCGATATTTTCGTCATTTTTGTTTTTCCTAGAAAGTGAGTCTTGCTTGTAGAAGTCTTGACTCTATTTCCAAGGCGTGTGTGGTTTAAAGCGAAACGCTTACCAGGTATTATGAACTACTCGCGCCGACTTGACAAAATGTTCCTGAGGGATCCCCCGCGGCGTGAAAAAAGAATGGTTGGTTTAGCTTGGTTTGCTTTGTTGTGCTCGTCTCTTGTTCATGTCTGTTTTTTGTCGTAATTGTTTGAGCGATTGCTAGGGCTGGGCACTGGCTGACTCAGTTAGTATCGATTATGCTGTGGTAAGAATCAATCAGTATACTGGACTGCAGCAGTATACTGGACTGCAGCAGTATACTGGACTGCAGCAGTATACTGGCCGAGCAACGCTCGGCCAATAACCCCCCCCCCCGGCTCGTGAGGGGGGGGGGCGCTGGAGGCGCTGCCGAAGGCCCCAAAATACGCACTTTCGCTTCATTTCCCATCAGAATAGGGGCTCAAAACTGTATTGGCCGCGGGTGGTTGCCGTAATGTCATCTAAAAGAAAAGTCAAGAAAAATGTACGAAACATGTGGCGATGATGTGATGTTCTTGATGTTGGTGTTCGCGCAAGTGCATTTTAAATCGTTCTGACGTTTCGTATTTGATATTTAAATATGCTGTTACTCCATCTCGCTCCTACCCTTGGGGCTCAGGGTAGTAGGTTCTCATCAGCAAACAAAAACACAGGAAAGCACAGACCAACAAAAATACGAAAACAAAAACAGCAAAACAAAACAAAAAAACGAGGGAACGCTACTCGTACGTTGTAACCGGTGTCAGGCATCAGGTGCTCAACCCAGCGAAAGATCCAAACATGAAAAAGTGGAAGGAAGAAACGCGTGAAAAATCTCAGCAGGCGGGAGGTGGCGGAGATCGCTTAGCGTACAAACAGGAATCAGGCGAAAGGAATGAACGCGTGAAAAGGAGCAACAGCCGGGGGGGGGTTGCGGAGATCTTGCAGCGAACACAAAAAAAGAAAAACTCCCCCCCAAAAGTTACGAGTGAACAACAAGGAAAGAATTAAATAAAACATACAAAAAAAACATATATCAATGTAGACGAGCAGCTAACGAATACACCGCAACTCCGTATCATACCCAAACATCTGTGACAACAAAAATACACGAAAGCCTATAAAAAAAGAGACCAACACCCAGAGAGGGAGGGAGGGAGGGGAGTAAGGGGAGGGGGGGGGGGGGGTCGGAGAAATACTGTAACTCATTCGCCGGGGTATTGGGTGGGTTTCCGTACTATAATATGGCGTGTTTATTGGACGTACATAAAAAGAAACTACTGGCGAATATACTGGCCGGGTCATTCAGTAGATTAATACGGCCCGTAGATTACCACTGCCAGTACATGCTGAGCCAGTGCCCAGCCCTAGCGCCTACTTGTTTGGATTTGTTGATGGCTTGTTCGTTTGTTAGTTTGTCTGTGTACCTGTCTGCCTGTGTCTGTTTGCGTGCATTCGCTGTGGTCTTACTATTTCCTCCCCCCCCCTCTCCCTCCCCCAGTCCACCCTTTCCTACTTTCCACCAATCCCAAACCCACGCGACCCTCCCCTCCCCCCGCCCCTAAACACCTGCCATGGCCCAGGCCGCAGCGTGACGACCTCCTGGAGCTGGAGCGCCAGCTGGCGAAGCTTGGCCTCGAGAGCAAAACAGGCGGCCCCGGGGGACGTGCACGCCACCGACAAGGAGTAGGAAACCCCGGCGCCCACCTATCCTCCGCTTTGGGGGAATCCTTCTGCCTGCTCAACCAGTCCGTTATCTTCGGTGGTGGTCTAGCGGGTGGCGGCGCCGGTGGCGCCGGAGGCGGTGGCTTTGTGGGATCAAAGAAAGTTAATGGAGGGGTAGGGGGGGTGTCATCTCCTCCTCCTCCTCCTCCTCGTGTTGGTCACCCTTCTCCTGATTATATTCCTCCTCTGCCGCGTGTAGCGCCACCGACCGGATCTGCGCGAGGAAACGGGAACGAGAACGGGAACAGCAACGGGAACAGGAACGTGAACAGGAACGGGAATGGGAACGGGAACGGGAAAGTACCGCTCGATGTTGTGCCTCCGACGACCTCGTCCCGGAGTGATTGCAGCAAAGTCGTCGCCGGAGGCCGAGATGGCGCGGATAGTGGTGGCGGACGAGAAACGGAAAGAGAGGACGGGGGTGTTGAAAGGCCGGAGGGAAGCAGAGCCGGAGAAAACACGCCTCTACAGGGCAGAGAAACCAACGGCGGCGATGCAAGAGATGGAAGGCGTGCCGGGGGTAGGGGGCAGGTGGGATCGGCGCTGGCGGCGAGGGTGTGGGGAGGGGGCGTGGTTGGGGGCGGGGGAGAGCGGGAACAATCTGGCGTGGAAGGCGGTGGTGGGGCGGGTGGGGGGATTAGGTCTGGTGGTGAGGACGATCGGCGGCGGTTGTCGGGGGAGGAGGAAGTGGAGAGGCGAGCGCAGGAGGAGGAGAAGGAGCAGGGCGAGATCATGCGGCTGTTGACGTGTCTCAAGACCTTGGGCGACGAAAATGTGTCCCTGATGAAGGAGTGCGAAGATAGAGATAAGGCAAGCGAGCCTACCGTTGAGCATTGGTTGAGGGCAGAGGGGAGGGGAGGGGGGTTGAAGGGCGGAATTGAACGGGGGGGTGGCGAGGGGGAAGGGGGGGTCATTGAAGACTCAACACCCGAGGCGGTGGCGTTGTGGTGGTGATGGTGATGGGATGGGCGGTGGTGGTGGTGGTGGTGGTGGTCTTGGTCGTGGTTGTTATGATGTGTATGTAACCTTTAATGGGTGGCAACCCTCCTGTAACTTCACATCTCGAAGTCGGGGGGGCAATGCTTAGCGTACGGTCACTCTTGCCTTCCTTTTTCCTGCCTTCTTTGCAGGTTCGTCGAGAGAGCGAAGCCATCCGCGACGAGATGAGGCGCTTTCAGCTCAAGTACCAGGAGAGGTGAGTAATATCGTCTGCCAGTGCTGCCGCCCTGCTTCCTTGCCCACCTGCCTCTCTGCGCCCCGTTCAGAAGCAGGTGTTGGTACTTATATCGGACGACTGAGACACTGAGCAGCGCCAAGATGGCCAATGACCACTGATGCAGTGCGTACCAATCTCTATCACGGGCGAAAATCTCTATCACGGGCGAATTATTTTCTGTAGTGGTGTCTGCTGTTGTACGACGGCATCTACACGTTCGGTTTGTACTTGAGTAGATATATTCACCAACCATCAATTCCAATGTGACGAAACCACCACCACCACCACCGCCACCACCGCAATCACCACCACCACCAACCACCAACCACCACTGCTGCTACATTACACAGGTTCACCCTCCTGAAGAAGACCCTCGACGAGGTGGTAAGATCCTACCCCCTTCTCACTGGGCCGGGGGGAGTAGCCGCAGCAGCCGGCGGTGGCGGCGCTGACGCTGCTCGGACAGCGGAGGAGGTAAGACAGGCTTAAATCCATCCTGCTCTTCCCCCCAAATATGATTTTTTTGTGCTGGATAAGAACCATAAACAAAGCTATTGGTGTGCCATTTATCAGCACAATGTTTCCCCCCAATGTGGTCATGATGCTAAAGAATAGTCCGATAAGGAAACGTTGCCTCTCCTGCGTAAGGGTTTCTTTTTTTTGCAGTTTTCCTCGCCTCCTCACCCCCCCCCACCACTACTGTAACTACTCAAAATTGCACCGCTGTTTTGTCCTGACCGGGTTCATCCCGATGTCGAACGTTTCGGATTTTGAACCGAGTAGGTGCAGCGGTTATCCCAGTCCAACCGCAAGCTGAGCGCTCAGGTGAAAAAGTACGAGAAGTATTACCTAGAACTCTGTCAGAAGGCAGACAGCAAGAGGAGGGAGCAGCTGTCCCAGGCTAAGGCTGCGCGGCAGCAGCAACTGGCCCACCACCCTTCCTTCGTTCAGCAGCAGCAGCAGCAGCAGCAGCAGCCGCAGCAGCTGCCGCTACCCCAGCAGAAACAGCAGCAGCAGAAACAGCAACAGCAGCAGCAACAACAACAGCAGGGGCAAAGGAGGCCATCCCCTCTTGACGGTGGCCGTCGTGGGCTGCAACAACAACAGCAACAACAGCAACAGCAACATAATGTTTCCGCAAACGCGGCGCAGTCTCAGCAGCAGCCGCAAAAGCAGCAGCAGACGCAGCAGCCACGGCAAGCCCTGGCCACCGCTACCCCTCAACAGTACCCCGCTTTTTCCCAACAGCATTTCCGGCAAAGCCAGCAGCAACACCAACCACAACCGCATCGACAACAGCAGCAGCAACAACATCCACAACCACATCGACAACCACATCAACAGCAACAACTGCAACCAGGACACAGTTCTCAAGGGATACCGGTGTACAGGGTGGACTCTCAGGCTCCGACCGCCGCGGCTATGAGAGGCAGGGGTAAAGCTGGCGGGGCTGCTGGAATGGGCGTGGGGGCGGCCGTGCACCTCGGGGAAAGTGCGGTGCATAGATCCGCGGGCCTTGATGGGGAGTCCGAAGTTTGAATGGTTAATTGTATTGATTTATTGATTGGCTGGTTGATTGGTTGATAGATTAGTTGACCGATTGGTTGATCGGTTGTGACTGACTTAGTAGTTGGTTGGTGACTGTTGGTTCGTTTGATTGATTGGTTGATAGACTAAATAATGTACGTGGTTGATTGAATGTGTTTTTAATTCATTTATCGCGTGATGGGTTGGCTGTTAGATTAAATGGTTGGATGAATGTATTGATTGGTTGATTGATGGATTGATTGTTTGGTTGATTGATTGATTGGTTGATTGAAAGATTGATTGATTGAAAGATTGATTGATTGGTTGGTTGGTTGGTTGGTGATTGATTCCACGATTGTTTCTTCGATGGATTCCTCCAATAGTCGACGCGAACGAACCGGAAGCACAAACGTGTACCCTTGCTGTATGCATACATGCGCCCTCGGCAATCGAGTTGCAAGTCTTCTGTACAGTACTAAACACACATTTTGTGAAAGCAGAGCGTTGATCAGACTGGGTGGAACGCGATGTGTTGGCGGGGGGGGGGGGGGGGGGATTTTGGTTGCATATATGTGAAACTCCGTTAAACGCTGTTGGGCCTACGGTGCGTTGCAACTGTTCATACTATTAATGGGAGCCGAAGCAGCAGGTGGTAGCAGGCACGAGGAACCATCGGAGATCGGAGGACAAAAGTTTCTCACCAGGCTGAAGCGGCAGGTGGTCACAAGGGAACGATCAAGGACATGATGATTTCATCGATGGGCTCGTTAATTTTCCCCTCAAGCCTGCCCTCCTTCTAGAGTCATTTCATCTTGTTCACAGTACAGGCTTTCCAATAATTATGTGGGATGCTGGCCCAGCTTAGAATTCTTAGCAGCACGTCAGAAAGGGTTTGTTTCACACCAAATTTGGTCTAACCGCTTCCGAATTTCTTATTTCCCCGAAATACCAGGCTGAGTTGCTCGTGGGCCAGTTTTTCTATGAGAGGGGCCGTAGTGTACTACCGGCAGAATGGTTATTGTTATGCGTGCATACCCTCTTTTGGGGCCTGTGTTGTTGTTAATGTTGTTATCACATTAACTCGCATAACCATGTCCGTGTCACAGGACAATGTATAGCGATACGAAAAAAGCGGCGAATGCGATCTTGTCGAGCATCTGCACGAGGAGGAGCGTGCAGCAGCAGCAGCAGCAGTAGCAGTTCGAATATCGTGTTGGCGTGTTGTGTGTGTGTGCAGTCATCGTTCTTCATGCTCGGCGTTTTTTTCTATACGGGGGAACGCAGTAATCAGGGACCAAATATGGAGAGGAAAAACAGGGGAATATATAGTTTTTAGTGTGTATCGCGGGTCCTGATTACTATGGTCCTCCGTAGCACTCAAGTTCCAAAGGGATAGTGTAGCGGCAGCGGGTCGAGCTGACCAGGTTGTTGTTCAACTTTCACCGCGGAGTTTCGGTTTACTGAGCCTGTTGGCCCACCCACTATCTCTGTGAAGCTCGCTCTCAGTTGCCAGCGGAGCAATTGATTGCCTGAATTCCATATTTCCAGCGTTATGATCAAAGCCAGACGCATGCTACGGTATCATAGAGGTGCACCATCTTTTGTCTGAGATTCCTCGCGTGAGGTCCTGGGAGCTCTATACTAGAGATGGGCACCGGATGAAAAAATAATCGGTCAACCGCGATTTTTGGAAACCCAGCAGGCATGTGTGATCGCTCGGTTTTTTAAAACAAGAACTGACAGATTATGAGGTCCGGTTCACCGCTTAACCGGGTAAATCGGAAAACCGATTGACTTATTTTACACTAAAACGTGCCTGCAGCAGTCAGAATGGCGTGTTTATAAGCATGACAGCGTGAAGGTTTGTTGATCCAATGCCGATTGCGCCTATTTAGTAGTCTTGAAACATGGAATCAACCTGAAATATTAGTGGATTGTACGAGATAATCGACGTTGGATCACCCCCCACACACACCCCACTAGGGTTATAAACTAGAGCTGTGGGCCGGAAAGATTTCACCACTAATAGCTATATTCGGTAGCTGCCGTTAGACGACTAACTGTCTTTAGTCGGTAAGTCGGCTGGCGAACCCAGATGATGGCCAGCCGACCTACTTGCCGACTTAAGTCAGGCGAGCGAAGCGAGCCAATTAGGCCTCCCCGGCCGGGGGAGAGGGCGTCCAAAAAGGAAAAAATGCGGCCCCACATTTTTATACCATCCCTCGTATGTACTACATGCATGGAAACAAAATAAGCCGGATAGTCGGCACCTTCGGGAAACGACTATTTGATTACTAGTCCGACTAATAATAGTTGGTTGCTTATATAGAGAACCTAGGACGCTCTCAGGTGGCCGACCGATGACGGTCTTCAGGGTTGCTCACAAAGCCGTTGCGAGACGAACTCGAGCATCACATACGGTGTAGAAGATACATATTTCCGGTTGAATAGGGGCGCTCGATGGCCCAACTAAAGCTTACTGGCCGATGAACGGGGAGACGCCCAGATGCGGTTGAGAAGAATGAGCAGGAGAGGGGGTGCTCCGCTTGCTTCCTCGACGTCGACAGAGCGCTAGATTCCAAAACCCTACTCGACCGACGTCTAGATGTCATCCATGCTCCAGAAGCCTATAGACAGTTGCGGGACTGCCAGAAAAAACTCGAATAGTCCCAAAACACGATCTACTGAGAACCGTCATTCTAGAACGCAAACTACGAGTACGCCACGAGTATAGGATGGCATTGCCACACCATGAGCAACTCTGTAGGCTACGTGCTACTGCCGTGGCACTGCAGCAAGTGCTAACATGGAGTTGCACATTCGCTACTGAACATTGGTAATGATAATAGGCTGGTGTCACATATTTTCTAACACTCCCCCTCAATGGATGTTGCGCATTCAAAATACAGCTGCAATGCCGCAAACAAGTACTCTCGTAGCCCAAAGCTTCCACCGTGGAGGTAACTCTTAAATCATAGCAGATCAAAGCACCGAGCTGTGTCGGGCTCTTAAAAGTCATGCTGGACTACCGTGGGTGAACTCCTCAAGTGCTGCTGATCCAGCTCCGGAACCCACCAAGGTTGCTTTTTGGTTGGTCCAGCTTTGCTTCGTCAAGACGACGAATATGAAGCGATCGTCCGATGCATTGACAAGTAGAAGCGTGGTGGTTCGACCGGATCGTTGTATAGCCACTGAAAGATCAAGCAGGCCCCGCAGAAAAAATGGGTCAAACGAGTGCCTCAAAACACTCGTTTGTGATGCAATCCCCCGTAGTTTCCCCAGTGCAGTGGGCTAGTATGATACGTCACGAGGCTTTCATGAACTATTGAGAAACTACGACACTCTCAGGTGGCTGACCGATGACGGTCTTCGGGAGTTGCTCACAAAGCCGTTGCGAGACGAACTCGAGCATCACATATGGTGTAGAAGATACACATTTCCGGTTGAATAGGGGCGCTCGATGGCCCAACTATAGCTCACTGACCGATGAACGGGAAGACGCTCAGATGCAGTTTAGAAGAGTGAGCAGGAGAGAGGAAAAATGTCGTTGAAACCGGTGTCTCATTTCACTGGTGAGCTTGTAAATGCAATAGAATGCATGTGCATACCTGTACTACAAAGTTACTCTGAATCACAAAACATCGATTGACACGCATCAAAGGCTCGTTCAAATCACACGTTGTGATATTACTGCGTTATAGAAGGCAAACGGGATGGTTTAACGTCTACCTCAAGACAGAAACTCCCCCGTTCGATACTTCTCTCGTTTTCGCTTACATAGCAACACAAGTCAAGCACAACAATAAACATCACACTTTGAATATTCAGAACCTCTACATGTAGCCCCCAACCCCTCGCTACTCAGCTTGAGGCTGTATCGATATTTTGGTGTCACTACTTTGGCACGCGCAATTCCGCAGGGAGAAGCAATATGATGTTCCTACGTACCACCCCCCGGAACCGCTAGTAATACGTTAAAAGCGGTGATGGGTCATCTAACGACAACAGCGATGTATGATCCGGAGACAAACGCTTTACAGTACTCAAACATATCACTCAACAACAACCGATCTTAGTCCGAAGCCTGATGGACTCTGGCGGATGCGGAATCACATCGTAGTTAGAAGAAATCGCATGCACTTATTATGTTCAAGAAATGCTTCAAATACGTCAGCTGTGAGTCCGATCAATTTACAGGTCGATGCTCATCTGCGTCAGTTTTATTATGATCATACCAAATACATGCAATAACAAATTATTTTCAACAAATCATATATTATTAGCAGCAACGATACGTACATCATCCTGAAGTAGCCAGCTCTTTCTTGCCATTAATAATACACCATCATTAAACAACAATATACAATCTACGTAAAACAACAAATCACTATCAACAGCAATGGAACAGAAACCATGCGTACATCGCCACACGATAGGCAACATAAAAACTGTTATGAGCAATAGCATCAGTACTGCTGTAGATAACATCACAAATAAGAGCACCCTAGATAGCACGGTAAGATCAATACTACTTCATGTCTCTCGCCACGAAATACTATCATGACAACTCAGTAGGAGTATCAATTCGTATCTCCTATATGTATTGTCAACAGCAACACCACCCACGGCTGGCCATCATATGGATAGTGTGCACAAATAACGATACAATAAAACACAATGCATTACCAATAACACACATTTGCCAGTGGTGGGCCGAGAAAATACTGAAAACAATAGTCTGGCTAGAATCTACACGGGTGCTGTGAGCAATGACACTTAAGCGGACTGCCGTCCTGTGCCACAGCTTCTAGAACTACTGGGGTCCTCACCGCATTCATTCCATACGCCTATTCCGGAAGGTTTCGTTTCAGTTGAAACCGTCAACACCTACTTTCATGTTCTACTGCATTTTACCTGAGATGGGCTTGCACAAAGAATAAGCCATCCAATAAGGTTATCCTCAACACAGGAGCTGTGCTGCTCACCTCTGCTACTGCTAGCAGCAACTATTATTAGCGCTGCAACGTTGAAGAAGTATGGGCACCCAGCCTATACTTAGCACTCTCCCTCAACGGAAAGCACACAATAAACGAAACAAAAATAATGAACGTGACAAACGATAACCAGGACTTAGCACTCCAGTACTTAACTTAGCACTCCCCCTTGACGGAAAGTGCGCGATAATATAATGAAGCAAAATAAATCTTAGCACTCACCCTCAACGGAAAGTGCACGACCACAAAAACAAGCAAAAATACTGATCGTGACAAATGTGTTAAGATACGGCCTCGAAAGGCCTGTAATTATCCGTATTGAGATAATTTGAATGGGTTTCGTATAATAAGGTTGGCGTTTTATATTCGGGATAGTCAGAAAATAAATCGGAGGCACGAGCCTCCGATCTCAGAAGCCATCCGGGGCTCTGGTGGAATCGAATAAAACTACGTCTCCACGAAGGCTAAGAAAGTGAGTACTCTCCGAGGACCTGCTCAATTGGCAGACTTTCAGGGGACACTCTGTGTCTCCGCCCAATACCCTTACACCATGGCGTCGTCGGCAGTGTTTGATGGGATTAGAAACTCAAACTCGACTGAATTACTGATAATGGCCGACGATTACCGGCACTTGTTGGAGTCATCGAGTACAACTTGACAAATACTCACGAAACCTTACGGGAAAAAATCAGGTGCTTCGCTGCGATCATCTCGCCCAAGCAAAGCTGTCGGATCCCTCGGTCCTCGCTTCTGCGCCTGCCCCATTCTCATGAACTCAGCAGGAATATTATGGTGGACAATGATGTCATCGTACCGCTCAGCTTGCACCGGTTGGCGCTTTTCCAAGGAATTCGTGAAATCGGCAACCGGGATCAACCGTCGTTATTATGTTGGCTTCGAGATCCTGACCGGGCTCATGCGTCGTGTTGACCAGAATCTGGCGACGTACCCTTCTGGCCTGCCTTGGTGTAATACAAGTACTTTTTATACACATACCCAAGTCTGTGTCGAGCTGCAGTTGTGCAAGAATCCTGAAAATCGCGCATCCGAGTCAGAGCCGGGCTGCTGAAATGTCTCACTGAACTGCTGTGTGTAGCAGGGTCAGCAGTAGAATCACGCGCCCAAGTCTGACTCGGATCGCTGAAATCACGGTATCGAGCTTCCTCCGGCCAATGGAAAAATCACGCGTTACTGCTGTGTCTAGCTAGCAGTGTCCGTGCTGAAATGATGCGCCCGAGTCGAGCGGAAAAAATCATGATCCCGAGTCGGAGTCGAGGTGCTGATGATTATACAATAGAAAAATCACGCGTTCCTGCTGTGTGTAGCAGTGTCCGTGCTGAAATGGTGCGCCCAATTCGAGCGGCAAGAATCACGAGCCCGAGTCGGTATTGGGCCGCTGAGATCAAAGCACCAAGCTGTGTCGGGCTCTTGAAAGTCATGCTGGACTACCGTGGGTGAACTCCTCAACTGCTGCTGCTAACCCAGCTCCGGACCCACCAAGGTTGGTTTTGGATGGTCCAGCTTTGCTTCGTCAAGACGACGAATATGAAGCGATCGCCCGATGCGTTGACAAGTAGAAGCGTGGTGGTTCGACCGATCGTTGTATAGCCACTGAAAAATCAAGCAGGCCCCGCAGAAAAAATGGGCCAAACGAGTGTCTCAAAACACTCGTTTGTGATGCAATCCCCCGTAGTTTCCCCAGTGCAGTGGGCTAGTATGATACGTCACGAGGCTCATAACCTATTGAGAAACTAGGAAACTCTCAGGTGGCCGACCGATGACGGTCTTCAGGGGTTGCTCACAAAGCCGTTGCGAGACGAACTCGAGCATCACATACGGTGTAGAAGATACATATTTCCGGTTAAATAGGAGCGCTTGATGGCCCAACTATAGCTCACTGACCGATGAGCGGGAAGACGCTCAGATGCGGTTGAGAAGAATGAGCAGGAGAGGGGGTGCTCCGCCTGCTTCCTCGACTTCGAAATAGCCGCTAGGTTCGAAAACTTTATTCGACCGACGTCTACATGTCAGCCATGCTCCAGAAGCCTGTAGACAGTTGCGGGACTGCCAGAAAAAAAACTCGAATAGTCCCAAAACACGATCTACTGACAGAGAACCGTCATTCTAGAATGCAAACTAGGAGTACGTACGAGTATAGGATGGCATTGCCACACCGACAAGCAACTCTGTAGGCTACGTGTTACTGCTGTGGCACTGCAGCAAGTGCTAACATGGAGTTCCACATTCGCTACTAAACATTGATAATGATAATAGGCCAATGTCATCTATTTCTTAACAACTGAATTAACTCGTGACGACTCACAGCAGCTTTAGTTATAACACAAGTGTACAGTGTGGTCGATGTTTCTGCCGTTCACACTGCTGTAGGCTGAAATAACTGCTTGCAGGTCCTGGAGTAGCCGTTGCACAGCTGTAGTGAATATGTCAATCAACCAATGCTGGTCACTCCATTGCAAGAGAGCACTGATCACGATGTCGTTGGCAAGGGCGAATGTGTTTATGGTGTGCTTTTGGATGGCTTCCAACGGCTTACATTATTAACTATAATCTGCAGCTTGATTGGAGTTATTGGTTTTTTTACTGTTGTTGGAGAATTTTGTGCAATCAATGCAGTCTGTGTGTTTTTTGTTTCGTCCCGTTTCCTTTCCAGCTAAACTGGCGGAGGTTATTCCACACTTACTTAACGGTTCTCTTCTGGACACAACCTGTCTGTGTTCACGGGCATTTTCCGTTTTCTTCCCGGTGCATACCTTCAGTTACAGTCATAACTTCAGTTACAGTACGCAGCATTGACATAGTTTGGATTTTAGCGGAGGTTCTAAGTCGTGTCTTGTGGACAAACAAGCAGGGCGACTGTTGCTTGTACTCGCCGCACGACGGTAGCCGTGACGGTGCTTTGATGAGCTTCGGCAGCATGAGTATGGGGTGTGCGAGTCTCTGGTTGCACATTGTGTTGATTTTGATGCAGCCTGGCGTCGTGCTTTACCATAACACGGATAATTCTCAGCAAATTAATCTAAGCACCAGACAATCCATCTTGAAAAGACGCATTATTTGCGAACAAAATCAAACACGCACTACTACTTGTGAAAACGCCACAAACAAGGCGCCACTTACTTGATGAAAAACCAACTCAACCTGGTTTTCAATGTTATGGGTGTTCTACAAGTAAAAAAATAGTTTAACCGTTTTCTCAGTTAACCGGCTAAAACCTGCTGAAAAACCCGGGCCACCTGCACTCTCTGCATTTTTGGTGGAAGTTCACGAAAGCTTCCATGAAAGCTTCCATCGCTTCCATGGAAGCTTCCATGAAATATTCTGTGGAAGCTTCTGTGGAAGCTTCTGTGGAAGTAACTTCTACCAAAGTTTTTCGTGGAAGCTTCCACGGAAGTTACTTCAACGGAAACTTCCACGGAAGCTTTCGTGGAAGTAAATTGTTTTTCCGTGACTTTCACGGAAGCGTTCACGGAAGCTTTCACGGAAGCTTTCACGGAAGCTTTTACCCAAGCTTTTACGGAAGCTTTCACGGAAGCTTCCGTGGAAGTATATTATTTGCTTCCACACGGAGGCTTTCACGGAAGCTTTCACGGAAGCTTTCACGGAAGCTTTCGTCGAAGTAAATTTGCTTTCACGGAAGCTTTCACGGAAGCTTTCGTGGAAGTAAATTTGCTTCCACACGGAAGCTTTCACGGAAGCTTCCGTGGAGGTCCAAGTAATAAATTGGAACTAATACATAATAACTATCTTCCACAGAAGCTTTGAAACAAAATCCCGTGGAAGCTTCCGCGATAGCTTCCGTGAAAGAAAATTTCTGCCACGAAGGCTTCCGTGAAAGCTTCCGGCCTGTGGTTGACATACTCTTTAAATTACATACCGGTATACCCTAACCCTACCCCTAACCCTAACCCAATGAAACGCAACAACCAATGTACCGTAAAACCCCCTTCGTCTCGTACACAGCAGTGTGCGTCAAACATGCTGTCGAAAACGTGGTAAGCTCTACTGGAGGCACAGTGGTGTATGTTAAGATACGGCCTCGAAAGGCCTGACAGGGTAACATCCACGAAAACCGCAACAGAAGAGCAGCGCCCAGTCTGACCGTAGGATATACGGGTAACGCCCGCACGAACCGCAGAAAAAACAGCCAAAAATGGGCAACACTGACCCTAACCGCAGTGCAGGGGGTGCAACACAGTAAAGGTACGTCTGCACTCATCGCAGATCAGCAGGCATCATTTAACCACGGGGGGGGTAGCACAGGAAAGCGTCGCCCAAAACGCCCACGCCCATCGCACCAAAACAGGCAGCATCTAATCTAGGTGCAGTGTAGGGGGGAAGGTAGCGCAGTAAAAGGTTGCACAAGAAGCCCACGCCCATCGCACCAAAACAGGCAGCGTTTATCCCATGCACGGTGTAGGGGGGCAGCACAGTAAAGGGTCGTCTAACCCCCCGCCATGCCGATGGCCCGCGGGAGGGTTTTCGCATGACTTCTGCCTTGTGTTAGCGCCTGTGTTCCCCTCCATATCGACGAGGGCTCGCCTCGTCATAGTACCTTTTCTGTGGTTTGTTTGCCGTAGAACCTTTTCTGCCCCCCCCCAGCCACACCGGCGACATGCGGCGGGTTCTAGAGCCTTTTCTGCCCCCCCCACGCCACACCGGCGGCACGCGGCAGGTTTTTAATGGGTGACTTTTGCCTTGTTGTAGGGTCTGCGTTTCTTTCAACTGCTTTTCTTCGCGTGTTCCTGGTTCCATAGCCAAACCGTTAGAGGTGTGGGAGTGGGTTTTGAGGAGCCGCATCTTCGACTCATGGTCTTGTTCGTAAAACCGTAGTTTCCCCGAATCTCCCATATTTCTGCATATGCGACTTATCAGGGTGGGCTAGTGTTAAGATACGGCCTCGAAAGGCCTGTAATTATCCGAATTTGAGATCATTTGGATGGGTTTCGTATGATAAGGTTGGCGTATTATATTCGGGAAAGATAGGAAATAGATCGGAGGCACGTGCCTCCAATCTCAGAAGCCATCCGGGGCTCTGGTGGAATCGAATAAAGCAACGTCGCTACGAAGGAAAATAAAGCGAGTACTCTCCGAGGACCTGCTCAATTGGCAGACCTGCAGGGGCACTCTGTGTCCCCATCTATAACCTGACATGTACATAACAAATATATCCGTGGGAAGCGTCGTGGAAGCCGCTGAGATTCCGTCGAAGCTGCGGAGGCTTCAATGGAAGTAAAACGTAAAATTCCGTGGATGTTGCTTCCAACTTTTAGTGGAAGCTACTTCGAAAGCTTTCACGAAAAGCTTTCATGGCAAAATACGTGGAACGAATACAGGAATTTTGGGGCTCTAAAGGGATTGCACTGTTCTGGTGACTCATCAAGTAAGTGATTAAGCGTTCTCGGTACAAGAGTGGATACGCGTTCTCGGTACAAAAGTGGATAAGCGTTCTCGTTATTCAAGCGATTGCCTCATTACTCCAAGTAAGTGTTTTCGTATATACTTATTAATAGTTTTGAACAGTATACTAAGTTGACCCGATTCGAATCGTTCGTGCGAAAACGCCTGTTCGGCAAGAAATAGTCCTCCTGGTGTACTGGATCGCCTGGAGTGCAGATCGCCAGAAACGTCATGCCGCCGGTAACTTTACCGCTACGACCAGGCGAGCCTCTAGTCCCGGGCGAATGAGCACATCGCATGGGGCAAGAGATCAGCATTTTATCACACCACCACGGCTGCTACGTAACATGCACCCTTTGCCTCACATCTGACTGCCTCGCCAAGCCACGAAGCCCCATGGGTGAAAGGCCAAGGCGAAGGTTGGAATAGGCGCATGCACACGACCAAGTGCGATGGAGGGTTAGCAGGTGGCCGGAATACTGTTAATAGGAGTACCGACGGGAAAAAAAACAGAGGAAGTTCCCATGGCATGTCAAATTTTAGTCCTTGACCGCATTAGAAAATAGATAGATCTGTATTTAATGAGCGAAAAATTCGCCGAGACGCACTCGTCAGCAGGCAGTACGGGTCACCCACGGTGTATCTATGCATGTACGAAGTTACAGTACCGGAATGCACGGGAGGTGCTGCGCGTCGCCCTTTGTCGTCTGCCAGCTACCTGCGCTGCTGTCTCCTCAAAAACTGCGGGGGGGGAAACGACGACGAGCGTCGTGTGACTAACATACTAACAAAGAACGAGGTCCGATCAAAAGCAACCAACTACCATGAACGCTTGGTACCGCATATACCAGAGACGCCAAGAAAAATTGCATATCATTGACAAGAGACCACCTGCATTTTGAAATGTTGCGGAACCAGTGCCCAATCAAACATTGAAAATCGTCATCACCGACACCAGACTCCCCCCCCCCACCATAAAAAGCAAAAGCAAAACCGGAAAGCGACGAGCAGTTGCCACGCCAGCCCACCGTCGCTTGATCGTTCAGCACCGCATGCACGCCTAAAAACAGACCGCATCGCCACCACCAATCCATCAACCAACAATTCCTTGATTCTAAATCGACCGTGAAATAACCGGAAAAAAAGCAACGAAAGATCAAGCATAAAGCTTTCACGTACAGCAAGCACTGTACCTCTCCGACCCCACAATCTTCCATCCCCTCCATCCTAGAAGATAACCAGTATAAAGCAGCGGCGAGAAACAACAGGGCAGCAGCAGGGGCCCCAAAACTTCGAAAAGCTTCGTGGGCTCGGTTAAAGATGAACGCGCCACATCCCCCACCATCGGCCATTTGCAATCATTCGCGTACACCAGCCCAACTAAAAAAAACGTTGAACCAACCATCGGACTTTCGATAAAACCACTTTCCGCTGCGCCGACGACGGCGACAGCAGTACCACACTGTATGTAACCTGGCAGTTTCCAGTGGAAAGCCCCTGTCACCGTTCGGGCAACCGAAGCAGAAACAGCAGCGGTCTCGAATGAAAAAATACACCATAATCGCCGACATATCCTCCCTTACCAAGAAAAAGAAAAAAAGTCGCGACAGCAACAACAGTGAATCGCAGTCCAACCTTACACCTTCCGGTCCCGTCAATGAAGCCGCCCCGTTTATTAGTTGATGCCGCCCACATCATAGTTCACTCTGGATTATTCTCGGCGTTTTCCACAGAATGTCCTTAAAACTTTCCCCAGAATTTTCCTCGAGTTCCCTCGAGATTCTCTTGTAGGATTTTCTTGGAAATTTCTGCAGATTATCCGCACCAGTTCCGACGGGGGGAAAAAACCAACGCCGCAGGCACCAATTAACAACACCAAGTCCGAATAAGATTAGACCCTGACCGCTCCACTTCAGCCCCACCTCGAAGACCTGCCTGCGACCGTTACACGAGCCAAAAGTGCCCCCGCCACCGCCTAATCACGGCACGGAGGCACGGAACGGCAAAATACAGAACGGAATCATCCCGGGGGCTTCATGTGCTGTAAAACGACCGTCATTCACACGGCCCAGCGGCTAGTAACCCCCCCCCCCGCCTCTCCTCCTAACCTCTACTATCTCCGTTCCACCCTCTACATGTCCGATGATGGACGGGTGGGTGAGGAAGCTTGGCAGACACGAGGCAAGGCCTCCTTTTCATCATCAAACCCTCACCCCAACCATCCTTCCCTCAACTTCCAACCGTCCCCTATCCCCCCACCGATCACGCCTCCCGAACTAAAAACGACTGTCGGAGTCAGTCAGTCGGCGCAATTCATAACCCCATCATATGCTGTCCGTCCGTCCACCTGTCCACCCGGAGGAATGCACGTGTCCAAAAACACACAAACCATTGGCCCGTATATTTAGAGCTCCGTCTGATCAGAGGGTCATGGCTTGCGACGGAGACAGATGTACGGTAGATCGACAAATGCCTGGCTACCTGCTACCTCCTTAGCATCGATTTTATCAGTAGCGTGATCCACCCCCCGTCCCCGCCCCACCCCCTCCATTCCTGTCACCCCCGCGGGAACCCACCCGGAAGCTACTACCTCCTCCGCCACCTCCACCCCCGCCGCCCCCACCTCCAGTAGGCTTGCGCTTGGGAGGAAGGGATTGCCATCTGTAGGAACCACGGTACAGGAAACAGATGCACCAATGCGTATGATACGGCAGCAGACACGCCAAGAGGCAGAGCAGCAGGCAAGGCGCCAGCGGGTGTAAAGGGCGTTACCGTAGTTAAGAAAAAGCGAGGTTGCCAGAATATGATGAAACGTAGGGTTTGTGGCCAGATAACGGTACAGTGGTGCCTTGGCCAATATAGAGCGCGGCTGACAAAAGGTGCTTTCTGGGGTATTTTTCCTAACCCGGCAAGTGGTGCACAACGGCCCCAGCATTACGTTTTCTGGCTAATGTTATAAACGCGGCCTGTAAAGTACACTTGAAACGTTCTTGGCATGACCGAGCTATCTTATCTACCTTTAGCCTCATGTCTCAACGACTGTATTCGTGGTAGTAGTCGTGGTAGTAATAGCAGTAGTAGTAGAGGTGTCAACACAGGCTCGTGTGATACATAAGCAAGGGCAACGACTTTCATCGACCAAGCAATGGCGTGACCAAGCACAACGAAGAAATGACACTACCGATGAAAAGGCGACACATTAACGCGGGTAGGGAGAGATTCTCGCAGCGACTTTCTCGCTGTGCCATCAAAAGCACGCGCGAACACGTAGAGCTTGTTATGTCACCCCTCGGACACTTACTTGACGACGAGGTCATTGAGAAGAGTGATGGCGTGTTGGATCGAGGACATTTTGCCGCTCACGTGCAGCAGCCGCGAGTTCGTGCCGTCCACCGTGCTCTGTAGTATCACAGAACAGACACAACGACCGCACATATAGACACGCACAGAGAGAGAGGAAGCGCGACACCACAGAGGGAAGTCACAAAGGTATCACAGGCAAACGTAGCATACAGACGTCACCGGCAAAGCCACCTCAAACGGTGCGCATTTTCCACGACTTGTTGATACCAGATGTAAACAACAGGCAGCAATGAATAATCAGACTCCGGCTTCAAATTGGACTACGGCTTTAACTTCACAGTTCAACCATGTTTCGATAAAAAAACTTCAAGCAACAACGGGATATGCAACGAACAATCTCCAACCAACCATGTTCAACCGTCTCAACCAAAGGTCAAAACGAACGGTGCGGCGCTCACGTCGGTGGTGATGTTGACGCCAGCCTTCGATTTAACATCCGAGATCGTATTGCCTCCCTTCCCGAACACATATCCTACCTGCGCCGCCAAAAAAGAGATCGAAACAGAGATACACATACGCGATGTTTGTTAGAACGAAGAGGCCATGGAAGAGAATCAAAGACAGAAAAAACGGCATCCGTATCATACGAGTATAGTTCGATCTATAAATAAAAAACAGGCGAAGAATGCAACGGTGGAAAAAGAGCGAGAGAGAGACTGGCATCCGCGACGTTCGTGAGAAAAACAGGGTCACGTACCGCAGAAATATTCGATGCGCTCGCTTGCTCAAGGAGGCTGTGGGAGTTCGGGAAATGTGCATTTCGGCTATGCGATACCTTACGACGCCAGACACAGAAGGTGGTAATGCCGCATCCTTAATCTAGCTAGCGGAGTCGCGACGGTCACCCACTACTGCACGGCACTATACCAACTGCTCTGCAAGCACCTAAACCTAGACGGAAAATTTCTCTCGCCTCTCCCGTCATCAAAAAGGGGCAAATATCGGGAGCACACTAACCAACGTCTACTCACCGATGCTTCAAGGATCCTAACCCCACCCCTTTTGAAAAACCTTCATACTATGATATCAATAAAAAAGCCTACTTCATCGAAAACACAAGAAAAAAAAAACGCGTGTACGTAACGTTTCCTGCTTTCACTCATTGAGGCTTCCCGCCGCCTCACCCGACGAAAGGTCCTATTTCTTTGAAAAAAGTCATGTTTTCCTTTAAAACAAACACCACAAAAACTTCTTCAAGCCCCCACTCACCGAGGCTTCAGGGATACGAACTTCCATCGACGGGTCCGAGGAAGAAACACTTGAGCTAGTCGTCGAAGCACGCGAGTTCTCCTGCTGATGCTGCTGCTGCGGCGGCGGTTGCTGGGGAGGCTGTTGCTGCGGCTGCTGTTGCTGGCCAGGGGCGTGGGAGTAGTCCACTTGAGGGGCTTGCGCTTGCTGCAGATATTGCGGGGGTAACATCTGCCCCTGCTGCTGCTGCTGGAGGGAGGCAGCGGCGGCAGCGGCAGCAGCACCAGCCTGGGACGACTCGACCTTGTGTCCCAGCTGCTGGGTGGACGAGGGCACACCGCTAGCCTGCTGTTGCTGCTGTTGGCTTGGGGAGGAAGAGCTCGTCAGCAACGGAGAGCTTTGCGGCTGCTGCAGCTGCTGTTGAGCCGAAGCTTGGTACCCTTGCTGAAGCGGCTTGTGCTGAGGGGAGGACTGCACCCCCGACTGCTGTTGTTGTTGGGGAGCCTGAGAAGGCGGTGCTTGCCCTTGGCCGGAGGGACGGTACACAGACGATTGTTGCTGCTGCGGCGGCTGCTGCTGCCCCGGCATTCCCAACTGCTGCGCGGGGGGCGGCACCATCGCACCCGCTTGGACAGCAGACGGAGCGGGGGGGCGCGTTGACGCATACAAAGTTTGCTGCAACTGTTGCTGCTGGGGCGGTTGCTGCGGCGGCTGCTGCTGCTGCTGCTGCTGCTGCTGCTGCGGCTGCTGCTGTTGCTGCTGGGGCGGCTGGTAAGACGGAGGCTGCGGGAGCACTCCGGCAGGGACCTGCGGTGGAGGGGGCATGTTGGGCGGCGCCGACGCGTACAACGACTGCTGCTGCTGCTGCTGCTGCTGCTGCGGAGCAGCCTGAAGGGTGGTGGTCGTCTGATACAGCACCGGAGCGGAGGAGGCGGGGTCTTGCACGGGGGTGGAGGACACCTGAGGCTGGTATTGGTGGGGCAGTGCCTGGGACACCACGGGAGCTGCCACGGGAACGGCGCTGGAGGGGTGGTACACTGGCGCGGAGCCTACTGTGGCCTGCGGTGCTTGCTGGACTTGCATCGGGGGTGGCTGCCAAGAAACCTGGTCCGTCAACATGGGACATAGGGATACGGGATGGGAAAATATGGGATAAGACGGGGACCTTGACCAATGGGGTGGGGCATGACCTGACACGATGGGATGGGATGGGAAATTATGTGACAGGAAGAGGGTAGAAGAGGAGACGAGCACGAGCGGTAGAGATGATGGGATGGAACACGACGGGATGGGACATGATGGGACCGGAGGGGACAGAGAGTGTCATGGTAAGGGATTTGACATACGGCAGGGGAAGGGGAGGGGACATCATGGCAGCGGGCAGGACATGATGGATTGGAAAAAAAGAAAGAGGGTGGCGAAGTAGACAAGCAACCAGCGTGTGCGCTCAACAGATCGGCAATAACCGAAGGCTTGGTGGACGACCTCGACTGCAGAAATCCGACTTTCGGGATACCAAACCGGGAGGGGGGGAAGGAAGGGGAGGGAACGAGCAAGGGAGAAGTTGAGGTTCGAGTCTCTGTCTATTTCCCTCGCAATCCGGTCATCCGCACCTCGCCGTTCCGGCGGCAGCGTCCAAAAATATTAATTGGAAGGCCGAACCAACCCGTACGCACGACGCGGCACTTCACAAGCAGTGTCTACAGAGAACGGGTCACCTATACTATGGTGGAAGAAATAAACCGCTGGGCAAGGAACTACAAGCACATATGCAACAGTAGAAGACTCAAAATTTTCGGAGCGTCAAGGCCTACTGTGGCCGTAACACACCCTGTTACCAGTTAAGTGTAGCGGGCAGTCAGTCGAGGGGCCAAACCGCGGTCAACTTGCATATGTTGAAATCCAGAGGGCAGTCAGTCGAGGGGTCAAACCGCGGTCAACTAGCATAAGTTGGCTTGGAGAGGGCGGGCAATCGAGGGGTCAAGCCACGGTCAACTAGCATATGTTGACTTCAAGAAAGCAGTCAGTCGAGGGGTCAAACCGCGGTCAACTAACACATGTTGACTTCAGAGGGCAGTCAATTGAGGGGTCAAACCGCGGCCAACTAGCACATGTTGACTTCAAGAGGGCGGGCAGTCGAGGGGTCGAACCGCGGTCGATTAGCACATGTTGACTTCAAGAGGGCAGTTAGTCGAGGGGTCGGTCAACTATTAATAGCGCATGTTGACTTCAAGAGGGCAGTCAGTAGAGGGGGCAAACCACGGTCAGCTAGCACTTGTTGACTTCAAGAGGGCGGGGATAAGGAAGCGCTACCGCCCAACAAACAAACCCTTCTCATCGCGGGGTGCGCACAGGCTTCCATTATATTGAATAAGTCTGCCTGTACGCCTGTCTGTCTGCCGTGTACCGCTCTCTGTGGGCGGCGTACAGTTTTGATTGCGAGACCTGCACGTGACCAGCTACAGCGGACCGATCCCCAGAGTTGCGATAATATTAGTCACCGCAAAACAGAAATGGCGATGGCAACAACGACAGCAGCAGCGGCATCGGGCAAGGTCGACGCAAGGGTGACAGCGACAGTGGAGGATGGACTGCCCTCTTTCTTGCACCCTGTGGACTAGGTTCCGTGAGGCTGACAATAGTGGGAGCGGTCCGCGGGCGCCGCAAGCCCTTCGCCTTTACCTTCCACGTTTACGTATAAACTCTCCTCGCTATCGACGGCGAGAGAAAAGTTCGACACGAGAGACGCCTGACGCCAGCGCCTGGCAGATCGCCCACGCCTCAAGCGAGCATAACTCCGTCGGATCAAAGCCTCCGCACCCCAACTCCCCGCCGCATCCCCCCCATCCCACCGCTTCATCATCCCCCCTCCAAAACTCTCACCTGAGAAGGCTGCTGCGGCAGCTGTTGCGGGGCCGCTGCCGTCGCCTGCACGCCGCTCGGATACTGCGTGTACCTGTCTCCACCCGCGGGAGCAGCTACTCCGGCAAGCGCCCCCGGTCCAATGCCCAAGCTCTCCCTCGCCGAAGAGGGAATTTGTCCCAGAATTCGCTGCCAAGCTTCCGCAGACGCAGCCGCAGCGCTCGATCCCGGCGGGGCCGTCGATCCCCCGACGACGCTCGCCAACAGCGAGGGGTCCACCCAAGGAGTAGCCGCCGCCGCAGGAGGAGGCCCACCACGAGAAGACGTACCGGGACCCTGGCCGGATGGGGAGGGCACGTGGGACGAGGACGACATATCATCACGACCGCTCCTGCTCTGCCTCCCATCGCGCCCGCTATCCCGGCCACCATCTCGGCCATCTCGGCCACCATCTCGGCCACCATCTCGGCCACCATCTCGGCCACCATCCCGGCCACCATCCCGACCACTATCCCGGCGACCATCCCGGCCTCCATCGCGACCTCCGTCGCGCCCACCGAATCCACCACCCGAGCGGTCGCGGTCACCGCGCCTTTCACCACTGCGGCTACGACCACCATCCCTCTCATAACGGTCGAGGTCGTCCCTTCCACCCCGAGAGCGCCCCCCCCTCTGCCTGCGGCTGGTACCAGGAGAATCCACATCCATGTTGTCCAGGGGGGGTGCCCCGGGCAAAACAGAGGAGACCACAGTAGAAGGCAGGCCTTGGCCGGCGGGGACCGTGGGGTCTCCAGCCTCCCACTCGGGCGCGTACTCCCAGCGCGAGGCAATCTTCCGGGCGATGAGGTAGAGGCCCTGGCTCATGGCGGTGTTGGTGCCACAGACGTTCATCACGCGGGCTTTAAGCCCCGAGCGCAGGTCGACGTCCTTGAGGGTGTTGATTTTGCAGCCGCTCTCCCGCTGCAGCTGCTTGATGAATGCTCCGCCGCGGCCGATGATGCGCGACGACGCCTGCACCGGGAGAGGGCGTGGGGGGGTGGGGTTGGGGGAAAAGTTGGGTGGTGGGTGAAGGGTTGGGTGTAGAGTTGAGGTCGGGGCTAAGGTTGGTTGCGTGTAGGGCTGAGAGTAGGGTTGAGGTTGGGGGTAAAGTTGGGGCTCAGGTGAGTGGGGTTTGGTGGGTGTGGGTGTGAGGGCACGGAATGGGTTGTGATGGGGGCGACGGGAGAGTTAAGGAGTAAGGGTGTCGGCGGGGGTGGGAGTAGGGATGATCGAGATATGTGCCGGAAGCGTCAAGACAGTAGTGGCGGAGCCATGGCAAGCGCCCACAACAACTCTTCTGCACGAGCGTCGCGACCAGCTTGTGTGTACCAGCAACCACGTATTTAGCAAGAACATGGACTACACTCCCATAAAAAGGCCTACATTAAGAAACAAAAATCACTATATTTCAGATATCCGGTACTACATATCTGCAGTCCGTGGTGACCTGCGTGGGCTTCGAGGTGACACGTTAATCAATGATCGCAAAAACAAACACCCGTGAATCGTTAATTGTAACACACAAACTGCTGTTGTACCTCGTCGGGGATCATGAACTGCATCACGCCGATCGCCGTCTCCATCTCCTCCCAGACGAGGTCCATGATCAGCTGTTGCGCCATCACCACGTTGCGGATGCTACCTCGAAGCACCACCTTACGCACGCCAGAGTCCTTGTCGCAGAACTTGTCGCTGTAAAACGAGGCAGTAGCAGTGACATTAATGACAACGACAACATATACCGGTACCCGGCGTTCATACGCGTATCAGGCGTTCTTCACGTGACGGCAAACGGCGGTCAAGCCAAAACGAACAAAAAACGTGTACTCTGGTACATCGGGGATTAGGAACACGGTACGACGCCAACATCATATGATGGGTACATAAAAACATCCAAATAATTAATATCCAACATAAAAATGTGGCCTCGTCATAACCCGTCTACCTCCGCACTTCCGTTTAGGGATTAAAATCTTGGGATTAGAGCCAGTTGTTTTTTGGGAGTTGCAGAACATAAGGCACGCACTTTTCGACCGTGATGAGGGAGTGGGACGTGGCGAGGATGGTCTTGAGACGAAGACCGTGCCTCCCCACTACGATGCCTACGACGCGCTTCTCGTTGGGAATGAGCAGCACCACCGTGATGCCATGCTGGAAGAACAAAACATAACACAAGAGAACAGCAAAAAAGAGAGGTGCTGTCATAAAACGGAGTGGGCGGGTTTCTCGCGCGTCGCACATGCCAGGGCAACTTGCGCCATTCAGCAGCGTAGACAATCTGCCGGGAAAACAAAACAAAACAACGAACGCTGTCGACAAAATGCGACCTAGGCGGAGAGGAGAGTTCCTCGACCATTTGACCGTAAATTTACGAGGATCAAATATACAGCAGGATTTCTATACGACAAAATAAATACATACCGCTGTTCCAAAATATACATACGAACCACACAAGAAAAGGGAGACAGTGCAGCACTGGCTTTCCAGGCATAACACAATGGCGTAGTCTACATGCAGTACCACGCATGATGTTTGCTTTTACATCGAACGGCAATTCAAGGATAGACGGGATGGAACATGGAACACGGAACACGAACCGTTCATAGCCGAGCCGATCACGTCGATCTGAATTACCCGCGATGTCCACATTAGTACAGGATGTACGACCTTGACCTCAATAGTCACGCGGCATACTATCGGAGCATCGGGGACGTCGGCTATACTCGTACATATCAAGCACTATCGGCGAAGGTCACTCAGGTTAACAGCCTGGGTTCCCTCGTAGCCCAACGGATAGGACACGTGTCTCTTCCTTTTGTGTATATGCATTAGGTCGTGGAACTGGCTGTTGTTCTGTATCCCGACTGAGTTTTGTTTGGTTTTGTTTTCCTACCCACGTGTAGAATCCTTGCGCCATTTCGCGACCACGGGCTAGGCTATACGCACGATCACATTTTGCTGTTAATAGAGCGACATTACCAACAACAACCGCACCTTGTCGAGCTCGTCGTTGACGAACAAAGCCCGGTTGACAGCCTGCCGCAATAACAACAAAGACAACAAGCACACAAAGCAGAGGGAAGGAACGCAAACGGGACGTGGGGAAGCACAGCAGCAGCAGAGCACAGTCGCCATCAAAAGCCGGATTGAGTTGACATTCAAACCTAGTACACGTACATACCTTCCGGGTAGAACATTATCCACAAAGTGTGATGCAGAATTGTTCATCATACAGCAGTCAGTACACCAAGACCTCGTCAACAGTATCAGTACCCCCACCAATGCAGTACCTCGCCCAGTACCAGTACCTCAGAGCCGGGAAAACTCCAGCCCAGAAGAGTACGCCAGCCTCAAGCTACTGGGTATGGCCCAACACCGCACCATACGCGAGCCGACTTCGCACAGCAGCGCATACCAGATTGAAGCTGAATTTATGCCAGTACGAGAGCACGCAACATGGCTATTAATAGCGGGACAAAGAGGAGGCCTTCCGGTCAGCGCAAGCAGTGTACTCAGGAGGATATGCAACGCGCAAAAAAAAAAACACGGTTTACGCCTGTGGAGCGGCACGAACCGTCCGAGTCTTTACTATCTGAAGCACCAGTTTTTTTTCAATTAACGACTACAATGTAAGCAGTGCCTGGTAACAAGCAAGCATGCACATTCATCGCCAGATAAAACGATGCGTCACGAAAAACTGAACCTCATCCTCTCGGCCTACACACGAAGCAACCAGACGACGCCCTACTCAAAAACGGCGATGCACATCGCTCCTGAAATGCAGCAGTAGTGCCGAGAAACCACCGGCCTACCCACCTCCTCCTCTCACCCGCTTACCCCCTGCCGCTCACCCACCATCCATGCCCCCCCCCGCCTCTCCCCCCCCCCCCCCCCCTCCCCCCAATCTCTCCTCACCCATATATGCACCCACCCATCCATTCTCACCCACCCACCTTCTCGGGGTCCCAGTTCTCAAGGTCCCTAAACGGAGGACCACCCGCGCCGCCAGCGAAGGAGTCTCCCGGCCGACCACCCGACCCTCTCTCTCCCTTCGCCTGCCGCTTCGGGTCGCGACCCCCCAACCCCCCAGTTCCGCCACCGACTCCAACACTAGCACCACCACTCGCGCCGGCGGTTACAACCTGCACGTCACGGCCTGCCTTCGCATCACCGCGGCCCGTCAACGCATCACGACCGCCAGCCGTCGTCGGGTCGCGCGCGTCCCTGCTATCCGCGCGCTCGCGCTTGCGCTCGTCGCGCTCCCGCTGCCGCGCCCCACCCCTCCGACCCCTAGTGCCATCGTCTTTAACGCTGTCGGAGCGGTGGCGCTTGTGCACGTCGGGGCTATCCTTAGGAAACGCGCTGCTGCCGCCAGCTGCGGAAGTCGCGTGACTGGAGTTTTTTTTGTAATTTTGCGGCAAATAGGTTTATTTCGTGGGTATATGTGTTACACAGTAACGTGTCGATGAAGGAAAAGGGATCCGCGAGAAGGGGGAAGTTCCGTTTGACGCGGAATCGGAAGTGGAGGAGGTGGGGGCGGGCGGGTGGGGGCGAGAGGGCAAGCGGGGGCGGTTGGGGGAGGGGTGCGGGGACGGGTTGGACTTGGGGGTAGGGGGATGTGGTGTGCGAGAGTGAGGGAGGGTGTATCCGGTGGTTGGGCGGAACGGCGGGACAGTGACGATGAGAAACGCCAAGATGGTGATGGTGACCATTGTGATAAAGACGATACTTGGAATAACGTTAACGGTGACGATGATGGTGATGATGAGGATGACGGTGATGTGAACGATGATGAAAACGGTTTATGTGCATACGGACCTGTAGACAACCGCACTCTGTCATCATACCCATTCGTCAGATGACAATGTTCACGACAAAAAAAAACAAATCTATTTCCTAAGTAATTTTCACGCGAAACGTCGGTACAGTCCCAACGGGATGAACACCACGCGAACGGGTAGTGAAGCTTGCCTGCGCTTGTGGCTTTCCTGCTCGAGGCGTTCCCGCCTGTCGATAGATGCCAGCACGCTCTCGACGAAAGTTCTGCGTAGACGGGTCGACAAATGAGTGTGCAGTACAGAGGGCGACGTGATGTTGAGCAACAAAAATGGGAAATCATCACCGACGGCTTCGGCGGCCTTAAGTCGCGCGTAGTAGTAGTACTACACACGCACCCACTACATTACGATGAGGCATGGCCGCGGAGGGGTTGGTCGGTTGGTTGGTTGGGGTCTCCAACCACGGACAATCGCCCGGGCTCAAGGAAGAGACAAACGTCAGTGGATAGGCGCATCGATGGATGGATACACGTGTGGATGTGTGGGCGGACAGGCAGACAGGCGGATAGGCAAGAGAGGCGCATGAATTGATGGATGGACGGATGCATGAGTGGACGAATCGGGGCGGGCTGTACGCAGCAGGGGACATTTACCTTTCGCAGTCACGCGAAGCACCACAGTTCGCGGCTTCGGCTCGGGAAACAAGCAGCATGTACTACTGTAGACTATACAACAAGTAGACATCTTCAAAATACTTCATTAGGAAGTGCGTGATGCGTCAGCTCGAAATGACGCACATGGGAAGGTACAATGGCTCACCGAAACGGACATGGACATATGTTTGTAAGACACAGCAAAGCTACCAGCGTTGTCCCGCGATACATAAATCCGGCGGAATGACGAATACCAGGTATGATACACGGGATGGATACGAGTACCCTTACGCGTCAACATTTCTCGGGCACGTCAAATGCACTGCCATGGACAGAAAAACGAGTACCGCGGAATGGACCGCGCCTGCCCCATCGAAGCGAGGGTAAGCCAGCCCCATGAGAACGTCCCAGACGCCAGAAACTGCCAATGCCGGCAGACGTCCCGCAGATGCCCCGTGCCAGGATGAACGTAACTGTCTTCTCGTGTGTGGCATCATTGGACGAGAACCACTTAACCCCCAGCAACGACAGTTCTCCACGACAAAAACCAAGACCGAGAAACCAACTAGAAAAAAGAAGAGAAAAACAGGCACTCGGAAAAAAATGCAAAAGCGCAGGAAGGGCACCGCAATCAAGGAAAGAAAAACAAGAGGGGACGGCATCGGAGATCGAGGGTCGACCACATCAGCGACCGAGGCTTTTTCGGTGAAAGCGCACCAAAAAAAAGAACCGGGTCTTGTATCGAGCGCCACCGTGCGGCACCATGTGGCAGCGTGTGGTGCTGTGTGGCGTCACGAGTGGGTCGCAACAATTGCCGGGCCTCACGCTTCCACCACAACTGACTGACGCACGTTTGTAAGCCGGAATTGGTAGCGAGGGCATCTCCTTCCTTGCGCTCGTACGGGTTCGTCTCGTGCTCGGGTCCGGCTTCGTGACCACCGCTCGCTAGGGTTCGTCTCGCGCCCGGGTCCGTTCTCGGTCGTGTCCGTGCTCGCGACCGTCACCCAGGGAGGGAGCGCGCGTGCCCGTCGACTGCGCGGCCTACTGGTCCACGACCTTGCGGCACCTCGTAGAATCGGGTGGCTCCGTGTGGCGTCAAAAGTGGGTCGCAACGATTATCGGACCGCAAACCTTCAACAGCACGGACTGCAGCCCGTTTGTATGCTGGAGATACAAGGATCGTTCCTTCCTTCGCTCGTTCGGGTTCGTTTCGTGGCCGCCTCCGTGCTCGTACTCACCGCCAGAGCGGGCTCGCCTCGCGCTCGGGTCCGTTTGTACTCGTGATCGTGCGTCAGGGAGGAAGCGCGCGTGTGCCTCGACTGCGCGGCCTACCAGTCTATCATCCTAACGGTGTTGCTGTTCTCCCATGAATTCATGGACTAGTGCGTCGTCACAAGAAACAATAACACACAAAACGAAACAAAAAAAAACAAGAAAAAGGAAAAAAAGAAACAGCTGCCGATCCCGACCCCGTGCACATGACGCGAGTGTCATGCTCTGGTACATGGTCTGCCTGAAGAGAGCACGCAACCGTCTCTCTCGTAACAGTCGCCGCCCAATACCCTTTCAGAAGATGTCGTTATGCGTGTGGAGCGAGGCGTGGGGTCGGGTGCGGTGTTGAAGGGGATGGGGAGGGTGGGGTAGGTGGCAGGGGGGGGGGTGAAGGGTACGTACAGGGCGCGACCCGGCGGAAAGTAAGGAGGGGATCATCTCAAAATCCGAGGCGATGTACTGACTGCTGTAGACGCGGTACGGGACCCCCGGTCTATCATACCTCGCCGCCTTGTAGCTGTTCCCCTTAGCTGCCAGCATGAAGTCCGCCGTGCGCTGCAAAAAAGTACCAGAAAAATGTCCGAATGACGGGAAAATGATGTACGTCACAGACGTCGAGCCACGGTCATCGAGTGATGACGCAACAGCAATCCCAAGCGCAGCAGCCCCAGCCGCACAGGTGCCAGGAAGCAGTAGAGGTAGGGGTAGGGGTGGGGTGGGAGGGAATGGGGTGTGTGCAGGAGACGACCCCGCCATACGAAGACGTACCGAATATATCGATACCCAATGGCGGCAATATTTTGGCACCATCCAGGCCAGGGAAGGGACCGCAGGAGGCGAAGAGCCGCGCGTGTGCCCAGTTGATCCGGGACGGGTCGACGTCCGGATCAAATCGGGACGTGTGTTCCAGCCCAGGCGTGGGTACGGCATGCGTGGATTCGATGGCGCGGCCACGCCGGCGAGTAGAGTGTCAATGAAGAACCCAAAATTCGCACGCGCGCGGGAGGTCGAAGAAATAGGGAGCGTCGTCGGGAAAGAAGACGGAAAAAGCGCCAGCGTTCCGGCGCATGGGCAGAGAGGGGGGGGCACAGAAAGCGCGGGGAGGAGTCGGAAGTGAGGCAGCAGCACGGGGAAGGGAGGGGGGGGGGGGGGGTGGGGGGGGGGGGTGGGGGGGGGGGGGGGGGGGGGTGAGGGGTGACGAGAGCTACTTTTTACTCGCGTTGTAAGTCCTCACCAAGGGAATCCAGAGCTCGCCTGCGGGGTTTTGTTCAAGAGCAGTAGAGAGGGAAGGGCGACTACGGTGACGACCGCCTACGAATTGAAAAGGGGGGGGGCTCAATCTCAACCGTCCTAGGAGTAGGCGGGAGCTTAAGATCGATCATGATGATAAGGAGCCAGCACGACGAAGATGGAGATTATGATCGATCGATACGAAGATGGAGGTATAGCCCGCCTTCGTTGAGGTCCACAAGCGCCGCTGCCCAAGGCATGCCCTCCAGCTCCAGCGCCATCTCTGTCATGGCGGAACACGCCTCACTATTAAGCATTTAAAACAAGAAAAATCGCCACCTTTAGTTTATAGATCAACTCGGTGGAGCTTTGGTTATACTCAACGATATTCTGGATTGGTCGTGGTCACAGGTGTCTTCCTCCCCCCCCCCCCTCGGTACATGCCTCCATGTGTATCGCGCATGGCGTTCAGCATTCCCACGCCCGTTGAATTTCGTTGATGGTCACTCACACACGATCGCTATGAGCGACGAAATACGCTGCTGCAATTTTCGGCTAATGCACTAGTATAAGTGGAGGCTGCCCGACGGCGTTAGAAGTTACAAGGCCATCCACGCGCACCGCGTGTGTTCGTTTGTTCAACCGACCTGTAAACTCAAGGAAAAACCACCTCTGTGAGATGCGGCACAGGGCTAAATTTGATATTTGGTCGTTCATCTTCAAGGAACTTCCCTCCTGACGCCCGGAACTTGCTCTCGTTTTTATCCTGCAGATAGTTTTCAGCAATCTCACCGCCGGTCGATTTCTATCGATCGTGCTCCAGCACTGTTGTCGGGCGACAACAGAGCATGGATATCGCCTTCGTTAAGAGTTACTGGTGTTTCGCTCTTCGATAGATCTATTACTACGAGTACAAAGCGCAGGGTCAAACTATACATGTTAGCATAAGATTCCGTTGATGATAGACACAGCAGCATCACGGTATTATGTACGCACAGCGTGTGCCTCGTTTTGACATTTTGTGAACCTTACGTGAAATATCGAGAATTGCGTCGATATTTGTCGTTGGAAGCTGCATGTGATACTTCGATAGCTGATAGCGCGTGCTACGGGGTTTATGGTCCTGTCAAGGATACAGGTCCGTGACGCTCGTGGGTGACCTGCTGTCCGGGTGTATGTTTTTAATGTACGTACTGTAGTATCATACTATCAACGAAGGGAACATAACCGCTCGCTCTCGAAGGAGGGAGGAGAGAGGGAGGCGGCAGGGAAGGGTGCAGCGTCGTCGCTTTGTCGCGCTTCCTGTCGCAAATCTACAAACCTAAACGACTGTTATCCATACGAGTATTGTATTGCTGTTTGGACCAGTTTTGACGCTGGTGTAGCCAAGTATCACGTGTAGACGAGTGCGCGGAAAGGCGGAGCTGCTGCTGCTGCTGCTGCTGTAGACAGGAGTATGAGCATATACGAGAGCCCAGTACTCCAACAGTTGGAGCGTTATTGGAGCCTCACTGGAGCCTGTCTTACGACCACGGACCAATATCAATCAGACACTTGAGGCGACGGGCGATGGGTTAACGTCAGAACAACAACTGCTGCTGTTGTGGAATAGGGGTATTCCAGGTAGGATCCTGAGTTATCGCTTCTACGCCACTACAACGCAAGTGTAGGTACTGCTGTTCAAATGAGGCTTTTCAGCCACTGCTGCAGATTCGCAGAAACCAACCAAGATAATTACCCCGAGTTGAACCTTGATATGAACCATTTCGACACAGAACAGAAACAGCCAGCCATGAAGCTACAAGCGTGACCTTTTCGATCGCCCATGCATCTGCAATAGGTTGATCACGTAAGAGGAAGAGCGGGTAACACGGAGAGCATCACCATGCTGGGCGCGTGCCGTATGATATGGTACACCTCTCTTACGGTAAACGTCTGACGCTCTCTACGAACGTTATCTCGTCGTAAATTGATACATACCCGATTAATACAGTACGAGTACGTAAAGGTGTGCGAATTAGTGCCTTCGCAATACGTATTGAACACTGGCGCTGGGACACAAGACAATTTGACGTGCTCCTTCCTTCCGGGAGATTCCCGTCGCAACCTACAAATCTACAATCAAACTCGCAGGGGGGGGGCATGCACGCACGCGCAACGCGCAGACACCCGAAAACAGTGAACACGCTACAGCAGTAGCAGCACGTACGACCAGTACTGATTGAGGTAGTGTCCCCGGCATCGAGAAAACTGAGCGTAATACGCGGAACGGTGGCAAGACGGCAACACCAAACCTCGCGTTGCTCTTTCGGGCACGTTGCACGTCGAGACGGGCAGGTTACCAGATTAGGTCAGCTACCAGGTATAATATGACGTATACCTGGTACTTGGTTATTCCCAATGACTCAAGTCCTGGATGCTGTCAGAGAGTTTCAAAACGAACCCCAAATCTCCTGCTTTTCAAAACTTTTTTGGAGTCTAATCTCATCTGTTTTTAGCCATTCCCTCCCCTCTGGGCAAGTTAAAACGCGATTCGGCTCAGTAGCTCATCAACTAAATCAGCTACCAGGTATGACGTATACCTGGTACTTGGTTATTCCCAATGACTTAAGTCCTGGGTGCTGTCAGAGTTTCAAAACAAACCCCAAATCTCCTGCTTTTCAAAACTTGTTCGATGTCTAATATCGTCTGTTTTTAGCCATTCCCTCCCTCTAGACCAAGTTAAAACGCGATTCGGCTCAGTAGCTCATCAACCACCTATCTGGTACCTAGTACCTAGTACTCGACATTTCTTGCGGTAATGTTATATATGTATGCGTGCCAAGAATGACGACCTCTGCGGTTCCGTTGGTTTTTTTACGGGATGGGTTTGCATAAAGACCACAACTATTTATACGAGTCGGGCGTCACGAGTATACTCTTAACGCTTAGAAGCGTCACAGGGACCCGAGCGCAGAGCACCTCCTCTGCACGTTGCAAGTAATATTACGCAGAGAAAGGCACAAGAAGTGCGCAATGAAGTGAAAGAAGTGCGGCATGGCCGAAAACCGAAAACCTGATGGCTTACGACTTTCGGGTGGTTATTATTTCTTATTTCCAGCTGATTATTTCCGGATGAGTGCATTTCAGAGGATGGATGCACTGCTGGTGCTGCTGAGCTTCAAATTTCGAATTGTCACACATTCTTCGGGACGCGCAAAGGGCGCATCGATTGACATAACACCCGCGCGCTTGGTACATCAGTATCAGGCAGGTACCAGGTGCTTGGCATATGATGCTTGAATGCATATCATTGCCGACCTTGACACCGATACAGCACACAGCATGATCCACGGTACACCAGGTCAAGTACCTGGTGGAGTACAACTTCTCTTATCATACCAGGAAAACTACTGTTTCGTGAGGCCCTTACCTTGACGTCCAGATTGTTTCCCGACAGCACTAAGCTCTTTGCGGCCGCTAGAGCCACAGCCTCGGCCGCCGCCGCCGCTCCTGCCCCAGCCACCTTGCCCCCGGCCGCACCTTTGCCCTTACTCGATGGCACCGTAGACACGTCCGGCGACCACCTCGACGACGATCCTGCCTCAGCTGCCTTCCCACCTCCGCCCTTCCCTCCTTTGGCTGCTGCTGCTGCTGCTACAGCAGCTGCATGTGCTTTTCGCCCAGCAGGTGTCTTCATTGCTGCTGCTGCTATCACCGCTGCCGAGGCAGGGCTCACGACATTGCCAGCAGCGGCGGTGGCGGTGGTGGTGGACGTCTTGGCGGTTGCAGTAACAGCACCCTTCCCGTCAGTTTCGGATTTTATGGGAGATCCCTCCGCATCATCGGCTGGCCCTTCGGCTGGCTCGTCCGAATCCGTTTCTTCGCCTGCGTCGCCGTCCGCTGCGTCCTCTGCCTCCATGGCGGTTGCGCCACCAGCAGCAGCAGCGGTGGTGGCACCAGCTAGAGGGAGTTTGAAGGCAGCGGTAGTGGCAGCCTCAACGATGGCGGCAGAAGCAGCGGCAGCCGCAGCGGCGGCAGCGTCCGCGGCGGATGGGGCGGGAGCGCTCGAAGCAGCAGCAGCAGCAGCGCTGGCATTACCGTCTTGCTCCGTGACCACAGAACCATTGGTCTGGAGAGGCGGTGAGGACTCATCACCGTCATCCTCCTCCTCCTCCTCCTCCTCATCATCATCTTCATCGTCTCCTACATCCGCGCCGGGTGAGGAATCACCGTTGCCCTCCCCTGACCCATCGGCCTCGGGGTCCTCCTCATTCTCATCCGAAGCGTCCGGGGGAGCCGAGGGATCTTCGGCTTCGGCAGGCTCTCCTCCATCTTCGGGTAAGACGGCGGTGCCCGTGGCAGCAGCCTCAGGGGGGGGATCAGCGGCGGCCTCCGCGGAAGAGAAAGAATCCGAGGCAGGCTGCACGTTGGAGGAGATAGAGGGGTCAGAAGAATCGGGTCCTTCAGTTGGGGAAGAGAGTTCCGCAACGGGTGCCCTCTCGCCGTTCGTATCAGCTTGCCCTACCGAGGTTTGGGGTTGGTCATCCAGAGGCTCGGCCTTGGCTGAAGAGATATCGCCGTCCGCGCCTCCCCCACTAGAAGCACCCCCTCCCAAAGAAGTTTCGGGCGGGTTCATGCCAGTCGGTGCCGGGGTAGACTTTGCAGCTGCCGCCTTGGCCCGGGAGGCACGGGTGGCGCGTCCGCGCTTCCCGCGCCCCGATTTTGCCGTGCCATCAGAGTTGTTTGCAGCACGCCTAGCCGCAGCGGCCTTGCCGCCACGAGCAGGGGGCATATTTCGTTTTGGAGGTTTTTATTGGCTCTCTTGTGATACAGGGGGCCCTAGGGAGAAGGATTGCAGTGGAGAAATATAAATAAAGCGCCGCCCAGACCGAGAGAGAGAGGAAAGATGGCCGGTACCGAGCTACGCTAATGGGTTCCTTGGGTATTCGGATGGAGGCGAGTGAATTCTGAAGTAGCAGATCCCTGATCCGCAGGTGCGTTGCCTTTCACTCAGGGTGATGGATACCCCGGCACAAACATGCAGATGTGAATACTCTTATGAAAACCCCTGCTACCGCCGTTCCTCTTGAAGCGGAGCTTCTGAGCTTCGGGGCATTTCGCCCTGGGTGATGACGATGGAAAACAGTAGCGGGAGTGAAAAAGATGACTCGCCGGAGATAGACTGGACCAGCCTTGAAGATGAGCTGTCGGCCGGGGCATTGCAAAGTCTACAGCAGCACCTGAAGGTGATGAAACTCGTCGACCATTCGTGAACTCTGTGCCATCTACACCAACAACAGCTGCAGCAAAGACAACTGCTGTATTAATAGTACGAATCGAGCACAGTTGGGTCCCTCTATAGTGCGGGTATATGCCAGGCGATTTCGCCCGCACTATAGCGGATACCCGCACTATATAAATAAGCGCCTAAATAGTGCGCATACCCGCACTATTGGGGTTCCCCGATAGTGCGGGTATGCGCTTCCCCAATAGTGCGGGTATGCGCACTATTCGCGATATCATTAGGATAAAGAGTCGGACGTAGGCAACAACGACGGTTATGAAGGTGGCACTGTTGTAGTGTATGCAACCAGCCAGGGGTTGAATAGATATCAGTGCCGCCACGCGGATAGAAGCCCGAGGCCGCTCAATAGTAGGAAGAGAACATGCAGGTTGGTGCAAATACAGCTGTGCAGTACTGGTGTACTGCGCAGCGGTGAAAACCAAATCCTGGGCAGCCGAGAGGATATTTGGTCCACGACATGTTACGCAATAAACGCTGAGTCTCCCAACAGGTGTGTGTCTGTGCACAGCCCGATGGTTGTTGTTTCATTATGCATCGACGGTTCCGTCGATATTGAGAAAACAATCATACATGCATAAGGGAACACCCTACAATAAAAGCTACAGGAAATTTTTCCAACATTCCAAATGCGAACACGCGAGTCCACGTACACAAAGAAACACCTTTTCAACAAAACCCAGACTCCCACAGAGAAAAAAGCAAGGGGGAACACGTTCAACAAAAAGAGCACAGGCACAAACAGGACCCAGGCTAATGTCCTTCCCCCACGCTCTCCCTCAGTTTCTCGAAGAACACCCCACACTACACAATGCCACCCACGTTATTGGGGTTGGCTTGAAGTTACCGTAACTGACACAAGATAACACACCCCGGTGATGACATTTTGGGATTTTAAAACATTATCACCGGGTGTGGTATCCTGTGGGGGGTATGATATCTTGTGTACCCCGGGTGATGAAGAGCAGCTCGCAGGGGGCCCAAGGGGGGTGTGATAAACCAGGGGGTGTGATAGGACGTCCGCACACCCACAAGGTGTGTTTGGAGGTGTGATAAATGAGGGGGTGCGATAGCACGTCCGAACACCCACAGGGTGTGTTTGGGGGTGTGATAAAGGCGGGTGTGATAACAGTTGAACCGCTGCTGCCGCACACTTGAAGGGGTGTGGTATGCCTGCACGAACACTTGCAGCTGCCCCGCACTCCTGCTGTAGGTACCTACCTGTGATACCGGGTTGTGGTAAAACAAAGGGGCCCAACCCAAGGTGACGAAACTCCTTAGCACATGACCTTGGCGATGACTCAACCCCTTCAACGCCGAAGAAAGTTTCAAACAAAATACGGGCTTGGATTGGAGCATAAAAAAATAAAATATACCTAAATCGAAGGTACCTCGCCCGATATGATACGAGGCGGTGGCTGCGCCACCCGTCCTCTCCCCACACAAAAGTGGGCTGCTGCTACCTGCCTCGCTATCGGTACGACCGAAAAAGAGTTACGCAGAGACACCACGACCAAAAATCGAAGCCACAGAACACAAATCTACACTACGATATCACCGGGGTGTGTTATGTTATGTACCCCGGGTGATAAATCGATGGTTTATCAGAAACGCCGAAAATTATCATTGGGGTGTCGTATCTTGTGGGGGGGGTGATTTCTTATGTACTGTGATATCTTTTGTCAGTCACGGTATTACGAAAAAAAACACCAAGAAGTAAACCCCGAAAAAAAGCGACTAATTCAACACATGTGCAGCAAAACGGCTCTCATTGGATCTACGCGTCAAAATACGCCTGGACATCAGTCTGGCGAGATGGCTTCGATGCATGCGCTTCGATCATCAGCACCCGTGCCCTCTTGAGCTAGTAGCTGGCCTCGTCCAAACCACACCCTGCCGCGTAGTTTTCTAGGGGGCCTAAGTGTTTGGAAAGTTCCGTGTAAGGCGGTGGCTCAGCACGCCCGCCTCTGATGTTTCCGTCCTCGTCATCCTCCCTCCTCCTTGCTGTCCGAAGACTCCCACCCCTCCACCGACAAGCCCTTCAAGGCGGCCGTCACGCCATCCGCCTGATCCAACCGCTGCGCCTCGACGACATCCTTCTGGTCTTCGATTGATGCCCGCGTCTGAGCCGATTGATGGAGGTCTGAGAGAACCTCCATCTTCTGGTCCAGACTCAACCTCGTGCGCGGTGCACTTCGGTCCGCCTTTTTGCCTCCCACCGCTTTCGTGCGTTTTGGGATGCAGCCCGCTTCTTGCGCCTTGCGCTTGCCCGTGGCAGCCGTAGCGGGTTGTTGAGAAGACAAGCATGTATGACAGATGCGATTCATTTCGCTCTCGCCTTCCTCCTCCACCTCGCCGCACATGCCGTGCAGTCTGCCGCCGCATCCTCCTCGGCATTGGTGACCGTCGGGGGCTTTAGGTGTGCAGGTGCTGAGATGGCAGAGTTCGCCTGCTGCACATGGCATCGTGTGCCTCTGCTGTTGCTGTTCTCGTGGCCAGTAGGGGTATCCCGCTGCTATGCGGTAGGGTAGGTTTGTTTATGTATTTAAGGAAATTGTCTTTGGGTTTGACCGCGCATCTAGGCCGTTATGACGTCAGACCCGCACTATAGAGGGTTCTGAGAGTGACCAAACCCGCACTATACAGGCGTGCCTCGAATAGTGCGGCACCCGCACTATTGAGGGGTCTAAGTTGTGCCAAGCCATTTCACCCGCATTATACCGGGCACCCGCACTATATAACCCACACTATAGAGGGACCCCCACTGTACCATTTGTACGTAGAGGTTCTGCTGATCGCTGGTGTTCGACGTACTTGGCAAAGCCTCACATAGCAGTGCATCAGTGCATGCCTGGTACACTTCTTGCCTGACATCCCGCGACGACGACACTTCCTGTACCTGCATGTGAAGACCGACGCAATCTGCGCAAGTCTGCTTTCGTCGCGATATATTACGTCTATGATTGCAAGTGATGAACCTACGGCGAGCAAACGTTCGACCCAACGATGAGCCTCGCTCGACCGCTCTTATCTGGACACCAACGCAACGTATGCAGCAACGCCAACCCACCGCAACGCAACGCAGTTCTTAGTTTGTAGTTTATGTTGCCATTCGGTTTCACAGCGGGCACACCTAAGTTCCTTTTGCCTTCTCGCCGATCTACCACGTTGCAACGTGAGTACAACTCTGTACCTGGTACCCTCTTTTTTGCGCATGCTTTTTGTGCGAAAATCAGCCTACCAGGTATTAACCACTTGTTATTAACTAACACAGGGGCTTCGCCGCGGCGGGCTGCCGCCCGCCTTGGCTCCGCACATGCCCTGAAACGAACTGGTAATTTTCAGCTGGTAGATTTCAGGTAATTTTCGAGGATGCATGACATGTATTATGAGTATAGGATTATTTACAAAATGAAAAAATACACTTCAGCTGTGAGATCGACCAAAAATAACTTTTTTGATCAAAACTCAGCTTTGCAAGCTGCGTGTGATAATTCGATCGCGCGCGTTACAGAGTGTGTACCCTCGTGCAGGATACAGGTCGGTGACTCCCCTGCTAATGCCAGGGTCAACAGGACTAAGACGCCCAGCCTTGTTCTGCGCACGGAAACTGTATAACCCGCATTGAGGGGGACAAAACCAGACATCTGCGTAATTCAGCATGCATAAAATTATTAAGGTCAACTTTTGGAGTGGGCTACTTTGGTCTATCGGGTTTGTACGCAATTTCCTGTGTATTCCCTGTATACGTGATTGTAGGTAAAATTGAGGCTGTACATGCGACAGCACTGCCACGGGGTACGTTGAAACAAATCGTGCTTAAATATAGAGAAAAGCGCTGGAATCAGGTGCAATAAACCACAGCAACATATTGCGTCATCCGGCAGACGATGGCGGACAACAGCAACAGCAACCCCCGCACATCTCTTTTTCTATACGTGTAATTTCGACAACAGCAGGAGCGGCAACTGCGGCAGTTCGACAACAGCAAGCAGCCTTTCCAGTATCAGGTATAATAATATGCCTACAATACTATTTTCAATTTGCTTTGAGCCGATTCGTAAAAAAAAGGGGGGAACACAACATTAGTGAAAATAAAAGTAAATGAGTAAGAGTATCGGACAATATGCACGCCGAGGCTCGAACCCAGAGAAAGTAAACCAAAGAAACTAACATGGAAAAAAACAGTGAATTCAAGCGAGATTCAAACTCGGGCCCAATCGATTAGCAATCGTTTGGGGCTGCCCCTCAAATTGCAAAATTGTACGACTACTGCTGGGACAAAAAAATGTGTTTTGATACCTACGACTACGCGCATGACTTTTCGAAACAGAAAATTCGAAAAAAACACAATTTTGCAACAGCCATCACGACACGAAGCGAGAACGGCCGAGGCCGCTCCCAGCAGAGTCGGAAAGGGACAGCAAGGTGAGGCACGTCCAGGAAACAAAGCCCCGACAGGTGGACCTCAGCTCGAATTGTCTCGAAAACCGCTCAAAACCTGGTCTAAATCGGACCCCTCCGCTGCTCTCGTGCAAGGGCCAACAAGTTTATACGTGTTTCAAATATTTTCACTCTAATTCTGAAAAAATTGGCCCCGCAACGCGTGCACATGATCAACAATCCACCTATCATACCGCATACCAGGTACACGTGGCCCTACAACCCAACTTCGACCACCACCATACCATCGCTGCTGTTATCGTTTGTCTTATCATAGTTCAGGCCGTTGAAGCAGCAGCAGCAACAACACCACCGCCACCACCACAAGCAACAGCGGCAGCAACAGCACCAGTAGCGGCAGCAACAGCACCGCTCGGAGAAGCAAGAGGCGAGGTTCATGAAGACAGGGAGGTGTCGCCCGTTGGCAGTTACCGAGGGGATGCTAAAACAATATTGCCCGCCTCCAACCTGGCGTACAAGGCCAAGGACTATTGGGACGACCGTTTTCAGGTCGAACAAGACTACGATGTAAGACCCCCCCCTATCCCGTACCCCCGCATACATGCCGTCGTTTTCATCGTTTCAGGCTTTGTAGCTCCGACATATTGCACATGTTTCTAGGTCTACTAGGTACACCTGGTTCTATCATCTATTGACAGTGACGCCTTCGGTGGAAACCCACGCTCTAGCCCTTTGCAGAGTTGCACTCGCCTGTTCGGAACAAGCTAGTGTGCTTGAAATTCGAGTTAGATGGTGTGTTTGCTATGGCTCAAGAAATCTGGATTAATTTCTTACATTGTAAACCTCTTCCCTGTTGTGCAAAATAACAATGAACTACAAGTATGTCACAAGCGGCCCCCGGCCGCGTGACGGTGGCGTCTCAACTCCCCACCTACCTCTCATGAAACCCCTCCAAAGTTTTTTATGAATCAGGCCAGTCGATCAATTCCAATGGGTACTCTACTTGGCTCCTTTCGATCCTACGGTGCTACGCGCTCTCGCTCCCCTGTGCCCCAGGCGGCCGTCTCTGGCAAACGCGACAGCTCTTCTGTCGCTGCTGTCTGGGCTATCCTAATTTTTCTTCTCGAGACGATCGACCAAAAGTCGTCTGTAAAACCATAATCCCTTCCACGCCTCCGCAAACCCCACTTTACTACGTAAAGTTACATTTCGCAGTATTATTACCGCAGTGCAGGGGTTTACACTATTAATAGCCCTTTTTTGGACCCGCATATGCTACTTGTGTACCGGCCGAAAAGCGAAAAATGCTGACCTAATCAAGTGTCTACAGAATAAAGCATAGTAGAAAGGACTTACAACAGCAGTAGGAGTGCTCCCATGGTGCACGCTGCGGGCGTGTCTTACCTTTTCTTACGAGTCCTTACATACGTACTGTAGCAGTTTAACGCGTCCCCACCCTAGCCGCACCACTTGTCTCGTGTGGACGATGCTGTTAGCGTCAGTCACTTTCGACAGTTCCCCACTCTGAAGTCCAGAATAAGTTTCGATCATAAACGGGTATGATATTTACCCCTCCCCAGAGTACCATGAAGACTATATATCCTAAACACACCTTCGGATTCCTGTACGATTTTTGCGCGTTTTCCACCCGCTTTTTTGACGCTCTGCCGCGGCCTCGGTGAAAAATCAACTAAAAGTGGCTGGGGAGATACGCCGACTTAGCCGAGCACCTTCGCAAGACCATTCCGAAGGAGGCCAAGGTGCTCATCGTGGGCTGCGGAAACAGCACCATGAGCGCGGACATGTACGACGATGGCTACAGGCAAGCACCTACCCGCGTATCATATTCTAGCACTGAGGGTGTTTTATCCAAGGTGTAATCGGGTTCTAGCACCAGGAAGGTTGTGCAGTAAATAATGTTACCAGGTACTACTTGTTTCATAGTGTAGCTCACTGGAAAGTTTTAATCGTTTCTCGGTCTGTAGGTGAGTGCTTCACACCACCGTTGTGTGTTGTAGTAAAGCTCGTAGCCTGCGACTGGCTGTTGGGAGCATACTGTTTTTCGCATAGCAGCGCTCTTCGAATGCTGGTTGAGGGGGGTGCAGAAGGGGGTGTTGTGTTCACAGCCCCGCTGTTTCGTCAGTTGTGATCAAAGGCCGCGCTAGTGTTCTTCTGTTACCGGGACAAAAGACAAACAGCTAGGGACACAGCTCTGGCAATTTGTACGGCAAATGGTGTAATTTCAAATGGGACGGTCACACGCTCTGTACAGTTATTTCGAGGTAGTAGGCCCTGTGTGCTGACAGCTGATAAGCCTGGTCGGTGTCTACGTGTGCGCAATAGCCGCTTAGCTGCTCTCAAGTGATCGCCCCCTCACCCACCCCGCCCCCTACCCTTCCTACCCCCTACCCCACACAACGAGACAGGGACATTCTAAGCACAGACTTTTCCGGTGTGGTCATCGATATGATGAGGGCAAGACACGAGGAGTCTCGCCCGGGGCTGCGGTGGGAGAAGATGGATATGCTGGCGCTAGATTTTCCGGACGGAAGCGTTGATGCCGTCGTCGACAAGGTGAGGGGGTCGGTAGAAAGGCGGGGGGGGGGAGGGGGGTAGTGGGTAGGGGTGGGGGTAAGAGGTGGGTAGAAAGGGGGTTGGAGGCGAGGGGGTAAAGGGGGGGTTGAGGGGGAAAGCGCTCGGGGGGGGTAGGGGCGCGGTCAGTCAGGAGGTCAAACCGCGGTCTCCGATTAATAACACGTTTGGTTCCCCTTCTCTGTTGTACCCACCTCCTCTTTCCTGGGCAGGCGACCATGGACGCCTTGGTTGTGGACAAGGGAGACCCTTGGACCAAGGCCTATTTTGGCGTTACTGTACTGGTTATAGTGTAGGAAAGCAGTCAGTCAACCGCGCCTTCCTAGCATTAGCATGTTTGGTTCCCATGCTCCTTTATGTATCCAACCCAACCTATCTTCCTGAACAGGCGGCCATGGACGCGTTAATTGTGGACAAGGGAGATCCCTGGAACCCCGATCCGGGGACGATAGAGCGAGCCCACCGGATGTGCTCCGAGGTTTCCAGGGTCCTTGCCCCTGGTGGCGTGTTTGTGCAGCTCTCGTTCGAGCAGGAGCATTTTCGGAAGAAAATTCTGTTGGGCGGTCATGTAACTGCCACCGGTAGTACTCGCGAAGAGCGGGAACCAGAGGGACAGGAAGGAGGCGTAGATGGGGGCGGGGAGGGGGCGGCTGGGGGGGGGTTGTACGGGTGGGATCTACGCGTTCACAATATTCAGCGGGCTGGGGGGTGCTTCGGGCAGTTTTTGTACGTGATGAGGCGGGAAGGGGGAGCGGGAGAAGGGGGAGGGGAATGTTGTCTCGGCCGGGGAGAGACGTAGTCGCTGCGAGCTGTGGCTGCTGCAATTGTTGCAGCTGTAGCTGCAACTTCAGCTGTAGCTGTAACTGCAGCAGTGGCTGCGGCTGTAGCGGTGGCTGTAGCTGTAAGCCGTGACTGTAGCTGTAGCGGCAATCGTAGCGTCGGCGGTGTACGGGAATTTTAACCGGCTTCCCCTAGTTACCCAATATCTCGGGACACAACATGATGCACGCTCTGTGTCGGGTCGTTGTTTCGACCAATTATCGCCGAACTCAACTTGATTAGATAATGTGATGGCATTGCACCGATAGGGTGCTCACGTGCTCTTCCCGCGAGCAACACGTTTTCAAGGGTGTGTTTTGTTACGGTGTAGCTCTGGCGATACCTGGGTACCAACCCGTGTATGATGAAACAGCCAGGTTTGGTACCCGTGTACCCCCGGGTATATACATCCTATCCTGCGATACACACCCTTGTTTTTTTTGCGTTTTCGTTGTTTTGGGTGGGGTGAGTTTCTTTACGTTAGGCGTGATGAAGTTTCCATGCCTTATACGTAGACCTTGTAATTATAGTGCGGAGCCGAGAATCTGGCACGGTTTGTCAAGAAGAGGAAGAGAGAGTTGCGCGGGCACACAGCAACTACTTATGTTTTGATACTTTGGCTGGTATCGCGTGATCTTTTATTTTTTCTTCCGGTTTTAGCTGTGGTCGAAGTGTCGGGGTTCGACCCTTGCTCCTATAATCAAAACAAAAATACGTTTATTTTAAGATATGTTCCCTGTATAGCGCTAAGCTCAAGAAAGAGAGCAAGTTAGCAAGGTCTTCGATTTAATTAACCCGTGTTTGGTGTTGAGAGAAATATGTCGATATAGTGGTACTCGTATGCCCACTGCAGCATCGCCCACGCCAAGCACAGCCCAGATTGCTGGGGTGGGGTGTGTGTTTGAACTGCAGCGGAAGGAGATGAACGACGCGCGTGCAGCCTTATGGTTGTATTATTTTACGCTCTTCCTCTGGCACTGTCTGGGGTTGAAAATAGAAAATCCTGCTTTGGATGGGCGCTTTTTAGGTCGCTATACAGTTAGTGGGGGGGGCAATAGTGCCGGTCGAATAGTGCCCCTTCCCCCTATAGTGCCGGTGAAATTTTCATGGCACGACTGGAACTCCCAGTAGTAATAACTCTATAGTAACCCTATTCGCAATAGTGCCGGTGGGCTAAATAGCGCCGGTATACTGGGCTATTAATAACACTTGCCGACACTACTGAAGAGCCCCCCGCTGTATCTGGGTTTCCAAAGGTTGTAACTTAGAGGCTAACTCTTTGACAACTTGGACATAAACTGCAGTGATTATTCACTCGGAAACCTGAGGGGGTGCTGGACTCTGTATGGGGAATAATCCCCAACAGGTAATTGCTGGGGGGTCAGGAAGCTTGACATCTGTGATTTGTCCAAGGTGCCGCCGAGCGTAACCGGGCTCCTGCGACTGCCAACGGTACGTCTTGGTAAGTCAAGCGATGGATAAAAATGACGACGGTCTGAACAATAATTAGGTTTTGATTTATGAAACTTACTAAAGACGGGCGATCGATTTAGCACGCAGCTTGCAAAAATGGATATGGAACCTAAAGTCGTCGAACTCACAGCTGACGTCGTTACAATGTATTACTAATAACATGGGAGGTGTCGACGACATGGCGTAGAATTTGAAAATATTCACCGAGAGTCAATGTGTTCACTGGGACAATCGTAACTGTGACAACGGCAAAGCACACAACACCGACGCATTCGGACCTCTTCCAGACCGACATATATTCCAAAGCGTGTCCGTTCGTGTCAGCCTTTAGTCCATGTATTTCTAAAAGAACCCACCAGATTTTTCAATTTTCGATCCAAGCCACCCTGCGACGCCAACTTCCACTCCTACACCTCTCCATTGGCTATATTTGATCGCCTTATTGATAGTGACCCTCGCGAAGTTTCAGCTCCTTCTGCGCCGCCTCTTGTCTAGTGTTTCGGCGGCCGAGTGTGAGCCTTCCGGCGCGCTGTAGACAGATAGAAGCTGCGCTGGGCGTTGCTACTATTATTAGCGCTGGGCGAAGAGAAGTCAAACCCGATCAAGCGAGAGAACGGAGAAAGGAACCCATCCATTGACTAAGCAGCCCTGCGGGTAGTCCGGGTATAAGGAGGCCTTGAGGGGTTGACAGTTGACGACAGCCGAGGGTTACCAAACGCATGAAAAGCAGGGTGGGCCTAATAGCTCGCACCCCGCGTCCCATGCGAATCTGCGGCCGAGCATCAAGAAGAATCGAATTCTCGAACGCTGTACAACGAAAATACCGAGAATCGAATAGAACGTTGTCGAAGCATCGAAGATAATTTATCGAACATCTACTAATGCTGTAGCTTCGAACATCGAATATCATGCCTCGCGCATCGATCTTCGAACAGAATCCGATGAACGGGACTTATCTTTTTTTCTTTTTCTTTTTTATCCTCCGGCGGATGGGGAAAAATAAAGCTTAAGCTGACCACACTACCACGTATTTCTCATACACGTCGTCGTGTGTCGCTTGAACTCAACTGCATTCGCAATCCAGCGTTAGCTGACGTGACATTCGGTTCCCGCGATAGCAATAGCGCGAGCTGTCCTTACGTGACTACTACGGACTACTACGTATTACAAACTTACACGAACTACTACGGGACTTACCACAACAAAATATTGATACGGAGGGTCCTGAAGAGATTACACTGCAGTAAGTCCGTCGGAAGGATAAAACATCTACTACAGTGTTGGTGGCCCCTTTCAAGCGACACCATATAGTGCGTCCGGGCAAAGAGGCCCCTTATACCGTTTTTCCTTACCTCGGCTTCCCTTAACGCCAATACAACTGGAAACCCGTGTTTGGGGACAAGTTACTTGAAATTAGTATTGGGAGACATTTTGGGGCCCTAACGGGGTCGAAAGGGTAACCTACCATAGTAAATTCTCTAAAGTTCCACATCTGAGAGAAACAATATCCAAATTAAGCATCAAGCATTGAGCATCAAACATCATACATCAAGAAAGAGCGTCGAACACCAAGCATCGAACACCAACATTGAATCTGGGCCATCGGCGTGCATCGAACATCGAACGAACAAGGTACAGGTATAGTTTCAGTTATCGAGTGTCGCCCATTTTCCTTCCTTCCTCCATCTAGGCACCCCGAGCCGCCGCTGCTGCTGATGCTGCTGGCTGCTACTACTCGCTATTCCTACTGGCCCGCTGTTGTTAACAGCATCCTGCCGCTGAACAGCCGACAGCGCAAAAGGAGGGGAGCTCACACATCCGGAGATACGTTACACGAACCAAAAAACCAAAATTGCCCCCGTCATGCAAGCGGGGCCTTCAAACTATATCCGAGAAAGCTCCCACCAAACCATTACTATTATTACCACCCACCCACCCACCCACCCACCCACCACTTATCACCACCACCACCAAAACAACTATCACCGCCATCAAGACAATTGAAGAAAACGTTCGACGAAGACGCCAAATCAGACAGCCAACGGACCAACCAATTACAAAGGACACGAAAAAAAACATAGCACCAGCAGCCACAGCAGCAGCAGTAACTCGTCACGAGTTCTGCCGCGGCCCGTTCAAACGCAATAAAACAGCAGCGGGCATCGTTACTCTAGAAACGCACCACGCTCGACACCTACCACTAGCGGCGGTCATCTCACACCACCGGCCAGTTTTGCCTGCCGTGGATTCCTCTCAGTGCGAGACAAAAAGTCGGCCGCATTGAACACAGGAACGGCGGCGTAAATTCGCCCGCGGCGGGGCAGCTGTTCCGATTCGTCGGCCCCGACCGCTGGCAATCCTCGCGAATCCTCGGCGGTTACCCCACCACCATTCGTGTGCCCGTCGACTGTGGGGTGGAGCGCTGCGCTGCTCTTCTTTTCGGCCGACCCACGCGGGGTCGGTCGCGGCGGAGGCGGGGGTGTCGGCTTTTGCTGCGGCGGATTCTTCTGCTGCGGCTGCTGCGGCCGCGGGGCCTTGGGTACGGTGTCCGTACCGACTGGTGCTGCCGAATCGGCGCTATCTCGTCTCCCCACCCCCCCTTCGCGGGTGGCAGTCGTCGGCCGTTTCGAAACGGCCCCGGTCTCTTGCGCAGCAGATTCGACAGGACGCGCCGTTGCCGCCGTCTCGCCGCCGCCGCTCGCCTTGGTTATCGGGGTGGCGGCGTTTTTTTCCTGCACATTTGGTGTGGGCGACTTCGCCGTTGCCGCTGCCCCCGGCTTTACCGTCTCCGACAAATCCCCTCCGCTGCGGTTGGCCTCGCCTTCGCTCGTCTTCGTCGCTACCGCAGGCACCGCCCTCCCAGCCTCCATCACTCTAGCATCCGCTCCCACCACCATCGACGCTACTGATGCCTTCTCTGCGACGCCTCCTTGCGGTACCCTCTTAGCGCTACCGCTAACGGGGGGTGAAGCCGCCGCGGAGACCGATGCATCCTGCGCCTTGCTGACAGCAGTAGTAGCACCAGCACCAGAGGCACTAGCAGCAGCATCAGTAGCACTAGCACCAACCCCAGCACCACCAGCGTTGGCACCAGCACCAGCGCTAGCACCAGCACCGGCAGTAGCACTAGCATCAGCATCAGCACCAGCCCTGGCAGTAGCGCCAGCAGTAGCACCACCACTAGCACCAGCAACGCCAGCAGCACTATAATCAACACTAGCACCTGCAGCAGTACTAGCACCAGTCCCGGCACCACCGGCACCTATACTACCACCAACACCAGCACTAGCACTAGCACCAGCTGCGGTGGCAGTCGCGGAGGGGGTGGTGGCGACGGTAGCGGTAGAGGAGGTGGTGGTAGCGGTAGTGGTGGACGTGGCAGTGGTAGCGGTAGCGGAAACCGTCGACTTTTTGTCGCCGTCGACACCAACACCGTTCGCAGATTTAGCACTCTCGTCGATCTTCCCCGTCCTGGCACGCTTGACAGCCCGCCCTTCACCCTGTTCGGGGCTCAGTGTCTCGGGCAACGGTCTCACCACCCCTCGAACAGTCGTGGTATCCATGGGGCTACCGGACGCGGGTGCGACAGCGACAGTGATAGCGATGGCGTCTGGCAGAGCAGCGCAGGAAGCCGCATCGGGGAGAACCTCCCCCGCGGGTTTCGCACTCGGCTGCGGCTGCTGCAGTTTTTCCTGCGGCGGCGGCGGCTTTTCTTGCGGCAGCTTTTCTTGCGGCGGCGGTGGCTTTTCTTGCGGCGGCGGCGGCGGCTTTTCCTGCGGCGGCTTCGCCGGTTGCTGTTGCTGCGTGGGCTGCTGCTGCTGCTGCTTCGTAGGTTGCGGCTGCGGTAGCGACGCCACCTTGGCCGTGGTCGCATGCGAAGCTTCAACACCTGCATGAGACGGAAGGTCAGAAGACGACACCACCGGGGCGACCTGCGGCTCCGTAGCACCGCTGCTACCTTCGAGGCCATCGCTAGCCGCGGGGCTCTGCGACACGTGAGCACCGCTGCTATCGCTGATACTACCGCCGCTGCTACCTTTAGGGCTGCCGTCCGCCGTGGCGCTCACCGCCGTCGCTTCGGAAGTAGCTCGCGGCTCAACGTCAGCAGGCTTAGCCGGAGCAGTGATGCTTCCCACAGCTTCGCCTTCTTTCGAGAGACTGCCGTTGGCGGTGCCCGCCGGAACAGTCTGCGACGGCGCCTCGACGGCTACTGCCACTTTCGCGGTCTTGGCTCTTGCACCACCGTCCGTTTGCGATGGGGGCGGCGTCCCATTCTCCGTAGGTCCCGTTTTAGTCCCGGCATTTCCGGCAATAGCCGGCGCTGTGGCTGCTGGTGCTGCTGCAGGTGCCGCCACTGCTGTTGCTGCTTCCACCGCTGCCGGTACCTCTGTTGACATCGCTGATGCTGGTTTCCCTGCTGCTGACACTGCTGCTGCAGGTACCGCTGTTGTTGCTGCAGCTGATGGTACCGCTACTGCTGGTTTCGCTGCCGGTGAAACTGCTGCTGCGGGTGCCACTGTTGTTGGTGCTGTTACTGGCTTCGCTGCTGCTGAAACTGCTGCTGCAGGTGCCGCTGCTGTTAGTGCTGCCGCCACCGCTGATGTTGGTTTTGCTGCTGCTACAGATATCGCTGTTGTTGCTGCTGCCACCGCTGCTGCTGGCTTCGTTGCTGCTGGTACTGCTGCTGCAGATGCCGCTGCTGTTATTGCTGCTGCCACCGGTGCTGCTGGCTTTGCTGCTGGTACGGCAGCCAACGCTGATGGTGCCGCCGCTGCCGGTACTTCTGTCGCCGCTGCTGGTGCTGCTGCCGGTGCTGCTGCCGCCGCGGCTGGTGTCACTGCTGGCATCGCTGCTGATGATGCCGTTTTGTTTGCTGCTGCAGCTGCTAGTGCTGTTGTTGCTGGTAATGCTGCCGCCGCTGGTGGTATCGTTGCCGCTGGTGGTATCGTTGCCGCTGCTGCTTCTCGTGCCGTTGTTGCTGCTGTCTCTGCTGGTACCGCTGTTGCTGCCGCTACTGGTACTGCGGCGGCCGCTGGCGGTATCGTTGCTGCTACAACTGATGCTGCTACCGTTGTTGTTGCTGCTGCTGGTGGTATCGCTGCTGCGGCTGCTGCTGCTGCTGCCGGCGTCGCTGGTGTCGCTGCCGCCTCTGTCGGTATCGCTGGTGCTTCTGATGCTGCTGGTACCGCTGCTGTCACCGCCGCCACCGCACCGCTAACGCTATCGCTACCGGCACCATCAACCGAGGCCCTGTCAGAACTGCCACCACTGCCTCCTTCACGGCCGGCAGCGCGGGGGGAATGGACACCGACGTCACCGCTTTCTACAGAGGCATGCCCAGCACTCATTTTTCCGCCACCATCAACGCCACTGCCACCGCCACCGCCATCGCCGCTGCTAACGCTGACACCAACGCCGTCACCGCCGCCGCTAGTACCGCCGCTAACGCCGCTGTTGCCGTTATCAGCCCCGCCGGCAGAGCCACCATCACACCCTTCGGCGGGGTCACCATCGCCCGCTAGCGCCAGGTCAGCGCTACGCCACATCCTCTCGATTTTCCGCCAAGTCGCCCTCAAGTGGCCCCAAATGTCGTCCTCAACGTTCCCCGACATTGCTCCGCCGTCGTCCCTCGGGAGTGGCTTCATCAACTGCCACGAATACTTCAGGAGGTCCTCTAGGCTATCGGGGCTCACGCGCCAGGCGGCGGCGTACGACCGAACTCGTCCCTGCGAAAAAGGCAAGTGGCGTATCGGGGGAAGGGGGTTGGGGTCTAAATTAGATAGTGTAGCGGTCCCTAGGAATTCGCGCAGCAGGATACTTGGATCTGTCGTCAACTGCTGCGGCTTTGGGAAAATAATGGACGGTAGCTAGCTGTTGTTGTATAGTATTGTTAGCACATCGTCTGACCTGGATTGAGGCAATACAATCGTTCTGTTATGACAGCGCGGTATCACTCACTCGGTATGTAGTGCTGTACCGCTGTCATGAACAGTTATGACCGCTTTTCGATTCTGAAGCGAGTTTCGAAAATCATTTTTTTTAGTTTTGTTTATTTTTATATTGACGTTAGTGTGAATTTTGGTCTCGAAATTTGTGTCGGTTTTCATCACAAGTTAGAGTGACCTTTTTATCTTGAACATAAGTGTCGTACTTTTATCTTTAAGTTAGTGTGAGAGCGACCCCTGGCGGCAAATGGGATGTTGTGGTATACCCGGTAGTATGGTGTGGTCCAATATGGTATATGGCATGTGGTGTTATGATATGGTCCGGTGTGGTATGTGAAACTCGGGGAGACGATACAGGCTGGTTCAAGTAAAAAACAAAAAGCATCCCCTAAGGAATACCGCTCGCAACATCTAGTCAAAGAGTGAACATTTGGTATCATAGTGACCCCCATGACCAGTGGAAGCGGATGACATAGCCAAAAAAAAATTACCGGCCTCGGGCTGTTTCTAGGAGCGAAACTCGTATCGACCCATGACAGGCCTTAATGTTTTTCAATAATATTCAGGCTTTTTCCCAGCGGGGTCGAAAAACAAAATTGTGCCGCATTTTGCCAGATTCGGTTGGACGTACACGTACTCCAAGGCGTGTCTGTAGAAAATTTTGAGAAAAAAATGGAAGAACTGACCTGTCTGTGTTCAACATGAAGCAGAATCTAGCGAAAAAACTGGATCCTAGACTAAAACCAAGCCATTTGAAGGGAAATAAAACAACGTATCTTACTCATTTTTACGCAAAAAAGTCCAACTGCCCACGCTGTTCTTTAGCGATAGACCCTGAAATTTTGCACACGTGTTCTACATGCCCATCCCGAGCTTTGACCCGTGGTGGGGGGGAGTCTTTTTCTTTTTTCGCCGAAAAAAATGGGTTAAGGTGGTCCAATTTTCCGAAAAATCTTAACTAACGAAAAATCAGGCGAAACAAAAACAGAAAACATCGAGTGTCTTTGCAAGGGCACATATGAGATGTGTGCAAAATTTCACGGTCTGAATCGAAAAAACGGCGTGGATATTCGCCGGGGAATAACTTTGGTAGGGCTGGGCCCTCGTCCAGTATGTACTGCCAGTCAGTACTAATGTGCTGGCAGTAGAACTGTACTGGCTGAGGGGGCTGCCAGGGTGCCAGTACAGTACTTCTGACTATTTAGGCAAGTTCTACATAAACGCCTCATTAAGAAGCGGAAACCCATCAGAATTCACCGCGAAATAACAGACAAGACACGCAGAACAGCTAGAGAGGAGAGGGAGGGAGGCAGGGAGGGAGACCGTGAGCACAATGGACAAAGTCGAATTCCAGCAATTTAGCAATCTAGCAATATTTCATGGTGTACTAGTTCAACGTTTCGATCTGCATCTCGTGTTTTGTTCGATATGTTAGTGCGGGTCTTTGGTATTTCGTAGTGCAGCTAGGAACTTCTACCCTGTGTTCAAGCGTTTCAACAATGGCGCTGCCCGAATTGTTTCGTGGTAAGTGTTCCATCAGCGCAGAGCTCAAGAAACCTATAACTTGAACTCGATCACTCGGAATTTCTGGCCTTTTTGTCCGCGAAGAATCTGAGTAAACGCATGTTGGGAACAATACAAACGGATGTGTACGTGAATATTTACGTCTCTGAGGCCGCAGGTTCGCAAATTTTGTTGCGAATTCGGTTTTGCGCACTGCAAACATATTTTTGCAACCGTGTTCCATCTTTTGGGTACCTAGGCTGCGAGCTGCAGTGTGCCGTATATCCGCACACTCCTGCCCATCATACGGTCCGCTCGCTTTTGCTATTAACTCTTACATTATTTTCTTCAAATACGCCAAATAGCGTTTGAAACATGGTCTAAAATCGACGTAATGTTTAGCTTTAGTGGGGCCAAAACGCGTCAAAACATGCCTCCGGCAGGGCGGCTCCAGCGGAGCCCTCCGAAGGCGCCTCCGGCGCCCCCCCCCCCAATCAGCCCGGGGGGGGCAGGGGTCACGGGCCACGACCACCAGTGCACTGGTCGGGTCCAGTGTACTGGCATATGACGCAGACAGTACATACCGTACTGGCTGGAGCTACCAGGGCCCAGCCCTACAATTTGGGGGTTTTAAAGGTGCGCCAGCAAGCGTTGGGCTGCGAAAGCAGCTGAGTTAAATCGACACACGACGCGTATGAAAATACGTGAAAGTGTGGTGAGCTAAAGCTTTATTTTTCCCCATCCGCCGGAGGATAAAAAAAAAAAAAAAAAAAAAATTAACGTGAACCAGCCTGTAGAACAAAAAGGGTTTAAAAACGCCATACCAACAAATTAAAAAACTGTGACGTACTCGATCCTGATTGGTTGACCGGCGTACAGAAAACCTACACCTAGTATAAAACAAGGCCTCAGCCATCTCCAAACAGATCAATATTTTTACGAGGGGCAGTGAAAATTGGGAACTCGCATTCGCTCGTACATATATTTCTTCGACGTTTCGAGTTAACGAGATGGGAGCACGACCACGTCTGTGTCAATTGTGTGCCAAGAGCAAGCTCCTTGTTCTACCCCTTGGTGTCTATTTTTTGTCCCTTTCTGTCGCTTCCAATGTCATTGGCTCTGTACTTTTCTGCCGTTGTTGTGCTCTTCTGTTTTTCATCCTCCCTCCCTCCCTCCCTCCCTCCCTCCCTCCCTCCCTCCCTCCCTCGCTCCCTCTTCTTCCAAAACCTGGCCCGCATATCACGGCGCCACAACACGGACGGGACACAACCCTTTAAAGCAATCATCGACTCACAGACTCGGAAAAAAAAAAGCCAACACAACAGAACAACACCTGACGCGCAAAACCTCTCCAAACAACCATACCACCTACCGACACCCGTAGACTCCTTGCGCCTCCTCGCGACCACCGGTGAACCTACTGTGAAATCAGCAACTGCATAATTGCTACGAGGTACGCAAGGCGGTTAAGTACAGCAGTAAGGAAAAAAAATGTCATACTTTTCAAATGGTAGCTGTTCGTAGCAAAATAAAAAACAGGCACGCAAACCAAACAAAACCAACGAGGAATTCTCACATCTCCTTCTGCCTGATCGTTGCACAACGACGGTTCCAGGATGTTCGTGCCTCCAACCGGGTTCCAGCCGCACTTGAGACAAGCCAGAATCGCCTGCCCCACCGCTAGGCACATGTGATCCGGTGGGTTTCCCTGAAAAAAGAAGGCGTCGGGTGAGACGAGCGCTTATGCGGGGGTAGTTGAAGTTGAGGAGGGATAGGCGATTTTTCAACATCAGAGCACGGAGTATCGTCGGTTCGTGTCGCTGTAACGTTGGTACGTGCCGCTTTTCAAACTTGGTTCAAGTATTGTGGTGGCTTCCGATAGTATCAGCGAGAATACCTGCACTATAGCGGCAACAGGCAATAATCCGCATGCTCCCATCCATGCTAAGCATTTTCACAGGCACTATAGTGGGCAACCTGCACTACCCAAACGGCAGTATAGGGGGACCACTACAGCAGTGTTCATGATCCTGCACACAATGGGAGAAGGAGGAGGTGTCATCATGTCGCTGTTGCGAGCTTGGCATGAACACGACAAAAGTAGACAAGGGAGCGGTCGCGTCGGCTATCGCAAAGAAGTGGCAGTATGGTATGAACTCGTGATAGCAGCAGCAGCAGCGGCAGCAGCAGCTGCTAGCAGCAACAGCAGCGGAAGCGGCAGCGGCAGCGGCAGCGGCAGCGGCGGCGACCAACATGCTCGTGCCTGATACTCGTAGTACTTTTGTACGCACAAAATATATCGGTTGACGGACTACCGAAGAAGTGTTGACCCGTCAATGTATACGTAGACTTGGACATGCTAATTTTTGTGGGGAAAGTTCCTTGACGGACGTCCGTCAAGGGGAAAGAGCGCCGTCATAGCAAATTTGTTGTTGACTACCACCAGAAAAAGCCCACACAGAGGACACAAGACACAGAGCACAGAGAAGCTGCGGTGAAAAGCGGCACGAGGACACGTGTAATCTGACACCAGACATGGCATGACATGCACAATAAGCAGCTTCAACTCGGACTGTGACGCTTCGGTGTGCGTAGCACCCGCAGAAAGCGCCCGCACTGCAGTGCGCCGCTGAGACAAGGACGCCACCACGCTTCATCGGCTAGGATGCGGGGGGTACACCCGCAAACCCGGGGCAGAAACGCCCGGAAACTACTGTGAAACCTCCTCTGTTTCAATTTATTGTTAGATATACGCCCCTACTAAAAACTTGCTGAAACACCAACTATCACGCCAGAAAAAAACAAAAATATGTCTTAACCCTTTTCCTACTGCCGAGGTATGCTTCTCCTACAGGAGTTAAATTGAGTTAAATTTCAAGCGTTTTGCTCCCATATCGGGAGTGCAGAGGTAAAACGGTTCAAACGACGAGGAGGCGGGCGATGTTCGTTGTTGGCAACGGAGGTTGGGGGGGCGGGGGGGGGGGGGGGGGGGGGGGGGTCATCCCAGCGCGCTTGGAAGCAACCGTCTCGACCTCAACACAGCGGGGGGAACGTCATCACTGTGCCCAGTCATTTAACTTTTGTAGAAGTCACCGCAGCTCAAATTAAACCGGAAAACGACCATGCAATCTTCGGTAAAAGCTTCGTTCATACTAACACTCTCGGAAGATGTTCAGCGCGACAGGAAAACAAAATTCCCCTCTTCAACCCATCACCCATCCTTAATTTACAAGTAAGCATCCTGTGTGCCATAACACAACGACGACGGCACCAACACCAAAAAACGGACTCAAACAGAACACCAGCAACACCAACAACACCGACAGCCATTTACATCACCACCAATACTACCACCAAACCACCATCAACAGCTGTACCACAACCAACTCAAACATCACCGTCACAAACACCACGACCAACACAGACGCCACAACCACAACGAATACCAACTCCACCAACACACAAAAGGTACATCCCACACCAGTACCAACACAAAAACTTACTGCCAAAAACTTACCAGACCGGTAGCCACCGAGTGCTGAACGGTCTCGAGGTTGTCCCCGTACCCCGGGAACGAGGTAAGGTTTTCCTTATTCACTGCAAACTCCGCGTCCGACTGGCCAAGCACGTGCACCACCAAGGCCGGGGACTCCCCACTACCATCCCCGCCTTGTCCCACCGAGGCGTTTTCCCCCACTGCCGCTGCAGCTTGCGCTCCCCCTTGCGCTTCTCCTTGAGAGGCTGCTGTCGACGCTTGTGGTGGTGGGGGGTCTTTCTTACACACCACTCCCGGGCACCAGCACTCGTTGTCCTCGACGGCCTCGCCATCCATATAGGCAACGAACGCTGTCGGGAAAAACGAAACAAAACAAAAACAGCATGGGTTATACAACAAACAGTTGGGAGTTTCAATAACTTTCTGCACGGGAATTGGCGGGAGTTGAGTTGAGCGCCGGAAAGCAAAACATTTTTTATGAAGAAAAACATAAAAACACAAGCTTGCCTAGACCGGGAAAAATATCATACCATTATGTCCGAAAATATAAGTATCTTTTGAGCAATAAATATCAAGTCAAAACGGTCTTTATATTTCCGTACATCGTGGCATACAAGTAAAACCGTGTAACCAACGGGGCGATACGCGTTACAGGCCACAAGCTGATGCAAAGATCAACTAGAAACCATCCCTTACCTCCTCGAACCCACACAATCTGGCCCTCGCGGCAACACGCCTCCGGCGATTGCCCTCTCCCCCACTCCGGTACCGCCTCCACCGCTGCCTCGACCTCCTCCCCCTTCACCGCCACCTCTACGGGCGTTCCGATTCGCTCGTAGGTTAGGGTGCACGACTCGGGAAGGTGTCCTTTTCTCGCCGCTCGACGTATTTGGCGCTTCAGCTGTAGGGCGGTGACAAGTTATAGGCAGAGTTAGAAATGCAGCTTCAGGTTGGAAAGTCGACAGGGAAACTCCAAGGCCAACGGAAAATTGCACGTCGTCTATGTGCATTATTAACAATGGCAATCTGTTACCAACGACAACACAAGCATTGCCAACACCAACAAAGCATCAACAGCAACAAGACACCAACACCATGAAAAATAACACCGCCATCGCCATCGCCATCAACAACAATAACACCAATAACATGAAACAGCCGTAGAATTTTGTGCTAACCGTACCGCCACATTATATCGCTACCGGTATCGATACCGATACCACTTCCACTACCGCCACCGTTTAAGCTAACGCCAACACCGAAGCTGACGCTAACGCTAACGCTAACGCTAACGCTAACGCTAACGCTAACGCTAACGCTAACGCTAACGCTAACGCTAACGCTAACGCTAACGCTAACGCTAACGCTAACGCTAACGCTAACGCTAACGCTAACGCTAACGCTAACGCTAACGCTAACGCTAACGCTAACGCTAACGCTAACGCTAACACTAACGCTAACGCTAACGCTAACGCCAACGTTAACGCCAACGCCAACGCCAACGCTAACGCCAACGCTAACGCTAACGCTAACGGTAGCGCTAACGCTAACGTTAACGATACACGCGAGGCATCACCTAAACCGGGTCCGTACTAAACGAACGATTAACAGTAGTAGAGAAGTACAGTAGTACAGTAGTACAGTACCTGGTACCTGGTAGTAAAGTGGTAAGAGTAGTAGAGTGGAAGAGTAGTAGAGTAGTAGTAGAGTAATAAAGAAATACAGTTTAATAGAGTAGTAGAGTAGCAGAGTAGTGGAGTAGTGCCACTCTGTCCAGGAATACTGCGTAGCTAAACTGGGTTGGCCAGGAAAATAAGCCACGTATGTCACGTTTGGCACCATATGACGCTGACTATTGACAAATAGGCATGATTACGCACTCATACCACATGAGAGAGGACGGAAAAAAACGGCGTTTCAACACGAAATGGGCGGCTGCCATCTCCGGTTTTGGCTTAGACAGAAATATAAGCTACACATCGAGGTAGTATCACGTTCGGTACCAGAGCAGCAGAGTAGCAGTGTTGTAGTGTCGTACAGCAGAGCAGCTAAGGCCTTGAGTTGGGTGGAATCCCGGCTATTGATACCAGATAGTTATTGCTTCGATGGCTGAGTAAAAGCAACTAACTGACTTGCCTGATAGTCTTTACTAATAAACACCAAACGTCGAGCAACAAACCCGCCGGTCAGATGCAAACGGCTATACTTAGCCAACTAATAACCAGTTGGCGACTTTTAGTCAGTCAACTGACACCCCTAACGACAGCACTACTGAATTTCGACGCGCCTGTTCCTTGGTCAGGCCAGGAGGCACTTCGACGCCCCAGCACCGCACTAGTCGCCGGAGATCGGGAGCACCTCCCTCGCGTATGGCCACCGCTCCCGCCGCCCCCCGCCACCCGTCCGTGGGTCCTTCGGGTCGATGGAGAAGGCATACGCCATTCTGGTGGTGCACAACAAAATGGAGGGCGCGAAAAATATCGTTAAAAATGACTGGCGGGCAGGATTCGCAAGGGTTTTCTCTCCTTACCTACTTTCTATGTATAGTCGAGGGGTTACAGCCTTCAACCTGAACGTCCTAACCTATTAGCCGATCAAAGACTGGTGCCGCTTTCGAGTCAGACCCTGGTTTTTGTCGCACATGTTCAATGAGCCGCTGCCAAACCGGTGCAGAATATTTACTAAAATTTTCGCCATAAATGAGGATATTTCAGCTTTTTTAGTATGTGAGTCAACAACAATAAAAAAATAGGCCCCAAGTTGACGGCAGACCGCTTCACAAAGCCTTACTCACATGCCAGAACTCCTGCACCAGACCAAACCCAGGGATGATAAACTCCTCCTCGTCTTCCCCTTCCCTTTCCTTTGCCCCAGCTTCGTTCGATGACACGCTGACAGACGACTGAGCGGAGTCCGGTCGCCCGCGATCCCGCTCCCCGCCTTCCGCCGCCTCCCCGGCGCCGCTCCCGTTCGCTTCAGCGCCGGCTCCTTGCGCTACCGCCCCTACGCCCGGCGGGCGGGCGTCGTGCGCTGAATTACCGTTAGCGAGGAACCCAGCACCGCCAGCAACATCGCCACCAACAACCATATTGTTGCTGTTGTTGTGAGCGCTGGTACTATCGGGGTGGGGGGGCATCGTCACAGGTCGGTTGGCCGGGCTGGCGCCAGCAACGACACCACCCTCGGGTGGCGCTACCGCTGCTACCGCTGCCCCCGCTGCTCCCGCTCCTACTCCAGCCCCAAAGTTAGAGGCCCTAAGTGCCGATGCGGCGTTGTTAACGTTCGAGTCTTGGTGGCGCACAACGGCAGCGGCGGCCACGGCGGACATTTCCTGTCGCGCACGGATGGGATCGTGTCGGTGTCGGTGTCAGTATGGGTGCCAATGAAGGCGGAGGCGGAGGGGGGGGGGGGGGGGGGGGCGAACGGGGGAGGGGGGCGGAAGGGTGGAGGGTGGGAGATTGGTTGGTGGCAGAATGGGGGAACGGGGGGGAGGGGGGCGTTGGGGGGGGGGGGCGTCAGGAAAGGCTCAACGGGTGTATTCCGGCGGAATCATATAATATAAAAAACGGAACAAGAGAGGCGTGGCGGACGGGTGTCCTTCGTCACTCTAGCATTCGACCGCATCTCTTCCGCATCTCTTCACAAAAAAAAGTAGACAGGACAAAGCACAGAAACGCAGACAAGAGAAAAACAGAAACAGAAAACAGAGGAACAAGAGTAAAAAAACTGTTACCTCGAAGGCACGGAACGCTAGAGCACGAAGCGTGGTCGCATCTTGGAGCCGCTCCAGCTCCACCAGGACCTCGTGCTTTCTCGCCGACTGGGCCAAGGATGGCAAAAGGGTGGAGGGTGAAGGAGCAAGAACGCAGAAAGAACGTTGAACATCAACTCAACTCGACGTCCATATGCAAGGATTGCGACAACTAACAGCAACAAATGGGGTCAAGGCCAAATACAAGGCCAAAGACAGGGTCAAGATCAAATACAAGGCCAGCCTCAACGACAAGGTTAACATCAAGGCCGAGGGCAAGGACAAGGCCAAGGTCAAGGCCAATGCCAAGGTCGCGGCCAAGGTCATGGTCAAGGTCAAGAAAAGGAACGACAACAAGAGCAAGCACAAGGACAAGGACAGGGACGAGGTCGATCTTATGCCAAGGTCGAGGTCGAGGTCACGATCAAAGTCAAAGCCAAGGTCAAACACGGGGTCAAGAACAACAAAACAAAAAAACAGGCAGGACAACACGCAACAAGAACAAAAACAAGTACGACAACGACGGCAATGACATTGAAAATCCATACCATACCAGGTAGCACAGAAAGGTACATGCCACGGTAGCCACCGCACCCACGTATGCGTATGACATACCTCCGGTACGCTGTCCAGCACCAGGACCCTGACATGCTCGCGCCACAAGTCGATCACCGCCTGACGCGACGGATGAGCATTGCTCGAGCAAGTGCCAGTTGGTCGTAGAAACGTAAGGCGTACGCAGGCTACGAACGGCATATCCTGCTGCTCAGAGGAATAGGCGGCGTTGAGAGGTGGGGGTCGGGAAGGGAAGGTCGACGGTGATGATCACTGTACACCGAAACGAAACAAGGGCGGGTGAGCCATGCCAACCATGGTACCCATCCGTTGTCCTCCCTGGCAGTTGAGTGAGCTCTTCCATCACGGAGGGGACGACGAAAACCGCCGCACCGCACCGCACCGAGCCGAATCGAATCGAACCGAACCGAACCGAACCAAACCGAACCGAACCGAACCGAACCGAACCGAACCGAACCGAACCGAACCGAACCGAACCGAACCGAACCGAACCGAACCGAACCGAACCGAACCGAGCCGAGCCGAACCGAACCGAACCGAACCGAGCCGAGCCGAACCGAACCGAGCCGAACCGAACCGAGCCGACCCGAACCGAACCGAACCGACCCGACCCGACCCGAACATAACCGAACCGAACCGAACCGAACCGAACCGAACCGAACCGAACCGAACCGAACCGAACCGAACCGAACCGAGCACGTTCCGGACAGCTCATGAGTTAGCTCATCCATCGTTTATAGCTCACGCATAAAAACATATGCAGATGAGCTATCGGCTATAGCTCAAGCCGACTGAATCAAGCGTAGCTCATGTAGCTCCTGTAGCTCATTCAGGGACAAATCAGCTATCTTGTGTAGTTCCTATAGCTCACCCTGGACAAATATGTGCAGATGAGCTATCCTCTATTGCTCGAGCTTTCAAATCATGTGCAGATGAACTATCGTCTGCAGCGCAAGCTTTGAAAACATGTGCAGCTCATGTAGCTCTTGTAGCTGATCCCGGGACAAATGAGCTAGCTCATGCAGCTCTTATAGCCCACCCTGGTCGAACATGTGCAGATGAGCTACCCTGTAAAGCTCAAGCTTTCAGAATATGCGCAGATGAGCTATCGCCTATAGAATAAGTCGGGACAACATGTGCAGATGAGCAAGGGCTTATAGCTCAAGCTGGGAAAACATGTGCAGATGAGCTATCGCCTGCATATAGCTCACCCGTGCAAACCATGATCATATGTCATGTACGTAGCTCAATGTAGCACCATGCTTTGCGATAGAATATATTTTATTTCCTTGAAAAATCTACGGCGCGTTGGTCTCGATCGGGATTCCAAGTGACTTTGCCAGCGCTTGAAACCTTCCCTTAACTTCACCTCGCCGCACGCAACTAATCTCCATGAGCTAGCTCATGTATCGTTTGTAGCTCACCCTGGGCAAACATGTGCAGATGGGTTATATTCTACCTGGTATAGTTCAAGCTTTGAAAATATGTGCACAAGAGCTATCGTCCATAGCTTAAGCTTTGAAAACATGTGCAGATGAGCTACTCTCCTGTAGCTCAAGCCGGGAAAACATGTGCATTTCATGAAAATCCAGCGATCTTCCCGTACGCAGGCGGACCTGATCACTTTTCAGTCTGCGTATCTTTACCGCCTCTGACTGTCTTTCCAACGTGGTTTCTTCGATAAGGCGTGCCCCCGCCTCGCCTGCAACCGCCGGCTTCGCGGATCCGTCCGCTCAGCGCCGTAACGCCTGCGCGAGGCCTTTACAAGATCTACGGAAAATCGTGCCCTGTATGAGTTGGGCGCCTTCACGCGCTTTTTCCTTTCCGTCCGCTCTGACCTCTGGTCCATTGGTGGGGGTCAGCTGCTCTACCGGCGCCACTTTTGAGGGGGGCTGCGCAGGCAACTGTGTGCTCGGATCTAGGATATAATGGAAACGCCTCTAAAACGTGTGCCACCCAGGTTTCGTGGAGAACTACTGCTGCCTCCTACCAGGTACTAGATATCAAACGCTATGCCGAGCTATACGTGAGTTACGTACAGCAGCAGCTGGGATAGAAAAACGTCTCCGGAGTTACGAATGACATGTAAATTAGTATCTGTGATCAAAAGTTCCTTCGGAGCTACGGATGTAGAGGAGCAACTACAACAGTCGTAGACAGCCGGAGTAGATCAGCAGACTATTTCGGGGATCCCACATCACTATGTTTTCCTCAAGCGGTAATTGCTCGCTGCTCAAAAGGGTGATTTTTTTCGATTTTTTGTTTGCCTCTCATTTTTTCGTGTAGCTCCTACGAGTATGATATAGCTCACCCCGGGCAATCACGTGCAAATGAGCTATCCTTCATATCTCGAGCTTTGAAAAATGTTCAGATGAGCTACCCACCTGCAGCTCAAGCCGGGAAAACATGTGCCCCTCATGCAGCCCACGTAGCTCACCGCTGAGCTACCGTCGAAAGAGCTATAGCTCGAGCTACCGTGAGTCGAGTTGTCCGGGGTGTGGAAACGACCCAAGTGAAAACACAATCAAAGACATAACACAACCACACCATATCAAGCACACAACCTCAAAGAAACAAAAATAAAGCAAACAACTCTAAACTAAACTGAAATTAGCAAATCGCTCACCCTTGGAGAGTGGGCCCTCTCGCCGAGCGTCGTGAGTGTCTCCTGCGTCGCCGGCCGCCCATCCACCAGCGTCACAACGTCGCCGTCCCTCATGCCCGCCGCAAAAAGAGCCCGCTCCACGGGCAAAAACGCCTGCGCCCGCACAACAAAACGCAAACGGAAGGAGTTATGCCGGTTGGCGAACAGAAACACGGCTGTTTGACCCATCCCACCCCATCCCATCGCATCCCATCCTGTCCCATACCATCCCACCTCATTTCCTCTTATCCCATCCTATCCTATCCCATCCCATCCTATCCCATCCCATCCCATCTCACCTCACTTCATTCCATCCAATCCTCTCCCATCCCATCCCGTCTCATCTCATATAATTTCATCCAATCCTATCCCAGCCCATTCCATTCCATGTCATCCCACCGAAGCACGGCGCGCCACTCGGGCAACGCCAGCCGCTCGCTGCACGTGCTCGCATGCGATACCTGGTATAACACGCTTGCTAGCAAACACCTGCCATTTACAGGAGATCGCCATTTGACCCCTTGACTGGCCGCCTTGTACAACAAAACCAGCGCAATAACGCCAAAAAGCGACTTGACGCCGCCAAGAAGAACGGTCTTCTATAATAGCATGTTCGCTTACTTACAGGTCAGTCAGCTGAGAATTTAACCGACTGAGAAGTCGGCATCTATACTCAGGCGTGCAGGCTGCGCAACGGTTTCGGTACAACTCTGTCCGGAATTGCAAGGACCGTCTGGATATGCACCTGACTGCCAAACGGTCCGCACATTTGCCAAAAAAAAGTGGTAGTAATTTCCGTCCGTTTATCCGGCTGTCTGTCGGTCCGACCATTCCGTCGGCATCGTACCTGAGGAGCGCAGGGAAGCCTGACCTCTCCCTGACCCTCGTCGGCCTGAAAGAAGGTGCTCTTCATGTACATGCCCGCCAAAGCTTCCACGAGACGCGACTGCCCCGTTAAGAGCATGAGGGACATCGTCTCGCAGTTCACTCCTAACCGCTCCCTCCGATTGCTCCCCTTTGATGCGACAGCGCCATCAAGTAATGAAGGAACCCCCCCCCGAGTGCCCGTCCACAGCAAAAACAAGCAAACGAAGAAACAAGGGCACAAACGGACAGGCAGGCAGGCAGGCAGGCAGGCAGGCAGGCAGGCAGGCAGGCAGGCAGGCAGGCAGGCAGGCAGGCAGGCAGGCAGGCAGGCAGGCAGGCAGGCAGGCAGGCAGGCAGGCAGGCAGGCAGGCAGGCAGACAGACAGAGAGACAGAAAGACAGAAAGACAGACAGACAGACAGACAGACAGACAGACAGACAGACAGACAGACAGACAGACAGACAGACAGACAGACAGACAGACAGACAGACAGAGAGACAGACAGACAGACAGACAGACAGACAGACAGACAGACAGACAACGCAATATTCGAGACAGGATGTGGCACGATGGAGTCACAGCAGTATACCGGTATGTGGTATGGTATGGTACGATACGGTGCTATGGTAGGTTATGTTACGATATGGTGTGGTGTCCTACGGTATGGTATGATGCGGTACGGTACGGAATGGTACGGTACCCTACGGTATGGTATGGTATACTACGGTACGGTGTCCTACGATATGGTATGATACGGTAAGGTACGGAATGGTACGGTACTCTACGGTATGATACGCTATGGCATGGTTCGGCATCCTAGGGTATGGTATAACATCCCACCGTACAGACAGGTACTGTACAGTACGGCATGGCATATATACTACGGTGTCGCATGGTGTGGCATAATATGGTATGGTATGACATGGGCCGTAGTTCCTCACCGGTATGAAGAGCGTCGACTGCCTACCGCCCGTCGGAAGCGCTTCCTGTCCCACGTACCAATGAGGCTGACCGTTCGCCAACAGGCGCAACAAGGCCACTCCAGTAGGGTGATTCCGCTGGAGTCGAGAGGGCCAAATAATTATATCCATTCCACGCGTGCGCACGATAAAGAAAAGGTGCAAAGGAGCAGGACCGGTACGGAGAAGGAAGGGGTGGGGGGGGGGATACTCATGTCATTCATAGCCGTAGTCGTGTGACCACAGACTCTCGTGTCCCTACCATGCTGGGACGGAGCACGTCGGGTTTTCACCGACCAGGTGAAGGAAGGGGGGGGGGGGGGGGGGGGAGGGGGAACCAAACTCGCCACGTATCTATATACATCCCCACCTACCCAGCCAACTACCCGCCTGCATACACACCAGGTACCTAACACCCAACCCGACCCACCCACACAACCACCCACCCACTCACTAACCAATTGACGATACTTGCCAACCAACCCACCTGCTGCGCCTGTGCCTGCAGCTGCTGCACTTGCTGCACTCGGTGCGCCTGCTGCGCCTGCTGGGCCTGCTGCTGCTGCATCCGTTGCAATCGCTGCATTTGCTGCTGCTGCAATAGCTGCTGCTGTTGCTGCACTTGTTGTTGTTGGACCTGCTGTTGTTGTAGTTGCAGCTGTTGCAGTTGCTGCAGTTGGGGGGATCGCGAAGTCAAAGCTGCAGAAGTCGTCGGCGTCCTCGACACTTGGGTTGGTCCTACCACTGCCGGCCCTGCCGCTGCTGCTGCCGCTGCTACCGCTAGCGCGGCAGCCGCCGGTGATGATGCTGCTGCAGCTATCGCTGCCGCCGCTGCTGCTAGAGATGTCGGTGCGGGTGCCGCTGGCATTGGTAGTTCTGTGGCTGAAGGTATTGCTAGTGCTGCTGAGTGGGCTGCATCTCTAGCAGCCAACGCGGACAAGCGGCGGTTGTCATCCCCCGCCGAAACCTCTGACGCTTCGTCGTCGATAACCTGCTACCAAGCGCCACCAAGGAGGCATGAAAGAGGACGGGGGAGGGGGGGGGGGCGTACTCATTGTTGCTCGCCTTAGCATTTGACCATTGACCACCCATTCCCGTCGAGACAGAGCACCGTTCCTACTCCCAATAGAGACACCCCCAAGAGGGGGGGATGGGGGCGGTGAGAGAACAAGAAAAAAAAGGAGGTCCAGGCAAGGTTAGGACGCGGCCTGGGCAGGATGAGGGTCGATAATGGATAGGCGTGGACGAGGAGGGGGAGGGGGGAAGGGGGGGGCGGCGCGGGGGAGGTGCAATGAACAAGAAGAAAATAAAAGCCTAGGTGTAAGAACAGGAGATGTGGGAAGGTGCAGAGGCGGATAGCGGATAGAGGCGGCAATGTGCCCCTCTGTAAATGGCAGATTGGCGAATGAACGGACCCATCGCCAACCGTCAACCTCAAGAGCGGACGACAAACAAAACAAAAACAGCAAAAAAAAAAGGGAAATCTTCAACCTTCAAAACATCAAATACCAGGTATGAAAATACTGCGCCAAAAACGTGAGTGCTCGCTTCGCAATGCTGAACCCTTCACGAACCCTTCACGCGACAGAAATTAACGCAGCCACTGTATTGGTGGGGAGCTGCTATGTGATCCCGGATTCGAGTCGAAAAGGTAGGGAGGTGGAGAAAAAGTGCACAGGTAACATTTCGCACATGACATGTAAAAAAAAGGGGGTACAGCATCCATCGTCTGCGAAAAGCTTTTGGATAAGCTGCAACATTTTTCTGAACCGGCACCAACCCAAACATCAAAAACACTCAACATCAATGCCAATACCAACACCAACACCAACGCCGACACTAACACCAACGCAACATTAGCAATAACAATACTGATACCTATACCAACACCAACACCAACACCAACACCAACACCAACACCAACACCAACCCCATTACCGGCACCCGTTAACACCAACACCGTCAACAACGCTTCCGCCGGCACCGCCGCCGCAATCCCTCCAAACAAGCCACCCCTGCCCAAGCAAAAACCCGTTCGTGCAAAATAACACCAGTCTGCTTGTCTATCCAACTGTCTGCAATTTGCATTGTTGACCATCTGTTCAGCTGTCAGTTGTCAACTAACGGACCACGAAGCCACGGAATGTACACGGTAAACGGTAAACCGCAAACGGCAAACCATACACGGTAAACGACACACGGTAAAAGGTACACGGTACAAGCTCCGTGCTGCACGTAAAACGTGACACGTATGATCATCGAAGTCCATTCTCCGCTAGGGCCAGGGGACAGCGGGTAGAAAACACGTACCAGGTACTAAAACGATGACAACAGCAAACTAACAGCTGTAATATTTGCTGTAACCGCTGCGACTACTAGAATTACGGCAGCCCTTGTACGTGGGGATCATTGATCCATTAAGTCGATCGATCATGCATTGACCATCCATCGTTGACCACAGATGCTCACCGATCATTGATGGATCATTGATCACTAATCGTCAATTGTTGTCCTCAATTAATTTGCCGTGCTTTTGGCATTTTCTGTTTCAGTCAGAACTTGAATACCTCCCAAGGATGACGCATCCGGACAGGCACTGGGTGCGACAATGTCGTTGAGACGAACGGTTTAATTTGATAACCAAACTCTTGTCTTCCAGGGTACAAATAATCCGAGCGAGTGAGTAAGCATACTCCGGCCGAAAGTGTCGCCGTACCGTGGCGTCACCGTCTCGTGCCCGGGACGCGGGCGACTATTCCACACGTCGGACGGATTAGGTGACCTACCCCGACTTGATGATCTAGATATTTCATGAAGATCTGTATGGTCTTGATCATGTTACCGGGTGGGAGCCGTACGATCTGCATGATCTATCACATGTTTCCTGGGTTTGATCTGTACTCTATACACGTATTCAGATCCTGCAGAACATAACGGCATCTAAGCGATTTATCGTAGATGATTTACAGTAGATCGTGATATGTCCGAGGTGTGCTCTGTTCTCAACCATTTGTAACGTGGTTTGATGCGGGTTGATATATATAGTACGGTTTTTCTATGATTGGCGTGTTTCGTGTCAGACAGAAACGACCTTCCTGCCCGCGGAACTCATTTCGATGATGCCATTATCCTACGCGAGACTCTTATACCTGGTGTACAGGAACACCTTAGTACCGGTATCATTAAACGAATGTCTAGCTTCAGGCAAATACCCTGGTACGCTATACATGTGACTTCCCGTAAAATTCGAAAGATAAAACACCCCCGCTCATCAATTTCAAACCTGTTTTTCACGTCAACGAACCGACGAGTATATCATAAGAGTGCAAACGCCGAGCGACGCGCCTATGGAAATATCTCAACGAAAAAAAAAAATCAAAGCTGCCGTTTTCGTTGCGTGTGCCGCCCTGGTCATGGAGACAATTGGCTCTGAAATTCATGGTAAGGGATTCTTGCGTGCTATACGGTATAGCACATGTTTCGGGGGCACCTGTATGCGAGTGATGTCGTTCTTCTCACACAATTGGCTTGTTGCCATTATCTACAATCTAGCCCATAGTCACGAAAGGCACATGGAGTCCGCACGTATTAATAATCGGATATCGGACACCGGAAATACATCGATCGGTCCACGATAGATTGAGACGTACCATACCCTTCAAAATACTTGCGTACTTGTATACAAAACTAAAATAATCCGGTATGTTTATACAGAGCAGTACTCGTACCATATCAGGTATTACATCACAGGTGCGTAGAACAGAAGGGCAGAGGGCAGCGGCCTACAACCGGTGCAATTGGTCAAGAGGTAGAGTCAATCAGGCATAGTCTGCATACAATTGAAAAACACGCAGCAGCAGCGACGGAAAAACATAAAGATACTTGGCTACCGCTGTACAACTTTTCGCGCGGCTTCTGCGCCAAAACCGCTGATTTCGGCCCTAACAACCGCGCAATACATGCGTGCATGACAATCGGGGTGGCCTGGCGGTCAGGGTTAAGGTTTGGGTAAGGGTTTTGATGGGCCGAGCCGGGCCGCGGTCCACGACATGAAAAAAAGATAGGTCGGGCCGTGCCGGCCCACCACCGCCGAACCATGACATGCCCTGGCAAAAACAAAGCAGAAAAAACGCACAAAAAAAAGGTTTTAAAACGATACTTCATTTGGCAACTCTGCGAGGCGCGATCTCACGTTCTCAAACTCCAAGTCTGTCGGCTTGACCATTTGACGATAGTATCACAGATTCATACACGGATCGATCCGGAAAAAATAATGTTCCCGTCGGTAACTATGAGCTGAGGATGGCTGAGAGGTGGGAGGATATGACAAGGGCGACCTCTGGAGCGCATGACATCACAGCAGGTGGTTCTATACTCTAGATGCACCCTGGCGTGTTCTCAGGTATACTCTCAGATGTACCCGGGTATGACCGGGGTATAACCAAGATAATCAGGGTTGTACCCGGGTACCCACCCCAGAGTTTAATAGACTTACCTACTGTGGTTTTGATGCCTTCGGAGCCACCCTCGGCAGTTTTCTGGCCTCTCAGACTACTCTCAGATATCTATTGCCGACATTGTTGCACTGCTTACTCAATATCACATGGACGTTTCCTTGTCGGCAAGAAAGAGCTGAGAGTAGCGTGAGAGGCCGGAGAACTGCTGAGGGTGGCCTCCGAAGAGGGGGAAGGGATCGCCACGGGGCTCTTAGCATTTTCAAGTCGCCACTATACCCCTACAATCAACCACGGGCACTCTGTCCGCTTCACGTACGTTTGGTCTATTCCTTCTTCCTGAGTGAAGCGCCTTGTATACCCTACTATACACACCGGCGTTGCGCTATTTGTATCATCTACTATCAATATACACATCGCGGTTGTGATGTGTGTATCATCTCGGCACAATTGTAGGTCACCTACGAGTATGAGTAACATGTGTGTAGCGTTCCATGTACGATTGGATCGTCTCGTCATCCGTTACCACAAACCAGCAACATGCGAGGCAAAACATCTCCTCGAACGGGTTTCCATCTCCCCGGCATCGGGAAGAGTGAAAACGCCGAGCGATGCGTCTGTGGAAAGATAAGGATGAGATCGCTTCCCGAAAGCCGCCATTGTCGTCGAGTGCGCCCCCCTCTTGATTTCCAGAATATCAATTTGGAAATTGGTCGGAGGGGGCGTGTTATCTTGCGTTCTCTTTATTCGTTGCTTGCCCTAAACCTGCACCCTCGTCCGCCCAAACCATGTGTTCAAGCATGTATTACGTGAATGTGTAAGCTTCGCATGGCTCTCACGTACGGGCTATCGCGCACTCTGGAGGGGTCGTGGGGAGGAGCAGTGCATGGTTTCCTGGTTGGCATAAAGTAGTCCGAAGAAAACAGTTGACAGTTGAAGCCACACGGAAAACGTACATGTAGACAAACAATAAAGATGTATGTGCCTGTGGTACTAAATTTGAAAAAGGGGTAACATTAGCAACTTGCCACCGGTGTTTATCGGACAGAAACAAACACAATGCATTCTGGGCCAATCAGAGCGCTCGTAGCGTATGATTTTCCTGAGTACCATACCAAGAGTGTAACCGTTTTTCGCGGCAATGCGACCAGGTATACCTTTTTTGGGTATACACCCTTTAGAGACCCATGAACAGCGACCAGCGACCGAACACAAGGACAAGTTTGGTCTTTTCGTTTTTCCAGCCAACCGTCTATCATGCCAGGTACAAAGCAGTATTATCAGGTATCACACATACCACATACTGGTACACTGGTCTGATGGTGTTACAACGAACATATGATGCATCGATTTGAGTGTACCGGTATAATCGTGCCATGCTGCGCCAGTGCGGTACAGCTCTCCGCATCATATTCCAGGTTCTATCCTCACCATCCCTTAACGAAGGGGTGGTCGATGTTGTATTCGTCATTTTATGTGGTTACTTTTCCCCGTCGTAAGGCACAAAAGTCGAAAATCGGCTCTGGGGGGATAAGCGACCTCAAAAAGGGCGACAGAATACCAGGTACCGCTATTCAGATACCGGTACGATACCTGGTATCTAGTACTAGTAAATGATGCAGCACCTGGTGACTACTGCCCAAACACAAGAAAAAAAATCTACGGACTCCAGAGTTGAGACAAGAAAACTGTCCACATTTGATGACGATTAAAGCATCGGCCAAACGAAGAAACCCCGGGTGCCGGGGTAGGCGACGACACGTTCAGTGTCCGGACGGAGTTACACGGCACGCGCGCTGCACGACACCTCCAGATAGTAAAATACTCGAACTGCTGTGTTCGCTCCCGCCAGACTTAACAGGTGGCATACGTATGCGACCGTACATGTCATTTCTTGGTCGCGTTGCCTGGGTCCCAGCAAGACGTCGTGGTATAGCTAAAAAAAAACCGGCGAAAGCGTGGTCTTGCCAATCGTCCTTTAATGTGTGGGCGCGCCGTTCAAGCACTACGATATTATTCAGGGCGTGCCATGTAACTCCAGGGGTTGAAGTTCGGTTAACCTGTCTACGATACCCTACCCCAGCGGCCCGGGTTGCTGCGCATGGCCGACGCTGTAATCCTGTTGTAGTTGCATATTTTCGATACCTCTCGCTCTGCAGCAGTATGGAAGGGGTCATCAGCTATACAAAACGCGTATGACACTACCGCTGGTGTCCTGTACTGCAGTACCACAAGAATGTATAATAAAGCACAGCAAAAGGATTACTCCTGTAGACTAGGCAAGGAAAGCGCGGCTTCTAGACTACGCGTATATTTAAGGAGCCGTCCAAACCGAGCTCCGTGCCACGAAGCTATTAATAATACCAGGTATCTACCATCATACCATCACAGCAGTACTGCACCAGTACATCATATACAGTATCAATCGTAGCATAACAACCTCTGATAAAACTCACTCATATACGTAGTATATTACGAGTACCAACAACGCGGCTTGCAAAGATGAGTATTGACCTGAAATTCGTCAAACTCACGGCTGACGTCCTTGAAAATTAGTTATAAAATACTCCGTATATTACAAAAGCACATATCATATTATACAAGGAATACCAGATACACCAATCCACGTACCTCGACGACCTCCACCCCATGCAGAAGCCCCCCTCCTCCCTCTTCTTCGCTGCTCCTCCCCTTCCCGTTCGCCCGCTCATCAAGGCCAGCTTTGAGGCTTTGGCTGCTGCTGTGGTTGCTCATGGCAGCTCGGGCGTTGGCGCCAAATGCTCCTATCCCGTATTGAATCGCTTGCCCTTTCCCCGACTGCGCGTGCGCCTGCGCCTGGGCTAACGCCAGCGTTTGGGACTGAGGCGATATTTCCCCCCCTCCTGCTGTTCCTCCTCCTCCCCTAACCCCTTCTGCCCTTAACGCCGCTGCCGCTGCTGTCGAAAAGGGTCGTTGCTGCTGCTGCAGTCGCTGTTGCTGATGTTGCTGCTGTTGATGCTGCTGCAGCTGTTGCTGCTGTTGCTGCTGCAGCTGTTGCTGTTGCTGCCGTTGCTGCTGTAGCTGTTGCTGCTGTCGATGCCGCTGCTCCTGTTGTTGTTGCTGCTGCTGGCGCTGCAGCTGCAGCTGCTCTTGCCGCTGCCGCTGCTGGAGCTGCTGTTGAAGCTGCTGCTGTTGCTGCTTGTGCTGCTGCTGCTGCTGCTCGTGCTGCTGCTGTTGCTGATGGTGGTGATGCTGTTGTTGCTGCTGCTGCTGCAGCTGTTGCTGCTGAAGCTGCTGTTGTTGTGCACGCCACCCAGGCGGCGAGCGCGATAAGCCTCCTCCCACCCCCCATCCAGCGGTGGCATTCACGCTTAAAATGCCAGCACCAGCAGCAGCAGCAGCACCACCGCCACCGGTACCGCTGCCACTGCTAACCCTGCTTGTTGGGTTCCAAGCAGAAGCATTCGACGGGACAGACCTGCCGAAGAAGGGAGAAACTGACGTTGATGCAGCCCCCACAGCAGCCACCGCCGCCGCCGCCGCAGCAGCAGCAGCAGCGCTGTTGCTGCCTTCGCGCACTGAATGTTGGAGCTGCTGAAGCTGGTGCTGGTGTTGTTGTAGTTGTTGTTGTTGCTGCTGCTGATGCTGTTTTCGCAATTGGTGCTGCTGCTGAAGGAGGATAGCAGCGTCAGAGGAGGGAAATATTGCCGATGAGTACGGGGAGAATGCCGACGATGGCGCTGGCTGCTGCTGCTGATCTTGCTGTTGCTGGTTGTGGTGGTTTGCCATAAGAGGGTGACGGTGGCCGACATGATGATGTCCCACGCCGCCCGAGCTGCTGGCGAATTGCTGGCGCTCCTGTTGGGTAAGCGACGAAGCAGGCGGCAGCTCCGATACCACGATATCTCGCGGCGATGAAGATGATGATCTAGCGCCAGTTGCACTACCGGCAGGTGACTCGAGAGACGTGGCTAGGTGGTCCATCTCTCTGTCGACCCTTGGAGGATGAGAGAGCCTCTTGCTGGAGTCCTGCGAGTCAGACACTTCAAACCTTCGAAAAAGTAAATCGCTGTTTACGGAGGTGACAGCAGACAGCACGAGTGCAGGCGTACTTGGCGACCCCTCCGAGGCGCAATAGTTGGTTGATCCCAAATCGAACAACCTTGCCAGTGGGTGGGCCCTAGAGAACAGAGCGATCGTCGTGCCCCTGGTCTTCCCTGTCCTGGCTTCTGCGAGCTTCTGAGAGTGTATGGGTCCGCCGGACCTCCAATCTGGTCTCGATCAAAAAGAGTACGAGAGCGCGTCTTTTTGTTTCTACCCCCCGAACGCGCCCTTTTGATCGAACGTTGCAACAACCCGAGCCTCTCAGTCAGAACCTGAAGCACACGGCCCTGGAACTCATTCGAGAACCCCGCGTTCGCGGCTGGGGGCTGTTTGTAGCCCGGAGGTGCTCCTCGAGGCGGGTTCAGACTCAACGCCACCCCTTGTAGCGTGGCCAGGCCTCAAGCGGTGGAATTCAATCCCGCCCCCCATCAAGAAACGCAAATATGTGGAACTCCTTCATGTCAATTCGGTGAGAGAGAGAGTGCTTCCGGTTTTCGATCTTTGTGGAAAGCGAAGCCAGACAGCACGCAACAGCGGAAGCGGTATGAACGTAGCCATAAGCTGCTTGTAGTTTAACCCTCACACACCGTCGATGATAGACTTCTGCGAGATTGTCGAGCAAGCGAAAGCAAATAGCCATCAAGACCAGCATCGACACCAAGAGGACGTAACACAGGAGGATGAAGACAACGATGACAGCACCAACCAAGACCAGCAAGCCCCATCCAACCCGTTTGCGAACTTTGCGTTCGGTGGTGGCACCGTGCTGGTAGTGGCCGCTACGCCCTCCGGTGGGAAGAGGAAAGAGTTCAAAGGTGGTGCAATGAGGAAGAATGCTCGAGCGAGGAAATCTGAAGGTTTGAACTTTGGGGATGTTTTTTTTTTTTTTCCGAGAGCTCTCGTGCGTTCCCCTGTTGTTCTGGAAATAATTGATGTTTGAAAGATGATGCATGATGCACGGAGATGCGTGATGCACGGAGACGCGTGATGCATGATGACGTGCGTGATGACTGTTTTCAATTTCCAATTTGGTTGTTCAGTTGGCGCGCTTGACCTGACCTAAAACGTTAAAAAAAAATTGTACATCATGTAAACAGTTTTAGTTTTCCAACGCACAGCGCAACGTAACAACGCAACACAACACGAGCTTGGAAAACGACAGCAGTGCGCAGACGGTTTCGTTTGTGCTTTGTTCCTGGGGTATTCCTCGCTCCAGAGTGACTGGAGCCTGTCCTGTGGCCACGGACTTGATTATTCGAGATTATGTAAGAACAACAAGACGGGTGTACACAGCTCACATCTCGCGCGCAGGATGCAATCCCTTTGACCACCCACTCTGTACACGTTAACTCGCATAATCATGTACGTGGTCACAGGACAGGCTCCAGTCACTCTGGAGCGAGGAATACCCCAGAATAAAAAAAAACACATACCAAAAGGTGGTACACGCATGTATCACAGCTGACGCAATTCATGCCTCCGCCAGAACCAGTATATCGTACCAGGTCCAGGTATCAAGAAACGAGAGTCACGCCGCCGCCGACCGCCAACGTTCCTCAAAGCGGAGAGGCCCTACGAGCCTAAGAACAAAACCACCTTGTAAATGTACGCGTCGTGCAACACCAATAATGGCTGATTAGTCGAGGTTGGCCTTTCGGTCTCCGTTTTCTATTGCGACTGAAGCACGCGGCGGAGCCGCGCGACCGCCCGATGCCGATCTCGAGCCCCTCAATGAGTTAGGGTTGGGGTTGGGGGTGCGATCGGGGTTAGGGTCGGGTCGGGTTGGGTTTGGACCGTCGTGCAAGATGTAACTAAATTGACCAAAAGGTGTTGCACGAGCTTATTTACAAGGTGGCCTTGTATTAGCGGGATCTCCGCAGGAGGCGTGTGGGCGCGGCTTCCCAGCTGCCCCAGACAGCCCGCAGGAGGTAAACACAGTCAGTCGGGGCGAGCCGACTGGTTGCTGCGTGAGCTTCGTGAACAAGTAGGAAAATCGGTACAATCTGCTATTGTATAATCGAAAAATAACGCAATTGAGAGACTAGAAATGGCCAACACACTGCTTGGTTGAAAATTAGCAAATCCGTGTTCAGGCCCCGGAGCGCTTTTGGGAAGAAAAGGCTACCTGGTAGTTGTGTTGATTATCGGTCTTGTCGAAGAGAACAGGATGAGGAGGTGAAGAGAAGGAGGAGTGACAGAGTGCGTGGGGAACACGCTTGTCTCTACTCGAAGGAAACAGCTCAAAACGAGACTGCAACAACCAATCAATGGTAAACCCTGAATACCTAGGACCCGTGTTTCGCTGGTGCATCATTTGATAATTTGGGGTTCTTCCTAGGTTTTTGAATTCCTTCTCTAGGAAACTACTGCTGTATCTGTGCTTGTGTCGCGTATGTAGTAAATATGGTATACCGCACAGCGTGTTTGTATGCCGCAACACCTTGTGAATCAACCCTGCCCCCACCCCCCCACCCCCCGACCGCCTCCATCTCTCGGCCCTTCTGGACACAGAGTTCCATCAAATACGCCCCCCCCCCTCTATGGAAGTGACCAACACCGGAAAATAAATTAAGTAGTTTGACGCTGTCTTCCATGTGCAAGAAAGCGCGTACCTGGTACGAGGTACCGAAGTGCGCCCGGCTAAGTGTGATGCACCTCGCCGTTTATGCGACTCGCCGAACACCTCACGGCGCTTCGCGCTTGGCGCAAGCAATGTTTGGTTGGTCGGTGAAAACCCAACGTGCTCCGTCCCGGCATTGTGGATATGCAAGGGTCGGTGATACTACAGACTACGGGCATGCGTGATAATATTATCACCCCCCCGTCCCCCCCTGCTCGCCCCGCCCGCCCCAACCTCTCGGTAGCTGTAGCCGATGCTGTTCCCCAATCCGCTGCTGCGGAAAAACGGACCAAGGCGGGCAAGGGCGAGGACTTTTCCAAGATGACTGAGGAGGACCTGCGGGAAGTGAGCACGCGGTGGCGCGACCTGGCGGACCCAAAATCCGGCGAAGAGGATAAGAAATTTCAGGTCCTGGTTGGGGCTATTCTCTCCAGCCGAGCTCAGGCAGCCCCCGTGAGTGTTTTTTTCCGCAACAAAGACCCAGGCTACGTTAGGGGGACAACCCCATGTTCCCTGCAGAACACATGCTACGTTAAAGGCGCCCCTTTCTTTTCTGGGGCTCCTCGCCTGAGGACCTTTTTTTTTTTTCCTTCTGAGGCAAGAACTGTTTTTTAGGCAATTTCTTACACAGTCGGATTCCGCCAGTCGAAAACGGCCCTTTCCGACTGGACTTTTTTTCGACTGGATTCTTCCGATCCTCCTTATCGCCAATCGAGTCGATTTTATAGTTTTTATGCTCTTGCTAGAGGCTTTTAGTGTGAGGGAGTACTGCTGTACTGCTGTACATATGTAGTCGAAAATCGGTTGGCAGCTCTGTGCTTTGCGCGTTCCCCGCGAGCAACGCGTGCTTCCCGCGCGACGAACCCTCGTCCAAGTGGGTTGGTGGCATTGCCCTTTAGCCGAGAGCCGCCAAAGCTTCGTTTGTGGCGTTGCACTCAGCCGAGAGCCACCAACGCTACACCAGGCGTAGCCGTTGTTGGCGAAACGGCATCGATACCGCGCGCTGCTGTCGTCGTGTGATACACGCTGCTGGCGAGCGGAGCTAGGAATGCGCCACGCTGACTTGCGGCGAGGAGCAACATCAGTGATAGTCAACCCAGCGTCGGCGCTATTATATGATACTGTATGTTGTGTGGTACCTGGTATGGGTGTGCGGGTGTGTGCTTCGTGGTGGGATGAGCAAAGCAATGGGTTAAAAAAACACGTGCATACATTTTTCGACTGAGTTTTTCGACTGGATCCCCCAGTCGGAAATCTCAGTCGAAAAAAGTTGAGTCGAAGAAGTTATTTTTCGACTGTGTAAGAAATCCCGATCTGGGCTTCAGTCGAAAATGGCCGTTTCCGACGGACAAATTGGACTGTGTAGGAAATGGTCTTAGTAAACTGAAAGTACAACCCGATTTTGACGAAACCCATGGCTTAAGTATTAACTATTATTCAGAATGCAAAAGCGAGAATGGCCTTCCGGCATTAATTTTGGGGTTAAGGAGCCCCGTCATTCAAGAAAGAATTTTCGCCATAAAGTGGTAAACCTTAATACCTCTCCTAGTACGCGTCAAAGATGTTAGGGCTCTCGCTTGACGCTTGAGTGGCTCTGATCTTCAAGTTTGTTTTGTTGCCAGAGTGTAGCGACAGCACAACGGCGATCAACATCGCGAAACCGATGAAACCTTCCTACCTGGTAACACTTAAGACTGAAATATATATACTGAAGTATGTACATGTTTGTGTAGGAGCGCAACTCGCGCAACTTGCTTGGGGCCGCCGAAAATTTGGAGCCTAAAAGTCTGACCTCTGTACCGTATCTTATACGAAGTATACAGGTAGAACCGTATAGCCTGGATCAGAAACATAAAACCAGGCGTCGGCGTAAGGTCGGCCCGTTGAGGGTTTGTTTCCGGATCTCTTGCAATACGAACGTCACCATGTCGTGGTAATTACTGGCAACTCCCCGGGAATCAATCCCGTCTTTTCCGTTTGTACGGGCTGGCCCTTTTAATGGTGGTGTGTCGTATTAGGGTGTATGGTACGAGTAGCTCCAGATTCGACGCAATGGTTGGCAAGTCACACAAATTCCCTCCTTTCGGTTTCGTTTCATGCCGAGATTTTTCCCACGCGGTGGGGGTTAGGGTTGGGGTTAGGGCTAGGGGTTTGAAAGTCGAACACGTTTCAACCATTTTCGCTAGGATAGGGGCTCGAAGTAGGGCCATTAGGATTTGTAGTCATGCCTATATGCATTTTTCATTGGGGGGGGGTTATGTCAGGATATTTGTAGTGCAAGAACGACCCAATAAGATATTTGGATTTTGCACTATAAGAAAAGGAGGTTTCGCATTGTTACGAAACCGGCAGGCAGCACAAGCAGCTTCGACGCCTGTGCTGAGACATCTGTTTTTGCTCTACCCCAACCTCTGCTCAGCGCCAGCTACTGCGTGTTCTACTGCTGCAGCGCCCGCAGGTTTTCCGACAGGTTATGAATGTACGTGGTAGTGTTAATTCAGGGTCAACCATGACCTCCCCTTTCCGAAAATGGCATTCCCCATTCAACGGGGGACTCAGTGAGTATCACGGTTGAAAACAGCGTTTGCTGATGCACGTGGACGGCCTTGGCAAAGTATGTCAGGCCTAGAGACCGCCCCAGTAGCACCAGAGGAGGATGCCACTCAGGTGCAGCGGGTTCAGTTGCAAAGGGGAGTCGCCCCTTCGAATAGAAAGACGGTAAGCTGCTTACTCGAATGCTTCTTGCGACCGCGGTTTGCCGAGATGGATATGATGTTTCCGCCGCGCAAGTTGTGCTGGCGTATGCACCGGCAGGCACAGCGAAGTTTGGCGATAGTAATGGTGCTGTGGTGGGACGTGAGCCCAAATACGAGCTCAATGGTGAGTCGAGAAAGCAAGAGCTCCACGATCAGCTAGCCAACTTGCAGTTCAAATCGGCTGAAAAAATAGATCCTGCGAGAGTAATCCAAGAATTACGCCACATTTGCGTCGAGCTGGGAGCACTAGGTGACGTCATAGTTCCAGCCCGCACGTCTCGCGCATTCTTCAGGGCACTCCCTGACGACAAATCCGAAGCATTCGAGACCGTAGTGATGCTTTTATGGCAGGCGGCGTGATGGCACCGCCTCCAACTTTGAAGACATTGCAGCTCGGGCAACGTCATACTATGCTATTGAAATTTGCTCCGAAGTTGCCGCTAAAGAAGAAAGTGTGCTGTGTGGGACGAGACGAACGTGATGCCGGCAGTCGCGAGCGTGCGCTGAATACGGCAGCGTGCGAGGGATTTCCTCCCGTAGAAACAGCGGTCGAGATGGAAAAAAAACTCGCGGAAACGATGGAGTAAAACCGATAGCCCCGCGAGAGGAAACAACCACACCGACGGTTGCATGTCGACGGACTCGAACGGAAGCTTGACTGGAGATAGCAATTCAAGTCGACCGGAAGGTGCCCGCGAACGTTGGCAGAGCAACCATGCGGACCGAGGAGGACGAGAGCTTATTTTGAAATGCCGGAAAGAACCGCCATGGTCGACGCAACAACTGCCTCAACTCAACTGAGCGCGGCTGGCATGACTCCCCTTCGCCTATCGCACCAGCAACGTGACGACACGCAGCATGCTAATGCTGCATAGGTCAGTTCCGAAAGGGGTTTAGTAATGTTTCTCATGCGGGATGCACCCGGGTCCAGACAACTACGGGATATATCAATATAGAGAGCTTGGGAGTTGCTCATGACGGCAAGAGTGGTCGACTAGCTTTCGGCCACGTGTTGGCGCAGGAGGCATCTGAGGTAGCGAGTGAGCTCGCTGCTGATGTACGACCAACCCCATCCCCGCTTCACCGTAGTTGGGTCTCAGGTACGCGAGTGATGAGGAACCTGCGATAGACCTGAAGTTGGGTAGTCTGATGTAGATTGGGAACCAGACGAGGCTAGGTATCTCCAACGCAGTACGAGCGATTGCGCGGTATTCACACGACCGTAAGCAAGTACGCTTGAAAGCGGCTTGGACAATTCTCGAGTACTTGAGCGCTACGGCCCATTTGGACCTGGCGTTCAGAAGGAAGAGTAGGCCGGAGAATGCACAGGCGGATTACTACCTAGAAACGTCATGGACGCAGACTACGCCCACAAGGACGAGGAGAGGCGATGGGTTTCCGGTGTAATTGTTCGCTGCGGAGGTACGCTTGTGTCCTGGGTTATCCAGGACGCAGAAGTACGTTACGTTGCCTACCACTGAGGCGGAGCATGTAGCGATGGCCGATGGGGCGCAGGAAGCCCTGTACGTGAGAGAGGTGTTGGTTTTCAGGATGGTTATATCTGGGATTGCCGGATATTGGAGTGTTTAAAGATAGCACGGGAGCGATGAGCTCGTTCAGCAGCAAACACGTTGATGTGAAGTATCAATTCCTGCGCGAATTGGTAGGGAAGAGGGACTCGTCAGCCACGCACCTAAAACAGAAGAGCAACACGCGGATGTTCTCACTAAGGCGATTGGCTGGGAGAGTTTCGAGAACCACAACGATTTTTCATTGGGGATATGAGAGTTTCCCGTAGTAGCAATGGTTGCTATTGATTTCGGGGACTTGCTTGTTGATCCAGCGCCATCATAGAGAGGGTGTTCGATATAGTTCGCCTCACCAACAATTGCGACTTTAAACGACGGTTACAGTAAACGGTCCGACGGAGTACTGACGGGGTTTTTCGTAGGAGTATTCGAGACTGGGAACGGTACATGGAATGTTCCTGTTGGTTCTTGGGGCCTGTTCTTAGGAATGGAATGGCGTGGTTTTCTTAATGACGGTGTGGATCTAGAAGATGCAGCGAGAGATGAGCTTGATACTTTGTGCACAAGCTCACTCCACCTTTGCCCCTTGCGTCTGCTTGTTTTTTCCGGGACCAGCTAATGAAGACATATTAAAACCATGTTCCTTGTACTGTGTGTTGCAGTGAGCTCGCAGCCTGAAACTGGCTGTTGGGAGCACGTTGTATCTCTGATAATAGCGCTAACCAAAGATTCCGGCGTCGGAAAGCCGAGTGAAATCAGACATACGCCAGCTGATGTGCGAACAGACAAGACGGTGTACCGTGGAAGCGTGGAGCTCGCTACAGATAAGAGGATAAATCAAAACGTTCACGCAGGTACATTTATGTTGACACAGGAAATGACGATGCCGGAAACGTACATAGTTGCAGTTACATACCCGACGGGTTGGCCTGCTGGAGGGAGACCCGTGCAGATAGTGGAAGACCCATGTTTATAACAGAGGACACCCACCCTGCACTCCTCACCTCCACATACCCCACCCCCGACTCCGTCCCAACCCCACCCTCGCCCCCACCCTCTACTCCCACCCCCCACCCTCCCGGTCTTGCTCTTGTCGCATGTGGCGCTCCATGGGATGCGGGTCGAACCATCGTTAGGTTGCTGAAGGCCTGAGCCGGTTGCGTGCAAGGGAAGGGGGGCTCACGGCGGCCACAATGGCTGACATCGAGCAAGACGAACTCGCACACATCTTGCGAAGCATTCACTGGAACAAGGTAACGTGGTGGTGATGGTGGTGGTCGATGGAGCGCTTGTGACCTACGAGAACATTTTCGAAATATCTTTTGGGTACTTTTGAACACTGTTCTGAACAGTGATTGCTATTGATATTGAACAGTAGTGATGATGATGACGATAATGATGATGATGATGATGATGATGATGTTGATGGTGATGATGATGAGGATGATGATGGTGACGAGGACGATGGTGGTGATAAGTGTGGTGGTGATGGTAGTGTTGTTTAGGACGATTATGACATGACGATGACGGCGATTGTGATCGGACTGCTCACGTGCTCCTTACCTCTCATTCGAGAAAATGGTTGACCTGCAATGGTTGACCTGCACTTTGAATTATATATTACCCTATAGCCCTAACCTGAGCCCAACCAACCAGAGTACCATTAGGTTCAAATCAACCTATGTAGGGTTAACCCTCTTCGTCTCGTACACAGTGTGCCCCAACGCTTTTGTTGACGAAGTGGTACGCTCTACCGACCCTTCCCTCGTGTTCGTTTCACTTGACATAGTTTCCGCTCCGCTCATGTTTGGGAACACATCGTTTAGAGTCAGGGTTAGAAGTATTTAACGCAATTTAAAGTATTCAGCGTCACCGCCCATCGCTGAAACTAACTATTTGTGAAGTTTCACAATGAAAATACTGAAGAAATTCCCGTGCGCCCGCCCTTTTTTTCTTGGCGTTTGCGTTTGTCAGTTTTCCACATCCATTGGGAGGCGATATTCAAATTTCTCCCCACGTTTTCCGCGCGTCGTTTCTCATGCACACACTAAATTTAAAGCCAACACACACTCTTTTCCCGCCCCGATCGGGTGTTCCTGCGGCATGGCAGGCGAAGGCGAAGCACATCCGAGAGGCAGGGAAGATGATTATGACGCGCTTTCGTGGGGCCGTTCCTCGACGAAAGGGACATCTGCTCGCCTTACCTGGGGTCGGCCCCGTGCTAGGAGATATTCTCGCACATGTATTCGACTTCTGGAAATCTGGCGACGCTGCTGAGGCCATCACGTTGCAAGCGCCAGCAACAGCAGCGGCGACGGCGCCGACGTCAGTAGTTGGAGCAGGGGGACAACCTACTTCTCCGGGAGAAGCAGGTGCAGGAGAAGAAGCTACAGGGGCAGGGGCAGTAGCAACAGGGGCAGCTGCAGCAGCAGCAACAGAAGAAGCAACTAAATCAGAAACAAAAGCAGCAGGAGCAGGAGCAGCACCGACAACAGCAATAGCACCAATAGCAGCATCAACACCACCAGCATCAACACCGCCATCACCGCCAGCCTTGCCACCAGCATCACGACGACAAGCGTCACCACCACCATCGCCAGCACAAGCACCAGCAGAAGCACGACTAGCTGCACCACCAGCCCCAGTAGGGGGTGGAGGCGGGGGTGGGGGCGGGGGCGAGGGTGGAGCGGGCGACGACGACGACGTTGTCGTTCTGTTGAATACCCCTTGATGCGTCTCCGGTGGGAACAGAAGCGACGTATGATCGGCAGCCAATGTGAGACAAGATAGTGGCAGCGATGGAGGAGGAGGAGGTGGGGGTGGAGGAGAGGGAGGAGGAGAAGGAGGAGGAGGAGGAGGAGGAGGAGGAGGAGGAGGAGGAGGAGGAGGAAGGTGGGGGGAGTGGGCGGGTGACGGGGGCGTCCCCATTCCATGCATTGCTGTAGTCTGTGCGACCATAGACCCTCCCATCCCTGCAATGTCGTGATGGAGCACGTCGGGTTTCACTGACCCGGCAGACGTCGAGTGCGCGATGCACCGTGAGGTGTTGGGGCGAGTCGCATTGAAGGGTTAGCTGCGTCATGCTCATAATCAACTGTGAGGCGGACTTCGGCACCTTGTGCGTGAAGCGGGGGGGGGGGGGGGGGTACTCCTTTAATGCATAGCCGTAGTCTGTTGGACTGTAGACCCTCCCTACATTGCCGCGACGGGGCCTGTACCCGGCAGACATCGAGTGCACCAAGCGCGAAGCGCCGTGAGGTATTTGGCGAGTTGCATGAAGGGTGAGCTGCGTGCTGACAAGAGCCACTTGTAAGACGGAACACGGCACCTTATGCGTACTTTCTTGCATATCGATGACCCGGGGGGGGGGGTGCTCGATGTTCATGCATGGCCGCAGTCGTATGACCATGGACCCTCGCACCCCTACCTTGCCGGGACAGAGCATGTCGGGTTTTCACCGACCACACAGCGGATTTGGGGTGGGGGGTCATACGGCAAAATGCAGGAGGGGTTGTAATATAGGAAAGGAAGAGGAGGGAGGGCGGGAGGGAGAGGAGAAGGAAGAAAAGGAGGAGCGGGCATTGCTGTCGGAGGGGCAGGGGGCGAAGAGTGCTTCCGCTACAGTGGGGAGCGGCGAACACAGTCTAGCAGCTGTGCATCGCGAAGCCTCGAGCCCGCTGTTGTGCGAGAGGCATTTCGATGGCGGAGGTGAGGAGCGGAGGGGGGTGGGAGATTCGGGGCTACAGCGAGCGCCACCCCCCCTAAAGCTGCAACCGCGTTTTGGGGACACAATGCTTATAAGTATCCGACCGACAAGCCTTCGCCAGTGGCGACAAACTGAAGCGCCGGAGCGCCCTCTGCCGCGGCGTGCGTCCTCGACAATGTTGTGGTGCTCCTGGGTTTCTATGTGCCCATTGCCGCCCGTTACCGCGGTAAAGATGGGGGCTGGAGGTGGAAGGGGGAGAAGGAGGGGCAAACTCATCTGTTGCTTGCCCTAGCCGTTTGATCATTGACCACACCCATCCCTTTGGAGACGGAGTACAGGGGGTGCTGGAGGAGAGCGTGGGGCGAGCGAGATAACATTTGATGGCACTGTATGGTTGACGAAGCATGCACGCAGCAGTGTGCGTGTTGTTGTGGTCAAAGATTAAGTTATAATCCCCCTAAAGAGGGCAAACAAGCGAGTGTCCGAGGCCGCCTTGATGTAACCGCCGCAAAAAATACGGGGGGACATATTTTCCCGGGGGTAGTTGTTTTGGAGCCACCCCGGTGCGAGGTTTTGATGATGTACGCGAGAGTGTATGCGGTGACGTGACCGTTGTTAAGTTTGAGGACGCAGATACGGAGACGGTGTGTTGTTATAGTCGAAAGCTAACGGAGTGTCGTTAGTTTCTGAGCTGTTTCGGTGTGGTTTGTTGGTGCTTATAAGGTTCACGAAAATAAGCGATGTACTGTAGTAATCGTTGTTAAACACGGGCAAGGTTTTATAAGTCAGAGGTAGCTAGGAGGGTGGTTTTGAGCCGCTTCTTCGGTGGAAGGTGTTGGTGCGACGATGAAAGCGACGCAAGCTAAGATAGAGCCAGCAACTTTTGGCTGGATATTTTTCTCGACGACACTGGCCTCCTTAGCCCAAAATTGTCACAACTTCATCCATTCACGCGTGCCACGCTAGAGGCAGCACTTTTCGGCGGAAACGGTATCTGAATGACGGGTTCTTTGACCCTTTTATAAGCACCGCACTCCCGACATGGGGACAAACACTTGGAGTTAGACTAGGATAGAATAATGTTAGGGAGTTGGAAATGGGTAAAACCCGAAATCGTCGGAATTTCAGCCTCTTTTTGCGATATATATATATATCCTTATTATATACTCCGAGTAATACGCTAAGGTGGTCGTGACGTTTTTTTGGCTCTTTGAAAACATCTTGGTTATAGCACCCCCCCAAAAAAGCGGTGACTCCCGAGCTCCATTCGACCTCCGGCGGCCTCGCGGTGCCGCCACGTCCCATCCGCACAGCAGCCACTATATATATAGACTATATTAGTCTTGCTAAACAGGTCAGCGGTGAGTTCGACAAATTCAGGGTCGATTCATCTATTTGCAAGCTGCGTGATACACGCGGCCGCTCATTTTGTTATTCGAGTCTCGGAGTCCACATGGGATTGTTGAACGAGGATCACTTGTAATTTTCCAGTAATTTTCTCCCAATCAGTTTTTTGGGCGAGGTCGTATAGAGCTCCTCATCAGGTCAAGAGCCGCAGAAGGCAAAAAGCAAAGGGTGCATAGTGTACCGTGTACTATTAGTAGCAGTAGTAGTGTGTGTGATGCGCGTTACGATAGGGGCGCTGCACACCACTGTTTTTTCTTAATACTACCCCTCAATTTGGGAGCTCAAGACCTCTCAAAAAAACGGATGTGGTGGAGAGACAAAACTGCCATCATATTACGGATGAAAAAACCCATGGCTTGAGTACACAACGAGAATCATGCCAAAAAAAAAATGTCGTAGTTGCGACGATTTTGGGTTAAGGAGTGCCGTCATTCAGAAAACCGTTTCAGACGAAAAGTGCTCGCACCTCTGTCGTAGCAAGCGTCGTGTTGATTATCGTTTCGCAATATGTTCGTTGTTTACCTACAGCTGTAGACCATGGGAGTGTGCATCGGGTGTTATACAACTTTTGTTTAGCCTTCCAATCTTTTTTGGTTGGGGGTGAGAGGAATGGAGCTTCTCAAGCCAAAAGCCTTAAAAACACAATTTGTCACTCTCTACACCGTAGCTCGCATGCCGCCTTGGCGTGATCTCTGTAAAAGTGATTTCAAGTCCCCTGCGTCGTTCGACATCATTTATGTTGTGTTGGAAAAAAGATGAAACGTTGAACGACGTATGCCGCCATCCCAGAGGCCTTCTAACGTTTAGACATGACTTTCTCCTCCAATAGTTACTGTAGTGCAGCTCCAACGCAAGGCATTAACGTGCTGTTTCCCACTGCACTATTTTATTTAAATTTTCTCATCGAACAGTTATTTCTCCGCCATGAATAATACGAACCAATATTCTACACCAGCACCGCCCAGTAAATGTAGACCGTTCCGTACTACTGTATATACTGTGGTATTTTTGCTCCGCGATTACATGAAAATACAAAAAAATAACCACACCAAACGGCAGCCCTCTTACCCCCTCCAGGTTTACGGGTAGCGGCTACTATTAGGCAATCGGGCCGGTATGTCTTCGCGGCTCGGTGCACCGACAACACGCGTACAGGCGCGAGGTGGGGGTGGGATCGAGGGCGGGGGGCTTATTCGCGGTAGTCCCTACTGGCAAGTTCTAGCCACTTCAAAAGTAGTAGCAAACTATTTCCTACCTCATCCTACTCTCCTAAGTCGCATACTGCAAATAATGAAGTAAAGGCGCCAGTCAAGTCACCCCCCCCCACCCCCACCCCCCCCATGGAGAGGGGTGTGCGTGTGTGGAGAGGAGGGGGATAAGTGGCGGTCAGCCCTAACCGGCACGTTTTAGTCACTTGAATAGCAGCTGAGAAACTAGTTCCCAATCTCCGCAAAGAGCAAAGTGAGCGCCAGCCATGCCCCCCGCCCCCGCCCCTAAAAAAAAGTAGGAAAACCTCACCCCCCCCCTCCTCGCCGGCCGACCGGGAGAGCGAAAAATCGGGGGAAAGGGTGTGACACCACGCGCTATTCGCCGTGATATCGTCCAGCGAATGAGGGAGCTACTCGACAGATTCAACGTAAACTCCAACTACAACGTCAACCTGAATTCCAACTTCAACACGAGGGTCAGCTTGATCATAACTTGGGCTTCTTCCAACGGGGGCAGCAGCACACTCGTACGCAACCTTTTGATTTTTTTTTCGCCCTCTGTACCATTAGTCTACGCTAGTGCCGCGTCATCGCACTACCTTTCTTTTTCCACCTTTGGTGCTCCCATCACCACTAACATACCCTGCGCGCCACTGTCCGTGGGGCTTGACCGCCCTTTCTTGACGCAAAAATAAAACACAAGAAAAAAGGGCGACGGAATACAAGACAAACAGTACTTCGTACAGAGACAACCATCAGCCCTCGCCTCCCCGCTCTCCTTCTCCCCTCTCCTTCTCCCCCCCCCCTTCCTCTGCCGGGATCCTCTTCCCCCCCCGCTCCCTCTCCCCACCCAATTCCGGAATCCTTCTCTTCACCCCCCCCCCCAACTCACCCGTGCCCTTAAAACAACCAGTGCAAAATCGAAGGAAAAAACTGCCCAGACCAGTTACATACGTCCGTTCATGTCATCCGACATTTACCCTCTAATCCGCGCCTACCCTCCTACCCTCAAGCCATCCCCCATCTTCCACCCCTAACCCTCGCCAATAGTATAACCAGCACAACTTCTGCCACCACTACACACCTTTCCACAAGTGCCATCTCCCGCTCTCGCTACAACTGACGGGCTTATTAGCATAAGCTCGAGCCCCCGTGAAAAAAAAAAAAAAAAAAAAAACGGGCTCGGTAGGTTGTCCAACTGACGATCGGCCGGGTGACTATTTTTGGTCAAGGGCTAATCAAAGACCAGTCAGCAACCAGTCAGCAACCAATGACCAGTCAGTGAACAGCCAGTGACAAGCTAGCGACCAGTTAGCGACCGACCAGTCAACGACCAATCAGCGACCCGTTACGAACCAGGCAGCGACCAATCCACGAGCAGTCGGTGACCAGACAACGACCAACCCGCGGGGGAAGGATGGGTAGAAAGGGAAGGACAGAGGGAGTGAGAGGAAGAGGGCGCTTGACTTATGGGTTCGACTATCGCTGATCTAAGACTAAGATGGTTCAAGACTACATTGCTCTGGCTATTACCGCCTCAGACTACAGAAGGCGCAGACTACAGCTCTAAAGCTCTGGCTACATCTAGCCCGGACTATAGCTTGCTAAGACAATATAGCTGGACAGGACTATATTCGCACCAGACAACTGCCGGCTTCAGGGTACACAGCTGACACAGGAAAACTTGGCTGGTCCCAGTCCACAATCGCTATCTGCGAAAACATCATCTCAATCCCACACGGTGCACAGAGTTTCCGCGGTTTGCAGCTTGAAAAACGTTCACAAATCAAACAGACCAGATCACAATCACGATCTAGAGCGGCTGCATCCCATGTTTGCCGTTGTGGCATACCAAGTACTTCGCAAGAGACGAATCACACAGGTCCCACCTGGCAAACATACGCGCAAGGTCCGACTCATACAAATATATTCCGTCCAGAAAACATTATCTGAATCGTGCAGATGATGCAAACCAGGGATAAAAATCAGCCATCTGTGTATCTGCCCGGAAAAAAAACATGATCTGGACGCTGCACGTCGCATAAACAAGAGAGAACCTACCTGCCTCGACATATCTAGATCGCCAAAAGGAGGTCTATCTGATTGTCCGTCCGACGTGCGAAAACATCCCTATCTCAAAACTAATCCCACACGATACCCATAGTTTCCACCTTTTTTTCCAGCTTGAAAACATCGCACAATCTCAAGACGCGTCTCCCACAGGTTCACCAGAGCTTCCGCTTTGCTTCAGCTCGAAGAGCATCAAAATCTCAAATTAATCCCACACAACGCCCAGACTTTCCGCGGTCTGCAGCTTGAACACGGAGAATGCGTAATCATACAGGAGCATGTCCGTGGCCATCGTTCGGTGGATCTCGGGGCTGGTGTGAGCCCACTTGAAGACCTCGTCTCTCAGGCCAGACATCTGCCCCGGGTTGGACTTCTGGATGGTCTGCCAGTCAGCAACGGGGCTTTTGACCTTGGCGTCGAAGAGCTGCATGGACATATCCCAGTGCTCCAGGATGCCCACGGCCGTGTAAGTGCCCAGGATTGCCTGAGAAGGAGGTAACAACATATGACACAGTTAAATAATACGTCTTTTGAAAAACTTGTTACTGCAATGCTTTGCTTTAGAGCTCGAAAACCCCTCCCAGCACTAATTCCACCCCCAAACGGGTTTCCAAATGCACAGACGTTCAGAAAGGGCAATATAAGAAAAAAAAATGCGTAAGAGAGAGCAAATCGGCTGGGACCGAAACAACAACAACAACAACAACAGCAACGACAACAACAACGATACTAGAGTTGTTGGAATCAGCGTGGAATAGTATTTCAACTAGTAGATGTTAAGATAGCTACTTTCGGTCCGAAGCATACCTTGTCGGGGTATACCCACTGCAGCCTGAACAAAAAAAACATGACATTATGTAAAAGCACGTTCCGATCCCATAATCGCCACTTTCCCCCGGTCCACCATTCCCTCTTAGCGACCCAGTCTCAACAGAGTAAATAAAAGGCCCTTAGCAATAATGATCCGGTTTTCACTGGTGCATTTCAGTTGCTCCGATATTGCATTTGCAGTTTTTTTTTGCGCGTGCTCAAATATGCCCACATTCTCTCAAAAACAACAAAAGAGTTCCTCCCCCCCTTACCGAGACAAACACGCCACAAACGCCATGTTAATATAAACGAAACCCCTCTCCCCCCTTGCCGCTCACCGGAACGAACACGCTGCTACTGCCATATCAGCATGGACGAAACCCCTCTCTCCTCTAGCCCCTCGCCGGAAAAATAACGCCGCTACCTCCATACCAGCATATACGAAACCCCTCTCCCCTAACCGACACAAACACTCCGTCACTGCCCTATCAATACTGGTATATACCAAGTGCCAGAACGAAAACCACACCCCCCCCACCTCGATCTGTTCCAAAAGATCCCACCCTCCGGGCTCGATCACCTCCTGCTGAGCACCAGGCTGCGAACAAAAACCACGCGCGCAAAAAGAGGAGGGGCAGGGTTGGGGTGGGGAGGGGGGTGGCGCGCACACGTCCGTACATCTGTCACACAACGGTTCATGTTTGATCGGTACATCAATCACACAATAAATGGGTGTTTGATCACACGCCGGTAAAGCACACCACACCATGGTTGGATCACAGGGCTGCACACCGCACCGCGCTTAATGGCGTACCGGGCACATTACAAGCAACCCGTTTCCAGAACAAATTAGTACCCTGTCTTGCGCTTGCGGCAAAGGACTTGCGAGCCAAGTCTAGGGCTAGGCATACGTTGCTATATTTCAGTAGTGCGATGAACAGCAACAGCAACAACATCAAGAGCATCCCACCTGACCTATCAAGGACATGGTACACCAGGGTATAGGGTAGGGGTCCTACCTTTGCCTGTTGGCAGAACGCCATCGGAGGGCAGTAAAGGCCGAACGTCATCTGCCTAAACGCCTTGTTCTTCCAGCCTTTCTGGGCGAATTCCAGCAGCCTCTCCGTGGCGGGAACTGGGTTGTCAATGTTGCCACACCACTGCAAGGTTCCGTCAGTACAAGACAAAACATACGGCAAAGTAACACCGGAAAAATAGTTGTTAAGTCGGAAAATTAAGCAGGTTAAAGTTGGTGCCATATGACATATTATACGGTAAATCAACAGGGGTTGCCGATAGAAATATATGGAACTGAATAGGGGTTGGTCGATATTGTGTCGATATTGTCCCACCACTAATCGTCTTCGTCGGTAACATGCAACACAATATACGCTAAGTTAATACCGGCAAATTAATGTACGTCGGTAACATAAAACAAACAATAACATTATTACACGTCGTCGGTATTGCCACACCACTGCTCGTTTTCGTCGGTAACATTTGTCAAACGTACGGTAAGTTACTACCGCAAAACTGTTTTTCGTCGGTAACCTAATATATGTAGAACATACGGTGAACAACGCCAGGTTGTCGATAGCGCCGCCGCTGCTCATTTCTGTTTCCGTCGGTAACAAAGAACAAACGATCAAAACTATTACACGTCGTCGGTATTGCCACACCACTGCTCGTTTTCGTCGGTAGCACACGTCAAAAACATGGTAAAAGTTACTACCGGGAAAACGTTTCAATACAAATTGTTTTCCGTCGATAACATAATATCGAACATACCAAGGTACGGCACAATATCCGCTTTCAATTGGAATTCCCCTTTAGAGCCCGAAAATACCTCTCCATACCATCTGAAGTAAACTTGTCCCAAAAACTGTCCTGTTGTAATGGCGTTAATCCCGCTAGAGTGCGGTACTGCACTACAGTAAAGACGTTTCCGCCTTAGTGCGGCACCGCACTCAAGTGGGATGCACTGGGAAGCATCACATTGCGAGCTACCCTGAGCAGTGTGGGGGGCGCACTAACGTGGATGTGCGCTATCCAGACACAGTTAACCCTTTTGGGACTTAATTATATATTGATTATAGTACAGCGACCAAAAAACGGTGATTGCGGCACTTTCAAGCGTCTAACGAGTTGTGTTAGCGCGCAGTACGAGTGCATAACGATTTATGCTGCAACCGTCCAGTACGAGCTCTCAGCCTCGTCGTATTCCGGACACCAATTTTAATCGTGCCTCAAAATCAGCAGTGCCCGATGTGAAGGTGTCGTGGTACCGGAAGGTGGGAGGGAAGGGACGCAGGGGTATCAGCTTCAACTTGGAGACAGCACCGGTTCTTCTTTATAGATTTCTCATTATTGGCGTTGAGCTTATGACAAGCTCGAGAAAGGGTATGTACCTACGGTATACCAGTAGCAATCGGCCTACGAAAACACGAAGGGCGTGGCCACTGATCGGAGTACCACCACACCGAGGTGCTATAAATAATGCATAATCGTCAATGTACTTTTCCCCTCCGAAGCCCCAAGCGGGTTGGTTGATCATGAAGAGACCGGGGCCATAAAGAATCAAGACCCGACGCCCGCTTCGATAGAGGTATAATTTTCCGGTTGGACTGTTTTCTGAACGAAGGGCTCCTTAACCCAAATACGTCCGAATTTCACGCTAGTTTACAGCAGCACGCTTCGTTGAGAACTTTTTTTTTTGGCCATGGGATCGATCGTTTGTCGCGGAGAACATGGAATCCCTCAAAATCGTTTTGTTTTTTTTTCCTTCTTTTGCGCCAGAAGACGCAATGGTTGGAGCTACTCGAATGGTTAAGGGGCCTCAGAAAAAACAACGGTTGACAAACCCCCGGCCGTAGTGTTACCGCTGTATGATACCATGTGACACGGCAGTACAGCGGTAGCAGCGTAGCCGGAGAAACGTTGGTTTGTTGCGAACTTCTAAAGAGGGTGCTCATTTTATCTTCTTTTTTTTGCTGTATGACATGATACAACATCACAAGACTGCACTGCCGCAGCGTATGCAGCGCTCGGCTGCAAAAAAGCACGCATGCATCCGTCCTCACGCACGGCAGGCCCGAATATGGAATACACGCGTACCTCAGCAGCAGTACTTCGTATGATAGGAGAAGTTACGCCCAATCCTTGCTCTACGACACCATCCACCACACTGCACGTGTTGTTCTCACATTAACTCGCATGATCAAGTCCGTGGTCACAGGAGAGGCGCCAGTCACTCTGGAGTGGAAGAATACCCCAGGGAAAACACAAGCAAACCAAAAGTGGTACACGTATATATCACAGCTGAAGCAATTCATGCATCCGCCGAAATATATCAACAAACGAAACCGGAAGTCAGTCTATCTACGTGCCAGGCCCATACCAGTACACGTTTCAAAACTCGCATTTGAACACCAACAACACCGCATGCCACCCAGGGAACCCAACCAATGTACAAATCCGAGGAGAAAAAACAGGAGCGATGGCCAAATCGGGTATGTCCGGTGCCTTTGTGGCCAAGATCGGGTAACTTTCTATTTCAGTGTTCGCCACGCCCCCAGGACGCCATGTGATTGGCCAACTCCGGCCTCCACCCGACGATGGCCACATTTCCGCCGGGTAGATGCGTTTTTGGCTACTCAACCCCCAGAAGGTACCCGATTATTATACCCCCCTACCCGATAATGGCCGGGCTATTCGACCACACCGGCCCAAGGGCCCACCACGCACCATCAAAAACTTCCACCGACTTCATCCCTCCGTTACCGACGAAGACACACAAGAACCATCTCCATGGTTTCGTTTTCCCGACCTCTCTCTCCTTCACGAGCAAATTATCGCTGGTGATACGCCCACAGCCTCCCGCAGGCAGTTCGTCGTTGGGGAACACTCCTTCTCAGGGAGACGGTCGTAGCGTCGCTCATGGTTTTGTCTCTACTGGTGCTGTACTGAGGTGGCTTGTTGGTCGAAGGTAAGGAGAGATGACGGTTTTGAGGTGGCTTTTTGGTGCAAGGAGAGAGCGGTCGGGAGAATCAAATCATGCGCATCAAGCAGATGGTTCTTGTGCGTCTTCGTCGGTAACAGGGGGATGCTGAAGTCGGGTGGAGCTTTGATGGTGCGTGATTTCCATCTTGGCACCGCTGGAAGCACGCCCAGGCCCTCTGAAGACGCCGCATTATCTCGACACTGAGTTTTCTCTCTGCGCTGATAGCCCCGCCCAAGTACACAAACTTGTTCGTTCGTTTGTAGATCGTTTGTTTGTTTACCTGGCCGGCTGCAATGATGGACGGCACCTTCCCCCCACTTTTAGTCTGCAGACACATGATATCCGAGGCCAGAGATCATGTGTCTGCAGACAAAAAGGTGGGGGGAAGGTGTCGTTCACCATCAATGCAGCTCGCCAGGTATACAAATAAACGATCGAGTTTGTGTACTTGGGCTGGGCTATCAGCGCAAACAGAGAACTCAGCGTCGAGATAGCGCGGCGTCTTCAGAGGGCCTGTGGGTGCTCTTCCAGCACTACAGCTTGATGGCTAAATTCAGCATGCGCTTCTGAAGTCGCGAACGTCTGCCCGCCAATACTGTTGGGACGCATGCGATTTGATGAACGGCATGCTGGCCTTATGTAGATGGCCTGCGGCCTATAGTAACTGTTGTAAGATCCTGCCAAACCTCGAGGGAACCCAAATACAATGAATATTTCAAAACAGACGGCAGTGCAGCGATACCCCTGAGCCCCTCGCTCTCAACATCGCCGTCCGCTCCGCGCCATCTGTATCAGGAACATCACCCTCCGGTACGGCCAAGTCGATTAACCCCTCTAAAGCCCTTTGAAGCCCTAAAACCCCTCCCTATGCTAATTTCAAGTAATTTTGTCCCAAAAACGGGTTCCAGCTGTAAAGGTGTTCAGTTTCCCCATCATCATGCCCTGCTCATCCATAAGTAAAGCCTCTACTATATTCGCCTTGTAATGATCACGCCCTGCTCATCCAGAAGCAGAGCCTCTACTCTATCCTCCTCGTAACGAAGCGAAGGCAGGAACGTACCGCCTGAGTGCGGCAGCCGCACTAACGTGGGACCGGATGAACTTGTGACAAGGGATTTTCACCGCACTATAGTGGATTCCTGCACTACAGTGGGGTCCCGCACTATAGTGGGGTCGCGCACTACAGTGAGGTCCCGCACTATGGTGAGGTCCCGCACTATAGTGGGTCCCGCACTATAGTGGGGTCCCGCACATAAAGGTATGGCACTCAAGTGGGGCCCCACTCTAGGACACTGCTGTAATAAAACTAACAGGTAAATGAACGGGGGTGGAGCCCGTCCTGGATTCTTCCGATTAATTCTCTCGGTGGTTCTCGTTTTCTCAGCATGAATGTTATACGAAGCACTATACATAAAGGGTGCGCCAGCTAGCGGTGGGCTGCGAAAGCAACTGAGTTAAATCGACACACGACGCGTATGAAAATACGTGGAAGTGTGGTGAGCTAAAGCTTCATTTTTCCCCATCCGCCAGAGGATGAAGAAAAAAAAAAAAAAAAACTATGCATATTGGTGCGCTGTCCCGTACTTGGCTACAACATATTAGCATTATACCTCAACTACTTTTGCGCCAGTAAATGAAGAACAGTAGTGCATGAGAGTGGTCCATGAAAGCCGGTCTACTAACACCGGCAAAGTAAAAACGGAGAACGAAGTCTGGTACACGAAAAACTGTAAACGAAAGCCAAGAAATGAGGACCGGCAAACGAAAAGCGGTAAATGAAATCGGCACACGAAAAAAATGACGACCGGTGAACGAAAAATGAGAGCGGTCCATAAAAACCGGTAAATTAACACCGGCAAACGAAAAACGGAAAAAAGAAGTCCGGTACATGAAAACCGAGAACTGTAAACGAAGGCCAAGAAATGAAGACCGGCAAACCAAAACGAGCATACATGAACAAAGGACGACCCGTCAACGAAAACCGGCGAAGAATCACAAAAAAAAGGAGACTGGTGGCAAACGAACATCAGTAGAAGAGCAATCGCCGTAAACGAATATCAGGATGAACACCGCTCGCTCCTGTAGGCCGAGGAATCGTCGGGTCTACTTATGTAGGTACGTATCCCCTCAAGGACCAGCGGTGACAAAGATATGACGACATCACCGTTGGCAAAGTTGAGCATCGACCAAATAGCTTCAAACTTGAGAGCGGTTATTATCGTTTTGGTTTTATGGGCGATGTTATTTTACGCCTCGGTTCTAATCCTCGTCCTTCCCACGTCGCAATGCAGATCCCGGAACTATAATCTTGATAGGGCTCGCTTCCATCCCTGCTTTTTGTTGAAACGTTACCGGCGCGATTTTTCGCCAGCTGCGAGTTCGACCGAATATTTTTATACCCAGGTTTGCTCTCGATATTTTACCCGCAGTAGGATAGGTCGGCGACGCATGTGTGGAAAATGTAATCGTTCAAGCAAATACAAACCTAAAACCAACTTACGACGAAAAAAAACGAAGAAAAACAAAACACGAAAAAAGAAAAGAGTCTTCAATCCTGTTCCTCACCTTCAGGGGTCTCCCCTGCACGTCGTGTTCCTCATGCGTGTGGAAGGGAGTCAATTATATAACAAGCACAAAACATCTTCATGTACGAAAAACAAACGAAACCAAACAAAAAAACAAACAAAAACAAACAAATTAAAAAAGCAAAAGATACAAAACAAAAAACTAAAATGCTCAAAAACAAAAAAGCGAAACACCACAAAAGCAAAACAAAAACAAAAACAAAAAAGAAAAGGTAACGGCAAAAAGACGCACAAACAGATATAATAATAAAGCACACGAAAAACAACAAACAACAACAACAACGCCAAAGCAAAAGCAAAACAATACATAACAAGAAAAAAAGCTTTCCACCTCCATCCTCTTCCTCACCTTGAGGGGCCTCTCCTGTACGTCGTGATCCTTGGGACAGTAAAAGAACGCCGACACGAGTCGGTCGATGGGGTGCCTCATCACCGTAAAGTAGTCGCACTCTCGCCCGATGCTCTGCAACGGATACCTGCCGAGAATCACGCCGGGCCAAACCAAACAAAAACACAACCTCAAAATCCTGGTACAAACAGCAGTCGTCCTGGAACATCCGCCCTGTGCGCATTTCGGCCTTTCTCTTGACACCTCCGCCTCGGTCCTCGTATCATTTTTGACAAAATAACGGTACGAAACATCAACACAATGCTGGACACGCATCCGCCTAAATGATCCTGTCGGGAAACATATGTGTATCAGTCTGGGTCCAAATATAAGCCACTTTTTTCAACTCTTACGTCAACGTAGACGCGGCTAATATTTGTACCCAGACTGATAGCGACCAAAATACACCCCGAGTGCAATCTTACCAAGCACCCACTTGTTTTTTTATCGTACAAATAAGAGTGTGCAGCAGGAGGAGCATCATCGGGCTGCGTGCGCTTTTTACAGCCTTTAGCATTGCCATTCGGACAAAGTCTCCTCACCCACCAGCCCGGGCTACTTTCGTGAACAGCCCAAGATATCGTTGTCAACTGTTTTTCGACTGTTTTTCCCTATGTGAGTCCAAAACGGGAAAATATCCGAGTTAAATCGACACACGACATGTGTGAAAACACGTGGAAATGTGTTGAGCTTTTTAGGCCTTGTTTTTTCCCATCCGCCGGTGGATAAAAAAAGAAAACACAACGCGAAAAACAAAACACGCCGACGGATTTCCACACAGACAATGCAAGAGGCAGTCACACCGGAAGAGGGATTACTGGGGGCGGAAGTAAAAGCCCCAGCGGCTACGATATGCCCTAAAGAATGTCTTGAGAGCCCTTTCCACTTATCTCAGACGCTGTTTCGTCCGTAACGCGTGTTACTTCCGTCCGACAGCGTCCCTGCCCTCGAAAGCGGCCAAAAAGATGAAATCACGCTGCTGAACCTACTGTCTAGTCGTGCCCGTCTCTTGCCGTACCATCTGGATACCAGTGTCGTATATGTGATAGGTATACCGTACCTACGATGTACTTTCACATCTCCACGTGTACCAAACGCGTGCTAGGGCGAGATACGGCAATAAGAAACGTGTAAGACATTTTTGAAGAAAAACATCTCAGCTAGAAGTAGGACAAATAAGGGGCAACATGGTGTTCAAGAGACATGTCTTGAAAGGAGTGTGTCTTGAACAAAAAAAATCGCCGGCGGCGGGCCTTCGGGCGCATGTCTTAACCCGTTTTTACCGTGGCTTAGCCGCTGGGCCTTAGGCGGAAGCATCCATTCTCACCTGAGCAGCTCCGCATACCCAGAGATTACGGGCGCGTTGTTCAAAGCGTCCATGCACATTTGCTCATTTCCCCACCCGTTCACACACGATACTGCAATAACGGCAGATGAGAGTAGAAGCAGAGGCGTACATTAGCGTGGACGCACCATAAAATCAGAATGAGCACACGTAAGCATGGGTGCACGCAAGGATAGGCGAACGTAAGCATGGCTGAGCGTACGAAGGCATGGACGTGCGGACGGACGCATGTACGATGGCCGGAAGCTTGAGCTTATCCTTGATGGTCGACCTCTCGCCCCCGCCCCCCGTCTAACGCGAGCCAATCTTACTATCAATAACTAATGACCCATCAACCGTGTCCGTGTAGGCTTCGGCCTTGAGTTTTCCCCGCCCCCTTCTCCTCCCCCTCCAACTCCCAAGCTTAATAACTCACATGGTCCATCAAAATTATCCGTAGAGGCGGCGCTTTGAGCTTATTTCCTCCTTCCCTCCAAATCCCCAACAACCAACAACACTCTCAAGCTCACAAACACCAACTCACATGGCCCATCAACCATATCGGTAGAGGCGTGGAACTTGAGCTTACCCCCCACCCCCTCATGCTCCGTCTCGAAAGGGATACGTGGTCCATGACCTAAGGCCAGCAACAAAAAAAAAAATCTGTACGCCCCCCCCCGCCCCCTCCAACCCTCCTCAAGCTTGCTTCGGTGTAAAAAACTCACATGAGCCATCAACCTTGCTGGTCGCGACGGCGCCTTGAGCTCAACCTCCCCCCCCGCCCCTTCCCCTCCCCATCCAACTCCCCATCAAGCTTACAAACCCAAATGGCCAATCCAATCAACCTTGTTTATAGAGACCGCGCCTTGAGTTTAGCACAACCCGTTTCTCTTCTCCGCCAACTCCCTCCAAGCATACCGCGCCTTGAGTTTAGCACAACCCGTTTCTCTTCTCCGCCAACTCCCTCCAAGCATACCGCGCCTTGAGTTTAGCACAACCCGTTTCTCTTCTCCGCCAACTCCCTCCAAGCATACTACGACAAGCTCACATGGCCCATCAACCTCGTCGGTATTGGCAGCGGCTTGAGCTCAAGCGCGCCTTCCCATCCCCCTCCAACCCCCCCAACTCCCCCTAAGCTTAAAAACTCACATGGCTGATCAACCTGGTCGTTGGTGGCAGCGATTTTGAGTTTATCCTTGATGGTCGACCCCCCGCTCTTCACCATGTGGTTAAACAGAGTGCAGTACTCGGGGGGCTCGCCAGGGTTACTCCTGGCGTAGATCTGCCGCCGACCAAACCACCCAAAGAGGCGACAAAAAACCGCGAAAAGGCGACGAAAGGCAACAAAAATCAACGAACGACAACGAAAGGCGGCGAAAAAAGACGAAAAAAGACGATAAACCACGGAAGGCAACAAAAGACGACGAAAGGTGGCGGCAAAAAGAGACGTAAAGGCGGCGAAAGGAGACGAAAGGCGACGAAAAGTGACGAAAAAGCGACAAAAGGCAACAAAAGGCGACGAAAGACAACGAGAGGCCCCAAAATACGATAAAAGGCGACAAAACGTGACAGAAGGCGATGGAAGTCATCGACAGGCAACGGAGGGCGACAACAGGCGACGAAAGGTGGCGGCAATAGGCAGCCGGGCGTGGCACGAGCAGAGAAGGAGCGCGAGGGAGGGGGTGGGGTTAGTGAGAGGGGGGGGAGGGGGGGTTATGGTCGGTGGGGGGGGGGAAAGAGAGAGAGAGGTAGGGACAAGGGGGGGGACAAGGAGGGGGGGATATTCGGGGGACTCGCCAGGATACTCCTTGGGTAGTGAGCAGAATTGCTGGCATGCGTCGAAAATGTGACGAAATGCAGTGGTAGTGAGCAGCCGGGCGCGGCGCAGGCGGAAAAGAGGCGGCCAGGGAGGGGGTGGGGGGGGGGCGTTGCGGCGGGCGGGGGCCGGGGGCGGCGGAGGGGGAGCTCAAGGTCGACACCTCCGCCTAACCCTAACCGTAGCCCAGCCGTAGCTAGTGCTACTGCGGCAACTGCTGCTATGCACTGCTGCTACTACTGCTCTTTCTACTGCTGCTGCGAATATTGCAGCTACTACCGGAAATTGCTGCAGTTGTTGCTGCAACTACTGCTGTCTGCTGTTCTGCAGCTGTAGTTCCTGCCATTCCCACTACTATTCCTGCCGCTGCTATTGCTATGCATTCTGCAGCTGTAGATCCTGCAACTGCTACTGCCATATCTGCAGCTGCTACGTACTGTGCCGCTACTATTGCTGCAACTTCTGCAGCCACTTCAATTGCTGCACCGTTGCCGGCTCTCACCGCTTCGCTTCCGGTGGCAAAGAATAACAAGCCCAGGGTGCCCAGCCGCGCAATGGTGCTCATCCGGAAAACCATTGCCCTTTCGAGACAGAGAAAAAAGCAATTTCTCGCCACTTATGAAGACGATGTTCCCCACTGCTGCGGTGAAAAACAAAGACACCGGCGGAGGAAATGTTCATCCGAACAACGGACACATGTTAAAAAATAAACAGTGCAGGGTGAGTAATTTAATTTAGTCCGTGTATCCAAGAAAACAAGGAATGAGGAGTTCCACGACGCGGAAGCATTTTGGTTCTTCCTAGTGGTCAAGCAGGGGGTGGGGGAGGATGGGGGCATCTTTCGGCGAACGCACGGATAAAATACGGCGCAAGTGCCTTTAACATCCGAGAGTGGGAATAGCGTGGGGTAATACTCGCGTACTGGTATAGAACACGAAACCAGGTGCGCACAAACCCCTCCACGGCCGGTGGAGGGTTGAACAGACCTTGGTCCCGCTTTTTAATACAAATTTGTGGATACGTTGACTTACACTTGACTTTAAATGCTTAGGGCCAGTTTTAACGACAAACAAAAATCCAATTCGGAGAAAAAAAAACAATAATAATTCGGATTCGTTTGGTCAAGACATTTAACATCATTAAATATTCCGATCTCGGGATGATTGAAATTCGAATTGAACGACAAAAATATGAAGTCTTGGAATTCGTTTTTTGGGGCATATTCAAATCCAAGTTGGGAGTTGGGCGAACTTGACGTGCGGAACAACAGATCCGGGGCAGCCTGGCGCGATTTATGGCCGCATCGATCACCACGATCGAGGCGACAAAACGTGAACCTCAACGAGAGGCGACCGGGGCAAGAGTCGCGCCCACGCCTATAGACCATAGAACAATGTACCCCGGCGGTGGCGCCTCAAAACCATCATGGCGGTGGCGCCTCAAAAACTACCATGGCGGCCGCGATCCCACTTTTGCGACCAGCTCGCTTCGCCAAACCGCACGAAAACCGACCCAACGAGCCAAAAATATGAGTATTCCCTCATGAGTTCGACAGCTTCATCTCCGTCGCTGCTCCGCGCGCGGCGTTCGTTTTGAGGCTCCCTCCGCACACCCAAGAGACACTGGGGGTGATGGCTTCCTTGCCTGGGCCGCCAAAAGAAAGGAGAGGCTGGCGGCGGCGCGCACGCGACGACGCAACGCGTTGCTCTTGTCTGCTCTCGTCGGCGTTCGTCAGCAGGGCATTGCATGACTTTTGGGGATTTTCGATTTCCCATAAAATTTGAAGAACAATGCGCCCTTTCCTCGATAAGAAGCAAATTAGTGTTTTTCGCGAAATCATATCCAAATCGGATAATACTTTTCCTAGTAGGATTTTTACATCGTTAACTGGTCCTTAGTAACGCCAATCAACGCCAATCCTAAGCGTTAAAACCCCGACCGCCTGGGAAATTCCTCGGGAAGATGTCATGAGGGATTACTAATATTCGTTTTAGTGTGGACCGTCAATCATTTCGTACAGCTGGGCTAGGTCGTTAACACTGCTGCAACGGCCATTAAATATTCACGACATTTGTTTTTTAATTTGCCAAAGCTGGGCTAAGTACTGCTGCGACGGCGATTAAATATCGACGAGCTTTCCTCGAAATTTTGCAAAGGTGGATCACCGGTAAAAGCCGTGTGCATGCTATCAACAAGACGATGATTGAATATTCACGATATTCATGTTTAACGCATCGTGCGAGGTTCCGATATACCAGTGCTGTACCGGGAGACTACCCTGTAGTAGACCCTATACCACACAAAGGTACGGTGCTAACTGGTACGACTCGTGATGACGAAAATTACACTATAATACACCACGTAGTTTGTCCCCAAACACGTGGCGTCCAGAAACTCCACCCGCGTTTTGAGGACAAACTGCTTGGAATAGAACACTGCATATAACATCATTTCGAAGTGATAGAACGGGTAAAGATACCTGGAAACATACACCTGGTATCAGGCTTATGTTACCAGGTATCTTACTCAGTACCACGTACAGATGTCCTCTGGGATATCTTTTTAAAAACTTTATCCTTCACGAGGGTACACACCCCGAAACACGCGCGATCGCAGTAGTATCACACGCAGCTTGCAAAGCTGAGTTTGACCAAAAATACATTTTTGGTCGATTTTACAGCTTGAGTGTATTTTTCACTTTTTCGATACAAAAAATACACTCCAGCTGCCAGATAGATTTCGTCGAAACTCAAATTATTTGCGAGCTGTGCGTGATACTCCCATCGCGCGTATTCACAGGGTGTGTTTCCTCAGCAAGGATATACGTCGGCGGCTCCCCTTAGAACTAGCTTGTACCAGGGTCAACAGGGTCATGTTAATCAATGTGTGCGCGGCAACGATAACTTTGTCACCAGGTACCAGGCAGGTAACCCGTTTCGGAACATCGAAAAACAACGAAAGCAACGAGTCATCCCATGTGGTTGGGGTCGCACTATTTGGGTCAAAACCAGCTGACCTTTAGAGCCCCGGAACCCCTCCCTATACTAAATCCAAGAAATTTTGTCCCCAAAAACGGGTTTCCAGTTGTGAAGGGGTTAACCCCTTCGAGACTTCAGAGGGAAAAAATTGACGACGGAAAATTTTGACGATTAGGGCATCGGCCACTGCCGGTTGACGATAACAAAAATTGGTGTCCGAACGACGACGCCGACAGTGCAAAAGACTCGTACGGGACGGGGGCGGCATGATCAAACTACTCGTGCCGCCGCGTGCTCACGCTACTACGGCTGAACGCCTGAAAATACCGCAAAAGCGTCGTTTCTTTGGTCGCTATACTATAATCAAGATAAACCAAGTCCCAAAAAGGCAAAAATCCAGCTAAATCGGAATTATCGGCTGATATTAATAGCATCATTGTATGTACGAGTATATTTGTGTTTTAGGACTAGTAATGGCGCACACCAGGTACAAACGTTGGACGGGTTGCGCGGAACGGGTGCTTTCGAAGCCATGGTTCGGGCGAGATATTGAGCTTCTCATATTCGGAGCTCAGAAAATTCTTAGAATCTGCTGCACCCCCATATAGCGTGGATGATTTCAATGGGAGTTGCGACCTTCTTGGCGGCTTAACAACGTTAGGAGAGCGCAGAGGCACGCGCTGAGTAGCATCATGCTGTGCGCGTGCAGCACACCTCCTTCGCCCATGCTTCGGAAACAAAGGAACCTGTCCATTCCCAGCCCAGTAGCAGGGCGGTGCTGCTGCTTCGAGGGGTCGATGCCGTGTTCGTCATTTGGAGTCGTCAACTTTTCCCTTTCAAAAAAATCTCATGCGGTTCTCCGTCATTGCGTTTCTTTTACTTTCTCCTCTCAAAAACAAATCTCAAGCGGCTTTTAGAGAGCTGTGAGTCGGCACGACTTGAGTCACCAAGTACTTATGAGTCGGACTAATAGCTAGTCGTTTCCCGGGGGTGCCGACTATCCGACTTACTGGGTTTCCATATTCGTAGGAAGGTTATCGAATGCAGCATTGTATTTTGGGTGGGGCGCGGGGTCCCCTCCGCCGGAGGGAGCTACTTTGGCTCGCTTCGCTCGCCCGACTTCAGTCGGCAAGTCGGCAAGGCGTCAGTTAGTTGGTGAACGGCATCTACCAACTATTCAAGACTCGAGAAACTCTGCGACTCACAGGTATAGTTATTTCACATTTTCACCAGCTGGTAGATATTTGGCGTTTGGATTTTGTTCGTGATAGCGCTTTGAAGGGGGGTAATGCATAATAAATACTTCAAGATTATGAATACAGGTGCATATTATAAAAAATAAAATACAATCCAGCTGTGAGATCGAAGATTTTGTCGAAACTCATCTTTGCAAGCTGTGTGTGATACTCCGATCGCGCGTATTGCGGGTTGTGTGTCCTCATTAAGGATATAGGTCGGCGACCCCCTTTGCAACTACAGTGTAGCTATCAGGGTCAACAGGGTGATGTTAGGCAGTCTGTGCGCGGAAACTATAAAACCCGTTTCTGAGGGGGACAAAATCTGACAGCTGTGGAAGGAAATGCATCAATTTATCAAGAGGTACATACTATACGAGAAAGCGTTTTCGGTTTCGGGGAGAGGAACCTACGAAATTACTATCAAAAAGGGGGGTCGGCAAACAAATGACTATTTTCCTGCCCTTTTCGGAATTCGGGAACACGATAAGCTTACATTGAAGGTTGAAGGGAAGAGCAACTCAGATAGTTCGCCCGCAACCGCCCCCGCGTCCATATCGCCCAAAAAATCCGTTTCCAATCCGATCCGTTTCCCGCTTCTGCCAATTCTGTTCTGTATCTGTACACAAGTAAAATATAAAAATATAACTCACCAGGTACCATGTAAGTATTAAGCGTTTCGATTTCCATTCCGATTTCCGCTCCCACGATGATCTCGTTGTTTTCTTCCCGAGTAACTGGGTAGTCAAATTTACGTTCGAGCTCAGCTCGCAATATTTTTAACGCCCGGCGACGTACTAGACAAGCCGCTGTCACAGATGTCTTCCCTCCCCCCCCCTATTCCTACAGCAAAAATGACGCCAGCACCCTACTAATTCAAGGTAGTTTGCTCCGAAAACTGCGGGCGCAGTTCTCAAGGAGTTACAATATCATGTAAGGTTCAGCATTCCCACTGCTCAACATTTTCTTCCATCGATTTTTGCGAAATCGCATTCTCGCGCTTTCAGCGAAGGACGAAAAAGGTGTTACCTACTGAGCTAATAGGGTAAAAACTCGATCGATCACCCCGCCCAGTGTAAGCCATGCAATACAACGTAATGAGGCACGCAACACAAGTCTACGTAGATTCGAAACCCAGCGCAACCGCACGCACGGCGGTGGTTGCTGCTTGACATGTCCCCGCTCCATGTGGCAAAACGCTGAGGCGAGAGGTAGTGGCCACGGGCAACCCTTACCACATACCAGGTACGTTCGTTTCACGTTGACTACTCCTGCTGTGTAAGATGCGAACATGACTAACCCCGTCATAACCCTAACCCTACCAACCCACGTCGAACTCACGTCGTTTAGTGCTAGCCGATCGTCTCGTACACAGCAGTGTTCGTCAACCACAGCAGCGTCGAATAAGCGGGCAAAGTCTACTGGGGTCCCGGCCACTTTTCACGTAGCGACAGGCCACTCTTCCACACCTCCCACCACCGGTCGTCAGGAGACAGTCAGTCAAGGGAAAAACGTCCAGAGGTCAAAGGTGTAAACCCGATCGTTCCACACTATAACCTAGTAGTTTGTCGTCAGTCAAGGTAAACTAGAGGAAAATTGCCGTCCGTGACGGCGTCAAAATGCCGTCTCCGGGCATCTTCGCCTCCCGTATATACCCAACAGACGGCAATTCAGCAGTGTCAGTAGAAGCGGTATCATACCGATACAGCAGTAAGACATACTTGGAAATCCTTGACACTACTAACAGGTATCATATTGACTACAAAATATAAATGGTGCAGCATGCGCCTCCTGTGGAGTACCTGGCACCTGGCACCTGGTGCGTCATCCCGTTGTAGGGGTTTGCACTTTTTGAGCCCAACGTTTTTGGTCGGGATGGTTGAGCTTCCTCAAGTTAGTAACCACGAGTAACCACCGGTTACTCTGATACTTTTGCGAGTATGTTTGTTCCATGATACGACTATTAACCGCAAATAGAAAATGCAAAGTGAGTAACTGCACCACTCTGATACTCTATTTTTTTTTTTTTCTTCACACACTTCTACCTTCCAGCTTCTGGACGAGCCGTGGTCACAGGGGTCGTCCCTTCCTCCCCCCGTTTCTTGCCTTCAATTTTTATAGCGCATAGGATTCAGCAATCCCACTGCTCGTCGGATTTTCATCGAATGTTGCTAACTCACGCTCACGCGCTTTCCGCAAGTCAATTTGTGCACAAAAAAAGTCCTCGCGAATTTAAACGAGTATGCACTCGGGGGGATTCGAACTCACGAAACTGACCAATACCAGGCTATAGGATAACCTGATACGCCACCGGGGCGACTCTTACGAGTATGTTGGTTCTATGCTACGACCATTAGCAGCAAGTAGAAAAATGTAAAGTGAGTAACCACCGGTTACCCTGATATTCTTACGAGTATGTCTGTTCGACAGTATGATACGACTATTGACAGCAAATAAAAGAAGTAACGTGAGTAACCACCGGTTACTCCGATACTTTTACGGGTATGTTTTTGTTTCAAGAAACGACTACTAACAGCAAATAGAAAAATGTAAAGTGAGTAACCACCGGTTACTCTGATACTCTTACGAGTATGTTTGTTCTATGATACGACTATTATAGAAAATGTGAAGAGCGTAACCACCGGTTACTCTGACGAGTAACCACCGGTTACTCTGATGAGTAACTACCGGTTACTCTGATGAGTAACCACCGGTTATACTGATGAGTAACCACCGGTTACACTGATGAGTAACCACCGGTTACTCTGATGAGTAACCACCGGTTACTCTGATACTCTTACGAGTATGTCTGTTCTACAGTATGATACGACTAAGCACTAGTATTACCAGCCCATAGAAATGTTCTTGGTCGGGTTGCGCGAACGAATGTCTTCGAAGGCATGTTTCGGGGTGAGGTCTTGAGCTCCTCTTGTTAGGAACTCAGAAACATCTTCCGGTGCACCCACCCGTAGCGTGACATGACTTTGGGAGTAGTCCCTACCAACTAAAGCCAATGATGTGGCTTCGAAACCATTTACGTTTTTCTTGTGTAACAAACTGGCTGGCGGAAAGAGGGAGAGCGTGAATTACCAAAATCCGATGAAAGTCGACTAGCATAAAAAAGCTGAAAAGCGGGAATGCCGAACCCTTCGTATGCGCGATAGAAAAGGAAGGTACGTATAAGTTGTCCCGGGCGGGGAGAATGGAAGGCACCTGTGACCACGGCATGTCCAGAAGGTATCTGAGGGCAAAACCTCTCACGAGCTGAGCTGGAAGGTAAAGGTGACCATTAAAAAGAGAAGAAAAAGAAACGAGAGCAATGCATAGTACTGACAGAATCAATAGTGCCATCTGATCAACAAATTATCTGGTACTATATCATACCTGGTACTCGTAAGTATTTTCGGGTTGGAAAAATCTCGCAGGCTAGCTTTCATTTCCGGGGCTCTCCGCTCACCCAATCTGATCTACGTCCATAGCAAACTAAGAACCTCTAACCCTTTTTTTTTTTCATCCTCCGGCGGATAATCTAACCCTTTTGGGGTTGATGTGTGCCGACATGTGCGCCGACATGTGCGCCGACAAAAAAGCCATGAGCGCGATCTAATAAAAAACGTCTATCATCGGAAAATCTTGAGGCAATCTAAGCATCGTCATGCCGCACGCTTGCCTCACGGCTTCCGGCGTTACGGTTCGAGCACATCTCCTTCACCAGCAGCTCGAACTAGCTTCATGTGGCCGATTGCTATTACAGGCAGTGTCTCTCGTCGATTTTTGGGTCTCAAGTCCCAAAGGGGATAAGGCATTCTTGAAGGTTCTTCAATAACTCGAGCAGAATAAAGTATAGGATGAATCATACGCAGGGACACTGGACGTGCTGGATGTCGCTCGATCGAAAAAACGGTTCAACGTTTAGAACACACACGAGAGCGCGAGTACAGAAATCCTGCTCTCTTGCAGTTTGTAACATGCACGTACTGCTTGTAAACACTGCTCGTGTCGGTACGATGTCCCTCTCGTCTCCCGGCTGTTTGGCACTCTGGATCCGACGGATGGATTAGGTTTTTTAAGGCAGAGCACACGCTGAACGAGACCAGAGTATTATCGTAGTCAAACAATGCGAACGTCAAGCCAAGACGTCGTCGTACAAGGTACGATACACGAGTGATACATATCACGGACACTTGGATACACTAAAGGGCCAGGATTGCGGATGACATGTACTACCACATAACACGCAAGACAACAAACCACCTCGGTCGACTTCCCAGTCTGTTTCGCATGGCAACTGAGAGAGTGCACACGCCGAGCGATGCGTCTATGACAAAATATCGGCGATATCCAAAATCGGAAAGATATCGGATATCGGCGAGATCTTCCTACAACCATGTTGTTGATTGAGTGACCCCCTTGTTCTCGGCAAATTCGTGGCAAAAAATCGTCACAAGGGGTGTATTATCCTAGCGTGTTGTTATACACACGCATTTGGCCACATTCAACCGTCAGGGTTACCTGGTACAGACAGCAGTGCTTCAGTGCCGCAGCGATAAACATTATTGTGTTTTTTCAACCATTTCACCCCGGCGACGTCATCATGGGGCACCTCGACCGGAATTTCCTATGGGCTAGGGGTAGGGTTAGGGTTAGTTCCATAGTGGAGAAAAACACACACCCACCCCGGTGCTTACTGCTCTATGATAAGTCCTTCCACCTTCTACTTCAAGTAGTCTCATAAACCCCTTAGGCCTCTAGAGGGAAATGTTGACTTTGGCCAATAAAGTGACTTGATTACAGCATCGGCCACGATGAATAACGCGGGTTACCGGATACATACAGAGGATGATGACAGGTTTACTGTCCGAGCCACGGCACAAATAGCGAGTTTTACGAGACTACTCGTTCTGCTGCGCGCTACGAGTAATACGAACGGGACCAGAAAGTTGGCATCAACGCCATTAATTGGTTAGTGTGGTACAGCAATATACTTGGGCCCAAAGCGGGTTAATACGTACCAGGGTTACCAGGGTTACCAGGGTTAAAATTAGGTGGTGAAATGTTGCACAGTTGCACCATTTTCCCGGAAAATCGGCTTAGCGCACCACAAAAAGAAGTAGATATATGTGCGTGCGGCTTGTCGCACATCTGTTTTCGCCCCAAATGTGCGAATCTATTTCGCTGAAGGCGAAAAAAAAAGGGGGATCTCTTTTCGCTGCAGGCGAAGTTGTTTTGGGGGCTTTTTTTGCGATTTTTTCGACAATTTCATCCTTAATTTCTTTGCGGCTTTCCTTTTCGAGGACACCAAGTTCAAAGTCATGACGGTTTTCTCTGTCCGAGGATATAACCAGGCTTCATAGGCTCGCAAAAACAGACGAATAGGTGGTTTCAATGATTCGAATGGTTCTCGGCCGTGCTATCGCAGTAGAATGTAGCAGCACCTCTACATCTATGATTGGAACGGTTCTCGGCCGCGCTATCGCACTAGAATGTAGCAGCACCTCTACATCCATGCTAAATGTAGCAGACTATCGAGTGCGAGCGCGGGTTCTCGGCCCAAAACAGGATCAAGACCGCTGCCCGCAGCAAGTTTTCGGTGGCACGCCTTGAGCTCTTGATGCGGCTGTCTTTGTCGCGCGGGAAACAAGGCGTTGATCTGACTAAGCGGCTTGACATCCTTCGTGAAGCAGCCGTTATTTTCGACGATGCCCTTGCAAGGTGCAAGTAACACTGGAACGAACGAGCAAGATATTTCGTTTTTGGCTGCGATTATAGCGTTGTATAGCAGTTGTATAGCACATGTTGTCTAGTTTGTGAGATAGCGAGGGCGAGTTGCTGTAGCCAGCTACGACAATTTAAGGCCATTTGTTACACAGTCGGACTTGTCAGTCGAAAACGGCCTTTTTTCGACTGAAGCCCAAATCGGGCTTTCTTATACAACAGTGGTCGACGAAGAACTTTTTCGACTCAACTTTTTCGACTGAGTTTTCCGACTGGAGGATCCAGTCGAAAAAGTTTTGCACGTGTTTTTTCAACTCATCGCATCGCTCATCCCACCACAAACACACCCACACGCCCATACCAGGCACCACACAGCAGTATCATACAAAGCGCTGACGGTGGCTTGGCTATCAATGCTGTTGCTTCTCGCAAGTCAGCGTGGCGCATTCCTAGCTCCGCTCGCCAGCAGCGTGAAGCCGGTCGCCCCGATGGCGTATTAGGTTATCCTCGAGCCTGGTATAGGTCAGTTTCGTGAGTTCGAATCTCCCCGAGTGCATACTCGTATAATCTCGTGGGGAGTTCTCCTTGCGCACAAATTGACTTGCGGAAAGGGCGAGAGCGTGAGTTAGCAACACTCGTTGAAAAATCGACGGGCAAGGGGATTGCTGAACCCTATGCGCGATAAAAATTGAAGGCAAGAACAGGGGGGGAGAAGGGACGACACCTGTGGCCACGGCTTGTCCAGAAGCTGGAAAGTAGATGTGTGTAAAAAAAAAAAAAAAAAAATCACACGATGGCAGCAGAGCGCGGTATCGACGCCATTTTGGGGTGTCCTACATTATTGTGCCCCCCAGTGACGTCACTGGGGTGAAATGGTTGAAAAAACACAATAATGTGTATACAGCAGTATCTGGTGCCATTTTGCCAACAACGGCTACGCCTGCTCTACGCACGTAGCTTTGGCGGCTCTCGGCTGTGTGCAACTCCACGAGCGTTGCTTAAGAGGCTTTCGGCTAAGCCCAGAGCCACCAACTCGCTGGGACGAGGTCTCGTCGAGCGCGAGCACGCGTTGCTCGCGGAAAACGCGCTAAGCACAGAGCTGCCAACCGGTTATCGACTGCCATACAGCAGTACTCCCTCACACCAACCGCCAGCAGAGCACAAAAGCTATAACATCGACTCGACTGACTATAAGAAGACCAGAAGAATCCAGTCGAGAAGGGCCGTTTTAGACTGGCGAAATCCGACTGTGTAAGAAAGGCCTAAGGGGCGAATCAACTGATTTCAACATTTCGAACATGCCTCAGGGTTGGCCTGCGCGCTGGCATCCATGCAGGTATATATGGGGCGAATCAACTGATTTCAACATTTCGAACATGCCTCAGGGTTGGACTGCGCGCTGGCATCCATGCAGGTATATATGTGCAGCAGGTTCTCTGTGCTTGTTTCTGTTTTCTTTGCAAGGCTAATGAATGAGACTCGAATTTTGAGTGAATTAACGCACATCCATAAACTAAAAAAAATCGCCTCCGGCGGCCGGGCGGCCCTCCGGTGGGCCCTCCGAGGGCCCTCGCGGGGCCCCTGCGGGGGGCTTAACTTGCCTCCGGTTTCCAGCACGTGGTGGCTGCGCGCACCACCTGCTGAAGCACGAAATGTAACCCTGATACGTACCTGGTACGAGCTGGGCCAGCCATAAGACGTGGAATCATTCATGGAATCGTATCTCGTGCACCACCACTAGAAATTAAGACTTTTTTGTGTTGTAAGCACGTACCCTGACACACCATAGATCAGTACTCGTGGAAGTATATGTACCATCGTGGGGAGGGGGGAGGAGGGCCCGCTCTGTGACCCCGGATATGAGTTACTACTTAGCCACTGGGAGGGAGCGCGAGAGTAGTGCCGGGATACTAAATGGGATAAAGAAAAACAAAAACGAGATAAACTAAAAATGCCAGCTGTCCGCGCGTGTCAGTGTCAGCGTATCACGAATAACCAAGACTGAACGAACAGTGACGGATGAGTATGTGATGCTGTGTTCAGACCGTTGCGCAAACGAATTGAATGCTTAAAATCAGTGTATCACGAATTCTTGTATCGCACGCGATTAAATGTCGCGGACCATATTGTAGCGCCAAATCCCGTACTATCAGCCTCGTACAAGTAATAGTGGCGTAAAAAAATATTTTAGTGTTGGTGCGGACGGTACAGCTGTAGCGTTGAATCTTGCAATCTCAGGGTCGGCACAAACAAACGCTCAAAAGTGAGCTTTGAAAACGGCTCGTCGAGCAGAGCAAACGCAATATTTAGAAACACTATTCGTGACGGCCGTGCGAATTATGTCGTGCCTGGGTTTTACGTTTAATCTATTTTAGGTGAGTTTCAGTCGCCTTTCTATTTTTTAGAATTGCATGTCAGTCATATCTCTCTCGGGCAAAAAAAAGCAAGGCAAGACACGTCTCGGGTGGCGCATCAACAACGCGGTGTCAATTTTTCCTGGATTTTTTCATGTCCAATTGCGTAAAATTAAAAATTGGCCGTGCGTGACCGGTCTCCAGTATTGACACGGCCGCCCCGGTGGCGCATAAGCTTTTCTTTCCTTCCCTTTATCTTGTTATCTTTCCTTTGTTTTCTTTTTGCTGTTGACTTGCGTTGGGCTACGAAAGCAACTGAGATAAATCGACACACGACGCGTATGAAAATACGTGGAAGTGTGGTGAGCTAAAGCTTTATTTTTCCCACCCCATCCGCCGGAAGATAAAAAAAAAAGAAAAAAAAAGACTTGCGTCTGTCGTGCGTATGCGTAGTGATAGGTACTACGCGCAATATATACGTGGTAGTCTTTCTTGGGTGGCGAGCGGTATAGTCGGTTTTTCCAGGCGCGACTAGTGACACGTATACATCAGTATGAGCTGGCACGTCGAAGGCTGACTCCCGATTTCACTATTATATGTTTCTGGTGGAGGCATGAATTGCGTCAGCTGTGATATATGCGTGTACCACCTTTGGTTTGTGTTTTTTCCCTGGGGTATTCGTCAGCTCTTTCGTCAGCTCTAGAGTGACTGGAGCCTGTCCTGTGACCACGGACTTGATTATGCGAGTTAATGTGAGAACAACAACAGGTTATCCTCGAGATCCTCGAGCCTGGTATAGGTCAGTTTCGTGAGTTCGAGTCCCGCCGAGCGCATACTCGTATACATTCGTAGGGACTTTTTCTTGTGCACAATTGACTTGCGGAAAGGACGAGAGCGTGAGTGAGTTAGCGACACTCGATGATAAAACGACGAGCCGTAGGATTGCTGAACCCTATGCGCGATAAACATTGAAGACAAGAACCGAGGGGAAAGAAGGGACGACACCTGTGACCACGGCTTGACTTAAGCTCGGGAAGTAAAAGTGTTTTAAAAAAAAAATGACACGGCCTTGGCTAGCCCAGCTTGTAGTACGTCAGACGTCAGACGTGCCAGTAGTTTAGAATAGTGTTAACGACTTGGCCAGCTTCCATAAAATGGTTGATGTGACAGTCGACACCAGGAGTTCGATCGTTCCTCAGTTTAGTAGGGCTGTGAGTCGGCACGACTTAAGTCGCCGACTAGTTATGAGTCGGACTAATAGTCGTGGAACGGAGGTGCCGACTTTCCGAGTTATTGGGTTTCCTTAGCTGTAGGAAGGGCCATTTGAATGCAGGGTACAGCTTTTAACGTGAATTACTGCGGGCTGCAGAAAGCCCTCACATGCCCTGTGACACTGCAGCGCACAGCGGAAGATCCACAGACACACGCACGCACACATGGCGGAACACCCGATCTCTCTCGAAGGTGCCGACGGCATCAGCTCTGGCGCATCCAATGCCGATGCTGAGGGCGGAGGTCCCGTCGGCGACATTGTGGCCATTATCGGCCCGCGGATAACCTTGCTCGGCGAGTGCACGCTACCCCGAAACGGTGGTACACCGCGTGAAGCATGAGCAGAGGCGCAGCAAGATTCTGCTCCGATCCAACAACCCGCTGTGGAAGTACTCCATGGTCTACCTCAAGGACTCGCTCCCTGGCATAGCTGCTGTGTGCAACTTTGCGAGGCGAACGGTGATTTCGCCGACGCCGAGGCTAGGGTCGGGTCACCTACCCATTTAAGGCAGCATCCAGGCACGAAGAGAAAAGGGCACATCGCGAGGCCCTGGAAGAACATGAGGCGCGTGGGGCGGGCAGCAAAGGCGGAGGCAGTGGCGGGCCTCCAGCGAGAAGGATGCGGGGAGCATCAATTGCCTACATGGACAGCGTCAAGTCATCCACGAGCAAGATGGTTTGGTGCATCATCGACAGCTAGCTCTAATAATCATAATCGATGGTTTAGGACTTACTTGGCAGTCGTCATCGACGCGCGCGTTTCGCGCAAGGTTGGGAGAGACATCAATAAACGCATAATAATAATAACATCGCGGTGGGATCGAAGATAATTATTTTCTGGGGATAACTTTCGTAACCACTATCTTGGTGACGAGTTCGCTTTTTCGCTCTTGTCCCCGCCAGGTAGTACTGCGACTCAATTAATTGCCGTCAACTTCCTCTTACTTGTAGTCCGGGGTAGTTTTACCTGGTACATGAGTTGTGATTGTCGTCGTTTCTTGTGCATTTCTTGTGAAAGCTGAAGCTTTTTATTTTTTCGACTGAAACCTACGTGAATCTAGGCAATCAACTAATAGGCAAGATTTGTTGCGCTTTTTTTGCGCAAAATGAAGCCAAATAGTGTATTTTCGCCTCCGGCAGGCCCTCCGGGAGCGCCTCCAGCGGGCCCCCCTCGGTCGGGGGAGGTTTTTTTGGCTCGCTTCGCTCGCCTGACTTTAGCCGACATACCGACTTGAGTTAGCTAGTCGATTCGCCGACTAGCAGTTAGTTATTAGTCGGGAAATCAAACCGACTCACAGCCCTACAGTTTAGCCTGGGGTTGGGGTAAGGGTGGGGTGAACTTCAACAATCACCAGTTTGTCGAAACTTGGGGCAGCAGTAGGGGCTTATATCGTACCAGTAGTCTTCCCTCCCCCCCTCCGTTCCTTTTTATCTTTCTTTCCATCTCTCCTTGTTTTTCCCTTTCCTCCTAGCAAGTTGTCAGATGCGCCGTCCACTTTCTTTCGTATCCATTGGGTTTGGCATTGCTCGACCAAATAACGTTACTAGTCTGTGTTATGAGCGAAGTGTCGATGTGTATCTCTGTCTTGTAGTCACAGCGACCACAGACCTCGTCTCTGTACTTGTACAGGAGGAGGCATTGGCACGGACACTGCTTGTGCTGGGTATAGATGGGTGGTAATAACAGCTCAAGGTGAACAACAAACAGCATACACAGAATACAGCAGTAGGCCTAACGTCTCAACGTCTAAGGTATCGGATACAGCCTGGACTATTACCCGTACTGGCTGCTGCTGTTGCAGGGGTGCATCGTATATCACACACATACCACGCCGGGTGATATTCCTTCTAGAGTCCAAAGGCAATCACCGGCAGGGTGATTGATATTCACCGCCGTATACAGACTAGTTGGACACTACTGACTGCTGCTACAGGTATTGCGACGCTGTTCCCTTGCTCTGCATGTCTTCTGGCCGGTTTCTGACATATTGGCTTGCAACATTACTTACAGCTGCTGGGTTGCTGCTGCAACTAGTGTTTCATATCATATAGCAAGTTCCGATAAATCGGAAATCGGAGCGGCAATCGGAGAGGGAAAAAAAAAGCGTCCCGATATCTGATAAGAACGCGTTACTTCTAGATGGGAGGGGATGTCGTTCTCCTATCCCCTCCTTCACCGTTGAGAGGGAGGGTCCAAGGTTAATCGTCCGATGCAAGGTGTCGGAAGAGAAAACAAAAAGCGTGCTCCTTCGGCAGTACCATGACCTGCATTTCCGCAACTCCAACCCGCAACGTGTTATCGTATCACATCAAAATCCGAGCTTTTGGCGATCCGATCCGATCCGATCCCATCCGATAAGTGTCGGATGGTTAATCCAGTATCGGAATTTGAAGCCCTTATTGGATCAGAATCGATCATCGTTCCGATATGAAACACTAGCTGCGACACTCGGGTTTGCAGGTGGGTCAAACATGACACCATCGGCACAACTAAAGACGACAATCCGCACACATCTGCCTACCAGCTGTGGTCAAATACCATGTACCTCGTACGATTTTAGCCGATGGCCGATGGCCTTCCTTGCTTCTATCGTAGGCTGACTCCCGATTTCGCTTTATATATGTTTCCGGCGGGGGCATGAATTGCGTCAACTGTGATATATAAGTGTACCACCTTTGGTTTGTTTTGCGTTTTTTCCCTGAGGTATTCCTCAGCTCCAGAGTGACTGGAGCCTGTCCCGTGACCACGTGACCACGGACTTGATCATGCGAGTTAATGTGAGGACAACAATTAATAATTATTACTGATTAGAGTATTTTAACGAATTTCTTTCAAATTTCAAAGCTCAATTTTTTTGCGGGGAAACAAGTACTGGTATTCAATATTCAAGCAAACACAGAACAATATGCACGGGGGATTCCCACTGCCACGAGATACGACAGCACGACAATATCGATTCGTGGTGATATGCACTACTACTATGATAGCTAATGTGCACACTTCATCCCTGCTCCGTACGTATGTCATATTGTTGTTGTTGTTCTCATATTAACTCGCATAATCAAGTCCGTGGTCACAGGACAGGCTCCAGTCACTCTGGTCATATACAAAACGCCGTATAAAATTATCAGCTTTAGCTTTCATCTCATTTTGTGGGTTGAGAACAACGCACGGGCTACTGGATTTTGGTCCCTCCCTGGCGATTACGAAGCACAGCAACTTACGACTTGCTTCAGGTACAAAATTATGAAATTATGTGAGTATTAGTTTGGATTCATTCTCCCATTGCATTATTTCGTGTGAAAGTTCGCGATATTTTTCACTTCGGAGTGAAGGATCTACATTATTTTCGTGTTTTTTCAACCTGGCTCGCGACCACAGACGTGATTATCGCGATCATGAGTCGATGCAATAACACCACCACCACCTCTGACCACCATCAACAACGCACAACATGCCGGCGACCGGGCGGTATTTTCGGCGCACATAATGTTCATTATTGACCGAAATCGCCCTAAAAAATAAAAAACGTAAAACCTTCCTGTTGGTGACCTTGGCGCTCAAAATAAAATACACGGCGATACCAGGGGGGGTTCACCGGCGTACGTAGCCGGTCGCCCAGGTGGTCTAGCTAGTGGTCACCCTCGAATACTACGAGCGTTGGTCCTTGAGTTCGATTCCCACCGTGGTGAGATATGACATTATTTGCAAAAACGCAAAAAAAGGACAACTCACTGCTGAGAACGCCTAGCAGCGTGGGTAGGTATAATTCGACGCGAGTCGACGAAGGCTGAATTATTTTCGCGAGAAAAATGAAGGCACGTACCGTAGTGGAGAGGAGGGAAAAGGGCCCGCTATGTGACCCCGGATCTACAGAGTAAGTTACTACTGGGAGGGAGGGCGAGAGCAGTGCGTGGATGATGAATGGGATGAAAAAAAAAAGGAAAAAGGGTATATCTATACCATCGTTCTATAACGTACGCGCGACCTACGTCGAGCAGTCTGCCGGGAAATTTAAGTTTTCGTTTTGTTATGAATTTCAATATTAAACGGAGAATATATTTCCGGGCCGCGTGGTATACGATATAATATCGAGTATCGAGTACTGGTAAGCAAGCGTTCAACCCCACAGCGTGGTGATTAGTAATCGTATGGATGTCCCATCAAAACGTGGTTACCAGGTCGGTATCGGCGACAGGCTGCTCAGAAGGCCGGCAGATGGTTTCGACGAGTAGAGGAGGGAGCCGAGTTGTTCATGCGGAAATGGAATGAGACGGAGAGACGCAAAGCTGCAGATTGACGCGCAAAGGCTGCGGCAGCGCCATTCACCGTCGGCTTCTCTAAGCGGCCGGGGGGAGGGGGGAGGGGGGAGGGGGGGCAGCGCCATTCACCGTCGGCTTTTCTAAGCGGCCGGGGGGAGGGGGGAGGGGGGAGGGGGAGGGGGGAGGGGGGAGGGGGGGAGGGGGGGAGGGGGGAGGGGGGAGGGGGGAGGGGGGAGGGGGGGAGGGGGGAGGGGGGAGGGGGAGGGGGGAGGGGGGAGGGGGGAGGGGGGAGGGGGGAGGGGGGAGGGGGGAGGGGGGAGGGGGGGAGGGGGGAGGGGGGAGGGGGGGAGGGGGGGAGGGGGGAGGGGGGAGGGGGGAGGGGGGAGGGGGGAGGGGGGGGGGGGAGGGGGGGAGGGGGGGAGGGGGGGATGGGGGGAGGGGGGAGGGGGGGAGGGGGCAGGGGGGGAGGGGGGGAGGGGGGGGTGGGGGGGGGAGGGAGGGGGGGAGGGGGGGGTGGGGGGGGTGGGGGGGGCTGCCTGCCCAAGAGACTGAAGTCTGGGTCTGGCCATCATCGTCTTGAAATTTGTGGGCCTTCCAATTGCCGTCACAAGTTAGCGTAAGGCCGCCCTGACTTTTTGGCCTTGTTGCGTTCTCTCCCCAGTGCCATTGATGCACTTGATACCCTCTATGAGCCCAATGCCGTCTTCAGTCAGTTCCTAGGGTCTGCTATTATGACGTTTTTCTCCTTTCCTTTCCTTGCTTCCTCTTGTCTTGGCTTTTATTTTCTTTCCTTTTTCACATTCTTTTCTTTTCTTTCGTTTCCTTTCCTTTCTCTTGTTATCTTTTCTTTGTTTCTTTTTTCCGATTGACTTGTGTCTGACGTGCGTATGCGTAGTGATAAGTACTACGTGAAATATATATCGTACGTGATAGTCTTTCTTGGGTGGCAAGCGGTATAGTCGGTTTTTCCAGGCGCGAGTAGTGAGACGCATGCATCAGTATGGACCTGGCACGTCGTAGGCTGACTCCCGATTTCACTTTTATATTTTTCTGGTGGAGGCATGAATTGCTTCAGCTGTGATATATGCGTGTACCAGCTTTGGTTTGTGTTCTTTCCCTGGGGTATTCGTCAGCTCCACAGTGACTGGAGCCTGTCCTGTGACCACGGACTTGATTATGCGAGTTAATGTGAGAACAACGACAACAACAACAACAACAACAACAACAACAACAACATATGAGTAAACCGGTACAGGCAGTAACCTCGTGCTGCAGTAAACAGAATCTACAGCATACCAGCAACTGACATAACACAGATCAGGTATATAACACCATCCTGTTGACCCTGGTACAAGCTACACCACAGTCTGTAGCTCTAAGGGGGGTCGCCGACCTATATCCTTAATGAGGACACACCCAGTAACAATGGTACAGGTAATACGCGCGATCGGAGTATCACACACAGCTTGCACAGATGAGTTTCGACAAAATCTTCGATCTCACAGCTGGTTTGTATTTTTATTTTTATAATAATATGGGTGTCGTACGTAGTCTATTAAATAGAGCCTTCACTGAACCAAGGACGAACAACGCCGAAGGGCAAACGAGTCGCGGGTTGTATTAATGTATTAATTGTACCACTCATATGAACGCTTGTGGATATTCACGAATGAAAACGTAGGGGGCATCTATCGGCCGAAAAGATTTCCCTTCTTGTCAGAACACCTTCTTCCGGATGACCTAACCAAAATACCTTAGATTGGTAGGCTGGGGCTACAGCGAGCAAAGGTAGCGCGGGGCGAGGTAGGCTAGAGCGGCCATGGCACGCCTCGAACCGGTTCCGACTCGTGGCAGGATTTACGATTGCCTCCTGTGTCCGAGGCTACCCAGGACCCTTGACGGGCGGGACCATCGTACTCGCAGGGGCAAGGATCGGAGAAATGTCCTATTTTTCAATACGGTTGCCAGTATTCCGTCCGGAAATATAAGAACCGTTTATGATACCCAAAATAATAATAAAATGTTTTATATTTCTGGACAACGCGGCACATACTTGTGAAGAAATGCACGTTTTCACGGCGACTGGAGAGGAGTGCTGCTGCTGCTGCTGCCGCCTTCGACTCTAAGCGTGATGATCGGAGGTGGATGGAGCGGGCATCGTCTCTGCTGGATGCTGCACATATGGACATGGCTTGGTTCGATCAGCTGGTGCTGGTTATCACGCGCGTTCTGCGTTTTGTAGCTGTGCGCTGCTACGTGTGGTCCGTGATCTTGCGTTGCCTTTACAAAGAATAACGAGGCCGCAAGCAACAGTGACGACAGGCAACTTATTTCGCTCACCACGTGAAGACCTTGAGGTTACCGCAGCACCAGCACCCAAACGAGCACCGGGTGGATAGGCGGCGTCCTTTCCCTCCTTTTGCCTCTTTCTATTATCTACCTATCGCTAGCTTGACCTCTGCCGTGAAGCTGGAGTGTCAGTAGGCGATGGCGACCTAGATGTTCAATTTTCTCAATTTTCTGGCTGGAAACGCGCCATATGAGAACGAAGGCCTACAGATCCGGGCCCCGGGGATTTGAGGGTATGGTTCCATATATTCACTGGCCTATTGCAACCAAGTCAGTAGTAATGAGTACCTACATTGTTGCTTCCATGATTTTGTTTGTTTTGACTCTCAATGTGCGGCGGATCAAAGCGTGGATTCGCCGCCTTGGAGCTGTAGTGTGCTGTTCCATTTCCTGAAGCCTACCGCTGGTGTACTTGTGCACGCAACGATGTCGGCACCAGAAGAAAGGAAGAATGGCCCTGCCTTTGCTTCCTCTCCTGCCGCCGCTGCCGCTGTTGCTGCTGACGCTGCTCCAGCGGCGTCTGCCTTGGCTGCGAGAGAGCTCCCTAGCGCTGTGAACTCGAAGAAGCTTTTGGACGAGCACCGGGCCAGGACTGGAGGCAAGGTAAGGTGTGGCTGCTGTGTGGGGGAAGACGTGGGCTGGGGGGATTTACACGCATGAATCTGCATTAGATCGGTCGCGGACTTGTGTGGACGATACCCCCATTGCAAGATTGCGTTGTCTGCGCGCAAAAGGCGTTTGTTCCCTTCCACGAGACGAGCCCACTATATGCGGTGCTTTATATCGTGTGGCTTAGGCGGGCGCGACCATACGTTTGGTTTTGACAGCAGAGCAACATCATGGCAATACGAGCAGCAGCAGCAGCAGCGGAGGTTCACGTGTCAGCCTGAGTTGTTGATAAATAGACCCTGACCTGGTCCTTGTTGCTGACTTGCAATGCGATGGCGTGTACGTAATACAGCCCTATTGCACAAGACATAATCTAAACTACGAAGCCGCCCTCGAGTCGCTGAAGCTTCCAGTTGGTGTACGCAATGGCATGATATACCTGGTACCCGGTCGAGGTACCTGGCAGTACGATAACACGCAGCAAAAGCATTGACGTACAAGTACCGCAGTTGCAGTAGCACGTGGCAAATCGTTTTCAGCTCTTGATAGTCGTCGGTCTCCATATGGCGGGCATGTAGTTGATCTCTAGCCGCATCCTGATGCATAAACAATACAGCAGCAGGTTTTGAATACAGAGTTCGACTCGCTCGTAACCTTGGTGTATTTTACGACTTGTACGCAATAGCTGCTGTAGCACGAAGGACGACCCAATGGTGCGTTCTGTTGAACGGTCCGCGCGGCTTCGATTACTACGCTGCATTCATCCCATCCAAGCGAACCGACGAGCTGCACTTTATTCCTACAAGCAGTATATACGAGTATATAGTCTATAAACTCGTGCACACATCGGACAGACCTGCAGATGAGATTCCTATACATGTAGGTGATCTACATGGTCTACATCGTGTTGCCCATGTTGCCGGGTGGGAGCCAGATGATCTGCATGATCTATCAATCTGCGATAGCGTCGTATGTTTTCTGGGTTAGACCTGAACTGCACAGACTCTGCACAACATATAATAACATCATACCGACGAGCATAAGATCTAGAATATCTAGTCTACTGCTGTAGCTCGTAATCTGTCCGATGCGTGAACTCTTGCTCTGCTTACTGCTTCCGACTTGTCCAGCGCTATCCGGAACTTTGTGGGCGTGGGGCGGCAGTGACATACCTGTGAATAGTGTGCTGCTGGCTGCTTCTGTGCCGCCTTGTTAGTTTGTCGGGATGGGCCGTTCGCACGAGGGTGCGGGGGGCATCCGATTTTAGCGCCACTGGAATAATCAGGAATCATACCCTGCGGTGGTTGACGTTATTTTGTGTTACGTACTCTTAGTCGTTCACAAATCGGACAAATCCCGATCTAGATAATCTAGATACTATACACCATGTCGATATGATCTGTTGTGCAGGATCTGTACAATACAGATCTGACCTAGGAAATATTCACGTTTATATTTTAGAAGGTCATCCAGATCATTCGGCTCCCGCGCGGCAACATCATCTAGACAGAGCCCACGCAGATCAGATAGACCAGGGATATTATAAAAAATGAAAATACACTCCAGCTGAGATCGAAGATTTCGTCGAAACTCATCTTTGCAAGCTGTGTGTGATACTCCGATCGCGCGCATTACGAGTTGTGTGTCCTCATTAAGGATATAGGTCGGCGACTCCCCTTACAACTACAGTGTAGCTATCAGGGTCAACAGGATGATTTTAGTCAGTCTGTGCGCGTAAACTATAAAACCCGTTTCTGAGGGGGACAAAATCTGACAGCTGTGAAGGGAAATGTATCATTTTTTCAAGTGAATCTTGTAAGTCGAACAACCGGTGAGGGGGGTGGGGCGGAGTTTTGAAGGACGTGGGGGCCTGGTTTTGATCAAAAGCGAGCGGGTTTGGAGGGGGGGGGGGGGGGGGGGGGGAAAGGGGGCAATTTGTGCATGTAAGCTATAAATCCTTTCGAGGGGATAAATCTGACGGTTTTGGCACCAGTTTATTATTGGGGGGGGGGGGCAGCTCAATATGTGCCTGGAAACTATACATTATTTTGAGGGGATAAATGTGACGGTTTTGGAAATAATGCATCAGTTTATCATGTATATCCTGGGGTAAGTCGTACAATCAGTGAGTAAAGAGAGGGTGGAGTGTTCGAGGGGGTGGGGTTGGGATGGGTTGGGGGGGAGGTGGGGGGGGGGGGGGCGGGGGGAAGGGCTTTACCAGGGATATATCTGCCCTGAATGACATAGATCACTGCTAATATCTATAGAGATCTGATCTGCCTGACGTGCATAGTGTTTGCGCCAACGGACACGCACACCTGCTTCCCGAGTTGCGAGTACATAGATTCGCAAAGCTATTAGTAGCGGCCTTTTGTCCTACTCCGTATTCACGTGTATAGGGTTGTTTGCTTTCCTTTCAAACGACACGCAACCGGAAAGTAACCTTTCACACGTCAACAGATAAGGACCGTCCAGACCTAGATCGTACAGATCGGTGAATAGAGACACAAACATGGCTCATGCACAAGTCATCACGTGGAAACGTTTACAGATCACACAGATCGTACCAGATCAGAGTACAATGTCCCCACAAATCCGTGCGCACGCATGATAAAATGGCCACACTCTGTAGATCACTACTGCGGAAATAGGCACAGGTCACTCAGATGCTGTAGATCAGTCGCGTGGAATTTTGTACAGACGACGCAGATACGTGAAAACGATTTGTGTTTTCTGCATAGTGATCCGATATTTCCGATCTGTTCCAACCTTTCACCAGTCCTCGACCTTCCCCTTTAACAATCGCGGTACCACATATCCTCTCCCCCACCGCCCCACCGAAAATCAAATGTGCTTGAGTAATAAACACTAGCAGACAGGTGATATCACCTCATTACTCTTCTAGCCATCCGTGCCGTAGCTCCAATAACCCCCCCACGCTCCCTCCTTCCTCACCACCCGCACTATCGCCTAGACCTAGCACCATGCGTATAGTAAGTTCCTACGGGGTATACATTCATGCGATCGAAAGTAGATAAAAATCCCCCTTCCCCCCTGTCCCCCCCCCCCCTCCCCCCCTCTGCTCACCGGTTGTACGATTTACAGGATATACATGACAAACTGTTGCGTTCCTCCCACAACCGTTAGATTTGCCCCTTTCAAGGTTTATAGCTGCTGCACAGATTGAATTCCCCCCCCTCTACTACCCCACCCCCGCCCCCAGCCCCCACGCCTTAAAAAAACCTCCTCCCTCCCCTCACCGGTTGTACGACTTGCAGGATATACTTGATCAACTGATGCCTTTCCTTCCACAGCTGTCAGATTTTGTCCCCCTCAGAAAGGGGTTTTATAGTTTCCGCGCACAGATTGATTTATATCACCCTATTGACCCTGGTACAAGGTACATTGTTGTTCCAAGGGGAGTCGCCGACCTACATCCTTAGTCAGGACACACACCCAATAATACGCGCGATCGGAGTATCACGCACAGCTTGCAAATATGATTTTCGACGAAATCTTCCATCTCACAGCTGGAGTGTAATTTTTTTTATGGTGTCCTCTCCGTAATGTCCAATCTTCATTTTGCCGGTGCGTATCCTTCTCTAGCTCTAGCTGTGCATGCGTATCGATAGTACCTTTCTCTCGCACCCAATAACACTACATTTTTACATTATGCACAACTTCTCTCTATGATAACTTGTACAACCTTGACTTGGAGCCCTAAGACTAGCCCTTTTTTTTACTACTGCGTGAAATATCCCATGCTACTGCCATATAGGTTGTCTCCTAAAACGTTGATGCAGATCCAATGGGGTTATCAATGTCTCGGAAGGTGCCAGCAGATTGTCGCCTGTCTCTCGATATACCTGGTACACGACAGCAGATAAGTCCATGTCTATCTGCACAACATTTGTCTAACCCCTGATAGCAGTACTTTTCTCTC